>CM077078.1:177994570-178704783 GCA_039513925.1 Platanthera zijinensis
TTTTTTATTTTTTTTGGGTTGTTTATTGTTTTTTTTTTATTTTTTGGTGGGTTGGTTTATTTGTTTGTTTATTTTAAAAATTGGAATTTTTAAATAAAAAAATTATTGTTTTTATATTTTTTATTTTGATTTTATAATAAGTCTTTGGAAAGGGCCGTGTTGGCTTTCATCCACAAAACCGCCGAGTACCTTGCGAACTCGTCATTGGGTAGCCCTCGGAAGTCCAAGAATAACAAAAGAATTATGTTTTCATTTAAAAAATATATATATATATAAAATTATAATAAAACACTACTTAATATTTTTTGATATTTTGAAAATAATTTTCAGTTAATTTATAAGAATTTTTATAATTTTTGATTTTATAATTTTTTATTCATCATTGTTATTAGATTTAATTTTTAAGAGATTTAATTTTGAGAATTACTTTCTGAAATAATTTTTTTTAGAGTAATTTATTTAGCACTTTGTCTCTATAATTCAAATTAGTTTCAATTTTATAGTACTTAGTCTAACAATTTCTAGATTTCAATTATAATCACTTATTCTCTAAGATTCTTAGGAAATTTTAATTTACTATAGTTGATCTTTAATTATTTTAATTTAATCTAAAATTTGTATAGCCTTCCCTTATTTTTTAATTTTTCTTGTTAGATCATATGTCATGGGAATAAGAGGATAAAATTCATTATCCCTTGGCACACATATGCAACCCCTAAAAAATAGAAGGAGTAAGAGATAAATATTCTTTACTCCTAATCATTTTTGTTTTTATTTGAAGAGAGAGAAAAAAATATTTGTTCATATGTCATGGGAAATGAGAGAATAAAATTCATCATTTTTGTAAACATATGCAAATATCAATAAGAAAAAAAATTTGTGGGGTGAGAGGATAAAATTCATCACCCCCAATCCAATACCTCTTCAATTTTCTTTTTCCAAACCCTTACCCAATATATTTGTTTTAGAATAAATTAAAATTCTAAGAGAGCATAAGTAGTAGTTTAAATTTTCCTTAATTTCTTTTTAGTTAAAAAAGTGTTAATAATTTTAATTAAATCTAACATTGTTTGCTAACTACTCAATTTTAAAGTCTAATTAATTTTTATGAGAAAATTTGGCTAAATATATTCGGCTCTTAGCCTTTTATTAATATTTTAGGACTTAATCTTAAATCACTAAATTTTAATTTTAACTTTTTTTTGATTTAATAAAATTTTAGTTTAAATTAAAAATTATAACAATTTCTTATAAGTACTTCTCATAGTTTTGCTCAGGAATAGAAAAATGAATAAGTATGAGGTATTTGATAAGTCACTAATTATAGTTATTTTTATTTAGTTTTTATTTAATTAAGAATAAGATTATAATTATATTTTAGTAATTATGTTTCTAATTGCTTTCTTTTCATATTTAGGTCAATCTGGGATGCGATTAGCAATTTAGAGCTTGCAGGACTGATCATGAGTTGAAACGGAGAAAAACTTGAAAAATCTCAAGAACACGCCCCGACACGAGTGTGACCCTTAGATCACGAGCATGACATGTAGTTGTGACTCATAAAGGAAGCTTCAGAGCACATTCCACGCGGATCAAAGTTACAGACCCTGATCACGGGCGTTACTCTTGGGTCACCGGCATGATAGTCAGTTGTGACATCCAGGTTTGCCGCACTTAATGCTACAGTTTCAGTTCCAGTCAGTTTGGGGCTTTCACGCCCTAGGCCACGCCCGTGACCAGGGTTGACCTCTTTAGCAACACCAGAATTACTCCCCGCTGTTTCCCTTCCCGCCGTTTCTAGTTACAGACTTTATATGCCCTAGGTAATGGGTGTGACCTAGGGCATCACCCGCAGAAAAGCGACTTTTGGAAGTTTTTCTCCAACGTTCTCGGGCTTTCAAGACAGCAGTTTCCGAGCCTTACACGCCCTAGGTCACGAGCATGACAAAGGGCGTGACTCCCAAGTAGAAAAATCTTTAAATTCTAGATGAGTTCAGAAGCTCAGGATGAATATTGGGAGCTAGTTTTAGGCCTATATTGTAGCTTAGTTTACCCTTTTTATGTATTTCTTTCTTGTACTTTTCATTCATAACTTAGTTTTTGTTTTCAAGCAATTTACTTTTAACAATCATGTTTTCTTGTTTATGTACCTCCCTTTTCATTTTATGTAGCTAATTTTCTTAGCGCTTGATCAAGACAATCTTTGAATAAAACAAACTTCATTTATTTTCTCAAAAAACATATCAAGCTCTCTATTTTGCTCGATATCGATTTTTCTTTGATTTATTTTGTATCGAATTCATATTTCACGGATTTGTTTTTCGATCCTAGATCCGTATCTTAAATGACAGAGAGGTTACGGATACAAGTAGATCGCTCAAGGATAAAAGGAGTTAAATGCACTCCTCGAGAGAGGACGACATAAATTTGCCGGATTGGAGTCAAATCCAATAGCGGGGTTCACCACCTAAAACAATCTTAGGGGTTTCGACTGGCTGAGAGGTCTTAATCGATCAACCTAAAGTTAGTCAGAAGTATGAGCTTGAGAGAGACTCTTTTGCATATGAGGAACCTCCACGGTCGAAGTAAGTAATTAGGAGCTTTCACTTATACTATTTCATGAAGTTTTATTTTAGTTCAAAGTGAGTCTAGATCAAGTGCTACTTCTTTGTTCATTTTCTTCGTTTAGTTAAAATAATTTTTTTTTATATTAAGATAAAATAATATTAATTTGCGTGAGTAGAAGTACTCATAAGGCCCCGAGTCTAATCCGACAGTTCCTACACTATATTTCGATAGGTACACTGGCCTATTTGAGATTTTAGTTTGGAAAATTTTTAAAACTATAAAAATCCCCATCAGATATCAATAAAATGATTGAGGAACTTAGCTCAGATGAGCCTCTGCCTCCCCTCCATCAAGAGAATGTTGAAGAGCCATTCAAGGAACCATCACCTTAACCATTGTAACGCCCCCGATTTTTTTGCGAGTATTTAATTCTCGTTTGGCATTACGTCGACGCATTTTCTTGGCTTGTGCCATCTGTGGAGTGTGGTCTTAACTCCTTAAAACTGGATGGCCTATTTTGTAGCCTATTGGCAAGATCTCCCTAGCAAGCCGAGTCGTTTTTGGTGACCCGGTGTGGCCTCGCGGGGATGCTTGTGTTTTGGCTTCGGGTGGGTATAACTCGAGTTCTATTCGTCGAAAGTTAATTTCTACTTTGTCGTTGCGTTCGTAGCATGAGTATTTAGCTATGGTGCGAATTTCGTCGAATTCCGAGGTAGTTTGGTTTTCGCGTTATTTTGGGTGTGCTAATAAATGCAAATTATAATTATTAGGCTAAGTGATTGGAACCAGTGGCTTAAGAGGTGGTTAAGGCTGAATAGGCGTGTTTAGATTTATTTAAAAGCCTTAAGCCAAATTAGTCGGCCCATTCTTCTCCTTCCCGAAAAACCGTCGCCTGCTCCTGTTCGCGGAAAAGAGAGGAAAACCGTCGGGCCTGTTACCCCTTCAGACGGCGATTCCGGGAGCGTTTGTGGACGGATTTCGATTTCGAAAGCAGATTTGGATTGCTCTCTCTTAGACCTACGTTATACGATAAGAGATTTGATTTCCATAGGTTTTTAGGAGATTTGGATTTTTGGTTTTTGCCTTTTCCTCCATTAAAGCTCGGGATGTGCTGGCAGGTGTTGCTGCTGCTGGTGCCGAGGGAGAGGAAAGGCTCGAGTGAAGCTTCGCTGAAAAACTGAGGCAAGTGGTTCTTGCACTTGCTGTTTTGATCTTCTCCCTCTTAACTACCCGGTTAGCCCTAGGATAGATGCCAAGCTTTTCTCTTTTTGCTTGCTAAAACTCTGTGCTTCAGTTTCCCTTTATGAGCCCCCCTCCTTGTGTTGTTTTTGCTCAACCCGCTGGTTGTTTTCACCATTTAGACTCCAAATTTTTATTTTGGGTTTGGTGCTTTATAGGTGGAGCCGAGAGAGAGAAAGGGAGGTTTTTGTGGTAGTGCTTTGGTTAGAACCGGTCTTGGTAGGCTCTCGGGATTTTGTGTTGAGTGTGGTACACACACTCAAAGCCAAAAGCTGCCCGGGATTTGGCGTTGAGTGTATTGCACACAATCAAAGCCAGAGTTTGGTCTGTTCTTTTGCGGCTAAGTAGTGAGGAGATTGAGTTTGAAAATTCGTCTAATTCGAAATTGACGGGAATTACTATGTGATTATTGCCTACTTCGACGAGTATCGTTAGTAATTCCCGCCGATTGGGCGAGAATCAATCGGCATTCCCGCCGATTCGGAGAGAATCAATCGGCATTCCCACCGATTCGGCGAAAATCAGTCGACATTCCCGCCGATTCGACGAGAATCAGTCGGCATTCCCGCTGATTCGGCGAGAATCGGTCGGCATTCCCGCCGACCTCTTCCGGATGGCGTTGGTTTAGGGTTTTCCTGCGGTTAAGTGCTAAGGTGTTGAGTGAGAAGACCTCACTCAACGCCATAGCTATTTTGGCGTTGAGTTAGGTTAGCTCACTCAACGCCACTGCCGGTTTTGCTGAAGGCGTTGAGGGAGTGGACCTCACTCAACGTCATAGCTATTTTGCCGTTGAGTGAGGTTATCTCACTCAACGCCAGAGTTTTCTTGCGGGAGGCGTTGAGTGAGTGAACCTCTCTCAACGCCATGGCTGTTTTGGCGTTGAGTGAGGTTAGCTCACTCAATGCCAGAGCTGTTCATGCGGTGGGCGTTGAGTTAGTGAACCTCACTCAACGGCATGGTGGTTCCCGGCGCTGAGTGAGGCCAACTCACTCAACGCCAAGGTGTTGTTAGGCGTTGAGTGAGTGGGGCTCACTCAACGAAATGTCGTGTTGAGTCATCTCAACGCTTTTCCCTTACCTTGATTTTCTTCCCCGAGTGAATTTATTGATTTTGAGGTTCCTTGTAACCTATTTTCTTGTTTTTCCAAAAAGGCCGAATCGTGGGTCGTGGTTAGTAGTGGTGGTTTGAAGCTCTTAAATGGGGAGGTATTGTGTAATTTGGCCAAGGCCACCCTTTTTCTTTTATCTTGCTCCAGGTACGGGCTAGGCAAGGGGTGGGAGGTCCCTAGTGCTTTGACATGTAGACTTTTGAGCTTGGTTTCTTGGGAATAGTGGTTGGGGGACTGAGTTTGCCTCCAACCGGATCTGCGATGTTTTTTCTACTACCATCTGTCACAGCTAAGGGTGTTAGACATTTCTTCCTTGGTAGATTGTAACATTTGGGCTCATGGTAGCCTTGTTGACTCTGCAGCTTTTGGGCAAAGTTACTGTTGTGTCCTCATACTTAGTGCACTTCTTTTTTTTTGCCTTGCCTTGGGCAGTTGTGACTGTTACTATTTTGTTTTCCTTTTTTACTTATCTTCTGATTTACACTTTTGAGCAGTTTCCTCGTTCGCTTGCTGAGGTATTCTTTCTTCTTTGAATGCCTCAGGTTCTAGATAGTAGCCGCTCTGACGGCTAGTGGTGCTGTGCAGTTTTTGTTGGTGGTCTCTGGTGCTATAGAGATCAGTTTCTTGTTTTTGCGAGGTAGTTTTTGTGTTGTTTTTCTTACAGACATACATACTTGTTAGTGGGTTCGTGTCAGTTTGTTGGCGCTCACTGGTAGTTTTTACCTTGATACTAGATATGTTACTTTTTGCTACTACCTTTCTAGAGTTTGACTACTTGCTCTGGGGATGATTTATGATAGGTTGCTTGTTACTTTTAAACCTAAAAACACTACTATAAGTATCACTCATAATTAGCATGTTTTATATAAATCGTCACTATTTTTCAAAAAACATAAAAAGATCATTTTCTTATACATAGTATAAATTAAAAGTAGGGTCCTACATTATATAAGTTGTCCTCTAGGACACTTATGCACTCTTTAAGGATGTCAAACCTGAAAAAAATATTTTTCTGCAGCGTATAAATATAGTTTTTAAATTGTGGACTAGGTGATCCACCGAGCCGAGGGATACGGCCTTAAAAATATAACTAATTTTCTAATCATTTAACTTTTGAATTTCTTTAAGTATAGTTGATTGTGGGTTGCCTGAGCGTCGACAGTTATCCCCTGATCGACGTGGCATCATGACGCGTGTTTTCTCCTACTCTGATAATTCGTTTTCCTCAGAGAAAATGTGGGTTGTGACAGTTGGTATCAGAGGGAGGTTGCTTGAAAGGCTAGTTGGGCAACCTTCCCGTTTGATTGCATTAGTAGTTCAGCATCATGTCATTAACACACCGATATATCATCAGCACGTCTTGGCAAAAGCACGAACACTACACTCATACCATAACATGAAGTATATGGGGCATATTATATAGTATGGGATTCATAATATGTGTTAGTATATGGATACACCATAGGGGCAACATGCGAGGGTTATGTAGTATGGGATACATAACCTCACCACATGGCTGCAATTAGTTCGTTTTCTTTTTTGTTGCATGAGGATGTTATATAGTATGGGATGCATAACATTTTCATGTGTATGCCGCTCATAACATGCATTAGGGCCTTTTTAGAATGCATAGCACGAACATGCATAACATAACATTGCATAAGTACAATGTGTCAAGATAAAGACTGGCAGGATTACATATGTACACACAAAATTTTTGAGTCAAAAATAATATAAAGTCATGCATTCCTGATCTAGGCACAAGAGTTAGTGTGGTGGTGGTTAACCATCCTTGGTTAAGGCATAACATCAATTCTTGTAAAAATAAACTCCCAGAGCAAGTTTAGCAGCTTTAAGTTCATATTTATGTATATATTGTCTGTACTTGTTGTTAGTTGCAGCTGTCGTACTAGGATCTGACTAAGGTTGTTATGACTTTAGGATGGTGAGACGTCCTTCGACTAGATCGACCCCCCTATCTGAGGGTGAGTCATCTGGAGTACAGAATGATGCGGTGATCGAGAGCTTGTGGCAGAGTAGCGATTCCTTGAGCAGGCAGTTGGTGGAGGTGCGAGCCCAGATCCAGTCTTTGGTGGCAGTTGTGGCAGGACAAACTCAAGGAGTGCAAGGCCCTGCAGGGGGGATTGTTATTCCTCCTCCTCCTGCACCCCTGAGACCTCCAGTGGTGGTGCCAGAGGAGATGGCATTCTTCTCACAGTTTCATAGACTTAGCCCTCCTACGTATGATGGGAAGGCAGATTTCATGGTCATAGATGATTGGATGATCGATGGTCCATGGAGGAGATGTTCTTGTACTCCAGAATTGCAGACGATCATAGAGTGATGATAGCCGCCTATCAACTTAAGGGTTTGGCGAAGAATTGGTGGCTTAGAGAAAAGGAGAGCTTGGTAGCTGGTTGCTCTTAGGAAGTGTTCAAGGAAATGTTGCTGAGGAAGTTCTTGCCTTCGGTCGAGCGTGACCGTCTTATGAACGACTTCCTCAACCTGAAGCAAAGGCAACTCACGGTCGGTGAGTATGAGATAGAGTTCAGCAAGTTGAGCCGGTTTGCTCCTGGTTGGTGAGTGTTGAGGCTGATCGAGTCAAGCGTTTCTTGGTGGCTTGAGGAGCGAGGTGCAGCAGTTTACTAGTGCTTATGGATCGGAGACCTATGTAGGGTAGTGGAGGCTGCTCTGAAGGTGGAGGCTATCGACACCGCAAGGAGCAGAGGCCAGCAAATGAGGAAGGACAAGAGGAAGTCCGTCGAGGAGAAGAAACCCGAGGTACCCGATGCTGCTTCGGGAAAGAAGAGCAAGGTGGTGTGTAGCTTCTGTGGCCGGTTGGGCCACCCTGTTTAGAGGTGTTTCATAAAGGCAGCAGCTCAGAAGAAGGAGCAAGTTCATGCTATTCAGGGTGCTCCTAGGAGGGATGTTTCCTGTTCTATTTACAAGCGACCCGGGCATGATGCGCCCAGTACTAGTCCAAGGATAAAGTCTGCTATCAGTGTGGGAAGAAGGGTCACATCAAGTCTAGGTGTCCTCAGGTTCTACCTGCTCTTCATGCAGTTCTACGTCAGGCACTACCTCCGCCTCAACATGTGGACAAGGGTAAAGGAAAGCTGAACGTGATCTATTCCGAGGAGGCCCAAACTTCAACTCAGGTCATCTCAGATTAGTTATTTCTTTTTCCAGCTTAAAAATTTTATTTGTTAAAATGGTTATAGTTGGGTTTTGGTAGATCCTTAGTTGTATATACTCCTATAGGGAAATTTAAGGTGAAGAACCGCTAGGCGCGCGTTCTGTTCGACTCCTCCGGCGCTACCCACTCATTTATGGCTAGAGCCTTTGTGGAGCGACATCGGTTGACTCTAGATCGAGTTCGTAGTACCTTCCGCGTCAAGTTCCCTTCTGGTGAATCTGTGTTATCAGATTTGGGCATTCTAGATTGCCCTGTTTTGTTAGGGGATTTTCTTGCGAGGGCAGACTTGAAGATGATTGACCTGGAGGACTTTGATGTCATTCTTGGCATGGACTGGCTGTCTAAGTATGATGCGGTCATTCAGTGCAAAGCGAAGCGCTTGGAATTCATCAAGGACAATGGTCAGCCGAGAAGCATGTATGCTGATCTGTGCCAAGATTCTCCTGTCATTTATGCGGTATGTGCTCAAAAGTGGTTTCCTTCTTGTTTTTTGCTTGTTTAGTCTCGATGGTTGGGATCGCTGTTAGTATACCGCGCTTAGAGGAGATTCCTGTTATTCACGGTTTCGTTGATGTGTTTCCTGATGACCTTCCTGGTCTTCCTCCCGATCGGTATGTCGAATTTGTGAATGATTTGGAACCGTGTACGCGTCCTATTCCTAAGGCGTCGTACCGGATGGCCCCTCGTGAGATAGAGGAGTTGCGAGTCCAGTTAGATGAGTTGTTGGAAAAAGGGTTTATCAGGCAGAGTTCGTCGCCTTAGGGTGCTCCTGTTCTATTAGTGAAGACGAAGGATGGGTCGATACGGCTTTGCATCGACTACAGGGAGTTGAACAAAGTCACTATTAAGAACAGGTACCCTCTACCGAGGATCGATGACTTGTTTTATCAGCTGCGCGGTAGCACAGTGTTCTCCAAGATCGATCTTTCTTCTAGCTATCATCAGCTTAGGATCCGTGAGGCAGATATTCCACGGACTGCGTTTAGATCGAGGCATGGACATTTTGAGTTCTTGGTGATGTCGTTTGGTCTGACCAACGCACCATCAGCTTTCATGGATATGATGAACCGGGTGTTCAAGTATTTCCTAGACAAGTTCGTTGTGGTTTTCATCGATGACGTGCATGTCTATTCTCGCAATGCTGAGGAGCATGAGCAGCATCTGCGCTTGGTTCTATCGGAGTTGAGGAATCACAAGTTATTCGCCAAATTGAGCAAGTGCGAATTTTGGTTGCCTCAGGTCTCGTTTTTGGGCCACGTGGTGAATAAGGATGGGATCTCGGTTGACCCGGAAAAGATCACAGTAGTGATGGATTGGAGTAGGTCGGGCATGCCCAAGGAGATCAGGAGCTTTCTAAGGTTGGTCGGCTACTACAGGAGGTTCGTGGAGGGTTTCTCAACCCTGGCTGCACCTTTGACCAGGTTGACTTAGAAGAACGCGGCCTTTGTTTGGAGCGAGAAGTGTGAAGAAGCCTTCCTGGAGCTAAAGAACAGATTATACACTGCTCCTGTCCTGACCCTACCTACTGAGGGTGTGGAGTATGACGTTTACATGGATGCTTTGCATGTTGGTTTAGGTTGCGTGTTGATGCAAGTTGGAAAAGTGATTGCGTATGGGTCAAGGCAATTAAATACTCATTAGAGAAATTACCCTACGCATGAGCTTGAGTTTGCAGTGGTGATTTATGCATTGGAGGCATCTACTTTATGGGGATCAGTGCAAGATCTTCACTAATCATAAGCTCCTGAAGTATGTGTTCATGCAAAAGGAGTTGAATCTGCGCCAGCGGTGGTGGCTAGAGTATGTGGCCGATTATGATGTAGAGATCCAGTACAATCAAGGCAAGGACAATATGGTGGTCGACGCCCTGAGTCGGAAGACGGGGAAGATCTTTAATCTCTCTGCTGACCGTTTAGTGGAAGAGTTCCTCCTTATGGATATCTCAGTGGGATGCTGCGACATGCAGAGTAGTTTGGCAGTGGCAGAGCCGTCTTGGATTTCCCTTACTAGGTTGCACCAGAAGGATGATCCGGACCTTCTGCACTTATACCTCATGACTGGGAGAGGGGATTTGCTGGATTTTTTCATCGATGAGGCGGAAACTTTGATGTACCGTAGCAGATTTTGCATCCCTACTGTGGGAGACATCAGGGGTCTGGTATGCAGAGAGGCTCATGGATCCATTGTTGCCTACCATTCTAGATCTACGAAGATGTATCATGATTTGAAACAAATTGCCTGGTGGTATGGGGATGAAAAGTTATATTGCCCGATTTGTTGCTGAGTGCCACACTTGCAAGCGTGTGAAGGCCGATCACGGAAGGCCTGGTGGCAAGTTGACTCCACTAGAGATCCCGACTTAGAAGTGGGAAAGAATTTATATGGACTTCATCACAGGCTTACCGAAATCTCCAAGGGGATTTGATTCTGTTTGGTTTATAGTGGATAGACTGACAAAGTGTGCTCACTTCGTGCCGTATAAGATTGACTACCTGATGAAGAAGATAGCAGAGTTGTACTTGAATGAGGTCATCAGATTACACGGTGTGCCTATTAGCATCATTTCCGATCGAGATTCCCGGTTTACTTCTCGCTTTTGGCAGAGTCTGCAGGAGGGTTTGTGTACAGATCTGAGGTATTCAACTGCTTACCACCCACAGACTAATGGGTAGACGGAGCGGGTGAACCAGATAGTTGAGGATATGATCAGATGTTACATTCTAGACCACGATGGATCGTGGGATGATCGATTGCGGCTTATGGAGTTTGCATACAATAACAGTTATCAAGAAAGTTTGCAAATTGCTCCGTTTGAAGCTTTGTATGGGAGGCGCTGCAGAACTCCCCTGTTTTGGGCTCAGCCAGGTGAGAGACCCTTGTTGGGTCCGGATGCGCTCGAGGAGATGGAAGTCGTAGTGAAGCTTATTCGAGAAAAGCTTCGTATAGCTCAGGAGAGATACGAGAAGAAAGCCAATCGGCGTAGGTCTGACTTAGAGTTTTCTGTAGGGGACCATGTGTTTCTTAAGGTTTCCCCGATGGTTGGAGTTAAGAGGTTCGGTAAGAATCGGAAATTGGACCAGAGGTATGTGTGCTCATTTAAGATTGTTGAACGGATTGGCGTGTCAGCTTTTAGGATGGATTTGCCAGCAAACTTCCCAGGTGTTCATAACGTATTTCACGTAAGCCAATTGCAGAAGTGTGTGCGCAGTAGTGGGAAAGTCTTGGATGTTGTGCTCCAGTTGGTGCCTAATCTCTCTTTTATTTAATTGCCGGTCCGCATATTGGATACTCAAGATCGGGTGCTACGAAGGAAGTCCATCCTGATGGTCAAAGTTCTATGGAAGAATCAGGGTCTGGAAAGCGCAACTTTGGAGTAAGAGTCGGCTATGAGGGAGGCTCACCCTCAACTGTTTCCCTGATTAGTTTGGTTTGTTTTCTTCTTGTAATGTTTGGATTGTTACTTTTCCTTCTATAGTAGAAGTGTTGTGCGTAAAGTTTCGGGACGAAACTTTCTTTTAGGGGGAGTGACTATAACGCCCTCTGATTTTTCTGCGATTATTTAATTCTCGTTTGGCTTTATGTCGACGTGTTTTCTAGGCTTTTGCCATCTGTAGTGTGTGTTCTTAATTCCTTAGAACTGGGTGGCCTATTTTGTAGCCTATTAGCAAGATCTCCCTAGCAAGCCGAGTCGTTTTGGGTGACCCGGTGTGGCCTCTTAGGGGATGCTTGTGTTTTGGCTTCGGGTGGGTATAACTCGAGTTCTTTTCGTCGAAAGTTAATTTCGACTTCGCCGTTGCGTTCTTAGCATGGGTATTTAGCTACGGTGCGAATTTCGTTGAATTCCAAGGCAGTTGTGTTTTCGCGTTGTTTTGGGTGTGCTAATAAATGTAAATTATAATTATTAGGCTAAGTGATTGGAACCGGCGGCTTAGGAGGCGGTTAAGGCGGAATAGGCGTGTTTAGATTTATTTAAAAGCCCTAAGCCAAATTAGCGGGCCCATTCTTCTCCTTCCCAAAAAACCGTCCCCTGCTCCTGTTCGCGGAAAACAGAGGAAAACCGCCGGACCTGTTACCCCTTCGGACGGCGATTCCGGGAGCATTTGTGGATGGATTTCGATTTTGAAAGCGGATTTGGATTGCTCTTTCTTAGTCCTACGTTTCTACGGTAAGAGATTTGATTTCCGTAGGGTTTTTAGGAGATTTGGATTTTCGGTTTTTGCCATTTCCGCCATTAAAGCTCGGGGTGTGCTGGCTAGGTGTTGCTGCTGCTGGTGCCGAGGGAGATGAAAGGCTCGAGTGAAGCATCGCTGAAAAACCGAGGCAAGTGGTTCTTGCACTTGCTGTTTTGATCTTCTCCCTCTTAACTACCCGGTTAGCCCTAGGATAGAAGCCAAGCTTTTCTCTTTTTGCTTGTAAAAACTCTGTGCTTCAGTTTCCCTTTATGAGCCCCCTCCTTGTGCTGTTTTTGCTCAACCCGCTGGTTTTTTTCACCATTTAGACTCCAGATTTTTATTTCTGGTTTGGTGCTTTTGCGGGTGGAGCCGAGAGAGAGAGAGGGAGGTTTCCGTGGCAGTGCTCTGGTTAGAATCGTTCTTGGTAGGCTCTTGGGATTTGGTGTTGAGTGTGGTGCACACACTTAAAGCCAAAAGCCGCCCGGGATTTTGCGTTGAGTGTGGTTCACACACTCAAAGCCATAGTTTGGTCTGTTCTTTTGCGGCTAAGTAGTGAGGCGCATGAGTTAGAAAATTCGTCTAAGTCGAAATCGACGGGAATCACTAAGTGATTCTCGCCGACTTCGACGAGTATCGTTAGTGATTCCTGCCGATTCGGCGAGAAATAATCGGCATTCCTGCCGATTCGGAGAGAATCAATCGGCTTTGCCACTGATTCAGCGAGAATCAATCGGCATTCCCGCCGATTCGGCGAGAATCAGTCGGTATTCCCGCCGATTCAGCGAGAATCAGTCGGCATTCTCGCCGACCTCTTCCGGATGGCGTTGGTTTTAGATTTTACTGCGGTTAAGTGATAAGGCGTTGAGTGAGTAGACCTCACTCAATGTCATAGCTGTTTTGGCATTGAGTGAGGTTAGCTCACTCAACGCTACTGCCTGTTTTGCTGAAGGTGTTGAGGGAGTGGACCTCACTCAACGCCATAGCTGTTATGGCGTTGATTGAGGTTAGTTCACTCAATGCCAGAGTTTTCTTGCGGGAGGCGTTGAGTGAGTGAACCTCACTCAATTCCATGGCTGTTTTGGCGTTGAGTGAGGTTATCTCACTAAACGCCAGAGCTGTTCTTACGGAGGGCGTTGAGTGAGTGAACCTCACTCAACGCCATGGTGGTTCCCGGCGTTGAGTGAGGCTAACTCACTCAACGCCATGGTCTGGTTAGGCATTTAGTGAGTGGGGGCTCACTCAACGCCATGACGTGTTGAGTCATCTCAATGCTTTTCCCTTACCTTGATTTTCTTCCCCTAGTGAATTTCTTGATTTTGAGGTTCCTTGTCGGCTATTTTCCTGTTTTTCCAAAAAGGCCGAATCGTGGGTCGTGGTTAGTAGTGGTAGTTTGAAGCTCTTAATTGGGGAGGTATTGTGTAATTTAGCCAAGGCCACCCTTTTTCTTTTATCTTGCTCCAGGTACGGGTTGGGCAAGGGGGTGGGAGGTCCCTAGTTCTTTTACATGTAGACCCCTGAGCTTGGTTTCTTTGGAATAGTGTTTGGGGGACTAAGTTTTCCTCCATCCCGGATACGTGATGTTTTTGCTACTACCATCTCTCACAGCTTAGGGTGTTAGACTTTTCTTCCTTGGTAGATTGCAGCATTTGTGCACATGGTAGCCTTGTTGACTCTGCAGCTTTTGGGCAGAGTTACTGTTGTGTCCTCGCACTTAGTGCACTTCTTTTTTTGCCTTGCCTTGGGCAGTTTTGACTGTTACTGCTTTATTTTCCTCTTTTACTTATCTTATGATTTAAACTTTCGAGCAGTTTCCTAGTTTGCTTGCTGAGGTATTCTTTCTTCTTTTAATGCCTCAGGTTATGGATAGTAGCCTCTCTGAGGACTAGTGGTGCTGTGCAGTTGCTGGTGGTCTCTGGTGTTATAGAGATCAGTTCGTTGTTTTTTCGAGGTAGTTTTGGTGTTGTTTTTTTACAAATATACATACTTGTTAGTGGGTTCGTGTCAGTTTGTTGGATCCCACTAGTAGTTTTTACCTTGATACTAGATATGTTACTTTTTGCTGCTACCTTTCTGGAGTTAGTCTACTTGCTTTGGGGATGATTTATGCTAGGTTGCTAGTTACCTTTAAACCTAAAAACACTATTATAAGTATTACTCATAATCAACATGTTTTATAAAACTCGTCACTATTTTTCAAACAATGTAAAAAGATCATTTTCTTATACATAGTATAAATTAAAAGTAGGGTCCTACATAGTATAAGTTGTCCTCTGGGGACACTTATGCACAATTTTAGGATGTCAAATCTGAAAAAAATATTTTTCCGCAGCGTATAAATATAGTTTTTAAATTGTGGACTAGGTGATCCACCGAGCCGAGGGATACGGCCTTTAAAAATAGAAATAATTTTTTAATCATTTAACTTATGAATTTTCATAAAGTATAGTTTATTATGGGTTGCCTGAGCGTCGATAGTTATCCCCTGCTCGACATGGCATCATGACGCGTGTTTTCTCCTACTCTGATAATTCGTTTTCCTCGGAGAAAATGCGGGTTGTGACAACCATCTCCAAAATCCCCCTTTGATTCATCCCTAGCTGTTGAAAAAGAACAAGAGACAATTTTGCTGTTAGATGAAAATGAACCATCTCCAGAACCCGCTGAAGCTCCTTTGAGGAGATTGGATTTCTCTCTTCCCACCTTCACTGGTGAGGAAGGAGATGTTTTGGTTAATACTACCAGAGCTCAGAGCTCAGTAGTTGTTGAAGAAATTCCTCCTTGGACTACTCCTCCTCCCCCAACTACTATTAATATTTCTGCTACACCAGTTACTTCTGATATACTTTGTAAAATTGAACAAATGTTGCTAGAACAAAGAAAGTATTTTGATGATTCTCTCAAATCTGTTCAAAATAAAGTTTCTGATTGGAAAAAAGAAATGAGTCGAGGATATGCTGAGATCCAGCATAATACAGATCAACTGAAGCACCTTTTCCAAATATGTGGCAAAGCCTTGGATCACACTATTACAAGTGTTGGACATGTCATGGAACAAGGAGTTACTCTTGTAAATAATCAAATTCAATTAGAAAAGAATTCCCAAGAGCATATCATGAAGATCTGTGAAGAAGTAGGCACCTTCAAAGATGAAGCTATAAAGAAACTATGTGTAGAAATCGAAAAGGGGGATGATATAGTGAAAGAACAAGTTGAAAAGTATGATGCTAATGTCAAGAACCTATGGACTGAGGAAATGAATTTAATTAATAAAGATGTGCTAGCTAAAATTCAGTCAGTGAATTTTTACACTTATGATACTACTATATGGATGCATAATTAGATTTTCCAAGAATTCAAAGCTGATCCTAACATTATTCCTCACCATCTGAATCCACTTTCTTAAAGCCAGCCTGCTGATCAGACGCCAGCTCAAATGCCTACCTTCTCTCTTAGGCATGAAGATGAAACTCAACCTCCAGAATCTTACTCTCAGGTTTGGGAATCTGACATTCCTAAAGATTTACCAGAAATTCAGATTCCTAAAAGAAGGAAGTATGGAGAGGGAGCTTCTGCTAGTAGATCTATTCAAAATCCAGAGGCAGAGAAGAGAAAAGCAACCACCCAATTTCAAAAATAATAATCATTCAAATCATGTCTATAAACTCATAAAAGCCTTCTATGGATTACAGCAAGCACCTTGTGCCTGGTATGATAGATTGACGACTTTTCTTACTAAACATAGTTTGAGGATGGGTAGTATGGATACTACGCTATTTGAAAAACATAGTGATTCAGATTTAATGATCATGCAAATATAAGTCGATGAAATAATTATGTGAAGAAATTATTCAAGTGATGCAAGGTGAAATTGAAATGAGTTTAGTAGGAGGACTGACATATATCTTAGGTTTTCAAATTTCTCAACGAGATGATGGTAATTTTATTTATCAATCAAAATATATAAAAATTTAAACGATTTGTTTTTGAGAATTTGAAATACTCTACAACTCATATGAGCTTATCACATAAATTAGGAAAAGTTGAAAGTGACATTTCGATGGATCAAATGGTATATCGAGGTATTATTGGATCACTATAGTATCTTAGTGCATTTAGACTGGACAACATGTTTGCATTGTGTCTTTGTGCTAGATATCACTCTGTTCCTAGGGAATCTCACTTCAAAGTTGTTAAACACCACTTTAGGTATCTTATAGGCACTCCAAATCTAGCTTTTTGGTATCCTCACACTGAAATATTTACGTTCCATGGGTATTTCGACTCAAATTATGTCGGATGTTCACTTGATTGTAAAAGAACAAGTGGTACTTGTCACTTCTTAGGGTCTATACTTGTTTCATGGTCGAGTAGAAATAGAATTATGTTGCCCTCTCCATTGTCGAGGAAAAATATATTACCTTAGGGAGTTGTTGCGCAGAAGTACTATGGATATAACAAATGTTAGAGTACTTTGGTCTTTCATTCAAGTACGTTGAACTTAGGTATGACAACAAGAGGTCCACAGACTTAACAAACAATGCGATGCACCACTCTTGCTCGAAACACATAGTCATACGACCTCACAACATTCGAGATCACATTAAGAACAAAAACGTGAGAGTAAATTTCATTGGAATAGATCAACAACTTGTGGACATCTTTACCAAACCCCTTCCTGATGCATGCTTCTCTAGGCTCTGCTTAGAATTGTGGTTTTGGATTTATAGGCTAGATAAATAAATCCACAATTTCTATGTCTAGTTCTTTGTGTTTATCGCCACATTAGATAGGGCTTACTCTGCTTAAAACAATTTTTGAAAAATTGAGAGCTTAAAATAGTGAAAAAATGGGCATATTTCTCAAAAATCATGTCTTTGTTTGATCTCGATGGGAGGTAGTGCTATCGCCGGTAATAGTGTGTTTTTCTGAACAACCTCAAATTTTTTCTCTGCTGTCATTCTTCTATTTTCGGGTATTTTTTCTTCTATTTTTGTTGGTCAATTTTTCTTTGCTTTTATCTTTTAATCAAAAATAATAATATATATAGGTATATACCCCAAAATCATACAAAGATGTTTTTGATTTAGTGGTTTTATTTATTTATGTTTCGTAAACAAAACTACAAAAATATATAAAACTTTTCACCCTAAAATCACAAAAATATATTTTTGCTTGGTTTTAATGTTTTTTTAGCTCATTGATGAGTCTGATTTATATACGGTTTTTCGGACTCATCTCGGCTACTTTTCATGCATATGCACTTCACATTCAAGTCATTTTTGCTTATATTTCACTTGTCCATGATTCTCACATAAAGTGCACATTTTGGCCCATTGGAGTGTGCAATCATGCATCTCATTGTTGGGGGTAAGCATATGGTGCTCCCCATGCCTTTTTTTGCTTACTGTGTTATATTTGTGCTTGTGATGGAGCAGAACTCCAATTGGTTATGATTGTGTGCGGTTGGAATTGTTATCTGGGGAAATCGCACAATCGTGCATTTTTCTTGACGCACGACCATTTTGGTCGTGCGATTATCGCAGATTCTTCAAGTGAGCAGCCATCGTGCATTTTCCTTAACGCACAATTGGATTCAATTGTTTGTGAAGGAAAACGCATGATCTTCCTATATCGGCTGGAATTTTTAGTTTATTCTTGCCCATTGCGATTTGTTCGCACACGGGCAGTTTGCTTGTGCGTGTTCAAAAACGTACGACTGGATTCTTTTCCCAGGATGGGTCTTTTGTACTGTTATAATCGCACGATCCAAATACAAAATCGTGCGTTTGGTCGTGCATCTCTTAAAATCTAATGTTTACTATTTAAGTCGTAGGTATTCTCCCTATTTCGAGCAGATCATCTTCCTCGCATCCTGTTGGAAAAGTTCTGCCATTTTTAATCTTTAATTAGCTGCCAACCTTATGGAGGAGCTTCAGCCACCATTTTCTTTCAAATTAAAGGATAAAACATCCTCCTCAGCCTCCTCCATCAACCACTAAACTTCAAGCTCAGTTTCAAGGGATTTCTCACTACACCTCGATAGTCCTCCGGTGAAGAATATGGCCGACGAGTATTGAAGAAGAAGACAGGTATATTCAGAGAAGGTGATAGCTCTACTCGGCGCCAAAAGGCTATCGAATTTCGAGTGCAGATGAGGCTTGACAACCCTCCATTTCGACCGTTAACCTAGGCGAGACTTTGTGCATTGGTTGTATTCTTCCCACCTCCTTTCTTGTTGTGGATTTCTCTTTAGCTATTTGGGATTTTTGTTGATGTGTATGAACTCTAATTTTCTTTTATTGAAATCATCCATGTCTTTGTGGGCATTTTGTGGTTCATGCATATGAGTAGCTCCTTCACTTCATCTCATTGTCATTTCCCCTATGTTTGTGTTGTCCTACCGATTTTTAGGAGCGTGCGTAGCAAAGAGGTGCATGTGAGCCTCACTAAACTCACTCCATTCCACAAGATTTCCCAATTGGGTATCGATCCAAAAAAGTGGTGAAGGCAACCCACATAGATAAATTAGGTTTTATATTGTCAGTAAACCTAACCAAAACCCGCCAGTGCTCTGTTGCACACTAACAATCGCTTTTCTAACAATTGAATCGCGTACCCTAAATTGCACTCCTCTGAGATCGATACTTGGGGATTTACTCACATTTTATATTACTTGCGTGACCGGTGCACTTGCGGTAAACGTGCATCATGTTTTTGGCGCCATTGCCCTGGGAGTACAGGTGTTGTGTGATTCTTCTCGTTTAGGAAATTATTGTAAGGGCTGTTGTTTTTATTATTATTTTGTTGTTCTTCTTGAGATGGTATGTTTGGATGGGATCCTAGTACTTTGGTCGGGATTTAGATTGAGACTAAGAGAGCAAGGTGTAGTCGTCTTAGAGTAATGGACAAAGTGAGAGTCGTGATAAACATGGAAGGTTGTGATGTTGACAACCATGTGGGTTAGCAAGTTGTGGACGAGCAGGGGGCAATCTGCCCTCGAATGCGGACTATACAATATTTTACCACTCCTACTGTCAAGAGTGGGTATCCTGGTTTTGTCCATGTGATTGTCAACAACCAGTTTGAAATTAAGCCGACAATCTTTAACATGATTCGCAATAATGCCGAGTTCTCAAGCTTACCGAGTGAAGATCCTCACCTCCATCTGGCAGAGTTCTCTAGAATCTGTGGAACATTCCGCTATGCGGGTATTTTTTGATGATGTTCTGAAGTTAAGACTATTTTCGTTCTCTTTGTGTAACAAGGCCAAGTCATGGCTTCATACCATTCCACATGGTGCTGCCACAACTTGGGACGCACTCTCTTCAAAGTTTCTCTCCAAATTTCATCAAGTTGATAAGATTGTGAATGCTCGGCAGGAGATTGCTACTTCCCGCCAGCTTGACCAAGAATCCCTATCTGAAGCTAGGGAAAGGTTTTCAGAACTACTACGAAGATGCCCTCAGCATGGCTGCGAGCCATGGAACATGGTAAAGATCTTCTACTTTTCCATTGAGCCAAACTTTTGAGCCATGATTTACGCTGCTGTAGGAGGAACTATCATGAATCTGACCCCTAATGAGGCTCTGAGAATTCTACGAGGCACTGTGTCTTTTAGCACGTACCGGACCACTGAAAGAAATACACCAAGGGGTGCAAGAAAATCTTTTTGAGGTGAACAGTCTATGTCGCATGTTGATGACATTAAGTTGTTGAAGAGACATTCTCCTCCTCTAGCTCAGGTTTTGGCTATTTCAAGTCAAGGATGCGGGAACGTTGGGCATCATGCTTATGAATGCCCTGTTGGTGAGCTACCTCCTGATCTTTCTAATGCTAGTTATGATGAAAGTGTTAATTATGTTAATAATCAAAATCATTTGGTGCAATTCTCGAACACTAATAACCCAGGTGTGAGAAATCACCCCAATTTTTCTTGGAATCAAAATGCTCCAGGCAAACGACTGTTGATGCGTGAAATGCGACACCGCCAAGTTAACGGGTTGTTCGATCTCACAAGCTAGGTGAATAAGAGGGTTGCGGGGATATGGAGAGGTTTGAGAGCCCGCTGGGTAGCTGGTTACTCTAAGTCGTACATGAAGATAGAGAGAAGCAGAAGAGAGGGTCATGAGCAGCGGCAACTGTAGACTTCGCCCATTGCAGCCTAAATGCCACTCTTGCGATGGGCTTTTCTTTGATTATAATTGAAGTTACAGCTTGAGGCCACCCCTTTACATGGAAAGAAGAATAAAGGGTACAAAGGGGGGAAGCTGACGGCTAAGGAGAGGAGAATGCCAGAGGCTGCCCAGACAGAACAGAGAGGTTGGCAAACCGCGCGGTCAGCTGATCAATGAGCTTGCTGGACTAAGCTGGGAAGACTGCTTGATAAAGCTAGGAGAAGAAACTGGAGGTTGCGCGGACTAAGAACTTGAGTTCGCAGGAATTGATTCCTAGACCTTGTCCCCTCCTCTGTGTCTCTTGAATGAGAGGTATGGGGGCCTATTTATAGGCCCAAGGAGGTAACGATCTTGGTAAGGTCACCCCCGATGAGTCGGTGAGTTGTGCGAGTACAATGCTGAGTCCGCGGAGTCTGCGCCAGGGCGCGCGGTTAGGGACTTGGAGCTGGTATTACTGTTGGCGGACTTGGATTAGTCCGCCCCTGTTACTGAGTGTGCTTGCGCCGGGCTGTGCGAGCTGAGGAGGATTTTGCCCGCTGCTGGGTAGAAGCAGACCCCGAGAAAATGGAGGGCTAGCTGGCGGACTCCATAACGAGTCCGCCCAGCCTATTTTAGAGAGGATGAGCGATTGGCTGCCAAGCTGAGGTAGCATTGGCGGACTGCGCAACGAGTCCGCCCATCTTGTAGTGGACGGGTTGGGCAAGCAGCCTCCTGCTGGAGGCTTGTCGCACTTCTCGACAAGGGATGGAGACCTGGTGGTCTGAAGGATCTAGGTCGCGCCAATTGGCGAGATAACCACTGCTGACTGGAGGCTTGGATGCAGCTCGGTACTGCTGTCTGGGCGAGCTGGAGTGTTTGCACCTCTTTGGCGGACTGCAACATAGTCTCCGGATTGAGTGGAGTTTAGCTACCTGGCAAACTGACGAATCAGGTCCCCCCTTTCTTCTTGAGTCCCCCTCCTGTTAGAAATTATTGTCGCCCATGCTAGGCGACCTGGGATTGGCGACCTGGCAGGTCGCGCATGCAGGAGAAGTATGACTTGTTATTGGCTTGTGGCCTGGAGGCAGGTCACCACTGTTGAGGCACGGTGGATGTGTGCGGATTGGCGATTAGAGTCTGCCAAAGCTTGATAGTTCAGCTACTCGATGATCCATCGCGCGGTTAGCTGAATAAATCGCGCGGTCTGCAAGGGGCGGACTGAGGCAGCAGTCCGCACCCCCTTCAAAACAAGCGGGAGCTACGCGATCTAGGTGGTCTAGCTAGAGAGACCGCCCTAACCGCGTGGACTGAGAAGTCGGTTTGCCCACCCTTGGAACGAGAGGCTAAAAAGCCGCGACCTCCTGTAGTAGGCCGCAAATTACGAGCTGGCTAACTTAGGAGGGATCGCCGATATCGGGGTTAACATTATTCCCGCACTTTTTCAAGTTCTGAAGAGAACTTTGAAAAGTTGGAAACCCACGAAAATCGTGATCCTTCCCACGAGAAAAGGATGGGGGAAGGAGACATGGAACCTGATGTCTCTCCTTAGAAAAAAGGTTTGTTATTGCCTCTCTTTTTCTTGCAAAAGGACAAATTAACATAGGCGGAAAGAGGTACATCTAACACGTACCTGAGGTATTTTTTCAAAATTAAGGAGACATGAATTTCTCCTAACGGGCTCTGTAAAATAATGAAGAAGGGAAAACAAATAATAATGATAACTTGTAAGTACCTGAAGGAGGCTTGCAAGCACATGTTAACTTCTACAAGAGGAGTAAATCACAAGTATTATATAAAACTAAGTTGCAAGTACCAGGATAGAACTTGCAAATATCGGCTAATCACAGCAAAGGTAAGAGTGAGAGGTAGATATGTAATGAAATTAAAATTCAAGTAACAGGATTGAACTTGCAAATATTTGTTAATCTCTGCAAAAGAAGAGTTAGAAGCAGATATGCTAGAAAATTAAATTGCAAGTACCTGAAGAGAACATGCTAATATCTATTAATCTTTGCAAAATAAGAGTTAGAAGCAGATATGATAGAAAAGTAAATAGCAAGTACATGAAGGAAACTTGCTAATATCTGCTAATCTCTGCAAAAGAAGAGTTAGAAGCAGATATGATAGAAAAGTAAATTGCAAATACCTGAAGGGAACTTGCTAATATATACTAATCTCTGCAAAAGAAGAGTTAGAAACAGATATGCTAGAAAAGTAAATTGAAAGTACCTGAAGAGAACTTGCTAATATCTATTTATCTTTGCAAAAGAAGAGTTAGAAGTAGATATGATAGAAAAGTAAATTGCAAGTACCTGAAGGGAACTTGCTAATATCTGCTTATCTCTGCAAAAGAAGAGTTAGAAGCATATATGATAGAAAAGTAAATTGCAAGTACCTAAAGGGAACTTTCTAATATCTGTTAATCTCTGCAAAAGAAGTGTTAGAAGCAGATATGCTAGAAAAGTAAATTTCAAGTACCTGAAGAGAACTTGCTATTATCGGTTAATCTTTGAAAAAAGAAGAGTTACAAGCAAATATGATTGAAAAGTAAATTTCAAGTACCTGAAGGAAACTTGCTAATATCTTCTAATCTCTGCAAAAAAAGAGTTAGAAGTATATATGATAGAAATGTAAATTGCAAGTACCTGAAGGAAACTTGCTAATATCTGCTAATCTCTGCAAAAGAAGAGTTAGAAGCAGATATGATAGAAAAGTTAATTGCAAGAACCTGAAGGGAACTTGCTAATATATGTTAATCTCTGCAAAAAAAGAGTTAGAAGCAGATATGATAGAAAAGTAAATTGCAAGTACCTGAACGGAACTTGTTAATATCTGCTAATCTCTGTAAAAGAAGAGTTAGAAGCAGATATGATAGAAAAGTAAATTACAAATACCTAAATGGAACTTGCTAATATCTCTACAATAGAAGAGTTAGAAGCAGATATGATAGAAAAGTAAATTGCAAGTACCTGAAGGGAACTTGCTAATATCTATTAATCTCTGTAAAAGAAGAGTTAGAAGCAGATATGATAGAAAAGTAAATTGCAAGTACCTGAAGGGAACTTGCTAATATCATCTAATCTCTACAAAAGAAGACTAAGCCGCAGATATGATAGAAAAGTAAGGTACAAGTACCTGAAGGGAACTTGCTAATATCTGCTAATCTCTGCAAAAGAAGAGTAAGCCACAGATATGACAGAAAAGTAAGTTGCAAGTACCTGAAGAGAACTTGCTAATATCGACTGTTGATATGTTAAGGAATATTTTAATAGCATAAGAGATACCTGGCAAACTCTGCTATTAACTGAATAAAGGTAAAATCATGATAATGATTGTCTCGCGTGATCAAGTATGATGTTCTATACATAAAACCAGATCAGCAAGATGAAACCATCTTAATTTATACTTATAACATCATGACTTGTCAATCAAGGAGAACCAGATACTTCGATTAAATGATTCGTGCTATTAACATCCGATAAGAGTAATAGAGGACTTGCAAATCATCATCTGTGAGATGAGAATGATCTACAGACTTAGGTTACCAAGCGGGGAGGTGCGCGCATGTCCCATTGCTTTCCTCGCAAGGTCACAAAAGTTGTACGCTCAGACCACTCTTAAGAAGGAGAATAAAACACCTCTGCTAGAGTAGAAAGGTCATTAAACAATGGATCTAGAGCTGAAACTGATAAAGAACTTGAGCAACTATGAAGTATGCTCAACTATATTAAAAATCACAGGAGGCTACGCGAACTAGAAGTTATTAACATAAGAAACTCCTGGGCTACCATTAAGAAGTGAATTTGACTGCTCTTATGAAAAGCTATCACAAGGAATGGATCTGATGCCAAATCAGAAATAGGGCTATCACATAAAGTAAGTTTGATTCCCTCTTTGGAAATATGGCTACCACATGAAGTGGGCTTGATTGCTGAACGTTTCCAAAGACAAACACTAGAATGCAGGCTTGATTGCCTCTTTGGAAATATGGCTACCACATGAAGTGGGTTTAATAGTCGAACATTTCCAAAGTAGGTTCAATCAAGCGAGCTAATGAAGCAATAAATGCTTTGGTAAAACAAATTTTACCACTAATAATTTGAGAGTAAGAACTCGACGCCGCAAGAGAGGGTTTTACAACGATGCTTTCAAGAAATATACTCTTGCAACTTTCCTTATTTCAACAATTTCTCAACGAGGTTATGAAGAGCTCAACATTTCTTTGTATCGTGACCCACAAACATGTGGTATTGATAGAATAAATCCTTGTGACATCTCCGACCAGGTCCCTGGAGAGAAGCCCTTGTGAAATCTGGCTCTTGTTGAATAATTTGAATAACTTGTTTCGCAGAGATAGTAAATCTTGTATATTTTCTCTTTGATCCAACTTGCTTGTATTGGCGAGAAGCGTGAGGCTCATTGTCATAAATTTGAATTGATGTACCAGAGATATCAAGACTTGATTCTTAATGCTTTGATTGAGATGTAGATGAATTCCCACGATCATAATATATATGTCGAGATACCGGGAGACTAGGATCTTGATCATATTGCAATTGATTGCAGTTATGATTAAGAGGTAAATAATTGTGAAGAGGTCCATCGTCCAGCTGACGAGGTTAGAACTTCTCTGGCGCTTGAGCCATCTGATTCAGACGAGATATATCGCCAGAATTCATGGCTTCAGCTCCAATGAAACGATTTGCACAATCAATAAGATCCCAATAGGTGTCGGGCATTTTTGTAGTGACTTTGAATTTGAGGGGACCTTGCCGAAGTCCGCTTATGAAAGAAAATTTATAGAATTCTTGATCAACACTAACAATCTCAAGAGTTTCCTTCTGGAATCGATTGATGAAGTGAGCATAAGACTCGTCGTCTCCTTGCTTTATCTGAAAAAGAGCTCCTATGTCTTTCTTTCTCTTCCTAAAGGTTCCAAACCTTGAAAGGAATTCTCTTTGAAGATCGCTGAAGCAAGTTGTTGATTGAGGCGGTACATGGTAGAACCAGTCCAACACTTGAGCACCAAAATATATGATGAAGAGCTTGCATTTGATACCACCTGATAGAGCTTTTAATGAAACAATTGACTCAAAAGCTTGTACGTGAGAAACTGGATCGCTCGTCCCCGAGTAGACTGGCAGACGAGGCTCATTGAAATCATATGGAACAACTTCTCTTCGGATATATGGTGTGAAGGAAGAGGAAACTTGTTCTTCTCCTGCAAAATATGTTTGTCAATTTGGTATATGGGGATAAGCATTCATGCTTACCTTATGAAGCTTGCGATGAGAGATACAAACTCCTTAGATAGTAGAAGATCGTAGTCGCTACTTAAGATGAACATTTTTGAATGATTATAGGTGTGCTTAAGATCTTTTTGTAGGAAAATCCCTATTCACTTAGGGGCAGATCTCTTTGAGCCAGTTTCGACAAGCTTTGAATTTATGAAATCGGACACTCGGATCAAAAGTTATGGCTGTTTCAAGTTAAGGTACGCTAAGAGCTTAATCTCATGTCTTCATTGCAACTGCTGTTCATCAATTGCTCAAGATCTGAAGGTTGTGTATTAACTATTGATGCGCGAAATGCGACACCGCCCAATTAACGGGTTGTTCGATCTTACAAGCTAGATGAATAAGAGGGTTGCGGGGATAGAGGTGAGGTTTAAGAGACTGTCGGGCAGCTGGTTACTCTGAGTCGCGTACGATGATAGAGAGAAAAGCAGAAGAGAGTGCCGTGAGCAGCAACAATAGCATACTTCGCCCGTCGTTGCCTGAATGCCTCACTTGCGACGGGCTTTCCTTTGATTATAATTGAAGTTACAACTTGAGGCCACCCCTTTACATGGAAAGAAGAATAAAGGGTACAAAGGGGGGAAGCTGGCGGCTAAGGAGAGAAGAATGCCAGAGGCCGTGCGGACTGAACAAAGAGGTCGGCAGACCGCGTGGTCAGTTGATCAAGGAGCTCGCTGGACTAAGCCGGGCGGACTGCTTGATCAAGCTGGAAGAAGAAACTGGAGGTCGCGCGGACTTTGAACTGGAGTCTCCAAGAATTGATGCCTGGACCTTGTCCCCTCCTCTGTGTCTCTTGAATGAGAGGTATGGGTGCCTATTTATAGGCCCAAGGAGGTAATGGACAATGTAACGTCACCCCTGGTGAGCCGGTGAGTTGTGCAAGTACATTGCTTAGTCCGCGGAGTCTGCGCCAGGCCGCGCGGTTAGGGACTTGGAGATTGTCTTGCTATTGGCGGACTGGGATGAGTCCGCCCCTACTACTGAGCGAGCTCGCACCGGGATGTGCCAGCTGTGGAGGAGTTCGCCCGCTGCTGGGTAGAAGCGGACACCGGGAAACTAGAGGGCTATCTAGCAGACTGCATAATGAGTCCTCCCAACACGCTGTAGAGAGGATAAGTGATTGGTTGCTGAGCTGAGGTAGCATTGGCGGACTGCGCAACGAGTCTGCCCATCTTGCGCTGGATTGGTTGGGCAAGCCACTTCCTACTAGAGGCTTGTCGCACTTGTCGACAAGGGTTGGCGACCTAGTGGTCTGAAGGATCGAGGTTGTGCCTATTGGCGAGATAGCCGCTGCTGACTGGCGGCTTGGATGTAGCTCGCTACTGCTTTCTCAGCGAGTTGGAGTGTACGCACCTCTTTGGTGGACTCCAACAGAGTCTGCGGATAGAGCGGAGTTGAGAGACTTGGTGGACTGACAAATCAGGTCCCCCCTTTCTGTTGGAGTCCGCCTCCTGTTATAAATTCTTGCCTCCAAGTCTAGGCGGCCTGGTATTGGCAACCTGACAGGTCGCGTATACAGGAGAAGTAGGACTTGTTGCTGGCTGGCAGCCTAGAGGCAGGTCTCCACTGTTGAGGAACAGTTAATGTGTGCAGATTGGAAATTAGAGTCCGCCAAAACTTGATAGTTCACCTGCTAGATGATCCACCACGCGGTTAGCTGAACAAACCGCGCGGCTTGCAAGGGGCGGACTGAGACAGCAGTCTGTACCCCCTGCAGAACAAGCAGGAGCTGCGCAACCTAGGCAGTATGGATAAAGAGATCGCCCTAGCCACGCGAACTTAGATGTCAGTCCGCCAATCCTTGGAACCAGAGGCTGACAATCCGCGACCTCCTGGACCAAGCCGCGACTTATGAGCTGGCTACTTTAGGAGGGATCACCGATTTTGGGGTTAACAACGATGGCAATTAGGCCAAAATAAATTTAATGCTCAAGCATCCGGAATCCAACTAAGGCCGCCACAATCAGGTTATAGTCAATTTGCACCTGTGCTAAGAAAAAGTGTCGTAAATGAGATGATGGAAAATTTTGTAGAAATGGCCCAATCAAACATGGATAACCAGACCGCCTCCATAAGGAATTTGGAGGATCAACTTGGCCAATTGGCATAAGTTCTCTCTGAGCAAGCTTAAGGCAAGCTTCCCAGCACTACTGAGAAAAATCCTCGTGAACAAGGGAAGAGTATGGGTGAGTTGGATTGTTATCATGCGAGCACATGTATTGTGGAATGTAAAATTAATAATGTTGATATGCCAACATTGTGTGACTCAGGATCATTGCGCAACATCCTTGGTTTGCTAGATGTTGAGAAGTTGAATCTAAATATGGATACCGATGCTCAAACATCGCTTGTTTTAGCGAATGGGGCTGTGGTTGAAAATAAAGGATGAGTTACAGAAGTCATAGTTATAGTGGATGACACGGTTGTTGTCACTAACTTCCAGGTTCTGGGACCCATGGAAAACAAGTCCATTCCAATCCTAAGTATCTCGTTCTATAAGGAAAGTGGGGCAAGACTACACTTTATTGATGGTGGTGTGGCCTTGGAATCCAAGACTAAACACCACTTTGCTCTGCCCATTATGATAGAGGCTCAGGATTTGCCAGTGATAGATTCTAATTTATCTACTATGTTATCTGACAAAGTTTTGAGTTCTGATGAGAATAGGTGTAAGGATGCTGAGGATAATGAGAAGGCTGAGAAGAAGGCAAACATTGATGTTATGAATCCTATAGAGGTTAATGATGTTGCTAAGCCGGTGACAAAGGATATGATGAGTAAGGAACTCAAGAAAGAAGAGTATGGTGAGACGAGAGAGATGATGATTGTAGATGAAACTATGATCAATGATTCGACGAAACTTATTGTTAATTTGGATGTTAATTGTAAAATAGTAAAATGGGTTTGTTTGGCTGATCTATCACCCACTGAGAGTGAAGAAATGACGCCCCAAGCTGAGTCGGAAGGAGTAAAGACTTATTTTGAGTGAATAATGCTCGGTTGCTCTCTCCCACGATGGATAAATTAAAACAGGAAAGACTTTTGCACAATGCTCGCTCCTTTGCCCTCCGGCATGAGAAGGAAGAGACTGGACATGGAGGTAACTCTCCCTTGGACCTTGAAGCCTTCACCTGTTCCCCAACTCATGTGGTGGGGGAGAAGTACCACAAATCGCCATTTAGCTAAGGCATGATGGCTTTCAGGGCTAGTTTTGTTCATATTGCTCTGCATCTGTGTCTTATTCTTGTTGGCTATTTTGATTGTTTTTTTAAGTGGTCTTACTGTTTACTTAAGAACTCTATTATAACTGTTAATATAGGTATTTTTTCCATCTTTAGGACGGTAAAGAAAAGGGCTCCTGGGATACAACCCAATTTTGCTATTATGTTTTATCTAATCCACTAACATTTATATATATTATATCTGCTTTTTCTTGTTGCTTCCTTTTTGTAGGGTGGTGATCATTTTGGGCGGCGGACTTGGTTTTTTTATCCTTCACGATATTAATGCCAATCTTCTGGTATGCTCATTTTTGAGCATGGGTAACATCTCTCCTCCCTAGCATCTTTTATTCTTGATGCTTCTTATATTGGATTGTTTAGATTAAGGTTGGGGGAGAGAGAGTTATTGTATTGTTGCCCGTGCACGCGCACATCTCATAACATACTAGAAGTAATTTGTTTTTTTAATTATCATCTTCATATTCATTATACACCACAACACCCACTTGAGTTCGTGCTTACTCGTTAGCACGTTGTGAGTCGAAATCATCATTTTTGTGTGATTTGGGAAATAGCTGTGCTGGCTTAGGATTGTGAGACAAATTAAAATGTTGACTCCTATAGTGCTCCTAGTCAAGTGCTCTCATCTCATGTAGAAATCTAAGTAGAATTAATTTTTCTTCATTTGTTTAGTGTTATATTTTTTCTTTTAGCGTAAATATGGTTTATTATACCCAAAAATTTGTGAATCTGGTGTGAATCAAATGGTACTGTAGGGATGTGTGTAGACGGGCATTGACCTCTTATTACTTGAGCCAGGAGGAAGGATAGTCTTTCTCGGTGGCTAAGAACTTGCCCCAAGCTATTCTCGAATCATAAGTACACGGTTAGTTCAAGCATGTAAGTGTGATATAGGCCATCACTTTGGCCTTGTTGAGCCTTGTACCATACCAGACATCTAATCCTTACTATCCTTGTTGTACCTTCCCATCTTTTGATTGAGCCCCACTATTACCTAACCAAAGTCTAAAAGACAATCCTAGTCACACACCTAAATTCGAGTTTTAGTTGTGTTTTTATCAATATGTCGGGGGTGTTGATGTGGTGATCATATTTGTGACGTGGTTGTGCTCTCTTGAATATGGGTTGAAAAAGTAAATAGAATGTTATGAAAATGAAAGAAAAATTAGTTGAAAAAAATTTATTTGTTAAAAATATGTGAACTGAAAAAATTTAAATTGAAAATCTACTTGATGTTCTGTAGTGGGAGTAGGTGGTGCACGCACCCATATAGTCAAGACTAAGTCTAGGGGTGTGGTGCACCCACAATTATTTTGTGGTGCTCAAGGACAGTGTTTTGTGCTAGCTTAGTTGGGTTTTGTGCGTGAGGCATCGTGTTTATCATTCATTTACCTCACCTAAACCAAAGCCATATCTTAAACCTAAAGTCCTACTGATTCACGCATTGAATGCAACCAGTGCCACGTAGAGAGTGTAAAAGGACGAGCTTATGGTCACCGTCATTGATGGATTTCTTTGGAGATTGTCCCGAGCCTCGGTCTTTGGTAGTGCTCACCTCAGTGTTCAATCTAATTTCGTCCAACGCGTGACCAGACGATTCAACATGATTCTATAGTTGAGTAGTAATAATATATAGATACTCTTCTAGAAAATTATAAATTATTTTGCATAATTAAAAATTTCATCTACTGTATTTTTATAAGCGTGAGCATGTGAATTCGTGAGGTACTCCGGCCTTGCATTTTCTAAGCTAGTGAGTTGTTTTTCTTGTCCACTTGAGAGATGATTTTCTCGGGATGAGCAAATGTTTAGGTTTAAGGGTGTGATGAGTGCGATTTATATTGGGTTTTTTGGACTCATCTGGGCTAGTTTTCACGCACATACACTTCACTTTCAGGTCATTATTACTTATATTTCACTTGTCTATGATTCTCACATAAAGTGCACATTTTGTCCCATTGGTGTGTGCAATGATGCATCTCATTATAGGGGGTAAGCACATGGTGCTCCCCATGTCCTTTTTTCTTACTGTGTTATATTTCTGCTTGTGTTTGAGGAGTAATCGATTTTGTTGTGAATGTGTGTAGGTGGACTGTTCCTTGTGGTAGGAATTATTATCTGGGGAAATCGCACAATCATGCATTTTGTTGATGCACGACCATTTTGGTCGCGCGATTTCCCCAGATCCTTCTAGTGAGCAGCCATCGTGCATTTTTCTCAATACACGATTGGATTCAATTGTGTGCGAAGGAAAATGCATGATCATCTTGTATTGCCTAGAATTTTGAGTTCTGTCTAGCCTAGTGCGATTTATTTGCACATGAGCAGTTTGATCGTGTGTGCTAAAAACGCATGACTAGATTCTCTTCCTAGGCTGTGCCGCCTGTTTTGATATAATCACACGATCCAAACACACGATCGTGCATTTTGTCGTGCGTCTCTTAAAATCTGATGTCTACTATTTATGTTGTAGGTATTCGCCCTATTTCGAGGAGATCATCTTCCCCTCATCCTGAGGGAAAAGTTCCACTTTTTTCATCCCTACCTTGCCGCTAAACTTGGGCAGGAGCTCCGACCACCATTTTCTTACAAATCAAAGGCTAAGGCATCCACCTCGGACTTCTTCATCGACCACTGAGCTCCAAGCTCAGTTTCAAGGGATTTCTCGCTACACCTCGGTAGTTCTCTAGTGAAGAAAGTGGTCGGCGACTGTTGATGCATGAAAAGAGAAAGGGAAACGAGCACCACCAACTAACGGTTTGAGCACTAGGGAAAGGAGGGGAAAAGGCAAACTGCAAGCAGCAATATACTGACCGGTCGAGAGAACGAGAAAGAATATCCGTGAGCCATGGCAACACCACACTTTGCCCATCGTGGCCTAAATGCCTCTCTTGTGACGGTCTTCCCTTTGATTGCAAAAAAGCGGATTACAAGTAGCGGAAAGAATAAAAGAACAAAGAGCAAGCCGGAGACTGTAAAGCCCGAGATTCGAGTCCATAGCCTTTAACAAGTACGCTCATGGGCTCGAGTCAGCATGCGTTTGGTGCACCGCTTCCCCTATTTATAGGTTCGGGGGCCTACCCAAATGGGCAGTGCTAAAATAACCGGCTGCCCGGGGTACAGGAGAACTGGGTAGCGGTGACGAGAATCAAAAAAAAGAAAAGCAGTCCGTGCAAGAGGGGCGGACTGGACTCGCGGGCTGGAGCTTCCATCTAGCTGCAGAGCGCGATCTTGGCTGAGGATTCGCGACCTATGCGGACGGACACTTGAGTCCGCCTGAAGAGCTGGAGGATGATCTGGAAGCTAACCAACTGAAGCTGGACGAACTGGGAGGACTGGACAATCGAGTCCGCCGCTTAAGAAGGACCGCTAGAAACCCGGTTCGAGGAACTGGACAGACTCGGAACTTGAGTCCGCTGCTGGGAGAGCCTTGGATCTGTATGGTACTGACGACATGAGCGGACTGAGGAAATTGATTCCGCCAGAAGGGGAGAAGGATTTGCTTTGCTGATCATGTTGCGGATTCTGGGGTTAACAAAATCCCCGCACATTTTCAATTTTTCAGAAAATTTCGAAAATGTTTCTTTAACCGTCGAGTTCGCAACTGTCATAAATGTTGTCAGTGCTATAAATACCGCTAGAAACCCTGCATTCTGTTAAAACTGTCTGCGCCACAGGTCGGTTCTCACCACTTGCGATCTGCACTTTCCAGTCCGGCATGGCGAGACTTGGATCTTTCTTTGGCAACCTCACCACTAGGACAGAGAAGCCCAAGGTGAACACCAAGACTAAGAAAGTAATCCATCGAAGAGGGATGCCTGTCCGCCATATAGGGGAGAGTTCATGACCGGGATAGGAGAGTACTGAGTCAATCTGCAACATTGCACATTAGAAATCTGCGACTGCCCCTGTTGTTTTAAATCTACCAACCAAAAGCGCGGATAGAATATCGAATCCGCCCTCAGTTTCTAACCAGAATCCTGCGAGCTCTGGGGGTATGGAAGTACTCCCTTCTGCCTCAGGAACTGTCATGCTGCGGATAGACCTAGACACGGAGATTTCGTCACCAGAAGTCCAGGAGCTGAATACTGAGGCGATGCAGCTGATAATACGTTTTGTAGCCTAAACTATTATCATATTTTCTGTTTTATAATGTACAAATCATGTCTTATTACCTTATTTTTTATCGTTTTTATGTAAATATTATTTCCACTAACATTTTCTTGTCTTTTTGCAGGTTTCCAGAAAATTGGCCAAAAATGACCTGTCACGCCCACCTGTCACGCCCTCCCCGTACATGACCTAGGGCGTGTCACCTGATCCCGATGATGACTGCTGAAAGAGACAAAAAAACAGGAAAAACGGCTATCGCGCCCCTTAACACACCCTCCTTGGGCGTGTCCCTGGGCGTGACATGGGGCGTGTCGCCCTCTGCCCGAAGCATGTGTTGGGTCCGGCGTTCCTTCACTTGACCCGTGGCGCTATGCTACTTATATAAAATTAAGTAGCGCCCTCTCCAACAGTCCGGGCTTTTGGTGCAGTTGGGTATGCGCTTGATCCTTCAATTGGTATCAGAGGAGGTCACGGGTTCAAGACCGGGGGAGCGCTATTAAATCCTGATTTTTCCCTTCTACCTGTGTGGGTCCGGTGGGTCAGGCAACCGTGGACATGTGGTAACCCCACCTCTGAGCCATGTGGGCCATGTGGTAACCCCACCTCTGAGCCGACGGGTTGTGCTGGACGCCGGGGGGGGATTGTTGGGTCCGGCGTTCCTTCACTTGACCCGTGGCGCTCTGCTACTTATATAAAATTAAGTAGCGCCCTCTCCAACAGTCCGGGCTTTTGGTGCAGTTGGGTATGCGCTTGATCCTTCAGCATGCCGCTGGATTGAATGCAGATTCATCCCAGCACACCAAACAGTACTGTCATGCCCCTATCATAGGCGTGACACAGGGAGTGACCCCTACTTTTTCGGTGACTGACGGATTTCCTACCAATGATTTCGACGAGACGTGCGTGTCACGCCCCCCCTACACGGGCGTGACATAGGGCGTGTCCACCGATGTATAGAAGCAATCATACTTCCCGCCAGAATCCAGAGCCCGAGGTCAATGTTGTACCGGTCACGCCCCATGACACGCCCTCCCTACGGCGTGTTGCCGGGTGATGACTAGTTTTAGTCATCATTTTTGGTATAGTTTAATATGCAAAATTTCTTGTTTAATTATATGTTTTTAGTATATTTATGCTTATTTTGTTTTATTTCTTATTTAATGTCTTTTCTATTTCTATTTTATGTTTTATATGTTATGTCATGTTTGTATGTTAGTTTTATGGTTCGTGTTTTGTTATAATTTGTTATGTTATTTATGTTTAGTTTTATGGTTTATATTTTATGTTTTATAACATGTTATTTATGTTTTAATAACTATTTTATGTTATGTTCATGTTTGTATGTTATGTTATTTAGTTTTATGTTATTTTATAATATTTCTTATTTATGTTTTGTTATAATATTTATTTTTGTTATTTATAATATGTTTTGTTATAATTATAATATGTTTTTTAGTATAATATCATATTTTATAATATGTTATATATTTAACAATAGAATTAATGATTTGTTTTGTCTTGTTACTTGTAGGTTCAAGCTCTCCAACATACATGCAAGCCAATCAACAACTTGGAGCAGCCCTTGTCCAATCAAACATGCTACCAGAGCCCAACTTGGTGCTGTCCTCAAGCTACCCGAGCCCCTACATGAAGCCCAAGCAGCCATCATTCAAGCCCACCAAGAGCAGCCCCTTACTCTCCTACCCGAGCCCACCAATTCTTCCCCTTCATGCTTGGCCGGCCACCTCTCTCATGCATGCATCTTTCTCCTCCACATTAACTCTCTCTCTCCCTCTCTCTTAATTAATTGCATACATGCATCCATTCTCCCCCTTTGGCCGGCCACCCCACTCTCTTTTCCTTTTTTTTTTATTTCTTTATTCCACATTCATACCCCCCTCTACATTTTATATTTTCCATGTCATCCCCATTTATTATCATTGCATGCATTGAACCTTTATTCTCTCTCCTTCCATTTAAAACTCATGCATGAATCATTCCACTTATGTGGCCGGCCACCCTTGGCTTCCCCTTCATTTCCTTGCCATCTAGAATGTTCTCCCTCTCCTATAAAAGGAACCCTCCCCCTCTTGTTGATGTTAAGTAATTTTTAGAGTGAAGTAGTTTTAGTTTTGAAGTAGTTTTGGTAGAGTGCTAGTTCATGAGTGTTTCTCTTTTTGTTGTAATTTTCTTTTTATTAATGTAATTTCATCTTATCTTTCTTGTTATAATTATTGTGTACCCCTTTTCTATTAATGCAAATGTCATTTCTTTTCTCTTATTCTCAACCCTTTTCTATCATGCGTAGCTAAATAATTTTTGTGCCCGATCGCGATGATCTTTGCGATATAATAATGTATCTTTATTTTTATGTTTTCCTTTGTAGTTTTCTATTTTTGATCCTTCCTTGAAATATCTCGTATCGACTCCGTATTTCTAGTATACGGTAGTAGATTCCGATCTCGTATTTGAGTAGCCGAGAGGCTCGTGAATATGAAAGATCACTCAAGGAAGGAAGGAGTTGAACGCACCCCTAGAGATAGGATGACGTAAATCCTCCGGATTGGAGTCAAATCCAATAGCGCGGGTCACTTCGATAATGCGACTTTAGGCCTTTTTGATTTGAAAGAGATTTCGATCAAAACGTCTGCAAGTTAGGGGATTTAATGCTCTAGCGAGATTACTTCCTAATATCGGATCCGTCACGGTCTTAATAGATTTACAAATGCTAAACTAGTTTATTTCGTTATTTTATTTCAAAGTGAATCGTCGATCGCGCACTCTTTTCTCGTAATAGTTTATTTCTCTTTAAGTTTAGTTTATTTTAATTTTCAAACATCATTAATCGTTTGGTATGATAATAGAGTCATTGTGATTAATAGTACTTGCCTGCCCCGATTTTTTATACGACCTTGATATTTTTCATATCCTATGCTATATTTCGATAGGTACACTTGCCTTAATCGAGTATAGATTGGAGAATACGATTTTCTCTATCAAGTTTTTGGCACCGTTGCCGGGGAATTTTTGGCAATATTACGAAAGCACCGAGTTTTTTACTTCTACTAAAAAAACAAAAAAAAATATTATAATTATAATAATTATTATTATTATTATCCACCCACCTCATCTTATTTCTGCCCAACCTAAAATCTCTCGAAAAGGGTAAGGGGCTTTAAGCGCCACCATTTTACCTAGTACCGGGCGAACCCTTCACCGGGTAGTCCTCGGGAAGTTCGAGAGCCAATCAATTAAAAAAACCTATTTTAAAAAAATATATATATATATATAAAAAAACAAATCAAAAAAAATTTGTATTTCTTTTTCTTTTTAGTAACAGTTCTTTTTATGGAATCGTTATATTTTTGCGCTTTTTGCGGGTCGTCCGACCATTTTTATTCTGAATGTCTTACGGGAACCCCTCCCTCTCTTGATTTTAATTTTTCTGGGGAAGGTCAAACTGGCCAATTTGACCCTTACTCCAATTTTTGTCCAACTTGGGAGATGGGCAACCCGTATTTTTCTTATGATTTTGCCCCGCAAAGCGCCGCGCCTCCTACTTTTAATTTTAATTCTCTCGATAATGGGTATTTTGAGTTGAAAACTTCTCTTAATAATATTAATTCGCATCTCAAAACCATTATGGATTCTTTTTCTCGTGAGGCCGCTTCTTTTTCTTCGTCTTCTTCTCCGTCTCCTCCAATTTCTTTATGTAAGGAGTCACCGGATATCCCGGCTTGTCTTGTTCCTCTCGAGGAGGATAACTATTTGGATATCCCGGATTGTTTCCTTCCTCCTTTGGAAGACACCTCTATGGATATTCCAGTGTGCTTCTTACCCGTTGAGGATGACGAGACATCTCCTATTTCTACATCTGAAGACGTTGGTGATTCCATTAAGCTTTCAAACTCAACTGTTCCAAATTTTTCTAGTTTTAGCGAGTCTTCTTCTTCTTTTCTTTTAGATAATTCTTCTTTAGTTCTCCCCACCCTTTCTTCTCCCAAAATTTCACAAGACTCTCATTCTCCTTGTGAAATTTCCTTTGATGAAGATTCTTTTTCTACTTCCTTTATTCATCTTTCTAATTCTTCTTCTTCTTTTTCTTCTTCTTTTGACGACCCCTTCTTTCCTAGTTTACATACGGCGGAGTTCTTCTATAACTCCATCCGTTCATTTTTGGGCGTCAATCCTTTGAAGATTTCACCGCATGTCGGTGCAATTCTTCATTTCTTCCTTTTTTTAGTTTACTCTCCTAAGCGCATACTTAGGGAGTTACCTCTTCATTTCAGTTTTTATTTTCCCATTAGCTAACAAATAACGTCGGGCTCGGCCGACGTTAAACAGAGAGCGCTCTTGGGAGGCACCCCTTGCTTATCCTTTTTTTTGTTTCTTTCTTTTTGTTTATTTTGTTTTGCAGGAATAAAACCCCCGGTGGTTCGTTTGGCTCCATCATTTCTTCTCTTCCTTAGGCCCGAGCCGGTGTCCAGCTCAAGCATGGGGGAGCGACATCTGCATTCGGCCTTACGACTCCGGGGAAGTCGTTTTCTTTTTTTTCCTTTATTGTATCCCCCCTCCCCTTTTTTCTTCCTTTTTCTTTCTTGTTTTTATTTTTCATTGAGGGCAATGAAAGGTTTAAGCATGGGGGAGGGTTTTGTTGTTTTCTTTCTTTTAAAAAAAAATGTTAGTATAGTTTTATTAAGTTCTTTTTAGTAATGCTTTTCTTTTAGGTTTATCAAAAATCCAAAAAAACTAGAAAAATCAAAAATTCCAAAAAAAAGATAATATTTCAAAACCCCCCAAAAAATGAAAAATGTCAAAAAATCAAAAAAATATAATAAACCTCATGCTTATAATTTTGTTATTTTCAGAAATTTAGTTTGAGTTTATTTATAAGCATGTTTATTTGCTAATCTTTATTTCATCATATTTAGTTAAATTTAACTTTTAGTGATTTAGTTTTGAGAATAATCTTATGGTTTTAATTTGATTAGAGTAATTTATTTAGCACTTTTTCTCTTTTATTTTAAATAGTTTCAATTTTGTAGTAATTTTGCTAAAATAATTTTGGATTCCAATTATTATTACTTCATGCTTTTAGATTCTTAGGAAATCTCAATCTACTAGTAGTTGCTCTCTAGTGTTTTAGTTTATTTTCTAAAATTTTGTTTTAACCCATCATTTTTTCTTTTATTGTTAGATCATATGTCATGGGAATAAGAGGATAAAATTCATTATTCCCTGGTAAATATATGCAACTCAAAATAAAATGAAGAGAGGAATTAAAAAAGTTCATATATGTCGGGGGAAGTGATAGGATGTTAGTCTATCATTTCCTGGTATTACATATATATTATTCAAAAAATAAAAATGAGTGGGGTGAGAGGATAAAATTCATCACCTCCAATCAAAGACCTCTTCATGTTAATTTCCTCCCTAAAACCCCTCTTAGCCAATATCATTTTCTTAGTCTTTAAATTAAAATATGTGGAGAGCATAAGTGGTAGGTTGTCTTCTTCCTCATGTTTCTTTTAATTCATGGTTTTTATAATTCCAATCTAACCTTGTTTGCACTTTACTCCATTTTGAATGCTAGTTAATTTATTAGAGAATTTTTGGCTAAATGTTTCTCTCTTTTCACTTTAATTTCATAATTTAGGACATGATTCTTAAATCCTTAAATTTTAGTTTTGGCTAGATTTTGATGTTAATAAATTTTTAGTTTGATTGAAAAATTTCATAATGCCTTATAAATATTTCTCTTACTTTTGCTCTGGAATAGCAAAAGCCTAAGCATGGGGAGTTTGATGACTAGTTTTAGTCATCGTTTTTGGTATAGTTTAATATGCAAAATTTCTTGTTTAATTATATGTTTTTAGTATATTTATGCTTATTTTGTTTTATTTCTTATTTAATGTCTTTTCTATTTCTATTTTATGTTTTATATGTTATGTCATGTTTGTATGTTAGTTTTATGGTTCGTGTTTTGTTATAATTTGTTATGTTATTTATGTTTAGTTTTATGGTTTATATTTTATGTTTTATAACATGTTATTTATGTTTTAATAACTATTTTATGTTATGTTCATGTTTGTATGTTATGTTATTTAGTTTTATGTTATTTTATAATATTTCTTATTTATGTTTTGTTATAATATGTTATTTATGTTATTTATAATATGTTTTGTTATAATTATAATATGTTATTTAGTATAATATCATATGTTATAATATGTTATATATTTAACAATAGAATTAATGATTTGTTTTGTCTTGTTACTTATAGGTTCAAGCTCTCCAACACACATGCAAGCCAATCAACAACTTGGAGCAGCCCTTGTCCAATCAAACATGCTACCCGAGCCCAACTTGGTGCTGTCCTCAAGCTACCCGAGCCCCTACATGAAGCCCAAGCAGCCATCATTCAAGCCCATCAAGAGCAGCCCCTTACTCTCCTACCCAAGCCCACCAATTCTTCCCCTTCATGCTTGGCCGGCCACCTCTCTCATGCATGCATCTTTCTCCTCCACATTAACTCTCTCTCTCCCTCTCTCTTAATTAATTGCATACATGCATCCATTCTCCCCCTTTGGCCGGCCACCCCACTCTCTTTTCCTTTTTTTTATTTCTTTATTCCACATTCATACCCCCCTCTCCATTTTATATTTTCCATGTCATCCCCATTTATTATCATTGCATGCATTGAACCTTTATTCTCTCTCCTTCCATTTAAAACTCATGCATGAATCATTCCACTTATGTGGCCGGCCACCCTTGGCTTCCCCTTAATTTCCTTGCCATCTAGAATGTTCTCCCTCTCCTATAAAAGGAACCCCTCCCCCTCTTGTTGATGTTAAGTAATTTTTAGAGTGAAGTAGTTTTAGTTTTGAAGTAGTTTTGGTAGAGTGCTAGTTCATGAGTGTTTCTCTTTTTGTTGTAATTTTCTTTTTATTAATGTAATTTCATCTTATCTTTCTTGTTATAATTATTGTGTACCCCTTTTCTATTAATGCAAATGTCATTTTTTTTCTCTTATTCTCAACCCTTTTCTATCATGCGTAGCTAAATAATTTTTGTGCCCGATCGCGATGATCTTTGCGATATAATAACGTATCTTTATTTTTATGTTTTCCTTTGTAGTTTTCTATTTTTGATTCTTCCTTGAAATATCTCGTATCGACTCCGTATTTCTAGTATACGGTAGTAGATTCCGATCTCGTATTTGAGTAGCCGAGAGGCTCGTGAATATGAAAGATCACTCAAGGAAGGAAGGAGTTGAACGCACCCCTAGAGATAGGATGACGTAAATCCTCCGGATTGGAGTCAAATCAAATAGCGCAGGTCACTTCGATAATGCGACTTTAGGCCTTTTTGATTTGAAAGAGATTTCGATCAAAACGTCTGCAAGTTAGGGGATTTAATGCTCTAGCGAGATTACTTCCTAATATCTGATCTGTCACGGTCTTAATAGATTTACAAATGCTAAACTAATTTATTTCGTTATTTTATTTCAAAGTGAATCGTCGATCGCGCACTCTTTTCTCGTAATAGTTTATTTCTCTTTAAGTTTAGTTTATTTTAATTTTCAAACATCATTAATCGTTCGGTTGGATAATAGAGTCGTTGTGATTAATAGTACTTGCCTGCCCCGAGTTTTTATACGACCTTGATATTTTTCATATCCTATGCTATATTTCGATAGGTACACTTGCCTTAATCGAGTATAGATTGGAGAATACGATTTTCTCTATCACCGGGCATGACCAATCCGTTGAAATTTTTTATAAATTCAGACCCCCCTTCATTTCAGAGAGCTTGGGTTGAGAGGGACGGTGTTGCCCCTTGGTTTCTTGCTTCCTTTTCTTGTTTTTTTTTCATGTTTTTCCTCTCTCTCTCTTTCTCTTTTTGTAATCTCATTAACCCTAGCTTAGATCTTAGTTTGTTTAAGATTTTGTTGTAATCTTTGCTCTTACTTAGTGCTAATTGTAGGTCTAGTATAGGTTTCTTATTTTCATGCAATTTTAATTTCATTTTCATGCAAGTGTAGCCCTCTTTTACATTAATACAAAAGTGCTCTTTTATTCATTGCGTTCTTAATGCTTTACTTCTGATCCCCCTCCTCCACTCAATTATGATTAACTAATCCTCCTTGTACTCGATCTTGATGATTCGAGGTTCGAGAGAATAAGTTATGATGCTTTGAATTACTTTTTTTAGGGTTTAGGCCTTGGATTACTCTCTATTTTTCACGGGTTGGAGGTATATTATCGATATATACTCTCCACCTTTGCTTTCATTCTGGGCTAGCCGAGAGGCCGATAGAATGAAGTGAGCATTCAAGAGTAAAGGGAGTTGCACGCACCCCTTGAGAGAGGAAGACGTCCAAATCTCCTGGATTAGAGTAAAATCCAATAGTGGGGTTCATCGCGTAAAGCGAGCTTTAGGCCTCCGATTTAGATGAGAGTCGGTCGGACCTTCCTAAACTCAGTTGGGCACGACTTCGAGAGAAGCGTGTTTAAGCTTTACGAACCTCCACGATCAAGTACCTTTACCCTATTAAGTTTAGGTTTATTTTTATCACATTTCTTAGTTAGCTCTTGCCGAGGTGATTCTTGATCGAGTGCTCTTCCATTTCATAGTTTCAACCCTTCGTTATAATCGCTTACTTTATGCTCTTTAATTAACTGTAGTTGTTCTCTTTCTAGCATAGCTTTATTTCTTTAATTGCACTTAGTTTCTCAAACCCTAATTTTTTCGACGATAAAATAAAAGTCTTCGTGTGAGTAAGTATATTCGACAGTTCCCGGATTTCAATACCTTACTTGTGTCCCCTAGCGACAATTTGATAGGTATACTTGCCTCATTGGATTGCTAGTTCAGTTGCTTTTATTTTCTTCGAAGCTTAGCAACCATCAAGTTATTGGCGCCGTTGCTGGGGACCTCAACTTCCGTTGATAAATTGAAAACACGAATCTATTAATTTTATCATTTCTCTTTCTCTCCCTCGTTCTACAAAATTTTAAAAATAAAAAAAAATTTATTACCGCTCTTAATAGTAACCAACTTCACAATTTTTCTACGCCACCTAATTCTCTCGAAAAGGTCAAAGCGGCTTTAAGTGCCGTTATCTTGTCTAGTACCTTGCGAACCCTTCACTGGATAGCCCTTGGGAAGTTCGGGAGTTAAATTATAAAAAATCTATTTCAAAAAAAAATCTAGCTTTTCTTTATAGTTTATTTTATTTCTCTTTCTTATCTTCTCATTTTTGTAGTGCATGACCCGCGGGAGTCCGTCGATTATTTTGGACTTGGACCATAAAATTGAGCATACTCTTCGGAGAAGATTGCGATTTCAAGGCCCTACTTTCCAAATATCGGTTGAGGACTTCGAGTCATTCTCTACTCTAAGAATGGAAGAACCCAACGTGGAGGAAGCTGTACAAAGACCTATGTCTTATTATGCACGACCAAATCTCGAGGGAACAGAATCTAGCATAGTCCGCCCTGCTATAGCAAATAATAAGTTTGAATTAAAGCTTAGCATAATTCAAATGGTGCAGCAATATGTGCAATTTAACGGACTTCAAGATGAAGATCTGAACGCATATATAGCAAGCTTTCTTGAAATTTGTGACACCTTCAAGATAAATGGGGCATAAATGATGCAATCAGGCTAAGACTTTTGCCCTTCTCTTTAAGAACTAAAGCTAAGCAGTGGCTGAACACTCTACCTAAGAATAGCATAACCACTTGGAATTAATTAATGGAAAAATTTATGGCAAAGTATTTTCCGCCAGATAAAACTGCTAAACTTGGGAACGACATTTCTGCTTACGGACAAATAGACTCTGAAACCTTATATGAAACTTGGGAAAGAGTTAAAGAACTATTAAGACGATGCCTCATCACGCACTACCTGTATGGTTACAAGTGCAGACGTTCTATAACGGGCTAAATCAAAATACAAAGCAAATGATAGACGCAGCTTCTGGCGATACTTTAAACCATAAGACCACGGAAGCAGCTCTTGAGCTTTTTGAGGACATAGCCATGAACACTTATTAACGGAATGTGCCTAGGTCCCGACCGAACAAGCCTTCAGGTATCTTTGAAGTGGACAACGTCTCCCAGCTCGCGCTATAAGTTGAAATACTAAGCAAAAAAGATAACGGAGATGACTGCTTCCTCCGCCCCTCAAGTATGGGAATCTGCAACTCCTGCCCTAGAACAATTAGATTTTGTTAATAATATGCCTAAAAATGCTTTTAATAATTTTTCTACTGTGAGTTTTCATCCTTCTTGTTTTAATTTTCCGAATAGTTATAATCCTGCCTTAAGAAATCATCCGAATTTTTCATGGAGTAAACCATCAAATGCTATTCCCCCGCCACAACAAAATGATTTTCCTACACCACCACCACCACCTCTTCAAAATTATCCAAAACCTACAAGCTTGGAGGAGTTACTTTCCAAATACATCTCCACAAATGACGCTACGATTAGAACCTTAACTGGAAGCGTTAACAGTCTGGAAAATCAAATAGGACAGCTAGCTAAAATTATTTCTGAGCGACCCGCAGGGTCTCTTCCTTCCAATACTGAACCTAACCCGAGAGAGCAAGCAAAATCTATAACTCTTCGGAGTGGGAAGAAAGTTCTCAGTATGGTAAGTGAAGAGCCCGAGGCAAGCTCCATCCCCGCTTTAAAAAATCAAGCTTCGCTCCCATTTTAAAAATTCCACCCTCTGTTGAAGGAGTTATCATCCCCATTCTTGAAAAAGATCTCACCCCACCACCCATTTTTATAAATAATCCGACCCAGCCTTACTCTTCCGAACTTAATAAACAACGTCAGGATGATCAGTACTCTCGTTTCTTAGAAATGTTCAAGCAAATCCACATAAATCTGCCTTTTCATGAAGCGATTTCACAGATGCCGAAGTACGCAAAATATCTTAAGGACCTTCTGACCAACAAGAAAAAGTTAGAGAACCTTTCGCATGTCACGTTAAATGGCGAGTGCTCCGCTGTTTTGACAAACGGTTTGCCGAAGAAAATCAGTGACCCGGGTAGTTTTTCTTTCCCGTGTGTCTTCGGTGATCTTTTTGTCAAACATGTGTTAGCCGACTTAGGAGCGAGTCTTAACCTAATGCCCCTCTCATTGTTTAAAAGTTAGGAATTGGTAGCCTCAACCCTACACGCATGAGTATACAGCTCGCCGACAGATCGGTCAAGTGCCTGTTAGGTATTAGTTGAGGATGTTCTAGTAAAAGTCGACAAGTTCATCTTCACGGTGGACTTTGTCATTTTGGACAGCGAAAAGATGTCGAGGTTCCCCTGATCCTTGGCTGACCCTTCCTTGCCACCTCCCGAGCTATCATTGACGTAAGCAATGGTATGCTCTTCCTTCGAGTAGGCGACGACGATGTCACTTTCTCTATCACACCTTCGATGAAAAATAACTTAGCAAATGATGAATCCTTCTTTTTCGTAGATGCCGTGAGTGATGAATCCTCCTATTGCCTCTCTAATTTTGAAAAAGAATTTTCTGCTTTTTGTTCCTCCTCGTCTCTTCCAACTGAATCGCTGCAAGAAAGTGTAGAATCCTCATATCTTTTATCTGAATTTGAAAAAGAATTTTCCGATTTTTGTTTCTCTTCTACTCTTCCAACTGATTCGCTGCAAGAAGTCGCCTTGGCCACCAACTCCACACCTTTTAATTTTCCATATAAAAAAGTCTACGAAGATATAGTATTCGAAAAAGAAAGAATTTCTCAAACCTCCTATAAAGACCCCCTACCCTAGAACTTAAAGAACTTCCTGAACATCTCAAGTACGCCTTCTTAGAAAAGAACTCCAAGCTGGCAGTTATAGTTTCGGCCTACCTTACGGATGTACAAAATGAAAAACTCCTTTTGGTTTTATGCAAGCATCGCCGAGCTATTGCTTGGAAGATATCTGATATCAAGGGCATAAGGCCATCTTTCTGTACTCATAAAATTTAAATGGAAGATAATTTGTGTAACTCAATTCAACCTCAGCGCCGTATCAACCTGAACATGAAAGAAGTAGTTAAGGGCGAGGTTATGAAATTATTAGACGCAGGAATTATCTACCCAATATCAGATAGTAAGTGGGTTACCCCTATTCAGGTAGTACCAAAGAAGGGAGGGATAACGGTGGTTAGTAATGCAAATAACAAATTAATCCCAACACGGACGGTGACGGGTTGGCGTATGTATATAGATTATTGGAAGCTGAATGATGCAACCCCCAAGGACCACTTTCCTTTGCTGTTTATCGACCAGATTTTAGAACGATTATCCGGCCATAGCTTTTATTGTTTTCTCGATGACCTCTCGGGGTGTTTTCAAATCCCCATCTATCCCGAGGACCAAAAGAAAACTACGTTTACTTGTCCCATAGGCACCTTCTCTTACCGAAGAATGCCGTTTTGATTGTGCAATGTGCCAGCTACATTCCAGCGATGTATGCTCACTATCTTTGACAAGTACGTAAAAAGCATTATGGAGGTATTTATGGACGATTTCTCCGTGTTCGGCGATTCCTTTGATAAATGTTTAGAAAACCTCGAAAAAGTCTTGGAACGATGCGAAAAGACTAACCTTGCCCTAAATTGGGAAAATGCCATTTTATGGTGAGGGAAGGGTTAGTTTTGGGTCATAAAATTTCTACGAGAGGTATTGAGGTAGATATTGCGAAAATAGAAGTTATCGAGAAGCTGCCGCCGCCTACGAATATAAAAGCTATAAGAAGTTTCTTAGGTCATGCTGGTTTCTACCGCCACTTCATAAAGGATTTTTTCAAGATCACCAAGCCCCTTACCCATCTTATAGAAAAAGACGCCCCATTCATTTTTATTTACTCTTGTCTTTCTGCCTTCGAATTGATTAAAGAAAAGTTAATTAACGCACCGATTATGATAGCTCCGGTGTGGGATCTTCCATTTGAGATAATGTGCAGTGCGAGTAGTTTCGCGATGGGAGCCGTATTAGGTCAACGCATATCTACAAACTTCCACCCTATCTATTACGTTAGTAAAACGCTCACATCTGCACAGGAAAATTACAGCACGACTGAGAAGGAGCTCTTCGCTTTAGTATTCGCATTTGATAAATTACGACCTTACATTATGCTTTCAAAAATCATAGTCTTTACGGACCACTCGGCCCTCAAATACCTTCTTGCCAAAACAGTTGCTAAGCCGCGTTTGATTCGCTGGGTCTTACTCCTCCAGGATTTTTACTTAGAGATTCGTGATAAGCGAGGAGCCGAGAACTTGGCCACCGACCATCTCTCCAGATCAGACAATCCCTTTATAGAAAAATTAAATGAAAAATCTTTTAATGATTATTTTCTTGATGAGAAGCTACTTTCAATTAGCACATCTACTTCACCTTGGTTCGCACACATCGCCAACTATTTAGTGGCCCGGGTGCTCCCAAAAGAGTTCTCCTCTCAACAAAAGAAGAAAATTTTTTTGAGCTGAAGAACTACTTTTGGGAAGAACCGCATTTTTTTAGAATCTGTGTGGATCAAGTGATAAGGAGATGTGTTTCTTATGAAGAAGGTTTAGATATTTTAAAACACTTACATGAAGGTCCGACAGGTGGGCACTCTCAAGCTGCTCGCACCGCTCACAAGGTGCTTTGCGCGGGTTTTTACTGGCCTAGCCTGTTTAAAGACGCGCAAGCCTTTGTGAGCAGGTGTGATAGTTGCCAACGGTCGGGAAACATTTCAAATTAAATTGAAATGCCGCAAAATTATTTCCTTGAGTGCGAAATTTTCGACCTCTGGGGAATCGATTTTGTTGGCCCCTTCCTTCTAGCTTCGGCAACAAGTATATTTTAGTTGTCGTTGATTACATCTCACGTTTGGTCGAAGCCCAAGCTCTGCCTACGAATGACTCCCGAGTTGTAGTGACCTTTTTGAAAAAATTATTTTCTAGATTCGGTACGCCGCGCGCCATCATTAGCGATAGGGGTTCCCATTTATGTTACGCGCAATTTTCAAAAATCCTTACCAAATACGGCGTTACACATAATCTTTCAACTGCCTATCACCCGCAAACTAACGGACAGGTCGAAGTTGTGAATAGAGAAATAAAAAGAATATTAGAAAAGACTATTTCAACTTTTAGGAAAGACTGGTCAGCGAAATTAGACGACGCTTTATAAGCCTACCGAACAACGTACTAAACAGCCCTCGGATGTATGCCGTATCGGCTGGTCTATGGAAAATCGTGCCATCTATCGGTAGAATTATAACACCGCGCTTTTTGGGCCTTAAGATTTTTAAATTTTGATCCCCACTCCGTCGGTGACCTTATAAAATTTCAACTAAATGAACTCGACGAGTGACGCTCTTACGCTTATGAAAATAACAAACTTTTTAAAGAGCGGACGAAGCGTTTACACGATAAACACTTAAGGCATCTGAAAACCTTTAAGATGGGCGACCAGGTTCTTATTTATAATTCTCGATTATGTTTATTTCCGGGGAAATTAAAATCTCGTTGATCTAGCCCCTTTTCTATTTTAGAAGTTTTTCCGTATGGAACTGTTTTAATTTCGCACCCTGATAAGGGTAATTTTGAGGTGAATGGTCAGCGTCTTAAACTGTATTTCTCTGGTGACGATGATGTTAGTCCAAACAATATTAAGTATCTGCTGCACGAACTCTAAACTTCGAACTTTTATTTTTTTTCAATTTAAAACAATTTTATTTTGGACAACATTAATTTTGGACAATATTATTTTTTATGCGTCGAGCTCAATGACGTTTTAAACAAAGGGCGCTCTTGCGAGGCAACCAAAGTTAATTTTTTTTTGTTTTCTTTATTTTACAATTTTTGCCTCGGACGGCTCGGACAAGCTAAAGCTACTGCGATCGCCTGCTCCAACGTTGCTGAATCCATCACGAAGTCCAAAGAAGACATTCAGGGGAGCGGCATCACTCAGTTTTCGTAGCGAATAAATCTGGGGAAGTACCTGTTTTTTAATTATTTCTTTCAATTATGTACTTTATTTTTCTCTCCTTCTTCAATCCCCTTCTTTTGCCATTGAGGACAATGTCCATTTTAAGCTTGGGGGAGGACTTTCTCCTTCATTTTTGCTTAGTGTAAATATTCTTGTTTTCTGTGTATATTTCTTTTCAAAAAAAATAAAAATAAATGATGAATATATTAAAATTCCAAAAAGGAAAAAAAAGAAGAAAATATTTCCAAAATCCAAAAAAGAGAATATTTCACAAATTAAAAAAATATATTTATGCTTTTTTTTGCCTTATTAGTTTAGACATTTTGGTATTTCAATAGTACCCATAGTTTTTATTTTTGTTTTACTCAAAATTTTCTATAAGCAACATAGTTAATTATATTTCTAATCATCCTTTTTAATTATGTTTCACAAGTAAAATGTTAATCATGCCGTGTTTCTAATTCACGGTAGCATGTTAAGGTGAAATATTTTTCTAAAACTCGCATTTCTATTATAGTTTTCGTTCTTTATTTCCTTTACTTTCTCAAAAATTCATCATCTACTATTTTCCTTTTCGTTTTTGGATAATTTTTGTAAGGTCAACCTTTGAATAGCGTAGTAGATGTGAACGATCCAAGTCACCTATTATTTCTATTTTCAAAGCAATTTCATCAGTCTTCTTTTATTATCTAGGACTCGCTTTTTGAAATTTTTCAAACCTTTGTTTTAAATAAATTTAAAAGCGTGAAAATGATTTAGGCCATTTTTGTTTTTGTTTGAGCTCTCCTGCCAACCTAAAAACTTTTACCACTAGTTAGCTACTTTTGAGCCTTTTTTCCGATTTCATTTGATAGTACCTTTTTTAATTTCATTTTCACCAAAGCCGAAATTTCCAACCTATCTAATCACACTAGCCTTCTTGAATTTCATAAAATATTTTCGTAATTTTGATAGGTTATTTTGTGATTTTCTTGGGAAAAAAGTTTTTTTAAAAAAAAAGTATGCTCAAAAGATATGTTTGTTTTTATTTGGCTAATTCAAAATGAAAAAGAAAAAAATATATATATATTTATGGCCTTTGTTTTGAAAAAAGGAAAAAATGGAGAAAAGAAGAAAAAAAAGGAAAAAATATATATACATTTCTATTTTAAATTTTTGAAACTCTTTGTTTTGGTTTAGTGTGATTTTAAGCCTTCACGTTTATCTTTGAATTCCACTCCTAATAATATTCTTAAACCAAATGTTTCTGTCCTATTTAAGTCCTTTTGATTAACGCCTTTTGAATCTTATTTAAAAACTAAGAAAAGAAGAAAAGTAATCAGTTTTAGTTTTGGATTTAAACAAAGATTTTTGTTAATTGAATTGATATAATTATAATGTGTTGCTTGGACTTAGTAACAACTCAATGTGTTTTTTCATTTTTGTTGCTTTGCTTAAATCTATTTAAAGAATTTCGTAAAAATTTTGGATGATTTATTTTTGTTAAGTAAATCTTATAAAAGTTTTGTCATACCTAAATAATACTTTTAGATTTACGTTTCACCTTTTCCCTACTTAGAATTTCGCATAGTCATTGTGTGGACATAATTAGAACTTCTTGATTAGTCTTTTTTTAGGATTATCTAGTTTTTATATTTTTACTTGGGGACAAGCAAAGCTTAAGCTTTGGGGAGTTTGATAATACGTTTTGTAGCCCATACTATTATCGTATTTTCTGTTTTATAATGCACAAATCATGTCTTATTACTTTAATTTTTATCGTTTTTATGTAAATATTATTGCCACTAACATTTTCTTGTCTTTTTGCAGGTTTCCATAAAATTGGCCAAAAATGACCTGTCACGCCCCCCTGTCATGCCCTCCCCGGGCATGACCTAGGGCGTGTCACCTGATCCTGATGATGACTACTGAAAGAGACAGGAACACAGGAAAAATGGCTGTCACGCCCCCTGACACGCCCTCCCTGAGCGTGTCCTCGAGCGTGATATAGGGCGTGTCGCCCTCTGCCCGAAGCCTGTCACCGCATTAAATGCCGATTCATCCCAGCATGCCAAATAGTTTTGTAACGCCCCCTATCACGGGCGTGACACAGGGCGTGACCCCTCCTTTTTCGGTGACTGACAGATTTTCGACCAATGATTTTGACGCGACGTGTGTGTCACGCCACCCCTACACTGGCGTGACCTAGGGCGTGTCCATCAACGTACAGAAGCAATCATCCTTCCGGCCAGAATCCAGAGCCCTAGGTCATTGCCATACCTGTAAAGCCCTATGGCACTCCTCCCTAGTGCGTGTCGTCGGCCGTGACCAACCCGTAGAAATTTTCTATAAATTCAGACCCCCCTTCATTTCAGAGAGCTTGGGTTGAGAGGGAAGGTGTTGCCCCTTGGTTTCTTGCTACCTTTTCTTATTTTTTTTCATGTTTTTCCCTCTCTCACTCTTTCTCTTTTTGTAATCTCATTAACCCTAGCTTATATCTTAATTTGTTTAAGCTTTTGTTGTAATCTTTTCTCTTGCTTAGTGCTAATGGTAGGGCTAGAATAGGTTTCTTATTTTAATGAAATTGTAATTTCATTTTCATGCAAGTGTAGCCCTCTTTTTCATGAATACAAAAGTGCTCTTTTCTTCATTGTGTTCTTAATGCTTTACTACTAATCCCCACTCCTCCACTCCATTATTATTAACTAATCCTCCTTGTACTCAATCTTGATGATCCGAGGTTCGAGCGATTAAGTTATGATGCTTTGAATTTACCTTTTCTTTTTAGGGTTTAGGCCTTGGATTACTCTTGATTTTTTATGGGTTGGAGGTATATTATCGATATATACTCTCCACCTTTGCTTTCATTCTGGGATAGCCGAGAGGCCGATAGAATGAAGTGAGCATTCAAGAGTAAAGGGAGTTGTACGCAGCCCTCGAGAGAGGCAGACGTCCAAATCTCCCCGATTGGAGTAAAATACAATAGTGGTGTTCATCACGTAAAGCGGGCTTTAGGCCTCCGATTTAGACAAGAGTCCGTCGGACCTTCCTAAACTCAGTTGGACATGACTTTGAGAGAAGCGTGTTTAAGCTTTAGGAACCTCCACGGTCAAGAACCTTTACCCTATTAAGTTTAGGTTTATTTTTATCGCATTTCTTAGTTAGCTCTTGCTGAGGTGATTCTTGATCGAGTGCTATTCCATTTCATAGTTTCAACCCTTCGTTATAATCACTTACTTTATGCTCTTTAATTAACTGCAGTTGTTCTCTTTCTAGCATAGCTTTATTTCTTTAATTGCACTTTGTTTCTCAAACCCTAATTTTTCCGTCAATAAAATAATAGTCTTTGTGCGAGTAAGTTGATTCGACAGTTCCGGAATTTCAATACGACACTTGTGTCCCCTAGCTACAATTCGATAGGTATACTTGCCTCATTGGATTGCTAGTTCGGTTGCTTTTATATTCTTCGAAGCTTAGCAACCATCAGCAGCCTGCTGATGAACAGGTGGAGAAACAAGCAGAAGAGTTAGATGAGGGGCGAGCGGGAAAGACAGCTAAAGAACAAACTGGAAAACAAGTTGAGGCACCAGTGTCTTCTATGGCTCTGGTTGTCGTTGCCCCGACCACAGTCCGCGAGGGTCTGGCGGACTCACAACCGGTCATCATCGACTTAGAGAAAAGGACACCTGAGAAGAAAACAAGGAAAAGGGACAAGACCACTGTCACTAAGCGAGTGGAGAAGAAGTTGCGAGCTCGGAAGGGGAAAAACATCTCCGCGCGGACTAGCACTGTGAGCTTGCAACATAAGCCGCGAGAAAAAGAGGTTCCCGATGCTGGCTTATCCACTCCGGATGCTCCAATCCAAGGAGGTAATTCTTTATAAACGGTCAGTTTGTCCACTACTGAATACTCGACAACATCAATAACGAGCAGTTCACTGATATGAATCAATATCTGCTGGAGTATTGCAGTCCGATGTTGAAATAGTGGGCTAAAAAACTACTGATCCCTCCTCCTTGCTTGCAGATGAAGAAAGAGAAAAGAAGGCGAAGGAGCGGCTCGCCATCATGAAGGCTAAGGTCGAGGCGGTCTCAGAAAAGCTAGATGCGGACAGGCAGGCTGAAGACTTGCGAACTGCGGCTAAGCTGATGCGATTAGGTAAACTGCAACCGGTACCCAGGCGATTTCAGAGTCGGTGGCTTTATAAATCGCCTCCCCGGAAATTACGGCCAATAAAGATTATTACGGAGACTGAGAATATAGTCGCTTAAAGTAGATCAATGGCCGAGATAAGAGCAAAAGTTCATCGTGAATCAAAACAATGCCTAAGTGCTTTTGACCCGGAGAGCACGAGGCGGCCTGCCGTGGATAGTCTCAAGATCGCTGCAATGTTTACAAAAAGTGAATTAATTTTTATCTTTTTAGTCCATCGCAACCTAGGTATTAATGTAAATTTTTTCTTTTTTGCTGTGCAGAAGTGGACACCAAGCTCTGTTGAGGCTGGCGAGATTAGGCCATCGCCCGAAGTAGATGCACCGGTGCTAGCTGGGACAGTCTCTCTTGACGAGTACGCACAAGGCGAGCAATTCGGTCTGGAACAATTTTGCACTGTTAGAAAGGAAGCATGAAGAAAAGCTGAATGAAATACAAGCAGAGCTAAGAATGCCGATAGAGCGAGAAAAAGCTCTGGAGACTCAGGTCGCCAAAATCTCAGCGGAGATGGAGGAATTGAAGAAGGAGAAGCAGTGGTTAAGTGAGGATGCCTGCCACTATAGGGGAAGGTACTTGGGTCTGGTGCAGGAAGGAAAGAAGCAAGTCACTGAGGTCGCTGTAGTGAGGCCGCAACGGCCGGTTCAGCCCGCTTATATATAGGCTTCAATCCCAGCAGCAAGTGGGCAGCCCGTGGCGGATGAGGAGCCGAGGCCGGCAGGTGAGCCCATAGTTCTGTTTGCCATATCAATAGGGATATCGCCCATATGCATTCTACTTTCAACTCCATGCACCATCTCGTTCAGCAACTATACAGATAGATACTATGAGAGAGCGATCAGGCGGCCCATCTTAGGATGGATAGGGAGGAGAGACCTGCTCAACCCGATTGTAGAGGCCGCTGAGTCTGCGAATAAGAAAACGTTTGATTTGATTTGTTGAATGTTGTATAATTTGGTGTGCTCTTGTAGCATTGCTTGTTTGTTTTGCTGGCACTGTGAATTCTATTTGTTCTGTATGATATTGTTGTGATTTGAATGCTACGATCTATACAGACTGATCATGTGCCCGCACATTTGTTTGTGAATTGCGAATATTTAAAATTGCGAGCTGAGCGGACTGCCTCTGAGTCCGCAATTACTTGTAGATTTTTGACTGAATTTGCAGGAAAAAAGGCTAATGCGAGTTGGGCAGAATGCCTCTGAGTCCGCAATTGCTGACTGGTCCGCGCAGACTGAACGATTGATCTATATAGACTTGTTGAAGAAGTTGTCAGACTATTTTTCTTATAAATAGAGCACCAGTCTTCATACTGTATAGTAAATACGCTCAAAGCAGAAGTCCCTGCAGTCTGTGAAAATGGTATCCGCATGTACTGATGCTGCGGTCGCTTTCCACTTTGTTGACCATAAGAAATGTAGACTGACGGAAACCAACTTGGACGCCTTCATGTAGAAGCATATGGCGAGTTCACCAGTGCTTGTTCGCTTGCCTGAAGATAAGGAGCAAATAAACTTTTCCACTATAACGCAGGTCGCTGTGCCAATCGATCACTTCAACAGCGTATTCAAGTTTCCTTTACTTTGGGAGGTCGCAGAGATCTTCGAGCATTACGGGATGGTGCCGGGCTAGCTCGCATCAAATACTATAGCTGCGATCTACAACTACTTATCATACCTGCGGTCTTAAAAGATCGAATTTTCTTTAAACATATTTAGAAAAAATTTCTCAGTCCACTCAATAAAACCTTCCGGAGGTCACCAATATAAAAGCATCATCTACTTCTACTTCGGAGGGATGAAAGTCATGGGCTTACCAAATAAAATCCATAACTGGACCTCAAGGTACCTCATCTTTGATGGTGACCTGGGATTCACTCACACGTATCCGCAGGTGTGCGCGGATTCCGCCTTCAAAAGCTCGAAGCTATGTGAGGTGGAGGCCTCCATCATCGACTTCTTGGCTGGGGCAAGGCTCGACATCGACCATTACATCCTGCTACTGCCCAGCCTCGATGCTATAGAATGCCAAGAGAGTAAGTCCTGCGACTTGGGTTTGTATCTGCGGCGACCTGGAGCTTATCCGCTGCGACCTGCAATACACTGATTTAGTTTCTCTTTTTTGCAGCAACCTTGGTGGTGCCAGCTAATCCTCCCCAGATGCAAGGCGGGCTGACTTCTACCCAAGGAGAAAAGAAGAAAAAAGTTGCAGGGAAAAGGAAGGAGGAAGGGGATCCCGCTGCGGACTACTCTTCCTCTGATAGCTTCAATATGGCGGGCTTCGGGAAGAACTAGAAGGATCTGAGGGGAAACCCGATGATCAAATGGCATGGAAAGAATAAGTATGTCTGCCTTTCGACTTCTCTTCCCTCCTAGAAGAGTCCAAGCACCTCTCGTCATACCCATATGGCAATCTCCACGCTTTACGGGAAGTGTAACCTACGTGACCTGAAGAGCGTGGCCCCTGTCGACCTCCCCCTGCTCCATGCTCAAGCCAGTGCGAGCAGCTCCGTCACTAATCACTTTATGGGTCGCATGACACGCGAATTGCTTAAGGAGAACGATTAACTCCTGCGGGAAAACAAGTTGTTAACAGATAGGAATAAGAGGCTTGGTAAAAGGATCAATCAACATATGGAGAATGAAGCTGTAAGTATCGGTAATTGCCACAACAATTGTTGCTTATCCGCATCGGACTGACTTGTTTCTTCTTCTTGCAGAACGCGTATGAAGTCACCAACAATAGCTTCCAAAATGCCATGTTTCCTTTTGTGAAGGAAACCGTTGAGGTCAATATCGAGCGCCTTATCAATGATGGCTTCATGAAGGAGGGAGTGGACACGGTCCCTTTCCTGCAGCTGTTTCCTGAGCTGAAGGATAAGGTTGCTGAGTTTGAGCGGGCTGCGAAGGGGAAGGTTGTCGCCGATGCGGAGGATGAAGAAGAAGAAGAAGAAGGAGAAGGAGAAGGTGGTGAAGCCGGGATCGTCGCGGGTAACGTTGGTTCAAGCCAGCAGGGTAGGGATCAGTCCGCCGAGTCTGACGCATCCACTTCTGGCTCTGCTGACGAGAGCTCTCCCAGGGAGTCTGCAGTCAACAATAGCTCAAATAGCAGAAGCGGAAGCACGGGCCCTTTAAGACTCAGCAAGTGTGGTTAGCACTTCGCCAACAGAAGTCCGGTGCGCAGCCGGCAAGATTACGCAGGAGCCCGCTTCGTGCACCAAGCGTTAAGGCGTACGATAGGTCTGACCGGTAGTGCCTTACTGGTTTAGAGATGGGCGAGGCCCAAACCACCGCTTCCGTCTGCCACTACGGAGGTATCCTAGGAGGTAACGGCTCCGAAAGGGGGAACTAAAGGTCTGTGTGCACAGAGTCGGTGTGTGAGTTGCACTTGCATGTTCCATCATACCAACTTGCATTTCATAGCATAATCAATTCATTTAACCCCTGACACCTAAAGTATAAGTGGAATGGGACGCTTATACATTAGGACTTGCAAAACGACCCCTTGGTCTATAAGCTTGTGTGGGCAAGTTTATAAATTAAGGTTAATTTCTATAATTATATGCTGATGTTTGATAACCGACACACCAATGTATAAGTGGTATGGGACACTTTATACGATGGGAGCCTTGCAGAAGATCCCTTGGCTTATGTGTTTCTGCTCATAAGTCAAGGTTATATTTCATACTTTACCTTACTGCTATTTATATTATAAACTGATGGTATAGGTCCGCTGCCACCTGCTTTGTTTTATTCTCCACCTTCATCTCCATCCCTCTCATCCTCTCTGCTCGGTGCCTAAGGGCCATGGGGGAAGGGGTGGGGGATGATAGTACTTAGTCTTATAGACTAACGGTTTTCGAACCACATCATTTAGGGGATCGTGGAGACCAGCATGGAGCAGAAACCCCAGAGGTCGGCCCGTTTGGAGATGGGGCAGTCTAGCTCAGGAGTTCATACAGCCGGGACCGTGAGTCTCGACCTTGAGTTGATGTTCTTTTTTTACTTCCCATGAATGATCTTTTGTGAGGATTATGATGTATCGGGCCTAAGCCCTTACTTTCAGTACCTTTTATATTTTTTCTATTGACTCTCCCTTCATGGAGATTTTATTTCTATATATGTTATTTACCAGTGGACTTGCTTTTACTTACTTCTTGGTGCTACCTTTTTGTGATTGAATTGGCCGGTAGAATCGACGCTTTGTGGTGCTGACCCTTCAGGGCGTGAAGGTGTCACCGCAAAGTGGCGGTTCTGGGCCTAAGACCCCGGTATTTTAAAAGAAAAAAAGGGGGTCTTACAAGTGGTATTATAGGAAACCTCGATCGGAAAAGGAAGCAGTCCACAAAATCCCTGGGTCACCCCCGCACGAGTTTAGTTTGAGGACAAACTAGCAGCGGATGCAGTGGTGTGCCCATAAGGGAAATCACATGTAAAAGTCCACTCCTTCAAAATATGGAATACTTCTTTGTAGCTTGAGGCAAACCCTGCCCCCAGTAGGGAGAAACTCCGGTTTTAAAGACCTCGTCTTATAATTCTTTAGTCAATGAGTTAGACTCAACCCATTAGGACACATGACCAACCATGACGACTTATAGCATGCCCTAGTTCGAAATAGACCCTGGGTATGAACTTGTTTAATGTAAGTAGATACCCAAACAGAATAAAAGGAGGAGTTTAACATGAGAATGACAACCTAATAGATAAACTAAAGTTTCCCTACGGTCCCTATCAAGGATTACTCAAACCAGTAGGACCGTCTTAAGGGAATTGAGGCCATAAATCTATTAGCAGAATGGTGAAACACACGTAGTCTCAACCCTCGTACCAGTAACAAGATTACCTGGAGACAACCACCAAGACAAACACTGAGGTTCAAATATGAATTCAAGATCGGAGGCGACTCAGTTGGGATTGGGAACATTTTGACCTCGTATAAAGTTGTCGTAAATGTGACTCAGAGAGTTTAAGGTATGAAGTATATCAATAGGTTTTAGGTTGGATCCCCAAGTCGAAGATTGATGCCTTAGGGATTGTGCACCCAGCTAGGACGGATATAACATGTTAATATCAAAGATACTTCGCCCAAGGTAGGTAAAGGCTTATCTTTTATTTATTGGGGGCTTGTCTTTTGTTTATTGGGCAAATTAGATTGACTTGGGTTTCCTTAGAACTAATTTAGAGAATGTGACGTAACAAACATAGTGAAATTGAATTTGATATAATTCGACGTTATTCGGGCGAAGATAAGACTAAATCGCTATGTTGTATCATCGGAAGTATGATGACTCTAGGAAACTGCAAGAAGTTAGCAAACAATATATTGAAAGACGGAGACCTTAGATATAACCCGTAAGGGTGAATTTATTGATTACTCGGGTGTACTCGAAGGAATAAGACAATGATCGTGTGGAGATTTTATAGAGCCGTTGTCCACCCACACAAATGAGAAATTTAATCACCGGAAATATGGTGTATCTCAAAACATGTATCTCCCCGAAGTTAAGAAAGATGTCATGGATTTTGAGATGCACGGTGAGGTCTGTCTGTTGATTAAGGCTAAGTGGAAGAGTTTTTGGGGAACTATTACAGCCACTGCCCGAGTTAGAGTGGAAGTTCGAGGGTATAATTAGGGATTTCATACACAGGATTCCTCGTCCCCACTCTGGGCACAATTATAAAGGGAGCATCGAGGATATACTAGACGAGGTAGCTGGGGTCACCCCGACCTGAAAGAAAACTCCTGTGGGTGTTTCATGATGTTTGGGAGTAGTTGTTTGTTATCATGGTGTGCTCAAGATGATCGTATAGAATCAGGATGGACAGTGTACGTCCAAGGAGAGAAGATCAGTCCAGGCTTATATGGACTCTCGGCTGACATTCAACACAGCTCTCTACCCTCGTACGGAGGTACCAGATTCACTATTATGTTTCTAGGACGAGGATCCAAAGGAACCCGACTCGAAATTTATGAAGAACCCAGTTACCTAGGTGTGACTAATTCAAGATAGGATGCTGGAGACCCTGAGCATACCGACCAAATATTACGATGCGCGACATTGCCAAGAAGAATCTCAAGATGAAGACCATGATTCTTGAAGATACGTCTGGTGCATGGAGTCTCGTAGGTACGCGGGAAGAAGAAGCTCAGTCATAGGTATACGGGTCCTTACAGGATCCTAGAGCGGATCGGGGACCTAGCCTACAGGCTGGAGTTGCCCCTAGAGCTGGCAGCTCTGCATGACGTCTTCCACATTTCTTCGCTGAGGAGTGCTCTACTACGCCCGGAGAAGCAGATTTCGAGCACAGATGGGTCGGTAGCTTCAGACCGGTCAGTTCATTTGGAGCCAGTTCGGATCGATAACAGAGGAGTACGGATCTTGCGTCTCAAAAAGGTTTCGTTAGTCAAAGTTCCGTGGAGTAACCATGGCCAGGAGGAGCATACCTAGGAACCGCAGGACCTGATGCAACAAAAGTATCCAGAGTTGTTCAGTCAGGTATACCTCACGACCTCTCAGGATGTTCAATTTACTTTCCTAAATAAACTAGTAGGACTGGAATTTCAATAGTAGGGGCTAATCTTTTGTTTATTGGGGTCTAGACGTTGCCAATTGGGCGAATTAGTCATAGATGTAAGTTTTCCCTTTTAACCTCACTTAGCAAACATGGCGTCGTGATGTAATCTATCACTTTTCATGGGATGTTACAAGTTTCTTTCTCTCCGATAAGTGTCCCCGTAGGCTTAACCTCGATTTCGGGGACGAAATCTTTGTTTTGTTTATTGGGATTTGTACATCCCATTTTCAGCTATACCCCTAAGAGTGGTTTTAGTCATGACCAAGTCATGACAAAGCCCTAGGGAGCTTAAAAGGGCCAAGTAATCAAAGGCCAAGGTGAGATTCACCTTGGTCTGCCTATGGCACCACCTCATCACCAGACCTAGGGTTTGACTTTAGGGCTTCACCATGACTCCATGACCCCACCACAACACCACTAACCTATTAGATGATCCACTAGAGTCCTAAGGGTCCATGCAAGTCAACCCAAAGTGACCAATTTGACCTAAGACCACCACAGGAAAAAAATTGGACAAGGTGCCCTAACTAAGGGCAATTGGCCTCTAATGTGCTCAAGGGACCCCACCATGCCTTCCTAACCTTAAAGTGAGGTCAATGGGTCACCAAGGACCCATTGGAGTCTAACCTAATGGCTAATTTGACCCAAGTCAACTCTAGACCCAGATTGGTCAAAGTGCCCTAACTAAGGGGCAGGTGGCCTCCAATGGGCTAAGCCAACCCTACCAAACCTTTCCTAGACCTCCAGGGAAGCCAATGGGTCACTAAGAACCCCTTGGGGGTCAAACCAAATGGCCACATAGACCAAAGTCAACCCAAGTCAACCCTAACCTAAGCCAAGTCAAACCTAGCTCATGTAGGCTAACCCAAGCCCAGGCCCTCCTCCCATTTGGGCTAATCTCATTCTATAGAAATATGTGAGTGAATGGGATGCCAATTGGCTGGAGTGGTAAGCATGGTCGACATGGGTGACTAAGAGAGAGAAAGCTTCCTTTCCATATTAATGGAGGAGAGAGAAAATGGGGGGAAGAGGAATGGCGTGGGGACCGGCCAAAGGAGGCCAACAGCCACCCATTATGGCTGAAATCAACTCCTCTAGGGGAGAGGAGTTTATTCCAGCCATTTCCCGGCCACCAAGGGGGAGTTTCATCCCCCCTCCTCTCAACCCAAGCCACCACCTTTAATGGCTTTAATGGCCATTGAAGCTACAGCCCCTCCCCTCCCCAATTCAGCATTTAAACTCCATCAGTGGGTCAAGGGGAAGATTTAACACCACTTACCTGAAGGTGTCGAGCCAGTGCATAGTGTTATTGCAGAATCCGAGCGTCGTCGTCGTCGACCATGGCATCCCGTCGTTCCTCCCGCATTCAGGCCGCCGGAAAGGTCCTCCTCCACTCCTTGCTTCATGGATAGATCCTAGGAATGTTTAGGTTTGAGGTTCGGGCTCAATTGAGCCGATCCAAATTCTCATTTTCATTGTTTCGGCCGAAAAATCGGCTTGGCAGAATCGCCGGGATAGGTGTCTCCGGCGGCCGTGTCGCCGGCTGGGGGTAGCCCCCACCTCCCCGAAGGTAATGGTGGCGGTGGCCGGTCGGGGAAGTGGTCGGGTGGCCGAGAAATTGGCCCGCAAGCCGCTCCACGATGGGGCAATCTGGGCCGTGGGCTGGAGGAAGGGGATAACCCGATGCCATCCAAAATAGAGGCTCTAAGATTCGTGCAGAATGATTTAAATTTTATTTATTTGATTTAATACAATTCTGTCACACTATATGCAGTATTTTGTTTTAATTTTTAAAAATACTTAGGCTCATCTAATGGAAAAGTCAAAAACATGAAATGTGTATACCTAAGGGTCTACTTTAATCCAAAATTGATTTGGACAAGTTTGGACCTTTGGTTGGGCCAAGGAACCAATTTTGGTGAGACCTATGCCTAGGGCTATCCTGAAATTCAAATGGATGCCCACCTCTCATCCCTTGTCGAAATGAGTTGAAATTTTTGTAGGGAGTCTACCTTAGCTATATTTAGGGCCTGTCTAAAATGGGAATTTTTGGATAATAGTTTTCTATAGTTTTTAGAAAAATTTAATAAACCATGTATAAATTAATTAGGTTACATAAACACCTCAAAATCACCCCAAATTTGGGTGGGTAGTCTTAAAGGGCATGCTAAGGCTCTGGTAAAAATTTTGTCTCATTTGGAGATATTTTGATTATGTGTTTATCCAACCCTAGGTTGACCCTCATAGGGTTAATTAGGTCAAAACACCCCCTTGGGGTTTTGAGTGGTCAAGTCACCTCAACAGAGGCTGAAACTTTGGCCACTGAGTTTTTATGGAATGACACACCCTCCAATGGAATTTGGAGTGGTTTGGGGCAGGGTATCCATAGAACTCTAGGGTAGGCCCTTTTATGGGATTTTTAGGGTTTGATGGTCATTGGGTCAAATGACTTTGGAATGACCTGAAATTTGGTGGAGAAAATCAAAGAGTGTATATGGTCCTCTGGATGAAGTTTCATTGAATTTGAAAGCCTTTAACCCCCTAAAATCCCTAACCCTAGATTAGGGCACAAAGCCCAATAATTGGGTTTAGGCAATCAAAACACCTCACATTAACTTGAAATTTGGGCAGGGTATTTATCAGATAGGTATCTGTCCTAAAAAAATTTTGGTGGAATTTTTAGATTAGTAAAATCATTACTTCTTTTATAACCCAAGCCTTGCCCTTAAATTTTATTGTGCTTGTTATGATATTTATGTCCATTGGAAAAGTTATGAAATTTGGCATTTGAAAGTTTTACATCATGGAAGCCCCTATGTATTTTTATTGAAAATTTTAAATGATTATTTTAGGTACTTGATTCATGAATTTATGAATTATGAATTTTGATCATAAATAGATGTGGAGCTTAATATAATTATGAAAATTATGAAATCTGGTCAATGGGTGTTTTATATCAATATGTAGGTCCTGGAATTCTTTCATAATTTTTAGGTAACAATTTACAGTACTTGCTTCAAAAACCCAAGAGCTTGGAATTAACAATGTAAAATTAAATTATGAGTTACTGTTCACTGGAAAATTGTGAGAATCCTTCTAGAGTGTTTTTAGGTCATGCTGATCTTACTGGATTTTTGCTATAATTTTTGGAATAATATTTCTGACCTTTGATTCTTAAAATAGATATTATTAACCTTATATTCTAAATTGTGATTTTGGGGCCTAAACCATTTTAAAAATTCACATATCTTAGATTTACTGTTGAATTGCTCTTTAGAATATATCATGATTTTATGAAGATTTATACTTACCTGAAAAGTGCACTTCATGATCAATTGGTAGCTCTTGGAACCCTTAAGAAAATTAATTAAAATATCAGAATAATTAGGAAAATTATAATTCTCTGGATTTAGTCTATTTTTGTCATGATAAGCCTCCAGTAAATAACTTAGGGCACTTGGATGATTATTTGGATTATCTCCTATTTGGTTCGACATATAGCCTAGGTTGGTCTGCATGTAGCAGATTGTTAAATAGCAATAGGACATGAACCGGGATAGTTGTTGGAGTTAGTCATTTTAGCTGGGTGGACTGATGTGGATGATTTCACTATAGAGGGATAGGAACAGTGGTGAGAAGTTGTTTGGCTAGAGTCTAGAGGTGTTCAGGTTCGACGAAAGATCGTCTTTCCCGAGGAGAAGAAGAGTCAAAATCACCTTAGGATTAGCCCACTGTAATATGAGAAGGGAATGGGTTAAGGGAATCAACAAATAACAATAAGTGCATTGTGAAAGGGAACGATGGGCTTCAGCTACCATCATAGTTCCAAGTGCCCTTTGAGAGCCCTTGACAGGGAATACCGGGGGCAGTTCTGGGCTAACGTAAACTGTATTAACAAACAGACAAGAGAAACTTAGTAATTAGGGTTGCACGTTTCACAAACACTGTTAGCACAGGATGACAGTTGGGAGCTTCAGCTTGATTGGTTAAGATACGGAAGGAATGGTCCGGGGAGCTTCGGCTCGATTGGTTAAGAGACAGACATTTTTGTCCGGGGAGCTTCGGCTCGGTTTTTGTTTGATTACGATTAAATTTGCATGTGCATAAAAGGAAAGAAAAATTAAGGTGGTGGGTATTTGGTATTGGAAAGTCGATGCACCGACGCCAATACGCTGACTCGGTAAGTGTGGTTAGCACTTCGCCAACAGAAGTCCGGTGCGCCAGCCGGCAAGAGTACGCAGGAGTCCGCTTCGTGCACCAAGCGTTGAGGCGTACGACAGGTCTTACCGGTAGTGCCTTACTGGTTTAGAGGTGAGCGAGGCCCAACCCACTGCTTCCGTCTGCCACTACGGAGGTATACTGGGAGGTAACGGCTCCGAAAGGTGGAACTAAAGGTCTGTGTGCACAGAGTCGGGTGTGTGAGTTGCACTTGCATGTTCCATCATACCCACTTGCATGTCATAGCATAATCGATTCATTTAACCACTGACACCTAAAGTATAAGTGGAATGGAACGCTTATACATTAGGACATGCAAAACGGCCAGTTGGTCTATAAGCTTGTGTGGGCAAGTTTATAAATTAAGGTTAATTTCTATAATTATATGCTGATGTTTGATAACCGACACCCCAACGTATAAGTGGTATGGGACACTTTGTATGATGGAAGCCTTGCAGAAGATCCCTTGGCTTATGCGTTTCCACTCATAAGTTAAGGTTATATTTCATACTTTACCTTACTTCCATTTATATTATAAACTGCTGGTATAGGTCCGCTGCGACCTGCTTTGATTTATTCTCCACCTTCATGTCCATCCCTCTCATCCTCTCCGCTCGGTGCCTAAGGGCCATGGGGGAAGGGGTGGGGGATGATAGGACTTAGTCTTATAGACTAACGGTTTTCGAACTACATCATTTAGGGGATCGTGGAGCCCACTATGGAGCAGCAACCCCGGAGGTCGGCCCGTTTGGAGATGGGGCAGTCTAGCTCAGGATTTCATACAGCCGGGACCGTGAGTCTCGACCTTGAGTAGATGTTCTATTTTTGCTTCCGCATGAGTGATCTGTAGTGAGGATTATGATGTATCGGGCCTAAGCCCTTACTTTCAGTACCTTTTATATTATTTCTGTGGACTCTCCCTTCGTGGAGATTTTATTTCTATATATGTGATTTACCAGTGGACTTGCTTTTACTTACTTCTTGGTGCTACCTTTCTGTGATCGAATTGGCCGACAGAATCGGTGCTTTGTGGTGATGACCCTTCAGGGCGTGAAGGTGTCACCGCAAAGTGGCGGTTCTGGGCCTAAGACCCCGGTGTTTTAAAAGAAAAAAAAGGGGGTCTTACAACATCCCCTTCTCGCCTCAGCCGAAGGCCGAGGATGTATACCGCCCCCGTCGGTGTCTGGGAATGACGCCAACCTCCACAAATTTTTCCTACATAAAGACTTCGAGGTCGTCTACCTCCGTCGCGGCCTCGACCTACTACTGCATGTCTTCCCTGGCAAAGGTACACTCTGGCTCCGTCTCGCTTTTATTGGGCTCGGCAAGTACAATTTGAAATAATCCGACTGTCTTTTTTCACAGGGGACAGGCTTATCCCCGAGAATCCGCCCTTTTTGGACTTGGGGCTTCACTCGGATCTGCTCCAGCTTGCGCGGGCGGCTGTGCTGGCCTGCTGAGACGAAGCGGCGACATCTCAAACCTCTTCCAACAAAAAGCGGCCGGTCCCTTAGGGGCCAGATGCTTCCCGCCGCACTCCGGAGCACAATAAGAAGAGGGCCAAGGTCGTCTCCATGGGAGAGAGGGGGTCCCCCAAATACATGGACCTGCCCGACTCTCCCTGACGCCTCGCCGGAGAGTCCGCTGAAGGAGAACCCGGGAAGGGATCGTCGGGGGGGGGGGGGGGCAAGCCCACTCCTCCCAAGGACGCGGAAGGGCTGATTCCCAGCGAGCCGGGCGCTGGGAATCAGCCCAAAGAACATCCCTTATTCTGCATTGGGGAGATTTGCAAAGACTTGGCCGGCGAGCCGATGATAAAGTGGGATGAGTCGGCTTACTAGGTCTCCATCTTTACCTAGCACCCCTCTTGGAGTGCTCGTCAACCTCCTGCCGGCCATGCCTTCGCACTCGGCTTCGGTCTCTACGGTCGAGACAGTGTTGCGGCCTTCAAGACAATAACCCCCCGCCAGCTGGGTCATGAGGTTTTGCGGGCCCACTTGCGGGCCTTAGAGCTCCACCACATGATGGTGCGCCGCGGCTTCAACCTCGACCGGCTGCTGCTGAAGGCCGAGCAGGAGCGCACCCTTGCGAAGGAAAAGGCCGCCGATGTGGAAAGACGTTGCGGGATGGCCGAGGGCCTACTTGCGAAGGCCACAGACGGGTTTGTAAGTGCTGTCTATCCCTTTCCTCTTTTACATAGAACATTTTTCAGAATTGGTGCTGAGTTGATGATCCACAGGATGTTGAGGCCGCTTGCGAGCTGTAGGTCCGTGCCTCCGGGTTGGAGGAGGAGATTGCCCAACTACAGGCCCGCCTTGCCGAGAAAGTGGCTCGCTACGGCCAGCGGGAGACGCGTGCTACCAAGCAGGAGGCCCGCGCTGCTGAGCTAGAGGCCGAGGTGGGGCAGCTTAAATTGCAAAACCGGGAGCTTCACAGCAAGTTCCTCCGGCAGGTGGAGCTTCTACTCCCAGAGGGCGGCGGCGTGGTCCCCTACCCCTATCAGAGGACGTGGCTCTTTGGCGCAAAGGAGGTGGAAGAGCGGCTGCGAATCAACTCCATCGCGTCTGCCGAGTTCCTTCTAGGTGACATGAGGTGTACGGGGATACTGGCAGACGGCTGCAAGGAAGTCGTGGTTCGTGACCTCATGTCGGGTCTATACCCACCGAGCCTGCCTAGTGAGAAGGAGGACAGCTTCGCCTCGCTATTCGGGGACACGGACAAGGTCCAGGGGCACGGGGGCAAGGAAGGTCGCAACTCCGTAGAAAAGGGCGAGAGCTAAGCCAGATTTTTGTTCTTTCTTTTCTTTCCCCTCCCTCTTTTGTAACTTCGCGAAGGTGAGTTTTGACATTTTAATCAGATATTTAAAGTATGAAAACCATTTGCAAATGTTTGTGAGATTTCTCTATCTTTTTTGCTTTGAATTCTTCTTTTTGTACCGCACTCGCCCGCGAGTTTCCTCCCCTTCGGCAGATCTCACTAGGACAGGTCTTAACGCTAGAATGCGTGTTTGGGACTCGTACTCGGGAGCAGATTCCGAGAGATCCCCCTACCCCAGGTTAACAAGACATGGGCTTGCCGAGCTGGGGTTGTACCCACCCAGCTCGCGCACGAGTTTACCTTCTTTTTGCCAATGCCAAGTCGAAACCATCAAAATATTTCTAAGTAAAACAAAAGGGGGGTGGAGTGCCTTATTGGATCTCGCCCTCAATATAAGACTCAGGACGACTCGCCTTCTTTTTGCCAAGATGGGCCAACGAGTACGATCTCACCCGCGAGGGTCTTCTCCCCTCATACCTTTAGGAAAGAAATCTTCTCGAATAATTCTAGGAGAAAGTTGGACCCCCTCGAGTGACATCCAGGCTTGTCAGCTAGGTTAGAGCCTGACAGCGGGATATGCTCGGGGTCGGGGGAGACTCCTCCGAGTGACATAAAGCCCTGTCAGCTAGGTGAGAGCCTGACAGCGGGATCTGCTCGGGGTTTGGGGCAGACTCCTCCGAGTGACATCCAGCCCTTTTAGCTAGGTGAGAGCCTGATAGTGGGATCTTCTCGGGGACTGGGGCAGACTCCTCCGAGTGACATCCATCCATGTTAGCTAGGTGAGAGCATGGAAGCGGGATCTGCTCGGTGTTTGGGGCAGACTCCTCCGAGTGACATCCAGCCCTGCCAGCTCGGTGAGAGCCTGACAGCGGGATCTGCTCTGGGTCTGGGGAGAATCCTCCGAGAGACATCTAGCCCTATCAGCTAGGTGAGAGCCTGACAGCGGGATCTGCTAGGGGTATGGGGCAGATTCCTCCGAGTGATATACAGCCCTATCAGCTAGGTGAGAGCCTGACAGTATGATCTGCTCGGGGTCTGGGGCAGACTCCTCTGAGTGACATCAAGTGCTATCAGCTAGGTGAGAGCCTGACAGCGGGATCTTCTTGAGGTCTGGCGCAGACTCCTCCGAGTGACATCCAACCCTATTAGCTAGGTGAGAGTCTGACAGCGGGATCTGCTTGGGGTCTTGGGTAGACTCCTCCGAGTAACATCCAGCCTTGTCATCTAGGTGAGAGCCTGACAGCGGGATCTGCTCGGGGTCTAGGACAGACTCCTCCAAGTGACATCCAGCCCTGCCAGCTTGATGGGAGACTGACAGCGGGATCTGCTCGGGGTCTAGGGCGGATTCACTCTTACAATTGCACAAAACATGTCATGAGCATAAGATTCTAGAGAAATTTTATTCCACAAAATAGAACTTGCATGACTCAAGGGTAAAATCGCTTCAGGTCGTCACCACTCCAGGTGAGACCTAGGGTCTCGGCTTCCACATTCCGATGGTGATACCCTCCTGACTTCAAGACCTCCTTCACTATGTATGGTCCTTTCCAATTGGGGTTGAGTTTCGACACTGAGGCTGACCTCCCTGTGGCATCCACCTTTCTTAAGACCAAGTCCCTTCCGCAAATTGTTTGACTCTGACGTGCTTGTCAAAGTACTTAGCCATTCTTCTCTTCACTTCCTCTTGCCTGATGGCAGAGAGGTCTCGAAGCTCTTCAACCATATCAAGGGAGAGTCATATCTCCTCTTCATTCTCGGATCTCTATTCCTCGCTACCTTCTCTTACCTCGACCACCCGAGGCGTTCGGACCTCGAACTCTATTGGGAGCACCGCCTTGCACCCATGGGAAAGTTTGAAAGGGGTCTTCCTTGTGGCTGTGTTGGGTGTGGTTCTGAGGGCCCATATGACCGAGGGGAGCTGCTCCACCCAAATACCTTTCAGGTTCTCTACTTTATTTTTGAGTAGGTTGACAATGATCTTGCTCGCCGCCTCCACCAGCCCGTTGCTCCTTGGGTGATGGTCCTAGGCAAACCTGAGATCAATCCCAAGCTTCCAACAAAAGCTGATGAACTTGGCGCTAGCAAACTTAGGTCCATTGTCCGTAACGATGGCCTGGGAAACCCGTGTCGGCAGATGATCTCCTTCCAAACAAAGTTCCTAATGACATGGGTGGTCACCTTGGCCAAAGCATTTACTTCCATCCACTTGGAGAAATAGTCGATCATGACTAGCAAGAATCTTCTTTGGCCGCTGGCCTGGGGAAAGGGTCCGACCAAATCCATTCCACAGATTGCAAATGGCCAGGGTGATGTGATACTCCTGAGACGCTGGGCCAGTTGCAGCTTGAGGGGGCGAATAGTTGGCACTTATGACACTCCTTTGTGAACTTTGCCGCATCGTGGCACAGGCTCGGCAGAAAGTAACCGTGCCTAACGATTCTCCCTTCCAACGTCCGACTCCCAGAGTGGCTTCCACACTCCCCGGAGTGGACCTCATCCAAGATCCTCGATACCTCCCCCCTCAGCCACGCAATGTAAAAAACATCCTCGAGAGGGTATTTCGGTACAGCTGCCCATCGCGCATGAGATAGTATGCCGATTTGTGCTTGAGCTTCTTCCTGTCCATCTGCTCAGGATATTCTCCCATGAATAAGAAAGTCGTGAATGGGTCCATCCACGAGGGGTGCTTCTCCACCTCCATAAGCTCTCCCTCCTCAATGGAGGGTGGAACAAGTCGGTGATGGTAACCCCCACCCGGGGACCATGGTTTTCCAGTTTATGTACCTGCTCATTTTCCTCCCTGAGCATGTGCCGGATGGAGAAAGTCTGGAACGTGCCGATGACCCCCTTCACCTTTGCCAAATACAGTTGTAGAGTTGGCTCCCTTGCCTCGAACTCTCAGTAAATCTGGGAGGCCACCACCATGGCGTCAGTGAGGACCACCACATCTCACACCCCCAGCTCCCTATCAAAGCATAGCCCTGCGATCACTGCCTCATACTCAGCCTGATTGTTGGTAATGGGAAAGTGCACCACCACTATTTGTTCAATCCTCATCCCTTGTGGACTCTCCAAGATCACCACAACCCCTAAGGAATGCCTTCTTGACGTGCCATCCACCATCACCTTCCAGGGGACTGGGTGTGGGAGTTTTGCCTCCGCCACTTCCACCACATAATCTGCAAGGAAGTCGGCCATTGCTTGTGCCTTGATCGAAAGGCGAGGGACAAAGGAAATGTCGAATTCTCTTAACTCTACCGACCACTTGGCCAACAAGCCCGAGAGCTCCACCCCCTCGAAGATGTTGCGGAAGGGGTGGTCAGTCACCACTTGAATCGAGTGTGCCTGGAAGTAGGGCCGGAGCCTCTGAGCTGAAATGATGAGAGCAAAGGCCAGCTTCTCCAGGATAGGATACCAAAGCTCTGCCTTCCTCAAGACCCGACTCACATAGTAAATCGGGAATTGTTTCTTCCCCTCTTCCCGAAAAAAATAGAGCTCAGGGCCTCCGCTCTGACCCCTAGATACAAGAACAAGTCCTCCCCTCCTTTGGCCCTTGGAGTAGGGGAGCCTGAGTCAGCTGCCTCTTAAAGGCCTGAAATGCCTCCTCACACTCCGAGGTCCACTCGAACTTCCGACCTCCCCTCAGAGTCTTGAAGAAGGGAGAGAACTTCTCCCCGGCCTGGGAGAGTAATCCGATCAACTCTGCTAACTTCCTCGTCAACAACTTCACTTCCTTGGCATTCCATGGTGACCCCAACTCCACATTCGCACTCACCTTGTCAGGGTTGGGTTCTACACTTGCATGGGTGAGGAGATGCCCCAGGAATTTGCCCCTGCTCGCGCCAAAAATGCACTTCAAGGGGTTTAGTCTCATTTTATATTTACGGAGAGTGGAAAAATTCTCTTCCATGTCCCGGAGGTGAGAGTCGATGTCCAGGCTCTTGATCATGAAGTCGTCTACATACACCTCCACGTTCCTTCCCTTCTGCTCTCGGAAGACCCTGTCCATCATCTTTTGATAGGTCGCCCCTGCATTTTGTATCCCAAATGGAATCATTTTATAATAATAGCATCCATCCCTTATGATGAAGTAGACTTCCCTGATGTCGGTGGGGTGCATCCTGATCTGATGATAACCTTAAAAATCATCTAGGAAACTCATTACAGGGAAACCGACGGCTGAGTAAACCAGCGCGTCAATCCGAGGCAAGGGGAAACAATCCTTAGGGCACGATTTATTATATAAAGAAAAATCAATACACATTCTCAATCGGTCGTCCCCTTTTTTAACCATAACAACGTTGGAGACCTAGCTGGGGTATTAGATCTCGGATACAAAACCGGCCTTGAGGAGCTTGGCCACCTCCTCCCGAATGGGCTCGGCCAACTTGTCCGTCGGGGAACTCTTCTTCTGTTTGATGGGGCGAGCCTCCGGATCTAGGTTGAGGCAATGGCAGGCCACGTCTGCATCGATCCCTGGCATCTCTGCGGCACTCCAGGAGAAGACGTCCACATTCTTCCGGATGCACTCCAGCATTCTACCCTGAGCCTTCGGGGTCAGCCCCCCGTTGACGTGGACCTTCTGCACCCTGCCTCCGAGGGTGAGAACCTCCATCTCCACCACCTCTTCCGCCTCCTATAGACGAGATTTCTCCCCCAACTCTTCAGCATCCCCCTCCGGAGGCGAGATCCTCTTCCTCGTCTTCCCCCATGGCCATCGCCTTGGCAGACTTTTGGACTTCCTCCATCTCCTCCTCCTAATGGCAGGTCACCTCTATATCCATCTTCTCTTGGCCAGCCTCCTGCTCTGCCTCCTCCATCCTTCGCCCAATCTATTCGAAACCCCCCTACCATGAGATGGAGTTTACAGCGATGACATAGCACTCCCTTGCTATCTTAGGTTCTCCGTGGACCCGGACCTGGATCGCCATCGATGTTTAACTTCAAGCATTCGTGGAAGGATGAGGGTACACAGTGAAAGGCGCTGATGATGGGCCTCCAAAAGATGATGGTGTAGCTACTGAGGGAATCCACAATAACAAACTTGCAGGTGCGGGACTGCCCCCCCTCCCCCAGTGTAACATGGAGTCCCACTCCTCCTTCTACCTCCTTCCTCTCCCCCGAGAACCCGAATAAGGGTTCGTCTGAGGCAGCACTCTCTTTTCCTTCACCTTCATTGCATTGAATGCCTTCTTAAAGATGATGTTGACAAAGCTTCCATTGTCGACGAGGATCCGGGCGATGGTAAAATTCTCGATATCTATCTATATGACCAGCGCATCACAAAATGGATCCTCGTGATCCGACATATCCTTACTTGAGAAGGTGATCTTCTCCTCCATGGGTGGGGTCTGGGACATGGAGGCAATGCTCCTTTGATACATAGTATGGAGGCTCTCCTTGCGGGAAGCCTCGATACCTTCCCCTCCATGGATCATCAAGATCCTTCCCCGGGTCCCCACATCTGCCGGTCCTCGCACCGGTCCTCCTCCAGGCGCGGCATGACCTCTTCGATCAGCACCTCCTGACGCTCCTGCTACCGTTGTTGATACCTATTTCCTCACAATTCGAGGAACTACGGTCACGCAGTCATGGTGTGCCCTTCCTCCTGGTGGAAGTCGCAATAGGGCAGCTCCACCCTGACTTCCCTTCACCTTCTCCTTGCCTCCCTCCTTCTCTCCCCCATGGCTATTGTCATAGCTTGCTCCTGGTCGGGAAGAGGAAGCCTCTGGGCTTGCCATCCTCCCGGAGGATAATACTGTTCTTGGCCTCTCTAGCAACGGACCCCTCCATGGAACCCTCTTCTTGCCCCCTAAACTTGCCATTCTGGCCTCCACCCTAGCTTGTGATTCGGCTCCTGACACCCCATACTGGGTTGTTGCTCCTGCTGCTGCTCCCTCTATTGGGGTTCAACTCTCCTTTCCCCCTGACTTATGCCCCCTCTGGGCCTCTCCTCCTACATATCCCACCTGGCTAGCCTCCGGGAAAATATCCGGGTTCGACGCCTCCCCATCAACTTATCTCACCGACCTCTCAATCAACTCCTCGTAGGAGAGGGGTGGGATCCTCTTCAACTCCATCCAGAAGAAACTTTGTTGCAACCCTAAGGTGAAGGCCATCATTAGAGTGTGCACCAGCATCTCCTGAACATGGGTGACCCCCTCTTTGATGCGATCGACGTAGCTCCCCATGGTCTCATTCACCCCCTGCTTATGCGGAATAGGGACTCCAACTCCCTCTTACTCCTCTTCAAGGTTATGAACCTCAATATGAACCCCCGACATAGCTCCTCAAAGAAGTAGATAGAACTGGACGACAGCTGGTGGAACCACTCCCTTGCCTTCTCCTTTAGAGTGATGGCAAAGGGTCTGCACTTAAAGCCATCCGACATCTGTCGGATCGAAACCACATCCTCAAACCACTAGACGTGCTAGACCTACTCCCCCTTCCCGGTGTAATAGGACATCTCGGGCTCCCTGAACCCATCCGGGACTGGTGCAGAGGAGACCAACTCACTGAAGGGTCTATCTCCACCCACCGGGCGAGCTGGAGGGTCTCGCACCCCAAACTCGCTGAACCTGCTGTCGCTCCCCGAACCTTGGAAGAGCACTCGCCCTGGGAGCTCGCCACCCCGACCTTCCTCAGTGACCTCCTTCATATCTCTCCTGGAATGCGCAACCTCGCCGAGTGCTGGATCCGCGAGGACTGGAATCGCCAGAGTCGAGCTCTCGACATGCAAGCTAAGCTCGAATCGGACCATGCCGAGCACCTCCTTAATAAAATCCTCGAGCATCCCCAGGCTGGTGAGAGGGGGATGGGGTGGTGAGTCGGTCCTGTCTGATCCTTGCCCTTCTCCTCCAGTCATTGAGCTTGCTAAAGGTTTTCTGTGCTGACCACTCTCCACGCTCACCGCACAAAAATATTGAAACAAAAAATCGGTCTCTTGTAGAGTTCACCCGTGGGGAAGGGGTGGTCGCGCACCTACTTTGCTCCTGCAAGGAAAACAACAAGGAAAAAGAGCAAAGGACTATACCAAGGGCCCGACAAGGAGGTCCCACCACACACCCAGAAGATCACTGAGCGATGTCCCTCCTTTGCCTAATGTCGGGCTAAGGTACCTCAGAAGGCGTTAGAAGGCTGGAAGACAAGTAAGAATGACCTCTAAGGTACCCCTTGGGTCCTATTTATAGATATCTAAAAATGGCCTACAAATAGCCAACCTCTATTGTTCTGAACAGCTATGTGCAGCCCACCCGGGTCTTCCAACAACGAGACTCTGCTTTTTTAACTGGCTACGGGCAGGACAGCGGGGGAAAATGGTAAAAACACATCACAGAGTATAGGGCGAGTAGCCCTCAACAATCTCTACTCGGCAGGGGCGGCGAGTGCTCAATGGGGCTGGCACCCGCCATCTCCTCCTAGTCCTTGGCGAGCACGGGCCCAGCTGGCCCTGCTCGCCTGCTGCGAGTTCATTGAACTGCTAGAGCTCGTCAAAAGACCAAGAGTTCGACGATAGGGACAAAGCTTGTCAAAAGAGGCTCGGCGAGTTCAAGCCAACCTTCCGAAAGCATCCTACCCCGCCTGGGTGAGCTTGGCATGTTGCCGAGCTCTCTAGGACGAGTGCGAGCCGACGGATGCCGAGATGTCCCTCAACACCATGGTCAAGAAGCATTGAAAGAACTCACCACACTCAAAGCCTAGGCTAAAGGCGTTGAGTGAGCTCGCCTGAATCGATGTCGGGACTGAAGGTGTTGAGTGAGCTCGCCCCACTCAACGTCGCGGGTTAGTGCGTCGAGTAAACTCGACGCCAGGGACCTTGCTCTCCTGGGTCTTGGCCTGAACTTTTCCAGTCTTGCTCCGGTTGACCCCACTCGCCAGATACAGGGTTGTACATCTACCAACTTCAACTTTTACAAGAGTAAGATACTTCTTCAACATAGGCTCCCTAGTCTTTAAGTTACCGATAACTTTTGACGCCATCACTAGAGAGTCAGTCTTTATGTGCACATGGTAAATTCCGAGCTCTCTTGCAAGCCTCAGGCTTGCCAACAAAGCTTCATACTCTGCCTAGTTATTTGTTACTGGAAAATAGAACTTGATTGCTTGCTCAAGTTTGATGCCATTTGGATTTATCAGAACCACTCCTGCTCTAGAAAATTTTTTGCCTAAGGCACCATCAATATAGATGGTCCAAGCCAAAGGAGACCTTTCTGCTTGATCAGAACTTGACTCTGTAGTATCAATCAAGAAATCTGCTAGCACCTGAGATTTGATAGTTGTCTTGGGCACATAAGAAATTTCAAACTCACTTTATTCAATTGCCCATTTAGCCAACCTGCCTGAATGCTCTGGTTTTTCCAACACACTTTTCAAAGGCTGATCAGTGACTACTTGAACTGAGTGTGCCTAGAAGTAAGAACGGAGTATACGGGCAGACATAACCAATGCCAAGGCAAATTCTCTAGGATTGGGTATCTCGTTTCTGCATCTTTGAGAATATGGCTGACATAGTAAACTGGGAATTGCCTCCTATTTTCTTCTCGAACGAGAACCGAGCTGACCGCCTAAGGGCCAACTCCTAAGTATAAGAACAACATCTACCCTGGTCTGGGGCTCTACAGAATAGTTGTTGAAGTCAATTGTCTCTTTAACTGTTCAAAGGTTTGGGAGCACTCTTCTGTCGATTGAAACTTGGATGCTCCTTGAATGGTTTTAAATAACGACGCACTCTTATCTCCGACTCAAGAAATAAACCTCCCGAGACCTGCCAACCTCCCCCTTAACTGCTAAATTTCTTTTGGAGAATGGGGAGGAGCCATATCAAGGATGACATTAACTTTATCAGGGTTAGGGGCAAGCCCTTCTGGAGTAAGGAGATGACCAAGGAATTTCCCCTTACTCGCCCCAAAAGTACACTCTGATGGGTTGAGTTTCATTTATATCTACACAAAGTAGAGAAAGTCTCTGTTAGATTTTGCAGGTGTAGTGAAAAAGACATTCTTTTGACCAGAAGATCATCTACGTACACCTCAAGGTTTGTTCCTTTTCGCTCTTAAACACATGATCCATCATGCGTTGATAGGATGCACCAGCATTTTTAAGACCGAAGGGCATTACAAGATAACAATAGCAACCATCGTTGGTAATAAAGGATGTATGAGCAACATCGGGCTTATGCATTCTTATTTGGTGGTAACCAGAGAATGCATCTAAAAAGTTCATAAAAGAGTACCCTACCGCAGAATCAACTAAAAACTTTATTTGAGGCAAGGGGTAAAAATCGTTGTGGCACACTTTATTTAAACGAGTAAAATCCACACACATTCGCCACTTCCCTCCTAGTTTCTTAACCATTACAACGTTTGATATCCAGGTATGGTATTGAATTTCACGAACAAAATTTGCTTTGAGGAGCTTCGAGACCTCCTCTCTGATTGGATCTGCGAGCTTTGTTGCCACATCCCTCTTCTTCTACTATACTAGCTTGATGTTGGGATCCACATTGAGATGGTGGCAAGCAACATCCAGATCAATGCCTGGCATGTCTTCCGCTGCCCAAGCAAAGGCATCCAGGTTCTTCAGCAAACAGGAGATCAACTTGGACTTTTGATCTTCTAGTAACTCCGAGTTGATGGAGAGTTTCGTATCCTCCCCCTATGCAATGGGGACTCCTTGTGTTACCTAGGCAGGTTCCAGGTGAGCTCCTTCACTATCTACAGTAGCCTCTGACTGAGAATATGCTTCTACTGTTGCTGGGAAGACGGGAGGGGCCATTTCAGTCATGTTAACTGTTCGAAGGTAGCACTCTCTAGCCTGCCTTAGGTTACTCCTGACCCTGCACATCCTTCCATCAGCATAAAACTTGATTGCAAGGTGGTAAGTCGAAACCACTGCTTGATATTTGTTAGGCTAAGGCCTTCCAAAGATTGCATGATAATAGCTAGGAACATCGACCACTATAAACTGAATTGGCTTGATCACTCCTCCAAGCTTTACCGAGAGAGTGACGCTCCCCTCGACTTCTTTCTTTTCTCCTGAAAAACCGTAGAGTGGCCCTCTAGTGGAAAGCAAAGGCTTCCCAGTTTTAAGGGCCTCAATGGTCGACTTGAAAAGGAGATTGACTGAGCTTCTTGTATTAATTAGAATTCTATCCACTATATAATCTTCATTGGCTGCCTTGATTATAACAACGTCGTCGAACGGATTGGTAGTCTGAGGAAGATCATCTTGGCCAAAGGAAATATCTCCACCAGATGGAGAAGAGGAGGAAGAGGAGGCGACCACCGCCCGGGAAACCCTCGTGATTGAAGAATTCCGAGTAGCTTCGGTCCCTACTCCTCCATGAATATAGAAGTGTTGCCCCAGGGCACCCTCATCATCTGCATCAAAACATTCAGGCTGAATATTAATTGGCCCAAGATTGCCTATATCTTCTATCTCCACACACTCCAACTGAACTTCAGCCACCTCCTTGACCTTGGAGGTGGAAGGCTTTGAAGAATCACTCTTCTTGCCCAGATCCTTGATCTTGCCCTCAGCAAGCAATCTTTCAACCAACTATCGAAGGGTCTTGTAGTATTTAGTTATGTGACCCTTCACTCTGTGGAATTCATAGTATTGGGAATTTTTTCTTGGCCTCCACTCTCTTTGAGCCCCTTACCTCTTTTCCTCTGATTTTCTTTGAATGATTTGGACGACCTCTTCAATGTCGAGTCCAAGATCTGCAAGCTCCTTCATGGAGCTGTTCTCATATGGCCATGGTGCAGGTAAGGCATTCTGAAGAATAGGAAGCGCTTGAAGTGGTACGTAGGGAGTAGCGACAAAGTGTAGTCTCTGATCATGAAACTGTTGATGGCTGAGGAAATGTTACTTATGGTGGAGGTTTCGCCCCCTTTGAGAATGAGGCTGGAAGTCGGGCTGAGGAGGCTTATTATGATGATGGTTGTTAGAAGAAGAGTTGGAACCATCCATTCCTTCAGCCATAGCTGTCAGGGATGAGATATAGTTCAGGTTGGCGTTCTCTCCCTTGATGAAGCGATTGACCATTGCGATCAATTCTTGGTAGGTTGATGATGCCTTCGTTGTTGCTTTGAACTTTTAGGGGCCTTCCTGGAGGCCATGAATCAGGGCAACTTTATAATAATTGGGGTTCACGTTCCTCACCCCCTTGATATCCTTCTGAAAGTGATCAAAGAACAGTGCAACCGATTTATTATCCCTCTACTTGATGTCAAAGAGAGACGCTGGTCCATCTTTTCTCTTTTTTGAGGTAGAAAACCTCAGTAAGAGTTCGCTGCTAAGCTCAGCGAAGAAAGAAATTGTGCCCGGAGGCAACTCGTAGAACCACTCTCTCGCCTGTCAATCGAGAGTGGTAACCAAAAGCTTACATTTTAGGGCATCAGAGAGGCATCACAATGTAACAACCCCTTTAAATGCCTACAGATGGGCAATGGGATCAGTCTCCCCTGAGTAGAAAGGAAGACGGTGTTCTATGAAGCTATTAGGAGCAGACTCCCATCGGATTCTATTGACGAAGGGAGATGGAGTTTCAAACTATGCAGGGTAGGAGGGATAGACTGGAACAAAAGGGTCCGCGGTCTCGGCGGACTGGCGAATAGCAAAGTCAAGCTAGCGGGCTAGAGTCCCCCTGGATACCTCTCTAAATAAGTCCATCTGAGGGGCAGACTGATCACACTGAGTCTATAGAAGAGCTATGGGATGAGCTGGATGGCGAGGCTAAGGAGGGGTGACTGCATGTGATCACCGAAGAGGAGTTTGGTGAGCTAGAGTCTGGCGGACCGAAGTCTGGTGAACTGGGGTGCCCGCAGTATCTTCTGTGGCCTAAGGAGCAAGCCGTTGAGTCAGCCCAAGTAAAGTCTGAGTGATGGTATCAAGTCATTGATCGGTCTACCTACGAGATCGTTCAGCCTCGCAGCGAGACTATTCTATGGCCTCCCACAGCAAGTCATCTGGAGAACTAGAGGGGTCTAAACAACGGGCTCAGCAGTCTTACATGTCTGTCCGCTGGTTTCAAAAAACTACTTAAATCTGAAGCCGCATGTTAGCTGTTGATGCACGTAAAGCGAAAGGGAAACGAGCACCACCAGCTAACGGTTCGAGAAATGGGGAAAGGAGGGGAAAAGGCAAACTGCAAGCAGCAATATACTGAGCAGACGAGAGAACGAGAAAGCATATCCATGAGCAACGACAACACCACACTTCGCCCATTACGGCCTGAATGCCTCTCTTGCGATGGGCTTCCCTTTGATTGCAAAAAGAGTATTACAAGTAGAGGAAAGAAGAACAGAACAGAGAGCAAACTTGAGACCATAAAGCCCGAGATTCGAGTCTGTAGCCTTTAACAAGTAGGCTCCTGGGCTTGAGTTAGCGTGCATTGGGTGCACCGCTTCCCCCTATTTATAGGTTCGGGGGCCTGCCCAAACGATCAGTGCTAAAATAACTGGCTGCCCGGGGTACTGGAGAACCGTGCAGCGGTGATGGGAATCAAAAAGAAAAGACAAGAAGTCCGTGCAAGAGGGGCGGAATGGGCTCACGGGCTGGAGCTTCCATTTGGCTGCAGGGCACGATCCTGGCTGAGGGTTCGAGACCTATACGGACTGACTCTTGAGTCCGCCTGAAGAGCTGGCGGAAGATCTGGAATCTGACCAACTAAAGCTGGACGAACTGGGCGGACTAGACAATCGAGTCCGCCGTTGAAGAAGGTGCGCTGGAAACCGGGCTCGGGGACCCGGACGGACTGCGAACTGGAGTCTGTTGTTTGGAGAGCCTTGGATCTGTATAGTACTAACGACCTGAGTGGACTGAGGAAATTGAGTCCGCTAAAATGGGAGAAGGATCTGCTTTGCTGATCATGTTGCGGATTCTGGGGTTAACAGTGAGTATTGATGAAGAAGATGGGTAGATTGGGAGAAGATGACAACTCTCCTTGACCCCGAATGGTAATCGAAGTCCGAGCACGAACGAGGCTTGACAAGCCTCGATTTCATCAGTGAACCTAAGTAAGACTTCGTGCATCGATTGTATTCTTCCCTCTTCCTTTCTTGTCGTGGATTTCTATTTGTCTATTTGGGATTTGTATTGATGTGTATGAACTCTAATTTACTTTTATTGAAATCATCCATGTCTATGTGGGTGTTTTGTTGTTCATGCATGTTAGTAGCACCTTCACTTCATCTCATTGTCATTTCGCATATGTTTGTGTCGTCCTAGCGATTGCTAGGAGCGTGTGTAGCGAAGAGGTGCATGCGACCCTAACTAAACTCACTCCATTCCGCAAGTTCGACCAAATGATTATCTAGCCGAACGAAGTGGTGAAGGCGACCCACATAGAAAAATTAGTTTTTTTATTGTCAATAAACCAAACCAAAACCCCCTCATTGCTCTATTGTGCACTTATAATCGCTTTTCAAAGCAATTGAATAATGCACACTAAATTGCACTCCTCTGAGATCGTTACTTGGGGATTGACTCCCATTTTATATTATTTGTGCGACTGGTGCACTTGTCGTAAACTCGCGTTACTCATTTAAAATTAAAATTTTAAAAATATATGCAATAAAAATGATACGATCATTATTTTTGGGACATGCATGACTAGAATAGAAAGCATAAAGATTACGTCCATTATTTGATTTAGGATTGCTAATCTCTATTTAATATTATATGGCTTTATCATTATGTGTTTAATCTATTGGTATTTAGCTACTACGTGCGACAAAATAGGATAGTGTATGGTTAATATGCCTCTAGCTATGTGTGAGGATTTAGGTAGAATAATGACATCTCACTTATCACACTTCTCTAAAAATGCACTCTTTTAGAAATTTTAAAACTTGCATGTTATAACTCGAGATGTTGTTTCTAACATACTAGGAATGACATAAAAATTCAATATTACGTTGTGCATATTCATATATAGAGCTTAGAACGTTGGAAAAAAATTACATTAGTAATGTCTTTTGCAAATAAGTTAAAGTGTATTTATCTATGTTGGTAGATTTCGATTGATTCGGGGCCTTTGATTCCAAAAAAATATTATTATAAAATTGTCAGAGAACAAATATTACATACATGCTATCAAAATCTGTGTTAAGGATACACCCCATGCTACTCATGTCTCCTAATAAGCCTCTATAAGCATTGTGAAGATGAGCGCCTTGGTCTGTGGAAATGTTTCGATCTTGTGCAAAGGCAGTCAAATGTGTTAGTGCCCTTTGTTCTTATCTTGATTTTGCATAGATTAAAAATATGTAATGATTGTTCACATCATCACTCTTGTGTTTGCTTATAGATTTACTTTGGTATAACATATACTCATGATTATTTTTTCTTGATGCTTTTCTTTGATTCTACTCGTACACCTATCATTGTTCTATCCAACAATTCTGTACATAAGAATTGGACTTAAACTTCACTTCCTATTTATTGCACGATTGTATGAGTACATGATTGTTATTAATGACACTTATAATGTTACACTGTATTAACCCTGTAAATAATCTAATACTGTAAGACAAATTTAGTGTATTAGTTTTATATGCGTTGTCCCAATTCATATTCTTTGCTAATTTAAAAGATAAATGATGTTCATGTGTTATCTAGCTCTGTGGTCTATTTGCTCTGCTAGTACTTTTGACCGACAATTTTAAATTCTCTGATTTGTTTTTTGTCACAACTATGTCTTTCATGCCTATTTTGGTCTCATGAATTGACTTTTCTAGTGTTCATGCTTATTAGACTACATCTCTCTATTTTCTTAATATTTATGATCATGTCTAGCCTTTCGATAATATCAAAGGGGGAGAGTGGAATGTTCATGAGTTAGTCCTATGCTGGTTGATGGAGCCCGCACGCAGACTATTATTGGGTGGTTGGTTCGATGAGTCGATCGTCACGGACTGGCTAGAAAATCGATGTTTTTAACGAAAGGAGGTAAGGTCACCTATCGCATGTAGTACTCAATATTCGGGAGAATACCGAGGTCGTATTGTTCTCGGGGACGGGTTGATTATTCCTACTCCTCCAGGAGGACTATTATTTTACTAAAAGTAAGGTGGTTTCTTTTGTTTGTCACTTAACAACGAAAATAAAAGAAAGCTGAAAGTTACTAGATTAGTTCGATGACGGGTTAACGCTCGGCATCAAATCGGATTAAGACTAAAACAATTCTTAATAATTATTGAACTTAGTTTTCAAATTAATAAAAGGCAACTTGGTCGTGGAGGTTCCACAAGTATGAGCGCACTTATCTCTAGGAATATTTCTCACCTGAATGCTAAGACTATTCGACCGAACGTTAGTCCGACGAAGGATTCCACTTAATGCTCGCTATACGCTAAGAACCCCGTTATTGGGTGGGGAACCTAATACAGTAGAACTATGCTTCTCCTCTCTCGAGGGTATGTATGCAATTCTATTTAGCTGAGGGGGATCTGTCCATACGCACGGCCTCTCGGCTAGCTAGCGTATGGATAACGGAAATAGAGCCCACACATCGATTATGTGGTCCTACGCGTCGTTAACCCAGGGCAAACCTTAAGTCCTAATATTAAAGTGAAAATAAAGAACTTTAATTATTTCAAATCATTTTATATGTCCCAATGCTCTTTGATGTCAAGGACTAAAGATTATTAGCCGCTCATCGGTATGGGGACGGCTTTATTGTTTTAATGAGGCGCGAGTTCGAAACTAAACACTAAACAATTATAAGAAGAAGACATAAAATAACAAACATTTAGATAAAATTGAAAAGCTAATTAAAAAGAGAACACACACACACTTCTAAACCATAAAATAAAGTAAAGACAAGTCCTACTCGAATGAGTAGTCAGGAAATGAAAACAAGCCATTTAACTCTTAATGAGTAAGCAGAAATAAATGTGTGTACAAGTTCTACTGAAAAGAGTATACGGTAAATGACAAGTCCTACTCAAATGAGTAGGCGGTAAATGAAAACACGTCATTTAACTCTTAACGAGTAGGCAGAAATAAATGTGCACACACACACACTCTACATAATTGAAAGAAAATGATAAAATAAAGCATGAAAATTTATTCTCATACACACACGCACTCTACATAATTGAAGAAAGCATGAAATAAAGCATGAAAATTTATTCTCATACACACACGCACTCAACATAATTGAAGAAAGCATGAAATAAAGTATGAAAATTTATTCTCACACACACACTCTCTACATAATTGAAGAAAGCATCAAAATTATTCTTATACACTCACACACACAACATGAAACTTTTAAAAGAACAAGATCAAAGTTACCTAAAAATTAAAACAACAACTTTTCTATACTTAGGATTTGCTAAAAACACATAAAAAGATGAAATAAAAATAAAAAGTGCAAAAGTTTTGGAAATTAAAGTTAAAACCAAAGTTGTTTAAAAATTAAAATTATAACTTTTTCATTTTTAAGAGTTCATAAAAGTGATGAAAAAGTAAAAATAAAATTTAAAAGAGACAAAAAGTTTTACAACCTAAACAAAAACTTAGTTAAAGAAAATAAAAAACTCACTTCTGAAATCATTTTTACAAGTTCATAAGGATGAATAAGAAATACTTTTTATGTAACACAAAGCTTGAAGAAAAAACTACCATAATAACATTTCATTTTTTGAAATAAAAAAAAACTAAAATAAAATCTAACATAACAACTAATTAAGAGGATGAAAAAATTAACTAGTTAAACTCATACACACACACACACACACTTTTCATAAAGAGAGGAACAAAGTGGGCACACAAGTTCATTCCAAAGTCATTTAAGAAAAGAAAAGTTAACATATTTTATTAATGAAAGAGTACTATTACAAAGATATTACAAAGCTAAAGCTAAAGCAAAAGAAAACATAAAAGGGAGGGGGAGAGATCTCCTTACATGGCAATGGAATCACCAAGGGCAGCCCACAAAACACACAAAATTTTTTCTCAAAAAAGTGAACCCTTGTACATTACAGAAAAGTTTTATTTATTGACAAAATTTCAGGTGGGATACGCCCTAGTCACGGGCATGCCGGGGGGCGTGTCACAGTTGCCGTGTTTGACTTTGCGAAATCTAGCGAGCTAGCTTGTTTCTGGAAGCTTCGGGATGGGACACGTGTCCGACAAGGGCGTGTCGTGTTTGGACACGGGCGTAACATGCTGGTGTTGAGTGTCGAGTTGATGGCGTTGAGTGGCGTTGAGAGGAGAACAGTAAAATCATTGGGTGGCTTCGAGAGGTGAATAGTAAAAGCGTTGAGTGGCTGCCAACGTTGAGTGGTGTTCAGTGGCTTACACGGGAGTGTCGGTCATGACACGGGCGTGTTCTGCTCGAGTTGATGAAGGCGTTGAGTGACGTTGAGTGGTTATTAGATGGAGTTCAGTTGAGCTTGTGACACAGGCATGTCGGTCATGGAACACGGGCGTGTCAGGTCAATTTTTCACCATTTTCTGAAATTTTTCTGGAATCAAAATTAAGCTTCCATCCGCAGACGTGAGTGATCGCGATGGGAGTTTCACATCCAATGATTGGAGGTTGGTGCAGCAGATGCTGGGGACAAAGTTGAAGTTCAGCACAGCCTTCCATCCGCAGACGGATGGGCAGACCGAGAGAGTCAATAGAACGATTGAGGACATGCTCCGCATGTGTGTTCTAGACTTCGGGAAGCATTGGGAGGACCACCTATATTTGGTGGAGTTCGCGTACAACAACAACTACCAGTCGAGTATCCTAATGGCGCCCTTTGAGGCCCTATATGGTAGAAAATGTCGCACGCCATTGTCTTGGTTAGAAACGGGTGAGGCAAGGTTGTACAAGAAGCAGGAGGTGGAGAGTGCTACCTCGTTGGTGCGGATCATTCGGGAGCGCTTGTTGATCGCTCAGGACAGGCAGGCGAAGTATTACAATGCCAAGCACCGGAACGTGGAGTTCGCGGTAGGCGATTGGGTATACTTGAAAGTGAAGCCGTTCAAGGGGGTTTCGCGGGTGAGACGCTTGAAGAAGCTGAGCCCAAGATACCTTGGACCTTTTGAGGTTCTGGAGCGAGTCGGCGAAGCCGCATACCATTTGAAGCTATCGTTGGAGTTGAGTGGGCTACACGATGTGTTCCACATCTATGTGTTGCGGAATGCAGTGCAAGAGCCTTCGCTAGAAATCGCAGTTGATCAAGTGCCGGTGGACGAAGGGTTGACGACTAAGGTCAAGCCCGTTTGTATTGAAGACGCAGAGGTCAAGAGGCTCCGTAACAAGGAGATCCGGATGGTTAAGGTCCGGTGGGATAATTGCGGTCGGGAGGAGCTCTCTTGGGAAAGGGAGCAAACCATGCTAGAGGAGTACTCGGAGTTATTCCGCTCAGGTACCGTTAAAAGTTTTAAGTTCCTATGGTTTTCCTTTAGTAAATTTCGTGGGCAAAATTCTTTTAAGGGGGAGAGAGTTGTAACACCCCGAAACTAAAAAGAGGGACGGGTGATGTTTTAAGCCCAGTCTGAATTTTGGAGCAGGTGTCAAGGGCGTGACACGGGCGTATCACGGGCGTGTTATGGGCGTGTCACGGGCGTGTCACGGGCGTGTCACGGGCGTGTCACGGGCGTGTCACGGGCGTGATACGGGCGTGTTCGGCCACGGGTCATGTGGTCGATGTTTTGACGATCGAAGATCGTTGAGTTGAGGCACACGGCCTGGGACACGGGCGTGTCCCAGGGCGTGTCACTTTGGGCAGTTTTCTGAGGCAGGCACACGGGCCATGATACGGGCCCTGACACGGGCGTGTCAAATGCGACACAGGCGTGTCGGGTGCCGTATCGCAGTCCATGTCCTCCTTGGGTTGGGAAAGCTGGCCGATTGCACACGGGGGGCGTGACACGGGTCTCGACACGGGCGTGTCACAGGTGACACGGGCATGTCGGAGGCCGTGTCGAATTCCGTGTGCTGGTTTTCGAGTCGGTCGAGACAGCGAATAGGTGACACGGCCAGGCACACGGTCGTGTTGCAACCCGTGTTCGGCCCAGATTTTCTAATTTGAGGCCTAATCGTGGCCGTTCATTTCCTTGGCTTTGGATCCGACGGTGGGGGGCATCTCCTGGGTGGTTTTAGCCAGGATAAGGGTTTCAAAACCCTCATTCTCTTTTTCCATTCTCTTTCTAAATCCTAGAGAGAGGGGAGAGCAAGATGAGAGGTTGGAGACCAAGATCCGGCCGCCGGTGGAGCGTCGGAGCTCCGAATCGCGATCCGAGTCCAGATCCGCGGGGGTGACGTCGTTACGGTGCTTTCCAACCGCATAGTTTTTAATGGCGCCGCAGAAGAACGCGAGGGTAACGATTTCTCATCCTTGGGCATGTGAAGCCCTTTTTCCCTTTGCATAGGAAGCCCTCTCTCGCGAGTGAGCGAAGAGTTGGAGCGTTCCTTGGGGTAGATATGTAAAGTCCCCCTTGTATAGAGTCCGTATGCGAAAACGGACATAGGCATTGTGTGTGAAGCCTATCCAGACAAGTAGAGCTGGATCGGTGATGTTGCATTGCATATGAACCGGGGAAGACTCCGGGTTTTTGTGCGTTTTTCGGGTTTTCTACGTGGTAGATTGCAACAGGGAGCCTTTGAGATTAACTCCAAGGTGCACCCGGAAAATTGGGCAAAAGCGAGTTTTGCCAGCACGAAGGTCGCGGAGCCAACGTGAACATAACCGGGTTATGTTATTGTTATGGCGGAAATGGGACTCAGTGAGTCTTGACCTGCGCATATGGCTTAAATTGCCGTTGCGATATGAGCACGAGTCAGGCAGAACCGTACCCGATCTATGTCGCTCGGTGGGACCGTTGGCATGGATGAGAGTCTTCGGCGGTCTATGGCTTAAATTGTCGTGACCAAGGCCAAGAAGACAAATTGCTCATATGGTTGGCCGTCCAAGGGGCGGTGGTGGAACGGGAACGTCTATGGCTTGAATTGACGTGACGTTGGCCGGTTCGCCGTGAATGTGCCCTGTGTGCATGAGGTGTGTGGTCGTGCGAGCCTACGCCTATGATGATGTGTGTTTACACTAATAAATTGCCTATACTAATAAAGTGCAGGGAAAGAGCATCGCCGCCCCGATTTTAGGGCGGGATCGTTATAATTTGGTCAGTATAGCTGACCGTTGCTTTTGTTTGCCACCGGGCGGTGGTTTGTGCTTGCAGGTGCTGCGGAGCCGAGCGAAAAATAGCGGGCTAAAGCCCAAGTTGCTGAGCCAGCTCTCGAATGCCTAATTTTGAGTGTTTCATTGTGACCATGTGTGGCCGGCCTGCGAGCCGATGTATGAAAACACTTTTATGTCAAGCAAACTTTGTAAGGCCTTAAGGACATTTCTATTATCTGTGTATTGGAACATTCCTGCGGGTGTTACTGTAGTGGACATTCTTGCTTTTGGGCAGGGTTCTTAATTGTGCAACTTAACTTTAATGCTTCCGCTAGGTGTTGTGTAGGGCAAGCAATTTGTTGAATGGTTTCAACGCGTAACCAACCGGTCTGTCCGTAGTATATGGCGTCGGGCCCCGGCCGGACCTACTGTTATATGCTATGCGACGGATAGGGGTGTTACAGCGACTACCGGATGGATCTGAACTCCTTACCTCGGACCACTGCAATATGGAGGCAGAAATTGGTGGAAAAGCGTTCGAGGCTCCAGCGATGATTTTGAAGCTTACGGACTACGATCTGATCTTGGGCAGGGCATGGCTGCACTGGAACCATGCCCAGATTGATTGCCAAGCAAAGAGGATCACTGTGAGACACGGGGACACTTTCATTGTCATCGAAGGTATAAGACCTGCCTCTCGTATACTCTTATCTTCGGTACAGGCCGTTAAGGCCCATCTGCAGGGAGAGGAGGTTTATCAGATTCTATTTGAGATGGCGGAAGACAAGGAGTCTGTGACAGACATCCCGGTGGTGCGACATTTCACTGACGCCTTTCTAGATAAACTACCAGGACTACCTCCTCACCGAGAGCAGGACTTCCAGATACAGCTTTTGTCGGGGGCCAAGACGGCATCTAGGGCCCCTTACAGGATGGCCCCGAAAGAATTGGCATGGTTTCGAAGTCAGTTGCAGGAACTATTAGAGGCAGGGTTTGTCAGGCCGAGCTCATCACCATGGGGAGCTCCGGTATTGTTTGTCAAAAAGAAAGATGGGACACTCAGGTTGTGCATCGATTACCGAGCACTAAACCGGCTGATGGTCCAGAATACCTATCCACTACCGAGGATAGACGAGCTGTTCGACCAGCTGGAGGGGGCGCACTTCTTTTCAAAATTGGATTTGAGGTCAGGCTATTACCAGCTTCGGATTCGAGAGGAGGATATTCAGAAGACTTCTTATAGTAGCAGATATGGATTATTTGAGTTTACGGTGATGCCCTTCGGGCTCACGAATGCACCTTCGACGTTCATGACCCTCATGAACCAGGTTTTCAAGGAGTACCAAGATGTGTTTGTCATTGTATTTATCGATGACATCCTCATCTACTCGAGAACGGAGGAGGAGCACACTCGTCATTTAACACTGACCCTACAGAGACTGCGGGAGAATCACTTATATGCAAAGTTCAGCAAATGTCAGTTCTGGTTGAGGGATGTGGGCTTCCTAGGCCATATTATCAGTGGAGCCAGATTGGCAGTGGATCCGGCAAAGATTCAGGCAGTTCGAGATTGGTCGCAGTTAAAGACAGCCACTGATGTACGAAGTTTCCTAGGACTTGCCGGTTATTACCGAAAGTTCGTGGAGGGGTTATCTCAAATTGCCCTCCCACTCACATCTTTGACGAAGAAGGAGGTACCTTTCGTTTGGACCCCGCAGTGCTAGGCGGCTTTCCAGGAGCTGAAGGATCGACTCACCTCGGCTCCCATACTTACTCTCCCCTCGGGGAGGGAATGTTTTCCGGTCTACACCGATGCTTCCTACCAGGGTATGGGAGCTGTACTGATGCAGAAGGGCCATGTGAATGCATATGCGCCTCGCTAGTTTAAGAAGCACGAGCAGAACGGTGCATGATCTAGAGATGGGTGCAGTGGTTTTTGCTCTGAAGGTTTGGCGCCACTATCTTTATGGAGTCCACTGCAACATCTACTCCGACCACAAGAACCTGAAATACGTGGAAACGTAGAAGGAGCTGAATATCATGCAGAGGCGCTGGGTGGAGTTCTTAGCAAATTACCAGTATGAGATGCACTACCATCCAAGGAAGTCAAACGTGGTGGCTAATGCATTGAGTCGGAGAGCTGCCACATTCGAAGTCGGGCCCCAGGTGATGTTCATGGAGCTAGTCCGATCCTTCAGAGTTATGCAGATATCCCTGGTATCCGAGAATGATCCAGAGCATTATAGGGAGTATCTAGCATCGATGGTGGCCATAGATGATATTCGGGACCGCATCTGGGACGGATAGAGGACAGATGCGTGGGCAGAGCCGATATTCCACGCCTTGAAGGAGGGTTCGACGGGAGATTATTTCCTAAGAGATGGATTGCTACATTTCAGAGGCAGAGTATATATACCTACAGGAGGCCAGATTCGGGAGGACATCATGGCGGAGGCGCATTATAGCAGATATTCTATACACCCGGGGATCACCAAGATGACGACAGATTTGAAGAAGATGATGTTTTCGGTAGGGATGAAGAAGGATATTACGTACTTCGTGACTCATTGCGAGGCATGCCAGTTGGTGAAGGAGGAGTGCAGGAACCCCGCTGGATTGCTACAGCCACTCCAAGTGCCAGAGTGGAAATTTGAGGACATCGCGATGGATTTTATTCATGGACTCCCCCGATCATGGACGGGAAACGACTTGATTTGGGTCATCGTCGATCGGTTGACGAAGGTTGCCAGATTCATTCCGATCAGAAAGGATTACTCTGTAGGAGTACTAGTGCGGAGATTTGTGGAGCAGTTCGTTCGATATCACGGGGTGACCAAGATGATCATGTCGGATCGGGATGGTCGGTTCACCTCTAGGGAGTGGAGATCCGTGCAGGCTTACTTAGGCACGCGATTGACCTTCAGCACCGCATTCCATCCCCAGACTGATGGGCAGACAGAATGCACCAATCAGATGCTGGAAGATCATTTGAGGCTATGCATTTTTGACCGTGGGGAACCATGGGAGAAGCTCTTACCCCTAATCAAGTTCTCCTATAACAACAGCTACCAGTCCAACATCAGGATGGCGCCTTATGAAGCCTTGTATGGAAGGAAGTGCAGGACCCCGCTTTCTTGGATTCAGGACGAGGATCCGAAGGCGTTGGGATCGGACTTTATTGAAGATACCGAGGCTCAGGTGAGACTGATCAGAGACAGGATGTTAGAGGCGAAGAGCTGACAAGCTAAGTACTATGATGCCCAGCATCGTCAGGTGGAGTTTCAGGCGAAGGACCGAGTGTTTTTGAAGATCTGGCCCATGCATGGAGTTTCACGGGTGCGTGGTCGGAGGAAGAAGCTCATCCCTAGGTATATGGGCCTTTATAGGATCCTGGAGTGGATCGGGGCCCTAGCTTACAGGCTGGAGTTGCCACCAGAGCTGGCAGCTCTGCACGACGTCTTCCACATTTCTTCGCTGAGGAGGGCTTTACTACGCCCGGAGAAGCAGATTTTTACCACCGAAGGGCCGGTAGCTTAAGATCAATCTGTTCACTTAGACCGGCTCGGATCGATGACAAAGGAGTATGGATCTTGCGCCGCAAGAAGATCCCCTTTGTCAAGGTTCTGTAGAGGAACCAAGGTTAGGAGGAGCACACCTGGGAACCGCAGGACCTGATGAGGCAAAAATACCTAGAGTTGTTCAGTCAGGTATACCTCACCACCTCTTGGTATACGATAAATTACCTTCTTGTATTGAACCGGTAGGACTGGATAAGGGAAATTGAGAACCTCGGCATGCGCGGGAAATTATGGGCTAATCTTTTGTTTATTGGGGAGATTGCCTTCGTTTATCAAATAAATAACCTCGCTTTGACTCAATAGGAAAACCATATGGGATGTTATAAGTTTACTTTATTCCGGTATAAATCTCCGTAGGCTTAACTTAGATTTCGGGGATGAAATTTTTGTTTTGTTTATTGGGATTTGTAACATCCCATTTCCGGCTAGACCCCTAGGAGTCGGTTTGTCGTGACATAACCCTAGGAAGCCCAAAAATTGAAATCCATCGACCAAGATTTCGAGTCACGGGTTGGTCACGCCTGTGACCGACCCGTCACGCCCGTGACCTAGGGCGTGACCCCTTCGATGATCGTCGATCTCAGGAAGACGATCGTCGAGAGCAGATTTTCCATCTCGGGCCTGTCACGCCCGTTACCTAGGGCGTGACCCCCTTCGACGATCGTCGATCTCAGGAAGACGATCGTCGAGCGCAGATTTTTTTATCCCGGGCCTGTCACGCTCGTGACCCACATGTCATGCCCTTGACCTAGGGCGTGACCCCCCCTTCGACTATCGTCGATCTCTGGAAGACGATCGCCGAGCGCAGAATTTTCTTCATGGGCCTGTCACGCCCGTGACCAAATGTGTCACGCCCGTGAACGAGGGTGTGACCCCTTCGACGGACGTCGACCTCAACTCGACGAACGTCGACCGTTCAACACCTGTCACGCCCGTGACCTACGTGTCATGCCCGTGACGAAGGCCGAAATGTCGGTTCAGGCCCGAAATTATTCTAACACGCGTTATAATAAATTATGGTATGGAAAGTTTTACCAGGAGTATTAAATGGTCCGTTTCCTTCTCTTATTTCTTAGTAAAATGAGGAAGTGTTGACCTAATAGGAAATCGCCACCTGTATCAGCCATTTCATCTTCCACCTTTTCCTCTCCCTCCACCGTAACTGAAATATTATTAAGAGAGAGAGAGCATTCATGGCCATGAACATTTCACCCTTTCCCCGCCCCACTTGGAGATCTATTAAAGCCCCCTTAGAACAAGATGAGAAGGTTACACTCTTGACCAAACGGATTCAGATTATTGCTCTTGATGTACGAGAAGTTCGGGAACGCCACCACCGCGTCATGACAATCCGACTTCATCTCGTCTCCAAACCGCGAACAAGGTCCTCCTCTACTTCTTCTCTTATGGGTATATCTTAGGATCCTAGAGAAATGAAGTTCGTACTCAAAGGAGCCGAATTTATCTCGCGTTTTCATGGAAAACCATGAAAAATATATTTTTCGGGTACGCCGGAAACCGCCACCTCCGGCGGCCAAACCACCGTCGACCGATAGTCATCGCATCGAAGGAGGTGGTGGTGGTGGTGGCTGGCCATGAATGTTACTGGACGGCCGACAACAGATCGCAGAAGGGCTACAGGAAATATAATTTTCTGAGTTCTGAATTCGGGTTCTGTAGAAGATGAACAGTAAACCATGTTTATATTATAAAGTTTTAAATATAATATAAGGAGAAAAATATATATATAATAAGCGTATTGTGATGCTGCAAAACGAGGCACATAGAGTTCGTTTTAGGAAAAATGGCCAGTCACAGAAGATGTAGCCCTTCGAGTCAAGATTAATTTAAAATTGATTTCAACCCGTTTGGGTAAGCGGTTTGATCGCAGTACCCGTTTTAGTGGGGGCTGTACCTAGAGTTGGGTAGAAACAAAAATTAATGCCCACGCTTCGTCCTTTGTCCAAATGACCTGATATTTGGGCAGGTGGTTATCCTTAGTAATACCTAGAGGCTGTCAGAAAATGGCAATTTTTGGAGATATTTTCCCTAAAGTTTTTGTTTTAATTTAATAAGGTTAGAGTAATTTATTTAAGGGTCAAATGACTTCCAAACCCTCCCAAATTTTGGTGAGTGGTCCCTGGCTATAAAACCTTGCTCTGTACAAAATTTCAACTCATTTGGATGAGTTTTGGATAGGAAGTCACCTATTCTTAACTAGGCATTAATGAGGCATTTTTGAGAAAAAGTGCACTAGAGGTTGGAACGGCCAAATCACCTCAGCAGAGGCTGATATTTTGACCACTGACTTAGAGGGGTTATTAATACCCACTTGGATAAAATGGTGTGATTTAAGGTTTGTTTACCCTTGGATCCAAACTCAAACCTTAAATGGAGGGTTTTGAGGGTTGTGAAGGACGTGGGGCCAATTACTCTCGTATTGCCTTGAAATTCAGTAGAATTGACAATAGCATGATATGAATCATCTGGATGCAATCTTGGAGGAATTGGAGATAGGTAGATACCTCAAAACACTAACCTTAGATTTGGGGTAAAATACTGATTAAGTAAAACCTATCACTAAACATTATCTAAAAGCTGTGAAACTCGGGTAGAGTAAGTTTTGGGGAAGGTAGAATCTATAGTAATTTTACTGGAATTTTATGACCTCTATTTCCAGCACTTCATTTGTAACGATTGTTATAGCTCTAATTGATGTTTTAATTATTTGAATATTTCTGTTTGTTAAAACCCCATGAAATCTTGGAAGTCAATGTTTTATATCAGAATGGTCGCTCCCGATTTTTTGTATAATTTTTTGTTGAGTAAATCTAGTACTTTATTCACAAATGTTAAAAAGGCCTTTTATGCTTTGAAAATTAATTTTGGATGATATTGTAGCTGAAAAATTATGAAACTTTGAAAATGCTATTTTTAAGGTTGTACCAGCATAATATAATTAATTTATAATTTTTGGATGGATATTTTCTGTACTTGATTCATAAATAACGAAAGATAAGAAATATTGATAAAATAGTTTTAGTGCTGTTTTGCTGATAGAAAAATTGTGATCCTGTGGATTTACCATTTTGAGATAGCAAAATATTTATAATAATTTTGTTGGACATCTTGCATGAGTAATTAGGGTAGTTTATGTTCAAACCGGTAGCCCAAGGAATTTTGAGGAAATTAATTAAATGCCAGATAAATTAGGAAAAATTATAGTTTTCTGATTATAGGCTAATCATATCATGATAAAACTCCAGTAAATGATTTAGGGCATTTGAATGTGTATTGGATCATTTCCTAACCGGTTCGACATACAGTCTAGGTTGGTCTGCATATAGCAAATTGTTGAATTGAAATAGGGCATGATCTGGGATAGTTGTTGGAGTTAGTCAGTTTGTCTGGGTGGATAGATGTGAATGATTTCGTAATAGAATGATATGAAGAGTAGTGTGAAGTGGTGTTTGCTAGAGTTAAGAGGTGCTCGGGTTCGATGAAAGATCGTCTTTCCCAAAGAGAGGAAGGTTAAAAGTCACCCTAGGATAGTCTATTGTAATATGAGAAGGGAATGGGTAAAGGGAATCAACCAATAAGAATACGTGCCTTGCGAAAGAGAACGATGGGCATTAGCTACCATCATAGTTCCTAGTGCCCTTTGAGAGCCCTTCACAGGGAATACCGGGGGCAGTCCTGGGTTAACGTAAACTGTAATAACAAACTGACAAGAGTAACTTAGTAATTAGGGTTGCACCTTTCACAAACAGTGTTAGCAAAGGAAGATTGATGGGAGCTTCGGCTCGGTTGGTTAAGAGATGGACGGAATGGTCCGGTGAGCTTCGGCTCGGTTGGTTAAGAGACGGACGTTTTGGTCCAGGGAGCTTCGGCTCAGTTTTTGTGTGATTACGATTAAATTTGCATGTACATAAAAGGAATGAAAATTAAGGTGGTGGGTCTTCGGTATTGGAGGGTCGATGCACCGACGCCAATAAGCTGACTCGGCAAGTGTGGTTAGCACTTCGCCAACAGAAGTCCGGTGCGCCAGCCGGCGAGAGCACGCAGGAGTCTGCTTCATGCACCAAGCGTTGAGGCGTACGATAGGTCTAACCAGTAGTGCTTTATTGGTTTATAGGTGGGCGAGGCCCAACCCACCTCTTCCGTCTGCCACTACGGAGGTATCCTGGGAGGTAACGGCTCCGAAAGGGGGAACTAAAGGTCTGTGTGCACAGAGTCGGGTGTGTGAGTTTCACTTACATGTTCCATCATACCCACTTGCATGTCATAGCATAATTGATTCATTTAACCCTTACACCTAAAGTATAAGTGGTATGGGATGCTTATACATTATGACTTGCAAAACGACCCCTTGGTCTATAAGCTTGTGTGGGCAAGTTTATAAATTAAGGTTAAATTCTATAATTATATGCTGCTATTTGAAAACCGACACCCCAACGTATAAGTGGTATGGGAAACTTTATACGATCGGAGCCTTGCAAAAGATCCCTTGGCTTATGCGCTTCCGCATATAAGTTAAGGTTACTTTACCTACTTTCTGTTTCTGTCATATTTATTATAGAATTGCTAGATTAGTTCCGCTGCCACCTGTTCCTTTGTTTTAATCTCCACCTTCATGTCCTCCCCTTTCTTCCTCTCTGCTCGGTACCTAGGAGCTATGGGGGAAGGGGTAGGGGATGATAGGGCTTAGTCATTATGACAAACGGTTTTCGAACCGCATCATTTTAGGGGATCGTGGAGCCCAACACAGGGGAGCAGCCCCAGATACTGGTGCACTTGGAGATGGGGCAGTCTAGCTCCGGAGTTCATACAGCCGGGACCGTGAGTCTCGACCTTGAGTAGATGTTTTTGTTTTGCTTCCGCATGAGTGACTTGTAGTGAGGACATGTTGTACCGAGCTTAAGCCCATATTCTATTACTCTGATGTATTATTCTGTGGACACTCCCTTCGTTGAGTTTTATTTCTATATATGTGATATTCTTGTGGACTTGGTTTTATTTTAATGTGCTACCTTTTTGTGATCTTATTGGCCGGCAGATTCGGCGCTTTGTGGTGATGACCCTTCCGGGCGTGAAGGTGTCACCGCAAAGTCGCGGTTCTGGGCCTAAGACCCCGGTGTTTAAAAAAAAGGGGGGTCTTACACAACACACCTAAAAAGGAGTTGAGAGTAAAGATCTGATTACCCAAATGGTGCCTCCAATAGAGTAGATAGGACGCCTTAGGTACCCAGACTTTTTTTAACTAAACTATGGCCCATCTTCATACAAGAGTCAGTAGTGTGTACAAACCTATTACATTTGGCACAAATAATAAAAGATGATGATCACATTTTCACAACTGAATTCAGACTCTTAATGGAAGATGGGCGATCAATAGAAAAATTATTTTATTTTTAAAATTTAATTTTTGGACTTTGAGTTATCGCCATCGACAGTTGTTCTCGCAGAGTGATAGCTTTCAGCGAAATATCCAAGTCTGTACATTGCAAATCCATTGCACTGGTTAGCTAAAATCATATCTTGTAATTTTCGGCTAATTCAAAATTTCTTAATAGCCAAATTTAGATCATGGATACTGGATTTCAAAGTGGTCTTTTCAGTGACTAACATAACACACTGATTTGTAAATGCCTTATTTCCACTTTCTACTTGAGATTGAGAAGTTTTTAAATATCTCTCTAAGTACCTTTTTTCTTGGGTAAGAGAATTTACATTGGATTTGGACATAGTAAGAGCTTCTTCTAATACTTTCATCCTTACCAAAGAGTGATCGCACTCTGGACAAGTGACCTTCTCCATTCTAAGCAATTTAAATTCACGAGTTAATTTTTTATTTTCTTTTAATAAAATTTTGTTTTCGGATTTTAATAAATCATTATCTTTAAGACTTTTATCAAAAAAATTGCATGTTTGTAAAAATTTAGAATATAATTCTTCATAAGTAGGAGAAGTTACCTCAGTGTCGCTTTAGACACTGCATTCATCTTCGGTAGACAAAATGCTTTTTCCCATCAAACACTTATGGCTTTCTCGTTGTCTTCTGAACCTGAACCACTTGAACCTTTTAATGACGAATCATCCCAAGTTTCTGCCTTCATAACCTTTTTCTTATTCTTTTTGTCGTGCCTCTTTTCTTTTTGCTCTTTCAGATACTTTGGGAACTTGCTTCTAATATTACCAATCCTTCTATAATGATAGCACTCCAGTGGCGGACGCTCTTTATCTTCCTCAGCATTGACTTTTCCTCTACTTTTCTTAACTCCAGACTCCTTTTTGCTTAAGTACTTCTTGAATGAATTTCTCCTCTCTAGACTCCTCATAAACCTCTTAAATTTCATTACAAACAAACTCTCTACATCTTCTTCATCATCTTCAATCATTTCACTCTCCACTTCTTTCTTAGACATAAATGCCAATGCCTTCTTCTTCAGCTCCAAGTTGTACTCTTGTTGTTTAATTTCCAATTCTACTTCATGAGTTTTTAGATTTCCAATGAGGCTCTCAATTTGATGTGTTTTAAGATCATGTGATTTCGAGATAGTCGTCACCTTCGGATTAAACTACAGGGGAACTGATCTAAAAATCTTTCTTACCAAATCTCCATTGAAGAAATTCTTTACAAGGACTTTGGAGTCATTAACAATTATTGTAAACCTTGTGTATATAGAATCAATGTCTTCGTCAACATCCATCATGAACTTTTTAAATTCTGAATCCAATTAAAATAGCTTTGAGTCATTACCCTACGATGTACCTTCATGAGTAACTTCAAGTAAATTCCAAATATCATAAGCAGTTTCATATACGCAAACTCTATTAAATTCAGTTCAATCTAATGTACAAAATAAAGCATTCATGGCCTTAGCATTATTTTTGCAACAAAGTTTGTCTAGATCTTCACATTTATCTTTCGGTTTTTTCCATAGTAACACTTCCAACTACAATTATAGGTGGTGTGCACTGTTCTACCATTCCCTAGACATCTATATCTAATGCAATAAGAAAACATTGCATTCGTGTTTTCTAGTAGTTGTAATCTGTGATAGTGAATAAAGGAGGACTGCCAATTCCTTGCCCCTCAAAAAACACGTGATCGTTTTGTATCATTTCACCCGGTAGTAAAACTATTTTGGATAAACCTTGCTTTGATAACTAGTGATGGATTTTGAGGTGCCCTTAGAGGGGGGTGAATCAGGTTAAATTATAATCTTACGCCTAACAATTTTCTTAGACAGATTATCATAGAAAACAAGTAAACTTTTTTTACAATAAAAAATTCATAACAAACACTTAGAAATTAATGAGAAAATTGAAATTCAAATTTATTTCATAAGTGATGAATATTACAAACAAAATATTTCAATAAAGCTTGAAATCGAGGCTGTGATGAAAAAAATCACCTTTTTGAGTTTATGGGTCCTTGAATTCAACTCTTTTTCCAATAAAAAGATGTAGAAGCTCGAATGGAAACTCTAGTGCTCAAGAGGAACTGTACGAAATAGCAGCAAGTTGTAGGTGCGAAGCGGCATAATAGAAACCCACGAGTTTAGGGTATATAAATGTTACTTCCTATGTTCAAGGAGGGAGAGCTCATTCAAACTGAACCGTGACTGGCAGTCGGGATAATCCAGAAATGAGCAAAATCTAGGGAGATTGACTTCGTTCACTCTGGAGAGGTCCGCCAAAAGAAAGACAGTGAATTCAATGCTTTTCCGAACATTAAAAACTACTAATGAATTACATAAATCCAATATCTAAGTCCTTCACCTCCTTAAAGAAGAATAGAAAGAACTTCCTATGGTTGAATTTTCCTTTTTCCGAAGAGTTTCATAAATTGGTACTTGCTTGATTAATGGATTAAGGTAATCATGATTCTAAAAGTAAGGGTAAGATCTATCTTAACTCTAGAGGGTGGGTGAATAGAGTATTTTTAAAATATCTTTACAATTTAAACAATCAAAACAATTAAGATTTTAATTTATGTATAAGTGTAAGGTGCCTTGCTATATAATTAAAACTAAGACAGTAAAAAGAAAATCACAGCACACACCAAAGAAAATACTCAAGCAACCAAAAGACACAAGGAGCTATAGTGGTTCCCCAAAAACCTGGGTACATCCACTCTTCTACCACCCTTGGTAGGAATCCACTGCAGGAAGGGTTGATCAGGTGTCCTGGGCACCAATGAGCTTTTGATAAGGTGCTCAAAAACCACACTAGATTTTTTGATCAGGTGTCTTGCCACCACTGAGTTTTGACAAGGTTCTCAGAACCAGAATCAAAACTTTTGAAGGGAGTTTTGGTAACCCTTTTACAACAGGAAAGAAAAAGGAAAAGAGTGAAATTGTCTTCTTTGTCTCAATCAAAGAGAGAAGCACAAGTGGATTGATTTTGTTGTCAAAGCTCCCCTTGAGATGTAGACTAGTTCAGGAGTGGAAGCTTTGCTTCAGGGTGATAGGTCTTCAGAAGCTTCAGATCTCAGCAGAAGATGGTTTCAGTAGAGGCTGAGAAAATTGAATTGTCTGGAGTCCTTATGATGAAGCTATGATCACTCTTTCAGTATGCCAAAATGTTCAATTGATTCTTCAGAATTGATTACTTTAATTTTTGAATTGATCTCTCTATCTTGTGAATCTGTCCTATGAATTTCTTGTTGTTTTCTTATTATGTATATCTGTCAGACCCAAAAAGGATCATTTATTCTCTGAAGATCCTCCATCCAAGATAGCCATTAGCAGACATTAAATGTCCTCCATAAAAGTCTTGTCTTCTAGAGGAAAGTCCAATAAACATTCTCAAAAAGAATTCCTTGAAACTTGCTCCAGAATAAAGGAAAACGGCTGGCAGATCTCTTGAAATAAATGCTGAGATAATTTGAAAAACATTCCAAAGTCTGACGTGATTTGAATCCTTAAAAACGTCGATCTCTTAGGAAAAACGTCGATTTGAGCTCTACGATCGTCGACCTGAGCTCAGAGATTGGAATGAATATCAGACAGAAAACGTCGACTTGAGCTCAAAGATCGTCGACCGGAGCTCAGCGACCTGAAGGAGAAGCCGAAGACAGATCGTCGATCTGAGCTCGAAGATCGTCAACCGGAGCTCGACGATTTAGCATAGTTGAGCTCAGAGAGCGTCGAACGGAGTTCGACGTTTCGTCGACCTAAGCTCGACGATAATTATCTTTGCCTCAGCTTTGAGTCTGATTCCTTGAATGGTCCTGGGGGCAGCTTCAAACCTAAATTCTAAGCCCTAAACACATTCTAATGTTGACCTTTTTAACTATACATCTAGGTCAAACTAATTTCCTAAGACAAACATAGTGATCCTAGCCCAAATTAGTAATAGGGTGTTCCAACAATCTCCCCCTATTTGGGTTAGGATTACTATTTACAAATCAGAAATAAAAACAACAACAACATACAGAAGAGCAATAAACAAAAGAATAGAGCAAGCAATAGGGAGAAGTCATATGGAATATCAGCAAGTGTTCAGAATGATTGTATTGTCTGCTTACAGATATTACTTCTTTTCACTTCCTTTCTTAAATAGAATTTCCCTGTTGGGATTAAGAGCTTCCTTCTTTGACCTTCTATCATCCTCTGCACCTAAGGAGGTTTGAGATCTAGCCTTGGGAACCACAGCCTCAGGATGCAATTTCATGTAGTCCACTAGGTCAAAGAATTTTCTTGATGCATACCTTTCCAGTTCTGCTTTTCTCTGATCTGATAAAGTAGTAATATTGGAGAAGTCTTTCCCTTGTTCTCTGGCTTTCTTCAACTAATCTAAAGCAGCAATTTCTTTCATCCTAGCAGTCCATGATAGTGGATTGTTCTCTGAATCTTCAAAAGGAACTGCAGGCTCATATCTATTTACAGTTTCTGATGTAGTAGGAGTTCTAGTATCAACATTTTCTCTGAGTTTATAGGGGAAAGGACCTAGAGTTGAGTCCATGTGCCTTTGTCCTTCCCTTGCATGAAATCTATGTTCTCTTTGATTTCCTCTATACTATCCCCTTCTGGACTGAGAACCCCTTTGTTATTGTCCCCTGGGAGGATATCTTTGTGAGGACTGGGAGGAATTATGCTTTGAAGCTGGGTTTTGAGAAGCTGAGCCTCCACCTGATCCTGAATCAGGAGGAGGAGGAGGAGGCTGAAATCTAGAACATCATTTCTCATATCTATCCAATTTCCTTCTTTTCTTCATAGCTTTCGATTGATTTTTGGAGAACTTCATCCAGGGCTCAGAGATTGGATAGTCTTGCAGAATATAGTATGGAATGTCATTGGTATCTTTGGCTTGAGCAGGAGGAACCTTCATCATGGCCTTGCTTCTGGCCTTCCTTTTCTTGGCAATAGTACCAGAAGAGTCATCAGATTCAGTGTGAAACTGATCACTTTCTGAACTTTGGGATCTATCATACAAATCATCAATATTCTTTATATATTTCTCTTGTTGTTTCAATTGATCAGGAGTTAGAGTAGGAACAGCAGCAGCAGTAGAAATTGGAGCAATAGTAGGTGCAGAAGTTGGAGCAGCAGCAGGAGCAGAAGTTGGAGCAGTAGTAGGAGCAAATTCTTCCAGATATGTAGCAAGTTCTTTAGCAGCAGTATCATCAACAATAGGAAACATTTCAATATCAGAAGATTCAATGGAAGCAGTATCAGCAGCAATTGAGATGGAAGCAATAACATCCACAGCCTTGAAAGAATTGACATATGAGGTAATCAGGCTGGGATCACATACTGAGATAGGCACAATGGCCTTAGTAAAATCTTCAACTTGTTGCACTGGCAGAGAACTGAGAGAGCTAAAATACACAGAATCAAATACTAATAGCAGACTCTAAAGATCCACTGCAAGGACAGGAGCAGGAACAGAACCTTCAGCAACCTCAGGCACAACCAGAGCTTCAAAAGGCATCTCCCCCTGCCTCGATTAAGTGGCAACTGGATCAAGGCACCCAGAAGAAGGGATTGCCTGAGAGGAGAGGAAGGGAGATAGCCTAGTAGACAGCTCCTGAACACTTTTCAGAAGTGGAGCCAAGGTGGTCTCCAGCAATGAGGTTAGCCTGGGGGCTAGAAACTCATATAACCTGTCTGCCAAGGCTGAGAGATCTATATGCTCAAGAGGGGCTTGAGTAGAGGTAGGAGAGAAGGTGGCTGGAATGATGTTGGCTGGAGCTGATGGAATGGAGAATGTGGAGGTAGGAGGTGTAGGGATGGATGGCCTGGGAGTAGGAGATGTTAAGATAGATGTAACTGGGTTGGAGATGGATGAGATGGTAGGGGAAAAGGATGGTTGAGAGAGTATGTCTTGAAAAAGTTGTTGGTAGGAGGATGTAGAGGGAAGCTCAGGAGGAGTTGGAGGAGAATCATCCATGAAGGAGTCATCCAAGAGAGAAAATGATGGAGTGGTGACAGGTGGATAGTAGAATAAAGGATGGAATTAATCTGAGGTAGTGGCTGGAGGAGGTGAAAGGGGTGAAGAGATTGTAATGGGGGAAGATATGGCTATGGTGGAGATTGGTGGTGAGGTTGAGATGACTGGGGCAGAGACAGCTGGAGGAGGAGGAGAAGTAGGCAAATCTTCTACTGGGGCAGAGACCTGAGGAGGAGTCACTGAGGCAGTCCTTGTGCCTGAAGCATGTGTTGTTGTAGCAGCCCTGTTGGGGTTTATGATCTGCCTGTCCCACCTGCTGAAGAGTGTTGGGTTATCTCATGAGGGTTGGCACAACACTTTGTGCACGCAGCGGAAAGGAAAAGTACGAGAACAGCCCAAGAGAACTGGATCTGGCCATGATCGTTGTATCAAGAAGTAAACAAAATAACTAGGGCAAAATACCTTAGTGGCGTTGAGTCACAACTCAACGAAGATGCTCCAAGTATTGAGTGCTGTCGGTGGCGAGTTGTACGTGGAATAATATCCACGTCTCTGCAGAAATCCACACGAGCAGGAGAAACCCAAACTGCTTGTCGCACGAACAATCGGGAGGAAGACAGCCGCACCTTTGCAACTCCACAGACTGCTAGGTCCGCGCCAGGAGAGGCAAGAACAACGACTATCGCCGGAAATGGGAGGGTCAGCGGAGCAGACACGGCGGCGGCGGAACACTTCCGTCCGGCGATGTGCGGGATGCGGCGGAACGAGCGATCGGCGGAACTCTTTCCATCGGGTTCTAATCGGCCGCAAAAAGCACAAGTCACACACTTTTCCAAAACCCTAAGTGTCTATTTATACCAAAGGTATAAATAGACCTAAAGGAATGGCTATCCGCAGACCACACAGCATAGGGTCCCTGGAAGAATTCGGCGTGAATCGGCAAAGGCGTTCGGCGAGAATCATCCGCCAAGTCGTCAAGAATCAGGACGATTCTCGACGAATGGCCTTTAGTCGTCGAGTCATACTCGATAACTCTCGACGATACTCGTCGATCGGCGAGAATCATCAGGCAGATTCGGCGAGAATCAATGGATAGTCCCGACGACTAAGTCTTTGATTCTCGACGAATCTATCAGATTGATTCTCAACTAAACTCCCATAGTCGTCGAGACATTCTCGACGACATTGCCTTGGTCGTCGAGACATTCTCGACGATTTGCCTTGGTCGTCGAGACATTCTCGACGATTTGCCTTGGTCGCCGAGACATTCTCGACGACCTTTCGACTATCCATGCCCCATGAACTTTATTGGCAACAATTGCCTGACCCCATACATAATGGTGATTGGTAACCTTTACCAATACGGTCAATCTTCCAACTCCTCCATAGCTCTTATGTGCGACCCTGCAGGCTCATATTGCATTGGCAGTGAGATTACATGCTTGACAACTTCTAGATCACCATGGTAACTCCAACAGTCTCCCACTTGATCTTGGAAGTATCAAACCATAAACCTCACAAACAATGAGCGGCATCTAGCAATGCATCATTGCTCCCCAAGCAACAAGAGTTTATAACTCATAAGCCTTCATGAACAATGTATCAGCGTTGTCTTTGTCCCTTTGTCCTTTACATCCGGAAAGAACTAGAGGCATGGACCGTGTCACCCTCATAATAGCTCAATCCAAGTTTCCTGATCTAGAACGGACATCCATAGAATGGTGAGGCCAATATCACATATTGACTCCACCAAGCATGGCCATGCATTTCTCAGTCCAGTTCCATCAAGGGGCCCATGGATGCAACTCCTGTCATATAGGAGGACAAATTCCATATCTGCTCACACACAAACACCCAAATGATTCGTAACGTGCCCAACAACCACCCTTATCATCAACCTTTCTCAAGGAAGACTTTAGATGGCATCAAAGCATGCTCTTCCTCACTTGATGAATGTTGTGACTTCAGGTCAAAGGACCACAACACCATTGTCAGTAGAGACCTACTTGTGACACGATTAGATAACAATCCACAAAGTAGTCTCTGGTTGGGTCTGTCCAGTACAACTTGTTCACTAACAAGTACCCACGTGATGACTTGATATCACAATATCATGACCTGTGAGAACTGGTCATCAGTCAACGCACGTGCTAGTCTTCATGTATCATCATTACCCTTAGATCCTATGATGATACCATGACCAGGGACTTTTAAGAATGAAGCTTCAAATGAATCATAGGCTCTCACATTCAAGTCACGTACTTGATGTCTTATGGAAGCGAACATTCTAAGGGTATTCATTATGTTAACATTTAACTATCATATAGAAAAACCATAATAACGGAATATGCCATTAATTGTAAAAAGAAAATCTAGGTACACAATTCATCATATGAATAAACAATAAACAGCCAACAGAATATATCTTTACATGCAACCCACAAGGCTCCCACTAGACTTGATCATTCAGGTATCGTATACCCATTGATCTAGTATGACCATCATGCTTTCTCTGTGCGAGAGACTTTGTCAGTGGATCTGCAATATTCTCCTCAGTCAGCACTCTGCAAATGTTCACATCTCCACGTTCGGCAATCTCACGAATAAGATGGAACCGCCGAAGTATGTGCTTGGAGCGCTGATGGGATCTAGGTTCCTTAGATTGTGCAATTGCACCATTGTTATCACAGTAGAGAACTACGGGACCAACATTGCTAGAAACTACATCAAGCTCGCCGATGAATTTCCCGATCCATACAGCCTCCTTCGCTGCATTAGCTGCAGCGATATACTCGGCTTCCGTTGTAGAATCAGCAACTGTCTCTTGCTTGGAACTCTTCCAGCTCACAGCTCCTCCATTCAGGCAAAACACAAACCCTGACTGAGACTTTGAATCGTCCCTATCAGTTTGGAAGCTAGCATCCGTGTAACCACTTACAACGAGCTCTTCCTCTCCACCATACACCAAGAACACATCCTTAGTCCTTCTCAAGTACTTCAGAATATTCTTGACTGCAATCCAGTGACACTCACCGGGGTCTGACTGATACCTGCTAGTCATGCTTAAAGCAAAGGAGACATCGGGTCGAGTACAAAACATTGCATACATGATTGATCCAATTGCCGAAGCATATGGAATCAACTTCATGCGGTCCTTATCTTCACAAGATTTTGGACACTGGTCCTTAGAGAGATTCACACCATGAGACATGGGCAAAAATCCTTTCTTGGACTCAAGCATGTTGAACCGCTTCAACACCTTATCGATGTATGTACTCTGGGTCAAACCCAGCAACTTCTTTGATCTATCTCTATAGATCTTAATACCAAGTATATAAGTCGCTTCACCCAAGTCCTTCATAGAAAAGCAGTTCCCTAGGTTGTTCTTAACAACTTTCAGGGTAGGAATGTCATTCTCAATCAACAGTATGTCATCTACATACAGTATCAGGAAGACAACAATGCTCCCACTGATTCGCTTGTAAACACAAGGCTCATCTTCATTCTTGATGAAACCATACTCTTTGATTTTCTCATCAAAACGAAGATTCCAACTCCGAGAGGCCTGTTTCAGTCCATATATGGACCTATTCAGCTTGCATATCTTAGTGGCTTCATTTGGGGATACAAAACCCTCGGGTTGTGTCATGTACACTTCCTCAAGGAGGTTTCCATTAAGGAAAGCTGTTTTGACATCCATCTGCCAGATCTCGTAATCATAATACGCAACAATAGCAAGCAATATCCTTATGGACTTTACCATGGCAACAGGGGAAAAGGTTTCATCATAGTCAATACCATGAATTTGTCTAAAACCCTTAGCCACCAGTCGCCCTTTGAATGTCTGTACATTCCCATCCATGTCGGTCTTCTTCTTGAAGACCCACTTGCACCCTATGGGTCGTACCCCTTCAGGTGGTTCCACCAAGTTCCAAACTTGGTTTGTATACATGGAGTCCATTTCGGGTTTCATAGCCTCAAGCCATTTGTCGGAGTCCGGTCCATTCATAGCCTCTTGGTAGGTTGCTGGTTCATCATCATGATCCATTAGCAACACATTACCTATTTGAGACACGAGAAATCCATATCTCTCAGGCTCAAATCTTGGTCTACCAGATCTACGCAGGACATATGTTTCTTGAGTAGGTTCTCTAGCTACAACACCTTGTAGTCCTAATTCAGAATCCAATTCTAGTTCATTCACTATTTGTGGTTCTTGAACTTCTTCAAGTTCTACCTTTTCAGTCTTTCTTGATAAGAACTCTTTCTCCAAGAAGACACCGGTCCTTGCGACAAACACCTTGCCTTCGGACGGTAGGTAAAAGTAATATCCTTTCGTTTCCTTAGGATATCCCACCAGATAACATTTATCTGATTTGGGTTCCAGCTTGTCAGGCATTTGACGTCGCACGTATGCCTCACAGCCCCAAATTTTAATAAACGACATACTAGGACGTTTCCCAGTCCATATCTCATATGGTGTCTTTAGAACCGTTTTTGTTGGAGCGCGATTCAGTGTCATAGCAGCAGTCTCTAAAGCAAAACCCCAAAAGGAAACAGGCAAGTCTGCATGACTCATCATCGAACGTACCATGTCTAACAGAGTACGATTTCTCCTCTCAGACACACCATTGTGCTGTGGTGTTCTAGGTGGAGTGAGCTGTGATATAATACCACACTCTTTCAGATGATCACGGAACTCGTGACTCAGGTATTCACCACCTCGATCAGATCGGAGTGCTTTAACCCTTTTGCCCAACTGGTTTTCTACTTCATTATTGAACTCTTTGAACTTTTCAAAGGTCTCGGATTTGCACTTCATAAGATACACATATCCGTATCTACTGAAATCATCAGTAAATGTAACGAAGTAGAAATACCCACCTCTAGCCATGGAACTCATGGGTCCGCATACATCACTATGTACAACACCCAAGAGATCCTAAGCCCTCTCAGTATAACCAGTGAAAGGAGCTTTTGTCATTTTTCCTAACAAACAAGATTCGCATCGCTCAAATGATTCATAATCAAATGAGTCCAAAAGTCCATCCTTATGGAGCTTGGATATGCGCTTCTCGTTTATATGGCCCAAACGACAATGCCAGAGATACGTAGGGTTTGAGTCATTTGTTCTTAGTCTTTTATTATTTTCTACATTATAGATCATATGGTCTAAGTTCAAAACATAAAGACCATTAAACAGTTGGGCTACAGCATAACAAACATCATTCTTAAATATGGAACAACAGTTGTTCTTAATTATAAAAGAAAATCCAATCATGTCCAGACATGAAATAGATATAATGTTTCTAGTTATGGCCGGAACAAAATAACAATTATCTAGTTCTATTACAAGCCCACTGGGCAAAGAAAGACGGTAAACCCCTACGGCTACAGCAGCAACTCTTGCTCCATTGCCGACACGCAGGTCCACCTCCCCTTTACTCAGCAATCTTCTCCTTTCCAGTTCCTGCACATTTGTACAAATGTGAGAACCACATCCGGTATCCAATACCCAAGATGAAGGAGCAGAAAGGTTTATCTCTATAACGTAAATATCTGAAGCGGAAGTCATACCTCCCTTCATTTTCTGCAGACCCTCAATATAAGAAGGACAGTTCCTCCTCCAATGACCAGCTTTGCCACAGTGGTGGCATTTCCCTTCCTTCACCGTGCATTTCTTCTTCTTCAGTGCAGAAGACTTGGGCTCAAGATGTGACTTAGGTCCCACCTTCGTCTTCTTGAAGCCCTTGGCCTTGCCCTTGCCCTTATGCACCATCAGTATAGGGCTGGTAGGCTTGGCCTTCTTCATATTGATTTCGGCAGTTCTCAACATGCCTAGGAGTTCAGGCAGTGTCTTATCTATTTCATTCATGTTATAGTTCAAGACAAACTGCTCGTAGCTGTCCGGCAACGATTGCAGGATCACATCTGTGGCCAACTCTTGACCCAGAGGAAAACCCAGCCTTTCAAGGTTCTCTATATACCCAATCATCTTGAGTACGTGAGTCCCTACTGAGTCTCGAACTCCCATCTTGCACTGAAACAACGCTTTCGTGACGTTGAACCTCTCTTGACGAGCCTGCCCTTGAAACATTTTCCTAAGATGCTCGTCAATCTCCTTGCACCCCATGTTCTCATGTTGCCTTTGGAGCTCAGAGTTCATGGTGGCAAGCATGAGGCATTCGATGTCTAAAGCATCATCGGTATACTTCTTGTAAGCATCCTTATCAGCACGGGAAGAATTCCCGGTCGGCACCTCGGGGGATTCTTCTTCCAAGACATAGAGCTTTCGCTCTTGCCTGAGAACAATTCTCAAGCTCCTGTACCAGTCCATGTAGTTAGTCCCATTGAGCTTATCCTTCTCAAGGATGGCTCTCAGAGACAAAGTGGAGTGTGAACCACTTGCCATGGAATTCTACAAGAATTCATGCAGAATAAAATCAGTACCAAAGTTTCAAAATACAATTTATTTTAATTTGGACTCTAATTAAAACTCCCACTATTTTATTCGAACTAATAGCCCTCACTATCAATTCGGAGAGTTCATGCGAGCTACTCTCTTAGTGGACAAGATCCGTATTTCACCAACAGAATGAGTCAGCTTTGGCTTTCCTCTCACGATGTAGTTATTTAGGTAGGCAACGCTTGCCAATTGCATCCTCATGCAATTCTTGTATGGTTAGTGAATAACTCTTTATTCGCATCCATCATATGGTGCATGCCAACCCTATGCCTCTAGGCGCTCAACCTTTGAGGTCACCTAGTTAAGTGGGGCCCGATGTCGACAGTGGGATATCACAATTATCTGCTCGCACCCTTACCAAGATAGATTAATGCACCTTGCTTTGGCAAGCCCACACTTCATCGATCGAGGCAGGAAGAGTGTCATCCATCGGAAGGCATTCGAACACTTAATGTTTGATGAAGGGATTTAAATTTTGATAGTATGTTAACAATTAACCATGATCAACATTTGATCAATGTGCACAACAAGACACTATCAACATTTGATAGACCAAAGGGCTAAATCTGAACATATGGGCATTTCCAAATATTCAGGTTTACATGCATTGGACAAAGGGGAAAGGCAACTCAACTTAAAGCAGTAGACAAGCTCATCTCTCTTTGCTGGATTCAAAATCCAAAACAAAATTCGAGGGATGGTTACTGCTAAGGAGACAACAACTTCTACAATTAGAAATTACTATGAAATCCCAGACGTTCCTGGCGGGGTTCCAAGGGGCAGCGCCCCTGGCGGTTTACACTATTAACATTTGATAGACCAAATTTTGCAAAATCACCACCGATTTCCCTTAGAAAAATCATCAACGATTGATGTTCCAGGAATAAATCTAGACATTTAGAACACTTCTAAATCCCTTGGTTTACACGTGTTGGAATTCCCTAACTTCCAATACAACAATCATGGCCGCAACCTCCCTCTGATACCACTGTTGGGTTATCTCGTGAGGGTTGGCACAACACTTTGTGCACGCAGCGGAAAGGAAAAGTACGAGAACAGCCCAAGAGAACTGGATCTGGCCATGATCGTTGTATCAAGAAGTAAACAAAATAACTAGGGCAAAATACCTTAGTGGCGTTGAGTCACAACTCAACGAAGATGCTCCAAGTATTGAGTGCTGTCGGTGGCGAGTTGTACGTGGAATAATATCCACGTCTCTGCAGAAATCCACACGAGCAGGAGAAACCCGAACTGCTCGTCGCGCGAACAATCGGGAGGAAGACAGCCGCACCTTTGCAACTCCACAGACTGCTAGGTCCGCGCCAGGAGAGGCAAGAACAACGACTATCGCCGGAAATGGGAGGGTCAGCGGAGCAGACACGGTGGCGGCGGAACACTTCCGTCCAGTGATGTGCGGGATGCGGCGGAACGAGCGATCGGCGGAACTCTTTCCGTCGGGTTCTAATCGGCCGCAAAAAGCACAAGTCACACACTTTTCCAAAACCCTAAGTGTCTATTTATACCAAAGGTATAAATAGACCTAAAGGAATGGCTATCCGCAGACCACACAGCATAGGGTCCCTGGAAGAATTCGGTGTGAATCGGCAAAGGCGTTCGGCGAGAATCATCCGCCAAGTCGTCGAGAATCAGGACGATTCTCGACGAATGGCCTTTAGTCGTCGAGTCATACTCGATAACTCTCGACGATACTCGTCGATCGGCGAGAATCATCAGGCAGATTCGGCGAGAATCAATGGATAGTCCCGACGACTAAGTCTTTGATTCTCGACGAATCTATCAGATTGATTCTCAACTAAACCCCCATAGTCGTCGAGACATTCTCGACGACATTGCCTTGGTCGTCGAGACATTCTCGACGATTTGCCTTGGTCGTCGAGACATTCTCGACGATTTGCCTTGGTCGTCGAGACATTCTCGACGACCTTTCGACTATCCATGCCCCATGAACTTTATTGGCAACAATTGCCTGACCCCATACATAATGGTGATTGGTAACCTTTACCAATACGGTCAATCTTCCAACTCCTCCATAGCTCTTATGTGCGACCCTGCAGGCTCATATTGCGTTGGCAGTGAGATTACATGTTTGACAACTTCTAGATCACCATGGTAACTCCAACAAAGAGGGCACAGGTAAGTCTTTTGGATGCATTGATGTACATCCCACTTGAAGTCAACAGTTAAGGGCACCTAGAGTGCAGGTAAACCCCTAAGATCCTTCCAAAGCTTACACAGCTTTTGCTAAGTTTCTTCTTGATCAAATTAAAGAAGATGGAGCCCCAGTCCAGATGTTTTTTGTCAACCAGTGCTCCCATTAGACAGAACTAGTATCTTGAAATTGTTTCATGGGCGGAGTGCTTTGCCAGGAGCACTTTTCCAACAACATCATCCAAGAATTGAAATTCAATAGATAAATTCTTCTTCAGCAATTTATTAGGGTTCACAGCAGAGTGGCCCATTCTATATAGCATTGAATCAAACTCTTCTCCAGACAAATCAATAGATTCATTTCCAGTACTGAGGTTGAAAACTTCTGTTAGTAGAGCGGCGGACAATGGTACCTGAGTCCCTTTGATCGAGCCGACTATAGAATTCTCATTCTCATTTGTGGAAGAAAAACACCATTCTTTTATTTCGTCTGCTGCAAGCTTCACTCTGGTGGACATAATCTGAACTAACCGTTGTTCTTGGAAAAGATTTAAGATGTCTTTGAATCTCTGGTCGCTTCCATTAGAAGAATTCATGTCGATGTCGAAGCCTGTATCAAATTTCATCTTTGAAAGAGCAGCAACTGACGCAGCCATCTGTACCTGCAAAGATTGAGCAAACACGACCAAGTGTAGAAAGTTTGGAGGGAAAGAGTTGCAGAGAGTATGAAAGCGTAAACGACGAGCGGCGGCCGAAAAATGATTTTATATTAGGGTTCGACGCGAAAAAGGAAGGATCTTCGACCTACGTTCGACGATCAAGACTCCTGATGGAAGCTGAAAGGGCTTCAATATCGTAGATCTCAGTTCGACGATCTAGGGAGATCGTCGAACTCAGGTCGACGATCGAAGGCCTGAAAGAGATAGTATACAACTATCTGACACGCTCTGAACTCAGGTCGACGTTTTGGGAAAACGTCGATCTCCATTCGACATTTCTATGGTAATCGTCGATCTCCGTTCGACGCTTTCTGAGGAAAATGTCGAGCGCAGTTCAGAGACAGAAACTATCCTACAGACACAAAAAGAGATGAGTTTTTAGCCTAATCTTGGTCTGTTTTTAGCTTTTCAAAATCTTGTAATTTATTTTAGGCTTCCTCCATCTAACATGCCTAACTGATTGAGGATGAAGTTGTGTTTCTTTTCATCCAAAGGCTTGGTGAGAATATCTCCCCTTTACAAATCAGTTGAGATATATTGAAGTTCAATTTTATTTTTCTCAACATTATCCCTTAGAAAATGATGCCTAATTTCTATGTGTTTTGTCCTTCTATGGAGGACTGGATTTTGTGCAATGGAAATAGCACTGGTGTTGTCACAAAATATTTTAAACTTCTCTAAGTTGTAACCATAGTCTAGGAGTTGGTTTTGTATCCACAATATTTGTGAACAACAACTGCCTGCAGCCATGTATTCAGCTTCAGCAGTTGAGGTTTACACAGATGTTTGTTTCTTACAATACCATGAGGCAAGTCTATCACCAAGAAACTGACAAGTTCCACTGGTGCTTTTCCTGTCTATTCTGCATCCAGCATAATCAGCATCTGAAAATCCAGTTAAGTCAAATGCTGAATCTTTTGGATACCAGAGACCTAGATTTGGACAGCTTTCAACATACCTAAGAATCCTCTTTACTAAAGTTAAGTGTGACTCTCTAGGGCTAACTTGGAAACTAGCACATATACATGTATCAAACATTATGTCAGGCCTACTGGCTATAAGGTACAATAGAGAGCCAATCATTGCTCTATATGTTGTCTGATCAACTGGTTTCCCATGTTCATCAGCATCCAATACAACATTGGTAGGCATGGGTGTTTTCATACATGATGCATCAGACATCCCAAATTTCTTAACCAATTCTTTTGCATATTTGGTTTGAGAAATGAACATGCCTTCAGCATGTTGTTTGACTTGCAATCCTAAGAAGAAGGATAGCTCACCCATGCTACTCATTTCAAATTTAGAGTGCATAAGCTTGGAAAACTTTTTGCACAAATTTGAATTAGTAGACCCAAATATAATATCATCTACATAAATTTGTACTAGTAGGGTATGGGACTTATGGGTTCTAATAAAAAGAGTTTGGTCTACTCTCCCCCTAACAAAATCATTCTTCAGCAGAAAGCATGCTAGAGTCTCATACCATGCTCTAGGAGCTTGCTTGAGACCATATAGTGCTTTGTGTAGTTTAAAAACATAATCTGGATGAGTTAGAGAGATAAAACCTAGATATTGTCTGACATAGACTTCTTCTTTGATCTCCCCATTGAGAAAAGCACTCTTCACATCCATTTGATAAACTTTGAATCACTTGTGAGCAGCATAAGCCAGGAAGATTCTTATGGCCTCTAACCTTGCAACAGGTGCAAAGGTATGGTCATAGTCTATCCCCTCTTCTTGAGAATATCCTTGAGCAACTAGCCCTGCCTTGTTCCTTACAATAATTCCTTGATCATCCAGCTTATTTCTGAACACCCATTTTGTTCCAACAATGGAATGATCCTTTGGCTTAGGCACTAGTTCCCAAACTTTGTTTCTTTCAAATTGATGCAACTCCTCTTGCATTGCAATGATCTAGTGTGGATCTTGCTCTGCATCTTGAATGGTTTGAGGTTCAATTTGAGAGAGAAAGCAAGTGTGCATCAGGTTTTAATTGACCTAATTTCTGGTTTGCACACCAGCTGAGATGTCTCCAATCACTTTGGAGATTGGATGATCTCTTGTTGTTACTAGATCAACAGGGGGTGTTGATTGTTCACCAACCTGTGTTGTTGTTTCCTCTTGTGGGACAACAACTGGCTCTTCAAGAAGATTTTCTTCCAGATATGGAGAAGCTTCTTCATCTTCACTACTTTCATCCTTTTGAGTAACTTGTAATTTGTCCAAGTCTTCAGCTAGAGAATGCACCTGCAAATGTTTTATGGTAGAAGTATTCTTCTCCTTGAAAGACATATTAGTTTCATCAAAGGAAATGTGGACAGATTCTTCTATTTTTAGAGTAGTTTTATTATAAACTCTATAAGCTTTACTGATCATGGAGTATCCCAGAAACACTCCTTCATCAGCTTTTGCTTGAAATTTTGCTAAATATTTCTTGTCATTATTATGAATGTAACAAGTGCAACCAAAAACTTTAAAATAGTCTACTTTAGGTTTCTTCCCTTTGAGCAATTCATAGGGAGTCTTGCCCTTTAGTTTATGTATTAGACTTCTATTCAACACATAATTGGAGGTGTTCACTGCCTCAGCCCAAAAGGATAGAGGTAGGTGAGCATCTGTCAATAATGTAGTTGTAGATTCAATAAGGGTTCTATTTTTCCTTTCAGCTACCCCATTTTGTTGAGGTGTTCTGGGAGCTGAGAAAGTATGTCTGATCCCTTCACTTTGACAGAACTCTTTCATGAGAAGAGAATCAAACTCTGTCCCATGATCACTTCTGATCAGGGCAATATGAGTGTTGAACTCAATCTGAATGCATTTGAGAAACTCTATCAAACACTTAAAGTTATCAGATTTCTTCCTCAGAAAGAATACCCATGTGAATCTTGAGAAGTCATCTACAATCACTAAAGTATAGGATTTCCCTCCTAAGCTTTGTACTGTAATGGATCCAAAAAGATCCATGTGCAACAGATACAAAATCCTAGGTGAATCACTCTTGTTAATTGATTTAAAGCTATTTTTAGTTTGCTTGCCTAATTGACAAGCCTTGCAGAGTCCTTCCTTCTTGTATGGTCCAGAAGGCAGTCCTCTAACAAGGTTGTCCTTGGATAGCCTAGCAATGGTTCTAAGGTTAATATGTCCTAGTCTCTTATGCCATAGAATATTAAGTCTAGATATGGAATTAAATAGGCAAATATCTACCTTAGATGAATGAAAGTCTACTACGTAAATATTATCTATCCTGTTACCTGTCAACACAGTTGTGTTGTCTTCTGACTTGATCTTGCATATTTCTTTGTTGAAAGTCACTTGATATCCTTCATCACACAGCTGACTAATGCTTATCAGGTTGTGCTTGAGTCCTTCAACATAGGCTACTTTCTTGAAGGTGACTGTCCTAATTTGGACTGCACCATATCCTTTTGTAGTTCCAAAGTTTGAATAACCAAAAATTACTTTGGGTCCAAGCTTGGCTTTAAAGGATGTGAAGTTGTCCTTATTCCCTATCATGTGCTTTGAGCACCCACTATCCAGATACCATAGCTAGTTTGATGTTGGATAGGTCTTCACCTGCACATAAACATCTTATATGTTTTTGACCCAGTTCACCTTGGGCCTAGGTTGATATCCCTTAAATTCAGAAATAAAAGACATCCCAGGTTGATTCTTATAACCTTCAGGATGGTATCTCCTAGGAGGTATTATCCATTCAGTATAAGGATTAAAGCATTGGGATGAAGCACTTCTAGGATTGAATTGAGATTTGCCTCTGAAAGAAGGTTCAAAGCTCTGAACTCCGTTCGACGATCGTCGAGCTGAGTTCGACAATCTTGGGTAAGATCATCGAGCTCCGTTCGAAGATCGATTGTGAGGGAGTTCAGAGTTCAGGAATCGTTGAGCTGAGTTCGATGTTTCAGCCTGAGATCGTCGATCTCTGTTCGACGATCGTAAACCTCTGCTCGACGTTTTCTGTTGAACTTTGCTTTTCTTAGGTAGATCTGAATTCTTCCTAGCTACCTCTACAATACCCTTCCCTTTATCAGAAATAAATTTGATTGGGGTGGTTAATACTATGGGTTGGCTAGATGAAGCACCCAAGCCCAGTGTACTATTTAATCTTGAGTTCACTGTGCTTGTGATGTCCATTAATTTGATACTTCTCCCATTAAGGGATTCTTTAAATTGCTTGGCCTTGGATAGTTCACTTTTCAGTGAAGCTATCTCCTCTCTATAGCATTCTAACTCTTCAGAGAGTTTGAGGTTCTCTGATTTTAAAGTGCTATACTTAAATAGTTGTTTTCTGAGGGAAGTGATTTCCTTCTCAGACTCCAACAGATCTAGACATAGTACTTTAAACTCATGTTTAAAGTCCTCAGAACTGAAATCAAATGAATTGATTACCTGATCTTCTTCTAGATGAGCTTCTAAATCTTATTCTTACTCTTCTGCTTCTGAATCTGTTTGAGAGGCATTGATAGCCATCATGCAAAATTCCTTTTCATCAGCATCATCCTCATCATCACTGGAGTTGGATGAGGCTTCAGAGTCCTCTTCAGTTTCACTCCATGTCTCAGCAACAAATCCCTTCCTTGTATGTTTGTTCTTGCTGGAGGAGGGTTTGTCTGAGCTGTTCTTTCTGAAGTCCTTATCCTTTCTTCTTTCTCTTCTATCTTTCTTGTCCTTGTTCTTATTTTCTGGACAGTCAGGCACAATATGGCCTGCTTTCCTGCAACCAAAACATATAATTTCTTTATTGTTATTTGATTTATCATACCTTGGCTTATCATGTCCCTTGTATGATCTTTTTTTGAAGTCTTTTCTGGCCATCTTGTAGAATCTTTTGGCCAGTAAACTTAGGAGCTCATCATTTCCTGTAGCTTTATCTTCAGGCTCCTCTTTAGTAGCTTTAAAGGCTATGGTCTTCTCTTTCCTTGTGGTTGGTGATGCAGCCTTCTGCTCTTCTTCTCTATTTTTAATAAGAACCTCATAAGATTTGAGCTTGACCAGGAGAGCTTCAGTGGTAATCTCATTTAGACTTCTGGCATCTTTGATTGGCCAGATTCTTGAATCCCAAGTGCTGGGGAAGCACATTAGGATTTTGTCATTCAGCTCAGTCAATGCGACTTCTTTATCCAGAGTTTTTAACTCATTGACAATCAGACTTAGTCTATTGTACATGTCAGCCACTGATTCAGCTTCTCCCTTTTTGAAATTCTCATATTGGCTTATAAGATGGGATCTCCTGTCTTTCCTTTCATCAGCATATCTTGAGACAATTTCCGAGAGCTTGTCCCAAATTCCTTTGGCTAAGTTGTATTCAGCTACCTTCTGAAATATCTCATCAGACATTGTCTGAGCTAAGATGTTCATGGCCTTGGCATCTGCAGTCTTCCACTTCTTTATTTCAGCATCTATTCCTGAAGGAGGTGGACCAACATTTCTACTTGAGCTTGCTGGTGGACTTGGGCACACTGTTAAAACAGAATTAAATATGTCTTCATCAATAGAGTTCATGTAAAGTCTAATCCTTGCTTTCCAAAGTGCAAACTTGGATAGATTGCACACTGGAGGCCTGGTGCTTGCATAATCTTTGTTCTGTGCCATGTCTTTATATAAAATTAAATATAATGAAAATAACCCTCTTAAAAGATTGATCTTATCAAGGATCTTTTGGTTCAGGTGTTAGCCTGTATGAACAACCAACCTCCCTCTGATATCAATTGAAAGTGAGGGTAAGATCTATCTTAACTCTAGAGGGGGGTGAATAGAGTATTTTTAAAATATCTTTACAATTTAAACAATCAAAACAAATAAGATTTTAATTTATGTATAAGTGTAAGGTGCATTGCTATATAATTTAAAACTAAAATAACAAAAAGAAAATCACAGCACACAGCAAAGAAAATACTCAAGCAACCAGAAGACACAAGGAGCTATAGTGGTTCCCCAAAAACCTGGGTACATCCACTCTTCTACAACCCTTGGTAGGAATCCACTACAGGAAGGGTTGATCAGGTGTCCTGGGCACCAATGAGCTTTTGATAAGGTGCTCAAAAACCACAGTAGATTTTTTGATCAGGTGTCTTGCCACCACTGAGTTTTGACAAGGTTCTCAGAATCAGAATCAAAACTTTTGAAGGGAGTTTTGGTAACCTTTTTACAGCAGGAAAGAAAAAGGAAAAGAGTGAAATTGTCTTCTCTGTCTCAATCAAAGAGAGAAGCACAAGTGGATTGATTTTGTTGTCAAAGCTCCCCCTGAGATGTAGTCTAGCTCAGGAGTAGAAGCTTTGCTTCAGGGTGATAGGTCTTCAGAAGCTTCAGATCTCCAGTAGAAGATGGTTTCAGTAGAGGCTGAGAAAATTGAATTGTCTGGAGTCCTTGTGATGAAGCTATGATCACTCTTTCAGTATGCCAAAATATTCAATTGATTCTTCAGAATTGATCACTTTAATTTTTGAATTGATCTCTCTATCTTGTGAATCTGTCCTAAGAATTTCTTGTTGTTTTCTTATTATGTATATCTGTCAGACCCAAAAAGGATCATTTATTCTCTGAAGATCCTCCATCCAAGATAGCCGTTAGCAGACATTAAATGTCCTCCATAAAAGTCTTGTCTTCTAGAGGAAAGTCCAATAAACATTCTCAAAACGAATTCCTTGAAACTTGCTCCAGAATAAAGGAAAACGGCTGGCAGATCTCTTGAAATAAATGCTGAGATAATTTGAAAAACATTCCAAAGTCTGACTTGATTTGAATCCTTAAAAACGTCGATCTCTTAGGAAAAACATCGATCTGAGCTCTACGATCGTCGACCTGAGCTTAGAGATTGGAATGAAGATCAGACAAAAAACGTCGACTTGAGCTCGAAGATCGTCGACCGGAGCTCAGCGACCTGAAGGAGAAGCCAAAGACAGATCGTCGATCTGATCTCGAAGATCGTCGACCGGAGCTCGACGATTTAGTATAGTTGAGCTCAGAGAGCATCGAATGGAGTTCGACATTTCGTCGACCTAAGCTCGACGATAATTGTCTTTGCCTCAGATTTAAGTCTGATTCCTTGAATGGTCCTATGGGTAGCTTCAAACCTAAATTCTAAGCCCTAAACACATTCTAATGTTGACCTTTTTAACTATACATCTAGGTCAAACTGATTTCCTAAGACAAACATAGTGATCCTAGCCCAAATTAGTAATAGGGTGTTCCAACAGATTCATCAAAGAATATCAGAGGTGACACAAGATAATTAGACTCTTCTCTTTAAAAGAAGTACTAATCATGTTCGTAGCATTAGTAAGAATTAGGAAGTTGTGAAGTGGTTTTTTCCTGCTTTCTTCACTATAAAGAGAAGCTGTACTTCCACTTGTCAGTGGATTGGACAAATTAGATGTTTCTAAGTCATAACCCAAAATGGTTGTTAGCAACCAATCTGAATTTCCTTCATCACGTTGTCTATGAGTTGGGTTGCTTCGTATAGCAAGTGAAGAGTAAGAGTCGAAAGAGGCTGACTTCTTAAGAGTTGTTAGGCCCAAAAATTCATTCGAAGCACTTATGAAGGAAATTGGCTCTATCTCTGAAGGAAGAATAGAAGATGTTGAAGAGGTTGAATAGTTAGCTGATAGTCGAACTGTACTAAGCTGCGTAGTTAGGTAGTAGGTGTTCTAAAGTAGGCGCAAAATAGTGTGCTTGGAGATATCAGTCTTCGAATCAACGAGGTTGACAGCTGTGGCTAACCATGCAAAGGAAAGCCGTCAGAGGCAAGCAACATTCTCTATGAGATTTCGGGAGTACGGAGGGCACATATTGGCTACAATCGCCCACCCAAGCAGCTGAAAGAAAGAGCGGAGATACACCGATTAACATCATAGGAATCCTTTGTTCTGTTCGCCTTATGGGCTACATGAGCAACAAGGTATACAGATATTTGAAAATACACACTGGTTCATTTCATCAGTTCATAACGATAGATTCCTTTTCCATGCCTTCCCTTGTCTATCTAAAAGCTTTGATGCATCATAGAAAGAGTTTGACCTATCGTCGTACCCGCTCGGGGGTGGAGCTGGCAGTTTCTTCATTGCTTCTGATCCGCGAGACTGCCAAACTATATTTCTAGTTTTGATTCTTCGGTATTTTCTCTGGATAGGTCAAAACTTAAGGCGAGCGATAGCGAAGAAACTAAGGCTTTCTTTAGTCTATTCAAATACGAATTGAGACCCTATGAAAAGAATCACGTCAGTAATATACCTTCTCGCTACCAAGGTTAAAGGAATGAATGAAGCAATGATCTGGTCAACTTCATTTGTCATTCTATATTTCTCCCATGCCTCTAGGATATAAGATGCGCTCTAGCTTCGGCCTGAGATCCGGGATCAAGAAGGAGGCGAAACAATAGAAAGAGGAATAGAACTTTCTTAGCAAGATGTCTTATTGTTTAAGGTTGGGAAATGGATACTCAATTGAGAGTAATTAAACAAAATTCCAGACTTGATCTCATAGATACATATAGAATTCTGTGGAAAATAGTCTTCGATGGTTAGCGAGTTTTTCCAATCACTCTCTTTTTTTGAAAAATAATTCCCCACCAGAGCAGCATAACTAACGACTATATTAGAAAACGGAAGAATTCATCCTACATCCTTACCGGTCGATGAGCATCTAAAAATAGGCGAAGGTCCCCAAAGGGGGGTGAGCCTATAGAAAGAGGCGAAGGGATATAACTTCAGTTATAGTTCACTGATCATCATCAAAATGTTATCAGCATATCAATCGGGTCGGTGAAGCTACATTCGGGTTGTTTGCCTCTTCATTGTTGCTAAGTTCACCTCCTTCTTTCTGAGATAAGCTCGTATATTGATATAGGGTCGCGTAGCGATGCGATTGCACTTTTTTCAAAGAAAAGTGGAAACTTAGTAAGAAAGAGAGGCTCCCTCGTAAGGCAGGCTAATTCTGAGCTTTCTCAGTGGAAAAGCAGACTTCCGGGTGAGAATGTACTTTTTAGCGACTCTCTAGAACCGAACAATAGGCGGATTTCGTCTTCTCCCAACTCTCCAGGAAGTGGGTACGTTTTCTTTTTCGTAGCGAATTGATCCTGCCACTCAAAGCATTTAAATCTCAGAAATCAAAGAAGATAAGAGAAGAGGTGCGTAGCAAAGCTAACATTCTCAAATTCTTTCTTAGAAAAGCATATGTAGAGAAAGACTCAGACTTCTTCATAGCATGAAGAGTACAGAGTACCTAGGCTAGCCTCACTCCATTCTATAGGAATGAGGAAAGAAAGGGGGATTAGTTAATATGCTGAATCTTTCTTGAAGTCATTTTTCTAGGTTGTAAAAGGGCTAGGTAGAGGATAACTATACTTATGCAATGAGCCCTCCTTCTCTTCTAGTCCATTCATACGAGATAGGTTTAGTAAGGTGCTCAGGTGCGGAAGCAGAAGCCATATTTGGATCGGATTTCAAATACTACTGCTCGGTATAGGATGAAGAAGATGTATCGGGAAACTCAGTAAAGGGAAGAGCTGATTCCACTATCAGTTTATACTGTAAGTTCCTGGATCTTGCTCAGCTGATCGCCCTTGTGGACTAAGAGGACTCTTCATCCTGTGTTTTCTTTGTGTTTCTTCTTGTATGTAAGTTCAAATAGACTCTACGAGAAAGCCTTGACATAACATAAAGTTAGCGATTCAGCTTCACGCGCGACTAGTGTAGATCTTTTCCGCTTTCAGCTTATGCGAAGCAACTTAATTGATAGGTAAAGAGTGGGTTTTTCAACTCTCCTCTACCTAAAAGTTGAAGCTATAAGCTCCCTGTGATCGCTCCTTGATTTTCTGAGAAACTGAAACTCACTTCTTTTCTGAATCTTTCCTAGGCGAGCGAAGCAAAGTTTTTCTTTGTTTTCTAGTGTAGGGGAAGAAATGGAAAAGAAAAAAACTCGAACACTAATTCTCACGATAACGCCTTGTTCGATCGATTGGTGGCCAATTCTTATTGGGAGGTACTCCTTTTTTTCTCTTGCTTTATCAAGACCTATTGCTTGGAATACCGCACTGAAAAGAAAGTTCTGGGTTCCAAGGGGTTAAGGAGAATAGGTTTGCCTGAGAGGCGTTTGAAGGAGGGGAGGAGAGCGGTAGCAAAGTCAGGGATACCTTCTCTTTTTTCATAGATTTCATCATTAGCAAGCCTTTCTTATCGATCGTCAAAAACATATGCTTGATCAGCTTCCCTAGTGGTCTTGCCTTGTAACTGCCCAGCATATATCTTTCCTAACTCCACTACTGCTTCGTAGGACAAGACTTCTCTCCATGAAAAAAACACTTGAACTTTACAAGATTATGATTAGAAACCAATAATAGTCAACATGTAGTTCTTCCATTTATCCTTGACCCAGATGGAATCGAAATCCGTCCATAGCGCATTCATCTCCACGCAAATCCGAGACGAGATGGATTTTTGGATGAAGACTGGGCATCTCATCGTAGGTCCACGCAAACTATCTATATTCCAAGAGGAGCGCGCGATAGGCTTCTTCGCTCGCTATCGCTCGCCTTATTTTTATTGTTTCACATTCTTCTCTTTTACCTTCTTCTTGTGAATCAATCACCGTCCTTTGGAAAGACACTCCTACTGGAGGAGCTTTTTTTTCAATCAAGCAAACGGAGGAGCCGGAGCGCGCTCTTTGCTTTCCAATTTCTCGCTTCTCATACTCCAAAACCAATAGTCGCCGGAGTCTAAGATCCATCAAGTATCCAAAAGAAGTGGTGGGGGGGGGGGAAGTGAGCAAGCAGAAGAGTAGAGTAAACCCACGGGCGGTAAGGAAGAGTAGGCAAACCTGTATTAGAGAAAATAGTGGAGAGACCAGAAAGAGCTCGACTCTCAGTCAAGCCAGGTCCCATTTCTAGGTAGTTGAGGAAAGATCAGGGAAGGAGAGGTAAAGGGTAGCTGAAACTGAACGGAAGTGGTTCAAAGGGGTGCTTTCAAGTTTTATTCTACAATAAGGATTGCATATTGACCCGCTGAAACAAAAGTGAACGGATAGTGGAATATGATGTGCAGCTTTGGAAAAAAGCAGAATGAGTTTTTTCGTCACTATATTTTGAGTTTCGTCACCACGGAGCAGTGCTGCTAGAGATTGAAGGCCATATGAAGATATTTAAAATGCATAAGAGAGAGTGAATGGTTAAAGTACTGTTGGATGAGAATGTTGAACTGCTGAGTTAGAGAGGGATCTTTGACACATTCTAAGTACTCCAATCTCCGCAGTACGTGTATGGTTTGGAAGCTATTCAAACTATGTTTGAAATATGTGAGGGGTTTTTCAGTCTAAAGTGGTCTTCCCGGTTTCCGGTTGTGAAATCAGAGGAGTAAGAAGGTCAGAGATTTGTCTGACACTGCTCTGATTATCTAGATTTCCCATGAGAATCTCAATCACTCCCTGGTAGGATAGCGAGGTACTACCTGACTAAACCCCGCACCGCCAATTTTCCGATGGGACTCCAATTGCGATGGATGCTTCAGCCTCTTTTACAATATGAGGACAGCTTGCGTAAGAAAGATGATGAAGAGATTAGATAATAAAGGGAATCCATAATATTCCATTCCCTTAGGCGGGAAAGAGTTAGGCACTCACTCAGGAAAAAGAGGTCAGCCAATACAATCGAGTCCAAAGAAAAAGTGAGATTTCATTCAGAGCTAGCTGGAGGAAGAAGATCTTGTTTGGGCTTCAGATGCTACGCGCCTCTGGAAAAAACACAGAAGAACATCCTAAAAGCTAAAGAAAGATTTGATCTTCGAGCTCTTGTCCTCCTTTGTAAAAAGAAGAAGAGAATCATCTGTTTCGCTACGCGCCTTTTTTTATAGATATTTCGCTCAAAGGCATGGTCTTTTTTCTTCCCCTATGTTTCCCGTGTGAAAAGAAACAAGAGAAATTGGGCAAGGTTTCCCGAGAGAGACTGCCTTCTCCCAGGCCAGCAGGATGAGACTTCTAGTCGACTGCTCTATGATGACCTCTTTCCTAGGCTCTACTCGTTCGTCTACGCCCCAACTCATTCAAAATGGAAACTCTCGCTTGCTTGAAAAAGATGAGTCAAAAACTTTGTCGCGTAGCTTTCTGATTATGCATATTTTAGCTTAATTTATTAGGGTAAAAATATGTTATTTTCATTTTAAATCTCTTTCTTTATGTTATTTTATGCTTCTTTTTATGTAAATATTATAAATAATATTTATTTTCTGTTTTTGCAGGTTTCAACAAATTTCACGAAAAAATCCCCTGACATGCCCCCACTATCACGCCTTCCCCGGGCGTGACCTAGGGCGTGTCACCTATTCTCGATGTTGAAAGCCGCCAGACGAATTTCCCGCCAAAATCCCCTGTCACGCCCCACCGACACGCCCTCCTCGGGCGTGTCACCGGGCGTGACACGGGGCATGTCGCCCTCTGCCCGAAGTCTGTCGCCTCATTTAATGCATTCTACACAGCTGCACACAATAATACTGTCACACCCCATGTCACGGGCGTGACCTGGGGCGTGACTGCCCCCATTCCGACGTCTGATGGACCTGAGACACTGATTTTGACCTGACACGACTGTCACGCCCCCCTATCACGGGCGTGACCTAGGGCGTGACCACCATCGTACCGAAATAATCATCATTCCCACCAGAATTCAGCTCCCGAGGTCAACTCCGTACCTGTCACGCCCCCTGACACACCCTCCCCGAGCGTGTCGCCGGGCGTGACCAACCCGTGGGAAAAGTCTATAAATACCAGGCCATCCCCTTCCATTTCAGCAACTTTTGGTTGAGAGGGGGAGGTGCTGCCCCATGTTTTCCTTGTCTTTTTTTCTCTCTCTCTCCCTCTCTCTCTCTTATTTTTGTAATTATTTTCTTAACCTAGCTTAGTGTTTTGCTTTTAGATCTCGCATTTCTTCTAGTAGCTTGTTGTAGGGCTAGAATAGGTTTTACTTTGATGCACCTGTAATTTCCATTTCATAGTTGTAGCTCTCTTTTTCATTAATAAAAGTGCTCTTTTCTTATTCCTGTATTCTTATGCTTTATTACTCATCCCCCCTCTTGCACTTCACAATGATTAACTAATCATCCTTGTACTCGATCTTGATGATCCGAGGTTCGAGCGATTAGGTTATGATGTTTTAATTAACCTTTTCTTTTTAGGTTCTAGGCCTTGAATTACTATTGATTTTTCATGGGTTGGAGGTATATTATCGATATATACTCTCCATCTTTGCTTTCATTCTGGGCTAGCCGAGAGGCTGATAGAATGAAGTGAGCATTAAAGAGTAAAGGGAGTTGTACGCACCCCTCGAGAGAGGCAGACGTCCAAATCTCCTAGATTGGAGTAAAATCCAATAGAGGGGTTCACCACGTAAAGCGAGCTTTAGGCCTCCGATTTAGACGAGAGTCGGTCGGACCTTCTTAAACTCAGTTGGGAACGACTTCGAGAGAAGCGTGTTCAAGCTTTAGGAACCTCTATGGTCAAGGACCTTTATCATATTAAGCTTAGGATTATTTATCGTCTTTTTAATCATCTCCTACTGAAGTGATTCTCGATCGAGTGCACCTCTTTATTATTAGCTCTAACTCTTTTTATCCTACAAGTAGTTTAGTTTTCTTTTTATTTCATTACTTTAATTCCTGTTTTTAGTTTAACATTTAATAGAAATATCATTTGATAAAATAATAGCGAACACCTCTGAGTATGAAGTAATCATTACGCCCCAGGGAAATACAACCTTGATACAAATCCTTAGTATCCTATACTATAACCAATAAGGTACGCTTGCCTTTATCGGATATAGAATCGAAGAATATTCTCAACCACCACATCCACTTTCTTTTTCTCTCTCTCTAACCCTCTCTCTCCGTCGTTGCGAATTTTTGTATCAAGTTTTTGGCGCCATTGCCGGGGATTGTTTTGATATTTTGAAAAAAGGATAGCTATTAATTTTATCTTTTTTGTTTTGTTTTTTTTTCTCTTGTCTCTCTCACCCCACTCTCGCGGTTGATTAATTTTATTTTGAAATGTGTAATCTTTGTTTTAATTGTGGAGAGTTCGGTCACTCTCGTGAGGAATGTTGGGTAAGATATCCTTCATCCACCCATGATTTTATCCCTTCCGGATCGAATCAATTTGGCCAAATTGATCCGTTCGCGAATTTTTTTTCATGGGGTTACGATTGTTTTCAAACGCCTTCCTACCCTTCTCCTCCGAATTTTTCTGATTTTAATTCTTACGTAAATTTCTTGAATGGACATTTTGATCCTAGCCCTACTTTGAACTACTCAGGGTGGCAACACCCTGATCATTCTTGGGGCTAAGGTGATCATCAATCCATTCCATCTCAAGATTTTCCCACTTTTTCTCCGCAAGTTTGCGCGCCCCCCGTTTTTGATTCTAGTGAAAATGAAGTCGTTTTTGATGGTGTAGCATTTGATGCACGCATCAATGCTCACTTCAAAGTGATTTTTGACGCTTTGGCTGCTGAGGCCGCATCTTTTTCTTCCCCTCCTCCTCCTATTTATCTTTCGAATGATGAATCTTTGGATATTCCGCAGTGCCTTCAATCACTTGTGGAAGACGATTATTCAGAAATTCCATTGTGCCTTCAACCTCTCGAGGAGGAAATTTCCCCCGATATTCCGATTTTTTTTTCAAGTTTCCGAGGAAGACGAACTTTCTTGTGTTCGATCTTCTGAAGAAATTGATTTTTCGGATATCCTGGTTTGCTCCCAATCTACCGAAATGATTGATATTCTGGTGGAGCAACCGGATTTTTCTTTACAACCATCTCCTTGTGATCAACCGTCGTCGCCTTCTTCTTTTTCTTCTCTTCCCCCTCCTTGCGAAAATTTTACTTTCTTTTCTTGTTTTATTTTTCCTTCTAGTTTAGTTTCTACTTCTTCTTCTTCGCCCCCTTCTAATAGTATAGTTTCTTTTTCTAGTTTTTTTTCTTTTTCTAAATCTTCTTGTTTTTTGTTTTATTTAAAAAATAAAAAATTACAAAAAAATATTTTTATTTACTTAAAAAAAGTTTTGGCATTCGCGCCGAAACGCATATTGCGCGAGCTGCCATTACATTTCTCTTTTTATTTTCCATTTAGCTAACAAAAAAACATCGAGCTCAACGACGTTTTAAATAAAGAGCGCTCTTGGGAGGCACCCCGTGCTTATCTTTTTCTTTGTTGTTTTTCCATTTTATATTTTTTGTTTTGTGCAGGAATAAGTTCCCGCGTGTTTGTGCAGCTTATCGCCTCGCAACTTGGACTGTAGCCGATCTTTAGCTAAAGTTTGGGGGACGTATTTTCCAACGTCTGGGCATCAAACGCTAGGGAAGCATCTTCTCCCTCTCTTTGCATTTCTTTATTCTCTTTTCTCTCTCTTTTCTCTCTCTTTATACTTAACTTTAAACATTGGGGACAATGTTTAACTTTAAGTATGGGGGAGTGTTCCCTTAATATTTTACTTTAGAAAAATCAAAAAAATTAATTATAAAAATTTTAGAAAAATAATTAAAAAAAAATTGTATATATAATATTTTTGAAAAATCAAAAAATATATATATAAAAAATTTTTTGAAAAAAATCCCAAATTAAATTGAGTTAATTTTTGCCAAATCAATTAGTACCCCGCTACTTTGCTTTTTATTGTTTTTTTTCAAGCTCATGTCTACTTGCTTAGTTAGAATAAATTTGATTAATTTTCTTTTTAAATATGTTTAGCGAGTAGTATGTTGACTCATGCAGTGTTTCTATTTAGAATAGTATGCTATTTTTGAAAATTATTTGAATTTTTCTTTACTTTTCCTTGGCCTTTTTTTTATTTCTTTTACTTTTATAAAACCCATCATCCCTTATTTTTCATTATTAAAATCTTTTTAAACATTAATTAGTATTAAGTGTAGTAGACACAAACCGGTCTAGACGCTTATTATCATTATTTTCATGAAAGTAAATTCTCTATTTTTATTTTTTTGTGCTTATCCTCTTTTGAAATTTCAAAGCTTTACTTTGAGTAGATTTAGGAAGCATGAAAATGATTTAGGCATTTCTTTTGTAACGTTTGAGCCTTTGCACCTCGCCTAACAATAACCATTGCTAGCCATTTTTGTGACTTTTCCTTTCCTTTTTGTAGCCCCACTTTTTATTTCACCACAGCCAAATAGCCTACCTACATGCACACTTTAAAATTATTTTTGAGCTTTAATTGCTAATGTGCATCTTTTTGAAAAAAATTAGTGGAAAATCTTTGTGTTATCTTTTGCTACAAAAGTGAAAAGTTTTAGGTATAAAAAAAATGAAAAAAATGATGAAAATAATTGAAAAAAAAAGAGTAAAAGAAAAGAAAAGAAAAGTATTTATTTTGGCTAGTTTTATTTTGGCAAAGCTCATTTTCTTTTTGTTTTAAGTGTGCAAATATCCCTCGTGTTTATCTTTTTGAATATCGCACCCTTAAAAACCTAAGCCTAACTATACGCCTAATTAAAGCCCTGATGATTCATGCTTTCTACGTTTACTTTTTAGTATAGTAGCGAGAAACTAGATTGAGTAAGTATTTTTGATAGAAATATTGAATTTTGTCTTGATTGACTATGGTTTTAATTTGTCTCTTAGACTTTAGTAGTGACTCAATGCGCTTTTTACTCGTTACTTTTTTAAGTTTTAATTCTGTAAAAATTTGGGATGATTTGTTTTTATATTTAGTAAAATTTATAAAATTCTGTGCTAAGTTAAAGTAGGACTTTTCGGTTCTTTTTCAAAAATTTCTCTACCTCTAGATTCCCGTCCTACTCGTTTATAGCATTTTTAAACTTTTCAATTAATCCTCTTTATTTTCTCTAACTCGTAGTCTTTGCTTGAGGACAAGCAAAATAATAAGTATGGGGGAATTTGATGATGCATATTTTAGCTTAATTTATTAGGGTAAAAATATGTTATTTTCGTTTTAAATATCTTTTTTTATGTTATTTTAAGCTTCTTTTTATGTAAATATTATAAATAATATTTATTTTCTGTTTTTGCGGGTTTCAACAAATTTCACGAAAAAGTCCCCTGACACGCCCCACTGTCACGCCCTCCCCGGGCGTGACCCAGGGCGTGTCACCTGTTCCCGATGTTGAAAGCCGCAAGACGAATTTCCCGCCAAAATCCCCTATCACGCCCCACCGACACGCCCTCCCCGAGCGTGTTACCAGGCGTGACACGGGGCGTGTCGCCCTCTGCCCGAAGTCTGCCGCCTCATTCAATGCATTCTACACAGCTACACACAACAGTACTGTCACGCCCCATGTCACGGGCGTGACCTGGGGCGTGACTGCCCCCATTCCGACGTCTGATGGACCTGCGACACTGATTTTGACCTGACACGCCTGTCACGCCCCCCTGTCACGGGCGTTACCTAGGGCGTGACTACCATCGTACCGAAATAATCATCATTCCCGCCAGAATTCAGCTCCCGAGGTCAACTCCGTACCTGTCACGCCCCCTAACACGCCCTCCCCGGGCATGTCGCCGGGCATGACCAACCCGTGGGAAAAGTCTATAATTACCAGGCCATCCCCTTCCATTTCAGCAACTTTTGGTGGAGAGGGGGAGGTGCTGCCCCATGTTTTCCTTGTCTTTTTTTCTCTCTCTCTCTCCCTCTCTCTCTGTTATTTTGTAATTATTTTCTTAACCTAGCTTAGTGTTTTGCTTTTAGCTCTCGCATTTCTTCTAGTAGCTTGTTGTAGGGCTAGAATAGGTTTTACTTTGATGCACCTGTAATTTCCATTTCATAGTTGTAGCTCTCTTTTTCATTAATAAAAGTGCTATTTTCTTATTCCTGTATTCTTATGCTTTATTACTCATCCCCCCTCTTGCACTTCACCATGATTAACTAATCCTCCTTGTACTCGATCTTGATGATCCGAGGTTCGAGCGATTAAGTTATGATGTTTTAATTAACCTTTTCTTTTTAGGTTCTAGGCCTTGAATTACTCTTGATTTTTCATGGGTTGGAGGTATATTATCGATATATACTCTCCACCTTTACTTTCATTCTTGGCTAGCCGAGAGGCCAATAGAATGAAGTGAGCATTCAAGAGTAAAGGGAGTTGTACGCACCCCTCGAGAGAGGCAGACGTCCAAATCTCCCGGATTGGAGTAAAATCCAATAGAGGGGTTCACTGCGTAGAGCGAGCTTTAGGCCTCCGATTTAGACGAGAGTCGGTCGGACCTTCTTAAACTCAGTTGGACACGACTTCGAGAGAAGCGTGTTCATGCTTTAGGAACCTCCACGGTCAAGGAACTTTATCCTATTAAGCTTAGGTTTATTTATCGTCTTTTTAATCACCTCCTACTGAAGTGATTCTTGATCGAGTGCACCTCTTTATTATTTTCTCTAACTCTTTTTATCCTGCAAGTAGTTTAGTTTTCTTTTTATTTTAGTACTTTAATTCCTGTTTTTAGTTTAACATTTAATAGAAATATCATTTGATAAAATAATAGCGAACACCTCCGAGTAGAAGTAATCATTACGCCCCAGGGAAATACGACCTTAAAACTAATCCTTAGTATCTTATACTATAACCGATAAGGTACGCTTGCCTTTATCGGATATAGAATCAGAGAATATTCTAAACCACCACATCCACTTTCTTTTTCTCTCTCTCTCTAACCCTCTCTCTCCGCCGTTGCGAATTTTTGTATCAAGTTTTTGCGGGCGTGACCTGGGGCGTGACAGTACTGTTACGTGCAGCTGTGTAGAATGCATTGAATGAGGCGGTAAACTTCGGGCAGAGGGCGACACGCCCCGTGTCACGCCCGGTGACACGCCCGGGGAGGGCGTGTCGGTGGGGCGTGACAGGGGATTTTGGAGGGAAATTCGTCTGGCGGCTTTCAACATCGGGAACAGGTGATACGCCCTGGGTCACGCCCGGGGAGGGCATGACAGTTGGGCGTGTCAGGGGATTTTTTTGTGAAATTTGTTGAAACCTGCAAAAACAGAAAATAAATATTATTTATAATATTTACATAAAAAGAAGCATAAAATAACATAAAGAAAGAGATTTAAAACGAAAACAACATATTTTTACCCTAATAAATTAAGCTAAAATATGCATCATCACTTTCTTCGCGATCGTTCGTCTTTTTTTATCCATAACCCAATCTTTATCTCTATACATGGAGATGCCTATCTTGTAAACCCTGTAATCTGCAACCCATACAAGATTGCAAGGTCACCTACCTCACCGGCTGCAGACTCATGTTGGCAGTCCGCCAAGCTCGTCGAAACCCCGATATATTTCCAAGTTCATGTGCAGACTTGATTCTGCTGTTCGCCCTGTTTGTCCTGATCAAGGAGCAGCCCAGGATCTTATTCAGGCGAACATAGTGCTCAGTCTGCCCAGGTTGCGGACCTCCAACAGGATCGCGCCTTGTAGTATCAGACGGAAGCTTCAGCCCACGAGCCTAGTCGGCCCCACCTTCACGGACTGGCGTGTTTTCTTCTTTTCGCTTCCCGTCACCGCTGTCCGGATCTCCTGTACCGCGGGCAGTCGGTTATTTTATCCTTGCCTGTTTGGGCAGGCCCCCAAATCTATAAATAGGGGGAAGTGGCGCAACAAAAGCACGCTGACTCGAGCCCAGGAGCCTACTTATAAAAGGCTGCGGACTCGAATCTCGGGCTTTGCGGTCTCTAGCTTGCTCTCCATTCTATTCTTCTTTCCTCTACTTGTAATTCGCTCTTTGAAATCAAAGGAAAGCCCGTGGAAAAAGAGGCATTCATGTTGCGACGGGCGAAGTCTGGTGTTGTCGTGGCTCACGGCTCTGCTGCTCTTTTTCTCTCATCCACTCAGTAGATTGCTGCTTGTAGCATACCATTTCCCCACCTTTCCCTAGTGCTCAAACCGTTAGTTACTGGTGCTTGACTCCCTTTCGCTTTTCGTTCATCAACAGTTAACAGACGACCTTCACATCCAAGTAGTTCTTTGAAACCAGCGGACAGACATGTCAGACCGCCGACCCGCCATTCAGACTGCTCCAGTTCGCTAGAGGACTCATTGTGGGAGGCCATAGAACAGTCTCGCTGGGAGGCTGAACGATCTCGCAGGGAGGCCGTTCAGCGGCTTAATACCATCAGTTAGGCCTTGCTCGTGCTGACTCAGCAACTTGCTTCTCAGGCCATAGAACATATTGCGGACACTCCAGTCCGCCAGACTCCGGTCTGCCGGACTCCAGCTCGTCAAACTCCTCTTCGGCAATCACCTGCAGTAACTCCTCCTCAGCGTTGCCATCCAGCTCATCCTGTAGTTCCTCCGCAGCCTCTGTGTGACAAGTTCGCCCCTCTGATGGTCTTCTTTAGAGAGGTAGCCAGGGAAACTACAGCACGACAGCTTGACTTCGCTGACCGCCAGTCCGCCAATCCCGCGGACTGTTTCGTTCCAGTCCGTCCCTCCAACCCTGCAGAGTTTGAAACTCCATCTCCCATCGTCGATAGAATCTGATGTGAGTCTGCTCCTAATAGCATCAGAGAACCCCGTCTTCCTTTCTACTCAGGGGAGACTGATCCCATTGCCCATCTGCAGGCATTTGAAGGGGTTGTTGCATTGAGATTCCTCTCTGATGCCCTGATATGTAAGCTTTTGGTTACCACTCTCGATTGATAGGCGAAAGAGTGGTTCTACGAGCTACCTCCGGGCACAATTTCTTCCTTTGCTGACCTTCGCAGCGAACTCTTGCTGAGGTTTGCTACCTCAAAAAAGAGAAAAGAAGGACCAGCGGATCTCTTTGACATCAAGCAGAGGGATAACGAATCGGTTGCACGATTCATTGATCGCTTTCAGAAAGAGATCCAGGGGTGTGGAACGTGAACCCCGATTATTATAAAGTTTCCCTGATTCATGGCCTCCGGGAAGGCCCCTTAAAGTTCAAAGCAACAACGAAGGCATCGACAACCTATCAAGAATTGATCGCAATGGTCAATTGCTTCATCGAGGGCGAGAACGTCAACCCAACCTATATCTCATCCCTGATAGCTAAGTCTGAAGGAAGGGCTGCTTCCAACTCTTCTTCTAACAACCATCATCACAATAAGACACCTCAGCCCGACTTCCAGCCTCATTCGCAAAGGGGGCGAAACCTCCGCCATAAGAAAACCTTCATCGGCCATCAACAGTTTCATGATCAGAGACTGACATTGGCTTCCACTCCCGCCATACCTCTTCAAGTGCTTCATATACTTTAGAATGCCTTGATTACTCCAAGGCCTCATGAGAACAGCTCCTTGGAGGAGCTTGCAAATCTGGGATTCGACATTGAATAGGTCGTCCAGATCATTCAAAAAAAACAAGGGAAAAGAGACAAGGGCCTCAAAGAGAGTGGAGGCCAAGGAATAATTCCCAGTACTGCGATTTCCACAGAAAGAAGGGACACTTGACTGAAGAATACAAGGCCCTTCGACAATTGGTTGAAAGATTGCTTGTCGATGGCAAGATCAAGGATCTGGGCAAGAAAAATGATTTTTCGAAACCTTCCACCTCCAAGGGAAAGGGGGTGGCTGAAGTTCAGTTGGAATGTGTGGAGATAGAGGATGTAGGCTGTCTTGGGACTATCAATGTTCGGCCTGAATGTTTTGATGCAGATGATGAGGGTGACCTGGAGCGACTCTGAAAGTGAGGAAAAGACCAACCTTAACTCTAGAGGGGGGTGAATAGAGTATTTTTAAAATAATTTACAATTAAAAATATAAAGCAGTGGAAGACTTAATTTATGTATATGTGTAAGGTGCTTGTTATGAAATAAAAACTAAAGCAAGAGGAAAGAAAACACACAGCACACAACAAAGTCAACACACAACAACCAGATGACACAAGGATCTATAGTGGTTCCCCAACAACCTGGGTACATCCACTCTTCTACCACCCTTGGTAGGAATCCACTGCAGGAATAGTTGATCAGGTGTCCTGGGCACCAATGAGCTTTTGATAAGGTGCTCAAAAACAAAAACTAGATTTTTTGATAAGGTGTCTTGCCACCACTAAGTTTTGACAAGGTCTCAGAAACCAGTTTCAGAACTTTTGAAGGGAGTTTTGAAAAACCCTTTTACATGAGGGAAAGGAAAAAAGAAAGAAAGAGTTGAGTTGTTTTTCTCTGTCATCAGTCTGAGAGAAGACAAGTGGATGATGATGTCAAAGCTCCCCCTAAGATCTGTAAGGGTTAAGAAAGGTGAGCTTTTCTAGGGTGATAGGTCTTCAGTTGCTTCAGATCTCCAGCAATTGATGATTTCAGCAGATGCTGAAATCTTTGATGTCTGTTGTTCTTGATGTTGAAGCTTTTGAACACTTGATGATTTGGAGGAGTTGAGTAGCAGAAGATTTCCTCTATAGAAAACTTTCTTGTGTTCTTGAAGATTTGAGATTCAGTAAATTTGTAAATCTCAGAAGATGAACTCTTGATCAGAGAGTTTTTATTGTTCACTCTTCTGTGTCTCTTTCAATCTAATTCTGCTGTATATCTCTTGTCTCTATAATTGTATTAATCTTTTCTTTTCAAAAACATATTCTGTAGGAGTATATCAGATTCTCACTTAGATGGTCGTTACTCAGTCATAAATGACTTCCATAAATGACAACTATCTATGGGGAAAGTCCTAAGTAATATTCCTTTTAGTCTTCCTTGAAACTTGCATTAGATTGCTTGAAACGGCTAGAAAATCCTTTGCAATAAATGCAGGAAATAACTCTGAATGAATCTGAATTAATTCTATAACTGTTCTTGAATTTGAAATCTGAAAGCGTCGATCTCTCACAAAAATCGTCGATCTGAGCTCTACGATCGTTGAACTGAGCTCAGAGATTGGATTTATACTAGAGACAGAAAACGTCGACCTGAGATCTACGATCGTCGAACTGAGCTCAGTGACTTGGAAAATAGCTGAAGACAGAGCGTCGATCTGAGCAAGAAGATCATCGACTAGAGTTCGACGAATTGCAGAGTTGAGCTCAGAGAACGTCGAACTGAGTTCGACGTTTCCTCGACCTGAGCTCGACGAAAATTGTCTTTGTCTCAACAATGAATCCTGATCTTTGAATGGTCTTGGGGGCAGCTCCAAACCTAAGTTCTAAGCCTTAGACTCATTCTAAGTTGACCGTTTCAACTATACAACTAGGTCAAACCAATTTCCTAATAACATAGTGATCCTGGCCCAAATTAGTAATAGGGTGTTCCAACAATCTCCCCCTATTTGGGTTAGGATTACTATTTACAGGACACAATAGAAAATACAAAAGCATACATATAGAAACAAAAGCTAAACCAACAATGCAGAAGAAAAACATAGCAGCATTGTAGAACTCATATAGAATATCAGCAATATTCAGAGATATAGATGTACTGTCTGCTTACCGAAATCATTTCTTCTTATTGCCTTTCTTAAATAGAATCTCCCTGTTAGGATTGAGAGCATCTTTCTTTGATCTTCTGTAATAATCTGCACCTAAGGATGTTTGGGATCTTGGCCTTGGGATTACAGAATCAGGATGTAGCTTCATATAATCTTCTGGATCAAAGAACTTTCTTGAAGCATTTCTCTCCAGTTATGTCTTTCTTTGTTCTGATAGGGTTGTAATGTTTGAAATGTCTTTACCTTACTCCTTGGCCTTCTTCATTTGATCTAGAGAAGCAATCTCTTTCATTCTGGCAGTCCAAGACACTGGGTTGTTTTCAGAATCTTCAAAAGGGACTGGAGGTTCATATCTATTGATAGATTCTGAATCAGTAGGAGTCCTGGTGACAACTGAATCTCTAAGCTTGTAAGGGAAAGGACCTTGAGTAGAATCAATTGGACCCTGTCCTTCCTTTTGATGTCTGGAATAAGTTCTGTACTCTCTCTGATTTCCTCTGAACTGACCTCTTCTAGAATGACGGCTTCTTTGATGTTGACCTCTGGGTTGATTTCTTTGAGAAGATTGAGAAGAGCTATGCTTTGAAGCAGATCCAGGTTGAGAAGCAGATCCTCCACCAGTACCAGCATCTTGAGGAGGAGGAGGAGGAGGATGAGACTGAGAAGATCCTTTCTCATATTTGTCAAGTTTTCTTCTTTTCCTCATAGCCTTTAACTGATTCTTAGAATATTGCATCCAAGGCTCTGTTATTTGACAATCATGCAAAATATAGTATGGTATATCATTTACATCTTTGGCTTGAGCAGGAGGGACTCTCATCATTGCTTTGCTTCTGGCTTTCCTTTCCTTAGAGATGGTGCCAGCAGGATCATCAGAGTCAGTGTTTAATTGATCACTTTTTGAACTCTGGGGTCTGTCATATAGATCATCAATGCTTTTGATATACTCTTCTCTTTGTTTAGACTTCTCAGCAGATAGAACAGGAGCAGAATCAATTGTAGTGGCAGCAGGAGCAGAAGGAACTTCTGGAGAAGTAGGAGCAGCAGGAACCTCAGAAATAATAGGTTCTTCTAGAAAAACAGCAAGTTTAACAGTAGCAGCAGCATCAACAGGATCAGTAGGCAACATATCAATATCATTAAGTTCAGCACCTTCAGCAGCAGCAGCAGCAACACAATAAGAAACTTCCACAGACTTAAGAGAATTCTTATAAGATATGATAAGGCTGGGATCATAGACAGTAATAGGCACAATGGACTTAGAGAGGTCTTCAACTCCCAGAGTTGGTAAGCAGCTTCTGTAAAGAAGATCAAATGCAGACAACAGTGACCTGAGGTCCGCTGTGAGTACTTGTTCTGGAGCAGCAGTGGAGATTTATGGCAGCAGCAGATCACCTGGAGCAGCAGGCATTACCTCAGCTTCATAGGGCATCTCCCCCTGCCTTGATTCAGTGATGACTGGATCAAGGCACCCCACAAAAGGGATTGCCTGAGGAGAGGAGAGAGAGTTTAGCCTGTCAGATAGCTCCTTTATTGAGTTCAGGAGTGGAGCCACGGTGGTCTCCAGTAGGCTTACTAGCTTGGGGGCCAGTATCCCATATAGCCTATCTGCCAAGGCTGATATATCCACTTTCTCAAGTGTGACTTTAGTAGAGGTGGAAGAGGGAATTGTTTGGGCTGGTGATGGATGGACTGTGGTAGATGATAATGTGGATGGTAGGATGGTTGGTTGAGAGATTAGGATGGTGGAGATAGATGATATGGGTGTGGAGATGGATGGTGTGAAGGATGGTTGAGTGAGAATATCATGAAGGAGCTGTTGGTATGAGGAGGTAGAAGGAGGCTCAGTAGGGGAGGAAGTGGAATCATCCATAAAGGAATCTTCCAAGATGTTGAAAGAGGGTATGTCAAGAGGTGGATAGAAGTGAAGTGGATGGAATTGTTCTGAGGTGGCTGGAGGTGAGATTGGTGATAAAATGGTAATGGGGGAAGAGATAAATGTGGAGATGGTTGATATAGAGGTGGAGGTAGAAACAAGTGGTGGAGAAGGAGAAGAAGAGGTAGAGGCAGGCAACTCTTCCATGAGGGCAGAGGCCTGAGGGGAAGTGACTGCAAGATTCCTTGTGCCTGAAGCCATGGTAGTCCTAGATGGTTTGATTATCTGCCTATCCCACATACCATATAGGGCACAAGTAAGTCTTTTTGATGCATTGATGTGCATCCCATTTGAGACTAGCAGTTCTGGGCACCTGGAGTGCAGGAATACCCCTAAAATCCTCCCAAAATTCACAAAGCTCTTGTTTATTTTCTTATTTATCAGATCAAAGAAAATTGCTCCCCAATTCAAGTGTTTCTTGTCTACCAGGGCTCCCATTAAACAGAACTTATACCTGCATATGGTATCATGAGCTAAGTGCTTTGCTAGAAGCACTTTCCCCAAAACATCAGCCAGAAATCTAAACTCAATAGATAGGTTCTTTTTCAATAACTTGCTAGGGTTAGCGGCAGAGTGACCCATTATATCCAATATTGAATCAAATTCCTCTCAAGACATTTCAGTAGAATCATCTCCAGTACTTAAATGAAATACTTCACTTAGGAGTGTAGGTGATAAAGATACCCTAGTCCCGCTTATAGTACCGACTATAGCATTCTCATCAAGATTATTTGTTGTAAATACCCATTCCTTTATCTCATCGGCCGCAATCTTCATCCTTGTGGACATAATGTGCACCAACTGTTGTTCTCTGAATAGTTCCAGAATGTCTTTGAATATTTGATCGCTCCCATCAAACGAATCCATATCGATATCAAATCCAGTATCAAACTTCATCTTAGCGAGAGCGGCAATGTTAACAGCCATTGTATACCTGCAAAAATTAACAAACACGACCAAGTGTAGTACAGTTTTGAGGGAAAGAAAGAATTTGCAGAGAATATGAAAGCGCAAAAGAAGAATCGACGGCGAAAGAATTATTTTTATATTAGGGTTCGACGCCGGAAAGGAAAGATTGTTGAACTCTGTTCGACGATCTAGGCTTCTTAATGGAATCTGAAGAGTCTACAATATCGTTGATCTCCGTTCGACGACATTGGAGAGCGTCGAACTCCGTTCGACGATCGTTGACCAGAAGAAGATAGCCTAGTGCTGCCTGGAAAATGCTGAACTCCGGTCGACGCTTATTGGAAAGCGTCGATCTACGTTCGACGCTTTTTGTGAAAAACATCGAGCGCAATTCAGAGACAAAACAAAACCTACAGACATTAGAAAATATAAGTTTTTAGCCTAGTCTTGGTCTGTTTTTAGATTTTCAAAGTCTTGGAATTTATTTTAAACTTCCTCCATCTAACATTCCTAACTTACTTAGGAAGAAGGTATGTTTCTTTTCATCCAAAGGTTTGGTGAAAATATCTCCCCTTTGCAAATCAGTTGGGATATATTGAATTTCAATTTTATTTTTCTCTACATTGTCTCTTAGGAAGTGATGCCTAATCTCTATATGTTTTGTCCTACTATAGAGGAATGGATTTTGTGCTATAGAAATAGCACTAGTGTTATCACAAAATATTTTTTACCCTTCTAAGTTGTATCCATAGTATAGGAGCTGGTTTTGAATCCACAGAATCTGTGAGAAACAACTACCTACTGCCATGTATTCAGCTTCAACAGTTGAAGTGGACACTTATGTCTATTTCTTACAGAACTAGGAGACAAGTCTGTCACCAAGGAACTGGCAAGTTCCACTGGTGCTTTTCCTGTCTACTCTACATCCAGCATAATCAGCATCTGAAAATCCAGTTAATTCAAATCTTGAGTCTTTTGGATACCAAAGTCCTAGATTTGGAAAACTTTTCACATACTTAAGAATCCTCTTAACTAATGTTAGGTGTGACTCTCTAGGTCTTACTTGGAACCTAGCACATATACATGTAGCAAACATTATATCAGGTCTACTAGCTGTAAGGTACAATAGAGAGCCAATCATTGCTCTATATGTTGTCTGATCAACATGTTTTCCATGTTCATCAGTATCTAATACATCATTAGTGGGCATAGGTGTTTTAATACAAGATGCTTCAGACATACCAAATTTCTTAACCAGTTCTTTTGCATACTTGGTTTGAGAAATGAATATGCCTTCAGCATGTTGTTTGACTTGCAATCCTAGAAAGAAGGAAAGCTCACCCATGCTACTCATTTCAAATTTAGAGTGCATCAGGTTGGAAAACTTTTTGCACAAATTTGAATCAGTAGAACCAAATATTATATCATCTACATATATTTGTACTAGTAGGGTATGGGACTTATGGGTTCTAATAAAGAGAGTTTGGTCTACTCTACCCCTTATAAAATCATTTTTCAGAAGAAAGCATGCTAAGGTCTCATACCATGCTCTAGGAGCTTGCTTGAGACCATATAATGCTTTATGCAATTTGAAAACATGGTCAGGATAAGTTGAAGAAATAAAACCTGGAGGTTGTCTAACATAGACTTCCTCTTTGATGTCTCCATTGAGAAATGCACTCTTCACATCCATTTGGTAGACCTTGAATCCTTTGTGAGCTACATAAGCAATGAATATTCTTATGGCCTCTAACCTTGCAACTGGTGCAAAGGTCTGGTCCTAGTTTATCCCTTCTTCTTGAGAATAACCTTGAGCAACTAGCCTTGCCTTGTTCCTTACAATAACTCCTTGATCATCCAATTTGTTTTTGAACACCCACTTTGTTCCAACAATTGAGTGATCCTTAGGCCTTGGCACTAGTTCCCAAACTTTGTTTCTCTCAAATTGATGTAGTTCCTCTTGCATAGCAATGATCCAGTGTGGATCTTGTTCTGCATCTTGAATGGATTGAGTCTCAACTTGAGATAAAAAGAAGGTGTGCATCAGGTTCTAGTTGACCTGATTTTTGGATTGCACACCAGCTGAGATGTTTCCAATCACTTGGGATATTGGGTGATCACTTATTGTTACTAAATCAACAGGGGGTGTTTATTGTTCACCAACCTGTGTTGTTTTTTCCTCTTGTGGAATAACAACTGGCTCTTCAAAATGGTTTTCTCCAAGATGTTGAACATCAAGATGTTGAGTATCCTCTTCATCTTCACTGATTTCAGCTCTTTGTTGGATAGGTGAATGTACTGAATCCTTTTCTACAATGTTTAACCTGTCCAAATTTTCTGAAAGAGAGTGTACCTACAATGGTTCTATCGTAGAAGTAGACTTCTCCTTGTAACACATGTTAGTCTCATCAAAAGATACATGAACATATTCTTCAATTTTAAGAGAAGTTTTATTATAAACCTTATAAGCTTTACTGATCATGGAGTATCCCAAAAACACTCCTTCATCAGCTTTAGCTTGGAATTTTGCTAAATACTTCTTGTCATTTTTGTGAATATAACAAATGCAACCAAAAATTTTGAAATAGTCTACTTTAGGTTTCTTCCCTTTGAGCAATTCATAAGGAGTCTTGCCCTTCAGCTTATATATCAAACTTCTATTCAACACATAGTTGGAGGTGTTCACTGCCTCTGCCCAAAAAGATAGAGGAAGGTGAGCATCTATTAACAATATAGTGGCAGATTCAATTAGGGTTCTATTTTTCCTTTCAGCTACACCATTTTGTTGAGGAGTTCTTGGAGCTGAGAAAGTATGCCTTATCCCTTCACTCTGACAGAACTCTTACATAAGAAGAGAATCAAACTCTTTCCCATGATCACTTCTGATCAGGGCAATGTGAGTATTGAACTCAATCTGTATGCATTTGAGAAAATCTGTCAAACATTTAAAGTTATCAGACTTCTTCCTCAGAAAGAATACCCAAGTGAATCTAGAGAAGTCATCTACAATCACTAAAGTGTAAGATTTCCCTCCTAAGCTTTGTACTGTAATGGGTCCAAAAAGATCCATGTGTAACAAATACAAAATCCTAGGTGAATCACTCTTATTAAGTTACTTAAAACTATTTTTAGTGTGCTTGCCTAATTGACAAGCCCTGCAAAGTTCTTCCTTCTTATAGGGGCTAGAAGGTAGTCCTCTAACAAGGTTGTCCTTGGACAGCCTAGCAATGGTTCTAAGGTTTAAGTTTCCTAGTCTCTTATGTCATAAATCATTTGGTTTGCAGACTGAATTAAATAAGAAAATATCTATGTTGGTTGAAAGGAAATCTATAAGATAAATGTTACCTTTCCTTTTACCTGTTAACACTGTTGTGTTAACCTCTAACTTGATCTGGCATAAGGATTTGTTGAATGTCATTTAATATCCTTCATCACAGAGTTGACTGATGTTGATTAGGTTGTGCTTCAGTCCTTCAACATAAGCCACCTTCTTGAATGTGACTGAGCCAATCTTAACAACACCATATCCTTTTGTTTGACCAAAGTTTGAATCTCCAAAGATCACTTTGGGTTCAAGTTTGGCTTTGAAGGATGTGAGATTGCCCTTACTCCCTGTCATGTGCTTTGAGCACCCACTATTCAGATACCATTGTTAGTTCATTGCTGGATAGGTCTTCACCTGCACATAAATAATTTATATGTTTTTGACCAAGTTTATCTTGGGTCTAGGATAATAACCTTTAAATTCAGAAATGAAAGACATCCCTGGCTGACTCTTATATCCTTCAGGATTGTATCTCCTATGAGGTACTATCCATTCAGCATAAGGGTTGAAGCTTTGGGATGAGGGACTTCTAGGATTGACTTAAGATTTACCTCTGAAAGAATATTCAAAGATCTGAGCTCCGTTCGATGATCGTCGACCTGAGTTTGACGATCTTGAATCAGATCATCGAGCTCCGTTCAAAGATCGACTATACCAGAGTTCAGAGTTCAGAAGTCGTCAATCTGAGTTCGACGATCCAGCCTTGGATCGTTGAGCTCTGTTCGACGATCATCGAGCTCTGTTCGACGTTTTTTGTTGAACTTGATTTTCCTTAGGTAAATCTGGATTCTTCCTAGCAACCTCTACAACACTCTTTCCTTTATCATAAATAAATTTAATTGGGGTTGTTAATACTATAGGTTGGCTGGATGAAGAACCCAAGCCCAGTGTACTGTTGAATCTTGAGTTCACTGTGCTTGTGATGTCCATCAGTCTGATGCTTCTCCCATTAAGGGATTCTTAAAACTTCTTTGCCTGGGACAACTCACTTGTCAGTGAAGCTATCTCCTCCCTACACCATTCTAACTCCTCAGAGAGTTTTAGGTTGTCTGATTTTAAGGTGTTATGTTCAGACAATTGATTTCTGAGAGAGATAATCTCTTTCTCAGATTTTAATAGGTCTAAACAAAGTGCCTTAAATTCAGACCTAAAGTCCTCTGAGTCAAAGTCAAAGGAGTCAATTACCTGGTCTTCTTCAGTATGAGTTTCAGATTCTGAGTATGATCCTTGTTCTGCATCAGAATTTTGCTGAGAGGCATTTATAGCCATCATGCAGAATTCCTTTTCTTCAGCATCATCCTCATCATCACTTGAGCTTGATGAGGCTTCTGATTCCTCTTTAGTATCCCTCCAACTTTCAGCTACAACCCCCTTCCTTGTATGTTTATTTTTGTTGGAGGAGGATTTGTTGTTGTTGTTTCCTCTAGAGTCCTTGTCTTTTCTCCTATATTTTCTGTCCTTCTTGTCCTTATTCTGATTTTCTGGACAGTCAGGCACAATATGGCCTGGTTTCCTGCATCCAAAACAGATTATTTCTTTATTATTTGATTTGTCATACCTTGGCTTCTCATGCCCTCTGGATGACCTCTTTCTGAAATTTTTCCTGGCCATCTTATAAAATCTTTTGGTCAGCAAACTCATCAATTCTTCATTGCATGTGACCTTATCTTCAGGCTTCTCTTCTATGGATTTGAAAGCAATGGTCTTCTCCTTTCTGATGACTGGAGAAACAGTCTTTTGCTCTTCTTCCCTATTCTTAATGAGCAGCTCATAAGATTTGAGCTTGCCCAAAAGAGCTTTAGTAGTAATCTCAGTTAGGCTTCTGGCATCCTTGATTGGCCAGATCCTTGAGTCCCAAGTGCTAGGGAAGCACATTAGGATCTTGTTATTTAGTTCAGTTAGTTTGATCTCCTTATCCAATGTTTTCAACTCACTGACTATCAGACTGAGCCTGTTGTACATATCTGCAACTGACTCAGCTTCTCCTTTCTTGAAATTCTCATATTGAGATATGAGATGGGATCTCCTGTCCTTCCTTTCATCAGCAGATCCTGAGATAATTTCAGATAACTTGTCACATATATCTTTTGTTGAGCTACATTCAGACACCTTTTGAAATATCTCATCAGACATGGTCTGAGCAAGGATATTCATAGCCTTTGCATCTGCAAATTTCCATTTCTTTATTTCTGCATCTGTTCCTGAAGGAGGTGGAACAGCACTTATACTTGTGATCACTGGTGGTCTTGGACAAACTGTCAAAACAGAATTAAAAATGTCCTCATCAATAAAATTCATGTAAAGCTTAATCCTTGCCTTCCAAAGTGAAAACTTAGAGAGGTTACACACTGGAGGTCTGGTGCTAACATAATCTTTGTTCTGTGCCATGGTTTTGTTTGAAAATAAATATAATACAAAAAGTAATAACTATCCTCTATAGAAGGTTTATCTTATCAAGGATCTTTTAGTTCAGGTGTTAGCCTGTTCAACCAATCTGTTGAAGATTCAGATGTTGAATAACCAACCTGCCTCTGATACCAATTGAAAGTGAGGAAAAAATCTACCTTAACTCTAGAGGGAGGGTGAATAGAGTATTTTTAAAATAATTTACAATTAAAAATATAAAGCAATGGAAGACTTAATTTATGTATATGTGTAAGGTGCTTGTTATGAAATAAAAACTAAAGCATGAGCTAAGAAAACACACAGCACACAGCAAAGTCAAACACACAGCAACTAGATGACACAAGGATCTATACTAGTTCCCCAACAACCTGGGTACATCCACTCTTCTACCACCCTTGGTAGGAATCCACTGCAGGAATAGTTGATCAGGTGTCTGGGGCACCAATGAGCTTTTGATAAGGTGCTTAAAAACCAAAACTAGATTTTTTGATAAGGTGTCTTGCCACCACTGAGTTTTGACAAGGTCTCAGAAACCAGTTTTAGAACTTTTGAAGGGAGTTTTGAAAAACCCCTTTACAGGAGGGAAAGGAAAAGAAAGAAAGAGTTGAGTTGTTCTTCTCTGTCAACAGTCTGAGAGAAGACAAGTGGATGATGATGTCAAAGCTCCCCCTGAGATTTGTAAGGGTTCAGGAAGGTGAGCTTTGCTAGGGTGATAAGTCTTTATTTGCTTCAGATCTCCAGTAATTGATGATTTCAGCAGATGCTAAAATGTTTGATGTTTGGAGTTCTTGATGTTGAAGCTTTTGAACACTTGATGATTTGGAGGAGTTGAGTAGCAGAAGATTTCCTCCACAGAAAACTTTCTTGTGTTCTTGAAGATTTGGGATTCAGTAAATTTGTAAATCTCAGAAGATGAACTCTTGATCAGAGATTTTTTTTATTATTCACTCTTCTGTGTCTCTTTCAATCTAATTCTATTGTATATCTCTTGTCTCTATAATTGTATTGATCTGTTCTTTTAAAAAACATATTCTGTAGGAGTATATCAGATTCTGACTTAGATGGCTATTAGTCATAAATGACTTCCATAAATGACAACTGTCTCTGGGGAAAGTCCTAAGTAACATTCCTTTTAGCCTTCCTTGAAACTTGCATTAGATTGCTTGAAACGGCTAGAAAATCCTTTGCAATAAATGCAGGAAAAAAACTCTGAATGAATCTGAATGAATTCCATATCTGTTCTTGAATTTGAAATCTAAAAGCATCGATGTCTCACAAAAATCGTCGATCTGAGCTCTACGATCGTTGAACTGAGCTCAGAGATTGGATTTATACTAGAGACAAAAAACGTCGACCTGAGCTCTACGATCGTCGAACTGAGCTCAGCGACTTGGAAAATAGCTGAAGACAGGGCGTCGATCTTAGCTCGAAGATCGTCGATCGGAGTTCGACGACTTGCAGAGTTGAGCTCAGAGAACGTCGAACTGAGTTCGACGTTTCGTCGACCTGAGCTCGACGAAAAGTTTCTTTGTCTCAGTAATGAATCCTGATCTTTGAATGGTCTTGGGGGCAGCTCCAAACCTAAGTTCTAAGCCTTAGACTCATTCTAAGGAGACCTTTTCAACTATACAACTAGGTCAAACCAATTTCCTAATAACATAGTGATCCTTGCCCAAATTAGTAATAGGGTGTTCCAACAGACTCTTTTACATTCATGGAGGAGAAGGGACCGAAGATACTCAGAATTCTTCAATCACGAGGGTTTCCCGGGAAGAGATCGCCTCTTCTTCCTCCTCTGCTCAATCTGGTGGGGATGTTTCCTTTGACCAGGAAGATCTTCCTCAAACTGCCAATCCGTTCGGCGACGCTGTTGTATTCAAGGCAGCCATTGAAGATTATATAATGGATAGAATTCTAATCGATATAGACAGCTCAGTCAATCTCCTTTTCAAGTCAACCTTCGAGGCCCTGAGAACTGGGAAACCTTTGCTTTCCATCGAAAGGCCGCTCTATGGTTTTTCAGGAGAAAAGAAATAAGTCGAGGGGAGCGTCACTCTCTCGCTAAAGCTTAGAGGAGCGATCAAGATAAATTGGTTTATAGTGGTCGATGCTCCTAATTGTTATCATGCAATCTTTTGAAGGCCTTTGTTTAATAAATATCAAGCGGTGGATTCGACTTACCACCTTGCAATCAAGTTTTATGTTGATGGCAGGATATGCAGGGTCAGGAGCAACCCAAGGCAGGCTAGAGAGTGCTATCTTCGAACAGTCAACATGATTGAAATCGCCCCTCCTGTCTTCCCAGCAGCAGCAAAAGCGTCTCCTCAGTCAGAGGCTATTGTGGATAGTGAAGGAGCTCACCTGCAACTTGCCCTGGTGACACAAGGTCTCCCCATTTCTGAGGGGGAGGAGAGGAAGCTCTCCATCAACTCGGAGTTACCTAAAGATCAAAAAGCCGAGTTGATCTCTTGTTTGCTGAAGAACCTGGATGTCTTCGCTTGGGCAGTGGAGGGCATACCAGGTATTGATCCGGATGTTGCTTGCCACCACCTCAATGTTGATCCCAACTTTAAGCCAGTGCAGTAGAAGCAGAGGGATGTGGCAAAAAATCTCGCTGATCCAATCAGATATGAGGTCTCAACGCTCCTCAAACCGAATTTTATTCGTGAAATTCAATACCCTACCTAGATATCAAATGTTGTAATGGTTAAGAAACCAGGAGGTTAGCGGCGAATGTGTGTGGATTTTACTCGTTTAAATAAAGCGTGCACTAAAGATTTTTACCCCTTGCCTCAGATAGATTCTTAAGTTTATTCTGCGGTAGGGTACTCTTTTATGAGTTTTTTAGATGCATTCTCTGGTTACCACCAAATAAGAATGCATGAGCCCGACGTTGCTCATACGTCCTTTATTACCAATGATGGTTGCTATCGTTTTCTCGAAATGCCCTTCGGGCTTAAAAATGTTGGTGCGACCTATCAACGCATGATGGATCATGTGTTTAAGGAACAAAAAGGAAGAAACCTTGAGGTGTATATAGATGATCTTTTGGTCAAAAGCAAGTCTTTTTCACTACACCTGCAAGATCGAATCGAGACATTCTCTACTCTGCGTAGATATAAAATGAGGCTCAACCCATCAAAGTGTACTTTTTGGGCGAGTAAGGGGAAATTCATTGATCATCTCCTTACTCCAGTAGGGCTTGCCCCTAACCCTGACAAAGTTAAAGCCATCCTTGATATGGCTCCTCCCTGTTCTCAAAAAGAAGTTCAGCAGTTAGGGGGGAGGTTGGCAGGTCTCGGGAGGTTTATCTCTCGAGTTGGAGATAAGAGTGCATCGTTCTTTAAAATTCTTCGAGGAGCATCCAAGTTTCAATGGATGGAAGAGTTCTCCCAAGCCTTTGAACAGTTAAAGAGACAATTGACTTCAACACCTTTACTGTAGAGCCCCCGACTAGGGGAGATGTTGTTCTTATACTTAGGAGTTGGCCCTGAGGCGGGCAGCTCGGTTCTCGTTCGAGAAGATAATAGGAGGCAGTTTCCAGTTTACTATGTCAACCATATTATCAAAGATTCAAAAACGAGATATCCAATTCTGGAGAAGTTGGCATTGGCATTGGTGATGTCTGCTCGTAGACTTCGTCCTTACTTCTAGGCACACTCAGTTCAAGTAGTCATTGTTCAGCCTTTTAAAAGTGTGCTGGAGAGACCATAACATTCAGGAAGGTTGGCTAAATGGGAAATTGAATTAAGTGAGTTTGAAATTTCTTATGTGCCCAAGATAGCTATCAAAGTTATGGTGCTAGCAGATTTCCTGATTGATACTGCAGAGTCCAATTCTGATCAAGCAGACAGTTCTCCTTTAGATTGGACCATCTATGTTGATGGTGCCTCAGGCAGAAATTCTTCTAGAGCGGGAGTGGTTCTGATCAATCCAAATGGCTTCAAACTTGAGCAGGCAATCAAGTTCTATTTTCCAGTAACAAATAACTAGGGAGAGTATGAAGCCTTGTTAGCAAGCTTGATGCTTGCAAGAGAGCTCAGAATTGACCATGTGCACATAAAGACCTACTCTCTGGTGATGGTGTCACACATTCTCGGTAACTTTGAGACCAGGGAGCCTGTGTTGATGAAGTATCTTACTCTAGTAAAAGTTGAAGATGGTAGATTCAAAAGTTTTACTATTGAACACATCCCAAGATCAGAAAATGAGGAGGCAGATGTTCTTTCCAAGTATGGACTTCCATCAGGAGGAACAACTTCTGAACTCTTTCGCCCGGCAGTGGATGAAGAAGAGTTGATGAAAATTGATCATCATCCCTCTTAGATGGATCCGTTCATTCTTTACTTGTCAACTAGAAACTTTCATCAGTCAATCAAAGATAAGAAAAGATTCAAGATAAAAGTAGCCTACTATTACCTTGTGTCTGGTATTCTATACAGAAAAACCTTCTTGTCTGCAATGACAAGATGTGTTTCAGACGGTGAAATTCCTTCTATTCTTCACGAATTGCATTTTGGTGAGTGTGGAAGTCACTCAAGAGGAAGAACCATAGAAAAAAGGATCCTGCGGTAATGTTATTTTTTGCATACTATGAAGAAAGATTCTGGGGCTTATGCAAGAAAATGTGTTTAGTGCTAGAAAAGTGCTCCACTTCAACATCAAGCTGCTCAGTCACTCAGATCAATCGCAACTCCTTGGCCCTTTGCTATTTGGGGAATGGATCTCATTGGCTTTTTCCCATGGCAAGCGGACAACGACACTTTATCATAGTGATGATTGATTACTTAAACAAATGGATCGAGGCTAAGGCATTGGCAAAAATGACTCAAGTTGTGAAGAATTTCATTTGGGACGAGATAGTCTGCCGGCATGGTGTCCCAATGGAAATAATCACTGACAATGGACCATAGTTCAACAATGATGAGATGGTTGATTTTTGCAAGAAGATCGAAACAGAGCTGCGCTTTGCATCAGTCCATCATCCTAGAAGTAATGGTCAAGTTGAAGCAGTTAATAAGCAGATCCTCATCTTGCTCAAAAAGAAAGTGCAAAATCTCAAGGGCTGTTGGCCTGATCAATTTCCTTCAATTGTCTAGAACTTGAGAACAATGCCTTCGTCTGCAACAGGAGAAACTCCATTCAAGCTTTCTCATGGTTCGGAAGCTCTTATTCCAATTTAGTTTGAAGTCCCATCACCAAGAGTTCTGCTTGCTAGACAAGGCCTGGAGGATTGGCTTGAGCGGAATAATGAATAGATGAAGTTCAGCTTGGAGCATATTGAAGAAATCAGAGATAAGGCCGCAATAAGGCAAGAAGAAATCAAGAGAAGAATGGCCCACTACTTTGATAAGAACGTGAGGATCAAACACTTTCAAGTGGGAGATCTGGTTCTTAAAAATGTTGATATTGTAGTAAGAGCCGGATCTGTTGGAAAGCTTAATCCGAATTGGGCTGGGCCATTCATTGTCAATGAAGTGCTCAAGAATGGGGCTTATCACTTACAAACGTATGAAGGAGAAGATGTTCCATATACATGGAGTGGAGATGATATAAAGCGGTTCTATTCCTAAACCTCCTCCTCTTTTTTCCTTCCTATATAAACTTTTCAAAGATTATCATTAATAAAAAGCTCCTTTCTAACACTTCTTCAAGTATCTTTTTGTCTATTAAATATTGACAGTTAATGCATTGAGTAAGAGCAACTTCAAACGGTTCTATCCCTGAACCTTCTCTTTTCTCTCTTATGCAAGTCTAACAAAAGTTTATATTGATCAAAGTCTTTCATACTGACACCTTTTTAAGTGCTTTCTTTCTTTTGTTTCCTGAACAACTCCAAAAGTTGTCTGATACCAGGAGACATCGCCGAGTTCAGCTGAAACCTCCCTTAGAACCATTATCCTTAGCGTAACACCACGAATAACACATGTTGCAGGGAGATTCCGCACCGTGTAGTGCGATCTTGCTGGTTCTAGTGCGACAGGAACTGTATTTCGGATCCCGGCTAATACCTGACCCCACCTATGCATTTTGGAGGGACAGGGTGGAGGTTAGCTCTACCATGCCATTGAAGAGATATCATTATAACATTGATGATCGGGTGTGGAAAGCAATTCTATACGCACCTGCCCACGGGTCATCTTTGTTTGTGACCCTCGAACACTCCTTGGTACCCTCAAGCAGTGCATGCAGGAGACCCACATCCCTATTGATCTCAGGGGAAAGCAATGCTACTATGTCCGCACCTGCCCAAAAGATCAATTTGGACTATACTCCAGGAAAGAGGGCAATGAATCGTTTTGTTAAGTGTGTAGATCTTGAGATCCAGTGTGGAAAGCAATGCCACTCCGGCCGCACCTGCCCACTTGGTCACAAGTCTGCAGCTCATTCTTCACAGGAATTTGGTTATCGACAGAATCTGGTTTTCTAGTCTGCCCAGTCCGCCTGTTTTTCTTGGGTTGATCTTAATAGTTTGTAGCCCGGTGTGGAAAGCAATGTCGCTCTGGCCGCACCTGCCCACTTTGTCACAAGCAATAGATCATTTCTATTTTATTATGAGCGGACTTTGGGTTTCTAATCTGCCCAGTCCGCTGGATTCATTTGGGTTGATCGTATAGTTTTCGTGTCCATTCGAGAAAACCAATGCCGCTCCGGTCGCACCTGCCCGCTTGGTCGCGAACTATGGGTCATTTCTATTTGCAATTAAGGGCAGACTGTGATTTAATATCCGCCCAGTCCGCATACTTGGTCATGTTTATCTTTTCTTTCAATTCTCAGTCTAGCGACTATTCTAAGACCGCAACTTTTATTATCGAAGCTATCTTAAGCTTGCAAAGGTTTATTAAATTTTGGAAAAGGAAATGGCGGACTGCTATTGGAACTCGTCATAATCTGCTTAATGGTTTATTATTCTGGCAAGCAATCAAATAACCTTGATCTTATTCATATTGCGGCGAGCTGTAGTTAAACTATTTGATAAAGTTTCTTAATTGACGAGTTGAAAGGTTATATGGTGCGGATAATATCTACATTGCGCGGACTGATATATGGAGTTTGCCCTTTAACTATAGATTGCATTTAAACAAGGAAAAAGCAGAGCATTGCAGAAGACACATGCTGATCCCAAAATATCCTTTTGTATTTAATAAATCAAGTTACAGCTTTCAAGTGTCTAGCGGACTCCAATCTTGAGTCCACCGCCTTTACAAAATTGATAACAAAAATAAATTATGTATCACTCCTCTTCTGTTTTTTCTTTGCAAGTTCGTCAGAGTTTAGGCCTTCTATAACGATTTCAGGGGAGTAGCCCTCTGAGCCGCTTCCGCTGCTGCTATCTGAGTTATTGTTGACTGTGGACTTGCTGGGCGAGCTCTCGTCAGTAGATCCAGATGTGGATGCGTCGGACTTGGCAAACTGATCTCTACCATGCCGTCTTGAACCAACATTAACACAATGATCTCGGCTCCATCGCCTCCCCCTCCTCTTACTTCTTCTTCTTCTTCTTCCACTTCTTCTTATTCCTCCTCAACAATCACATCCTTTCCCTTTTCAGTCCGCTCCATGGCCGCGACCTGCTCCTCCGACTCAGGGAAGAGTTGCAGAAAACGGACACCATCTACTCCTTCCTTCAAGAAGCATCACAAATAATTCTCTCAATAGAGATCTCAATGGTTTCTTTAACAAAAGGGAGCATGACGGCCTTGAAGTTTAAATTTTCCAAGTCATACGCGACCTGTAAAAGACCAAAAGAATGAAACAAATGTCAGTTCGTCGCGGACTTTAAAAAGAGAGCGCTGCAAAAAACCAAACTTACCGCCAGCTCTTCTTTCTGCATAGCGACTCTCTTCCCTAGTTGCTTGTTTCTTTCTTTGACCGACTTCATCTCTTCCAAAAGTTTCTCATTTTGGGTGAGCAGATCTCTTGTCAGGGAGAAGACAAAATGGTTTATCACGGCGCTATTCACGCTTGCCTGGGCGGCCAGCAAAGGGAGGTCGGCAGGGGAAACCCTCTTCAGGTCGCCCAGATTGCGCTTCACGTAGAGTGCGGAGATCGCAACATGCGTGTGACGGGTGATCTTCGAACTTTTCCATGAATGCATCGTGGTTGATAGGAGGATATATTTGTTCTTGCTATGCTAGTGGATCATTAGTTTCCCCCTCAGATCCTTCTGGCGGTTACCAAAGCCATGCATCACAAAGCTTTCAGATGAGGAGCAGTCCGCCGCGGGATCCCCCTCCACTTTCGTTTTCCTTCCGATTTCTTGTCTTCTTTCCCTCTATGTAGGGGTGAGTCCGCTTGGCATTTCCGGCAGGTTTGCGGGCACAACCAGGGTCGCTACAAGAAAAGAACAAGTGTTAGCACAACAGGTCACGACGGATACAAAAATGAGTCCGCTGAAGCTTACTTTCTTCACAGTTCACGCCATCCAAGCTCTCCAGTAGCGGGATGTAATGCTCGATGTCTAGCCTGGCTCCTTTGAGAAACTCGACAATGGCGAGAACCACTGCATCAAGCTGGACGCTCTTAAAGGTAGTGTCCGCGCGCTCCTGCGGACAGGTTTGCACGAGCCTAAGGTCACCCTCAAAGATCAAGAACCTGAAGGTCCAGTTATGAATCTTGTTAGGCAGACCCATGACCTTCATTCCTCTGCAGTAGAAATAGATCACACCTTTATATGGGTGACCTCCAGAAGGTGTTATTGAGCGAGCTAAGAATATTTTTCGGAAAATATTAAGAGAGAATGTGATCTTCTCAGACCGCAAATAGGAGAGAGAGCTAAAAATTGCAGCAACGGTGTTGGGTGCGAGCTGGCCCGACACCATCCAATAGTGCTCGAATATCTCCACCATCTCCCATAGCAGTGGGAATTTGAACCCGCTATCAAAGTGGTCGACAGGTATAGCGATCTGGGTCGCCGTTTAAAAGTTTATTCTTTCCTCGTTGGCGGGCAGGCGGACAAGCAAGGCCGAGCCCGCCATATGTCTCCCAACGAAGGCCTCTAGGTGGGCCTCTGTCAGTGTGCATTTCCTGTGATCAGCATCGTGGAAAGCAAGCACGGCATCAGTTCTGGCAGACAACATATCTTCAGGCCACAGGGTCCTCTGCTAAAGCTGCTTTCCTGCATAGACAAAACAACAGGGCTATATTTATAACAGCTAGATCTGACAGCATTTCAGCCAGACCGCGTAGCTTAATCTTTAAGTCCATAGAGCTCACATAAAAATCAATTTTCTCATCTCCAAGATAAAACACCGCGGAAACAGGCTTGAGTCTGACCAGCTCGCAATACTTCCCACCTGCATACTAATTCACAAACACGGACGCAGCACTAGTCCGCAAAGTTCGTCATAGATCACTACATAGTATAAATAAATAAGCGCAATTTCACGTCAGAATAAGCAGATATCGCATTTAGTCCGCATAAATACAGCATTTTTCATTATATAAGTCACACATCACAAAGAATTGTTCGCATATTATACATAATATTTCGTCTCGATGACGGACTCAGCGATCTCTCAACTCAGGTCGCACAGGTCGCTCCTACCGATCCCTAAATAGATAAGCCGCCCGGTCACTCACCTAGAGATTCTCGGCAAAAAGCTGGTGGAGATGATGATATTTGGAGATGCAAGATCTGTGCAGATATGCGGACTACCGGTCCACCCGGCTCAGAGGGATCGTCAGCTCTATTGCCGGCCTCAGCTCCTCATCCGCAGAGGGCTGGCTACCCTTTGCTGGGGCTGCTGGCTCTAGAGCAGTGCGATCTGGCAATCGCGTCCTCTCTTATGCGACCTCGGCTGCCTGCTTGCCCTTCTCTTCTCGATTCATCGCCAAATATTTACCTTTGTAGACGCGAGCGTCGTCAGCATGTCGCTTCCTCTCCCTGTCAGATCTTTCCAACGCCTTAGAGATGTTGGCGACCTGATCTTTCAAATCTTTCTCACGCTCTGCCTCCCCTTTTTGCATTCTGCAGCCTTCCTTAACTCCCCTTGGATTTATTTAATTTTATTTCGAAATTCCTTCTCTAATATTGTGACTTTTCCCAGGCGAGACTGCTCATCTTTGGCAGACTCATTAAGCGAGACTGCATCAGCTACAGCATCCGGCGTGGTCACGATCTTGCCAGTCTCAACAGAGTCTGGAGGCAACTTCTTTCTTGCAACAAAGAAAACCAAGTTCACATTCAAATCCAGTCCGCATCAGACTCAAAACATAGAGATAAAAGATCCCTTTTTGCAAAGGCAGCAGCGAGCTGGCAACATTCGAACACAGGCCCCTTATCCGCTTCGGGTCAAAAGTGCTTAGTCGTTTCCTCCACTCGCGATGAGCCGCAATTCTCCTCTCAGCCGCAAAGCTCATCGAGACAACTAAATCGCCAGTTTCTGTGATGATCTTGACTGGCCTCGACTTCCGTGGTGGCGACCTATAAAGCCAATGATGCATAAAGTATCTTGGAGCAAGTTGAAGTTTACCTGTCCGCAGCAGATCAGCAGAAATTTGCCAAGCTTCGGCTTCTTTTTCCGTCGTTATCTTCTTCAAGGCCACCTTTACTGTCGCCATATGGGTAGCGATCTTCTTCTTCTGCTCAGCAATCTTCTCCCTCAGATTTTCTTCTCCCTCTACATGAGATGAAGAAGGGTGCTCGCCAACCTTGACTTCCAAGATTCCGACCTTAGGCTGCAACACCTCTAGCAAGGATTGGTTGATAAGATCAAGCTGATCGACATCAATGGAATTCAGTATTTCATTAGTTGACAGACTGACCGTCAAAAGGGAATTATTTCTCAGTATTTGGGCATCCGGAGTATCGAGATCTCCCTCAGATACTTCTTTTTCCCGCGGCCTGTGCTACAAGTTTGTAACCCCAGTCCTCACGTAGACATTTTTCTCCTTCCAAGCTCGCAGTTTCTTCTCTACCTGCTCGTCCATAGTGGACTTGTCTCTCTTCCTCTTCTTCTCAGAGGGGGCCTTTTTCTCAGTGGAGTCTGCGGCAGCCTTCCCTAAGTCTGACTGGCTCTCGCGGACTGTCTCAGGGTTTACAACGACCAATGCCTATGAAGGCGCATCTTTCTCAACTTCCTCTCCCGTAGGTCGCATATCTTCGTCAAGGTTAATGATTGACTGCCGGGCGTTCGACGAAGATACCTCAGCTTCGACATTAGTGTGGATTGTGTCTGCTGAGTTTGCGGATTTCTGAATACTAACAATCTCTGGCGGATTTAGCGTCTTATCCGCACTCTTCGATGGTTGTTCTGAATGAGATACGGGGGCACCCCCAGACTTCTTAGGTGTAGGCACGTCAGTCTAGCGGACTGCTTTTACAGTAAGCTTCTTACTCTGAGAGCTCTCTCCTTCAGAGCGGACTGACGTCCCTCCTCGCTTTATCACCTTATTTGTTTTCATTGGCATTATCGATTTTTCATTCTTTGCATCAAGGCTAGTTAAGAACGTGCCAATTCTTGCCATGCCGGACTGCAGAGTTGAGACCTCAAGGGGTGAGTAGTGACCCATGGCGATGATAACTTTAGCAAAAACAGAACCTCCGGCGATATTTATAGCGCTTACAACATTAAAGAAGCTTGCGGACTCGGCGATTAAGATAACATTTTCGAAGTTTTCAGAAACTTAAAAATGTGCGGGGATTATGTTAACCCCTCAATACGCAACCCGTACAAGATTCCAAGGTCACCTACCTCACCGGCTGCGGATTCAATTTGGCAGTCCTCCCAGCTCGTCGAAACCCTGACATATTTCCAAGTTCAGGTGCGTACTCGATTGTTCAGTCCGCCCAGTTTGTCCTAATCCAGGAGAGGCTCAGGATCTTCTGTAGGCAGACATAGTGCTCAGTCCGCCCAGGTCGCAGCCCTCCAACAGGATTGCGCCTTGCAGCATCAGACGGAAGCTTCAGCCCGCCAACCCAGTCCGCCCCTCCTGCGCGGACTGGCGTGTTTTCTTCTTTTCGCTTCCCGTCACCGCTGCCCGGCTCTCTTGTACCCCAGGCAGTCGGTTATTTTAGCCCTGCCCATTTGGGCAGGCCCCTAAATCAATAAATAAGGGGAAGTGGTGCACCCAAAGCACGCTGACTCGAGCCCAGGAGCCTACTTATTAAAGGATGCTGACTCGAATCTTGGGCTTTGCGATCTATAGCTCTCTCTCCGTTCTGTTCTTCTTTCTACTACCTATAATTTTCTCTTTGCAATCAAAGTAAAGCCCGTCGCAAAAGAGGAATTCAGGCTGCGGCGGGTGAAGTGTGGTGTTGTTATGGCTCATGGCTCTGCTGCCCTTTTTCTCTCATCCGCTCAGTAGATTGCTGCTTGCAGTTTGCCTTTTCCCTTCCTTTCCCCAGTGCTCGAGCCATTAGCTAGTGGTGCTCAACTCCCTTTCACTTTTCGTGCATCAACATATCTATAGAGAGAGATCTAGATCTATGAATTGATCTAGACTAGCATAGTCTTATGCCTCTATTCTATCCGGATAGATATATCCCTATGAGCGACTACGCCGATCTTTTCTTAGATGTTTTAGTCACATCCGTTTCCACCCCGGAGAGGAAGTTTTGGATCTTTCAATCTGATGTTGTGAGGGAAGTGACCTATGTGAGGTCCATAAGATACCACGGCTTTTAGTGTTCTATGATTGCCCTCCGAATAATGAGAAGGTAGTTCGATCCTTTTTCTTCTGATCTTCCTAGTCAAAGGGGATCCGGAGCAATAGGTCGAATTACTATAGAAAGAAGACTTGTAAACAAAAGTACTGATTGTACGAGTAGGAAGATTTTTGTTTTTCTCGCTCCTTCTCTTCGAGAAGAAGAAAGATTTGAAATGAAAAAATTTATCTTCATTCTGTTGTGCTCAGCGAAGGAACTGCCTAAGCATACTTTTGCGGGTCCAAACTTCTTTGTTCTTTCTAAGTCTTCTTCTTGTATAGAAGAACATAACTCTTTCAAAAACCGGGATTTTAGTAGTAAGCGGCACCCCCTCTTAGTTTTGAGTAGGCGGAACCATTCTGTTTTTGTTCTTCTCCACATTTTGACCGGCAGGAATTTTCCTATTCTTTTTTCAACTAATATGTCGATATAGAAAGATCTAATTCTTTCTTCACCACAGGTTCTCGCGTCATTTTCTTAAAAAGGGATTTGATCACCGTAGGAAACTTTCAAATGAGTAATGCTGACCATTCCATTATTCACTCAAACCCTTCGATGACTTATTGATTGCCTTTCTTGAGGAAGAGTGTCACTAAAATGGAGACGAACCGGAATCATGTCCGATCTTGTTTCATTATTGAGTAGAAATCCACCTTTGGCTAGTCGCTTCGCGCCTCTGTGCATCTCCATTATTGGTAAATCCCCATAATAAAGGGGCAACTTTCGTGTAGTTTGTGATTTGATGTTACTGTTTCAATTTTCTCTCAGAGAGAGATTTCTTTTCATGGATCTCCTCTTATTCCTCAATCTTCGGAGAATGCAGCGTTGTATTTGAGAAAGTTCTCTGTTCCGAACATTTCCTGGAATTAGACGGCACGTTTGAAATTGTAATGCAGGCATGGCATATCTCATTGAATCAGTCTTTTTTGCCACATCGCGTAAAAAGGGAATCGAACCCGATTCTTCCATGACCCCCCACGAAGGGTCCTCCCTTAACTCAATGAACTACGAGAATTCTCGTGACGTTGTCAGTTTAAACAAGTCGTAGATAGACTACTTCTGTTAACCCCCAAATCAGCAATCCCTCCTAAGGTAGCCAGCTCGCAAGTCGTGGCCTGCTCCAGGAGGTTGCGGCCTGTCGGCCTATCTTTCTAAGGGTGGGCGGACTGACCTCTCAGTCAGCTCAGTCCTCTCGGTTAGGGTGGTCTCTCTAGCAAGACTGCCCAGGTTGCGCAGCTCCTGCTTGCTCTGCACGGGGTGCGGACTGCTTCCTCAGTCCGCCCCTACAGGACGCGCGATTTGATCGGCTAACCACGCAATAGTTCATTTTTCTCCCAAGCACGAAATACCCAACAATATGGCGGACTCGCATTCCTATCCGCCTAGACTGCTCGATAGCAAAGTGCTCAGCAGGTTGCAGATTTAGTCTTCAGTCCGCCTAAGAGAGGCGGACTCGCTCCTCCCTCCAGCTCTCCAACCCGCACTACATCCAACGGACTCATCTACAGCCCGCTAGGACGCAAGTTGGCGACCAACCCTCCTGTCCACAAGCAATAGGCGGACTCGTCCTCAGTCCGCAAGGTCGCCAACCCTCATCTCCAAGCAAATGATGCCACCAGCAGGCGGCCTGTTCAACCCGTCCGCTGCAAAGTTGGGTGGACTTGTTTTACAGTCCGCCAAGGCTACAATAGCTCGGCAGCAAATCGCTCATCCACTTCGAAGCGGGCTGGGCAGACTTATTCTTCAGTCCGCCAGCTAGACCTTCAGTGCCGGGTCTCCGCTTCCTCCCACCAGCAGACAAACTCTCCAGCTTGGCAGCCAATTGCTCATCCTCTTCGCAGCGGGCTAGGCGGACTCGTTCTGCAGTCCGCCAGCTAGCCCTTCAGTTCCCGATGTCCGCTTACTCCCAGCAGCGGAAGAACTCCCCAGCTCGATAGCCAATTGCTCATCCTCTTCTCAGCGGGCTGGGCGGACTCGTTCTACAGTCCTCTAGCTAGCCCTTCAGTTCCCGGTGTCCGCTTCCTCCAAGCAGCAGATGAACTCCCCAGCTCGACAGCCAATCGCTAATCCTCTTCGCAGCAGGCTGGGCAGACTCGTTCTGCAGTCTGCCAGCTAGCCCTTGAGTTCCCGGTGTCCGCGTCCTCCCAGCAGCGGACAAAATCCCTAGCTCTCACAACCCAGCGCGAGCTCGCTCAGCAGCAGGGGCGGGCTCATCCCAGTCCGCTAGCAGCAAGAACAGCTGTAGATAAGACCCAGACCGCGTGGCCTGGCGCAGAATCTGCAGACTCAGCATTGTACTCGCACAACTCACCATCTCACCGGTGGTGACGTTACAAAGACCATTACCTCCTCGGGCCTATAAATATGCCCTCTTACCTCTCATTCAAGGGACATGGATGAGAGGACAAGGTCTAGGCATCAGCTCCTGTAGACTCCACTTCTAAGTCCACGCGACCTCTAGTTTCTTCTCCCAGCTTGATGAAGCAGTCCTCCCGGCTTAGTCCAGCGAGCTCCTTGATCAGCTGATCGCGCGGTCAGCCGACCTCTTTTGTCAGTCTGCACAGCCTCTGGCATTATTCTCTCCTTAGCCGACAGCTTCCCCCCTTGTACCCTTTATTCCGTTTTACATGCAAAGGTGCTATCTCAAGCTGTAACTTCAATTATAATCAATGGAAAGCCCGTCGAAAGAGAGGCATTCAGGCCGCGACGGGCGAAGTCTGCTATGGCCGATGTTAGCCGCCCTTTCTTCTGTTTTCTTCTATCTTCATGCGCGACTCAGAGTAACCAACTTCCCAGTAGTATCTCAACCCCGCTCCGCATTCAACATCTGATGTAGGCCAGCTCTTTCGAGCGTTTTGGCGGCCGACAAATTAACACGACGCTCTCGAATAATTCTCACGTTACACTCTAGCATTGAACGTCGCAGCGGTTTAATTAATATTATTCCTAAACAACAATTACGGAGGGTTCGCAAAGCCCTTCAAGATAGTACCAAGGCGATAGGCCAAGGTCCTCTCAAGCGAAAAGAACCCACACGGTTCGATCGAACATGTTGTACCAAAAGAGAAACCACCGAAAACAAAAGATTCGGGCAAGGGTGGTTCTCTCCTAACAAAATACAAATGAGGGCCGCCACGCCTCACAAACTTAAACGAAAATACGATAAACAAGACAATAACTAAAATAAAATAAACCACGAAAAATCAAGCGTTTCACAAAATGCGTAATTTGCCAAAGCCACAAGATTTATCTAAGGAAGAGAAACACGTTAAGTAGAGATTTTCATTACCCAACCGGATTGGATGAATCCGGTTACGCTCAACTAGAATCGTTCCTCAACGGCACCACCAGAGATACGCTGGAGGGAGAGAAATTCGTAGCCTTCTTCGTGTCACGCTGTATTTGGAAAGTCCCGGCGAAATCTTCTGAATATGGAAAGAATAATTCCAAATAAGGCAGGAAAGAGAAAAGTTGGCAGGATATCGGAATATTTTAGGAAAGATATTTTTCAATTATGGTAGGTAGAGAAATTATGGTAGGAGGTATATTTCGATTATGGAGAATAAGAGGGGAATATGGTAGAGAATATTTTGGTTTAGGAATGAGATTTGGTAGTAGAGATTAAAGATGGTATAATATCTTGGTGTTTAGGAAGGAGATGTGGGAGGGGGGTCGGTTTTGGGGTTGGGGAAAAGGAGAGATGAATGGTGGCTGTTTTTTGGTGTTAGGGTGGCCGATTTTTTAGAGGGGTGGTGGAAAGCTCGGTTTGGTGGGGTGTTGTGGTGGTCGGGTTGCTGAAAGGAAAGGTGGTGGCCGGTTTGTGATGGTGGAGAAGAGGGGCTCGACTAGGTTATGGAAATTGTGGCTCGGTTTTGCTAAGGGAGTGGGAGATGGCCGGTTTTGCGAGGGGAAAATGGTCGTGGTGGTCGGGTAGTAAGGGAGGCAAGGGAGAAAGGGAAGGGAGAAGAGATGGCCGTCGGCCAACACAAGAGGAAGAGGATGGGGGAAGAGGGATTTCGGCCAAAGATGAAGAAGGAGGAGAGAATTCTTCAAGAGGAGGATTAAGGTTGGTTTTTTTCAATTTCATTCATTCACTAATTAAAACATGAAGGATACATGCCTATATATAGGCTACACCACTCAATCTCCCTCCAAACAAACTTCAAAATTCAAAATTCAAATTGAACATATGATGGTTATATGCACCCATCATAGTTCATGAAATGAAATAATTAAAATACTACATGATGGTTATACGCACCCATCATTACACATGAAATGGAAATTAAAACATGAAATTAAATAACATTGCAAAAATAAAACAAAGCATAAAAATTAATTAATAATTATTAATTATTATTAATATGTTGGCTTGCGTTCAGGACGGGTATTATGGCGATGCTCCACATGAACATCCGTAAGCACGCCATCGCCGTCTTTAAAATGTTGCGGGCCGTCGTCTCCATCAATCGGGTCACCATCATCATCAGAGGGAGGACGCTCCTTGGCGACATATCATGGGAAGTCGGTTCCATCAATCCTCCCCCTCTTAAAACGACTCATCACTGATGAGTATGCCTGCGAGTACTCGTCTGGGAGGTCATCGACGGGGAAGAAGAACCTGCATGACACAAGGTGGTCTTGGAAGGACCTCAAATATGCATTAGCCAAAAAAGGAAAAAGAATTTCAACAACATCCACCAACATACCTCTGATGGAGACCGAGAAGGAGAACGATCCTAGAAAACTATCACCACCCAACCCAGTAGAAAACATAGTGGAAAATATATACGGAGAGCTAGACATTTCAAGTGGCATTAAAGCATAAAGCGTAAAATATGTAACGATGAAAATAGGAGATATGCCCCAATCAGTGGAAAATTTTAATAGAAACGTTACGGTTAAGTCATTTGGCGTTGAGTAAGTCAACCTCACTCAACATCGTGGCTGTTTTGGGGTTGAGTGTTGTGGATTCACTCAACGCCAAAGCCTGTTTTTCTCTAATTCAAAAGCGTTGAGTGAGTGGACCTCACTCAACACCATGGTTGTTAGGTTTGGCATTGAGTGTGGTAAACTCAATCAACGCCGAGGCTAGTTTTTGCTACTAAGTAGAAAAGCATTCACAGCGTTGAGTGAGTTGAGCTCACTCAACGCCGTCAACCAGCGAAGGTTTTGCGGCTAAGTCCTTTGGCGTTGAGTGAGTGGAGCTCACTCAACGCCGCGTTGAGTGGACTCGACGCTGTCCCTGGCTAGCGTTCGGCGCTGAGTGAGTGAAGCTCACTCAACGCCATGTCAGGTTTGGCGTTGAGTGAGTGGAGCTCACTCAACGCTGCGCTGAGTGGACTCGACGCTTTTGCCTTGGGTTGGTGTGTTTCCTTAGGATTGTTAGTATGGCTTTTTCTCTTAGGAGGGGGGGTGTTTTGTGTTCGGCTAGTTTTTGCATGCCGACTCGTGGATTATGGCAGATGGTGTGGTTTTGTGGGCTCTGTAAGGGGTGAATTGTGTGTGCTGAGCTATAGCTACCACCACCTAGACCGTGTTGGGCTGGTATGGTTTGGTGTGTGGACTCTGTAGCTGCCACCGTTTTTTTAACCCTTGATTGTTTTTTTGGGTCTGGTTATTGGTGAGGGCTCTGCCGCCCACTCCGACCCAAGGTTTTCACCACGGCCAATAATTAACAAAGGTTAGGACTGTTAGTTCCTTTCCTTTGTCATGGCTATTTCTTTTGGCATATGTTTGCCTTGGTGCTGCTGCGGGTTTTTAGTATAGTTTATTGCTATTTATGTTCATACTTGGTGTACTTTTACTGCTCTTTGGACAGTGTTTCTTCTTACTGTCATGCATTTTCTTCTACTGATAGTATTTTATTGCTGGGTTGGTAAACCCCTTCTTTTATTGCTTATGAATCTAACGCTCCACTCCCAAAGATTTTTTTACTTGTTGAGGTGTTCTTTCTTTGAATGCCTCGGGTTCAGGTTGTAGCCAGTTAGACGGCTAGTGCTCTTGTGGAGTTTGTTGATAGCCTCTTAGGCAGCTGAGGTTGCCATCTTCATCCTTATGAGGTAGTTATCTTCCTTTCTCTATAGACATGCATACTCACCAGTGGGTTCGTGTCAGGTTGTTGACGCTCAATAGTGGCTTACTTGTGATGCTGGGTATGAACTAAAACTGCTACTTTTGCCTAGTTGAGGTTGTTCACTTGTTTTCTGGTAAGGATTTATGTTAGGTTGCATGTTAGGTATTTTAAAACCCTAAAACATTACTTTATGTATCTCATGCATGTCATGTTTCTAAAACTAAGACACTATTTTTCCTAATAGCGTAAAGACTGTATTTTTTATATATATACTGTACTAACCTCTAGAGTCGTGCAAACCATGAGTCGTCCCTCGGGGACACTTATGCTCATTCAGGATGTCTAAGCAACTTAACCAAAGTATTTTCTGCTGCGTATAAATATATATTTTGGACTAGCTGATCCATTGTGTCGAGGGATACGGCCATTAAGATGTAACTTGTTTTCTTTCATATTAAACTATGAATTTTCCTTAAAATCTAAAGTATGGAGTTTTGCCTGAGCGTGTGCAGTTATCCCCTGCACGACGTGGCATCACGACACATATTTTCTCGTACTCTGATACGATTTAATCGTTGAGAAAATGTGGGTTGTGACAAGACTCCCTTTCGCTTTTCGTACATCAACAATTAACACGCGACCTTCAGATTCAAGTAGTTTTTTGAAACCAGCGGACAGACATGTCAGACCACCGAGCCCGCCGTTTAGACCACTCCAGTTTGCCAGAGGACTCGCTGTGGGAGGCCATAGAATAGTCTCGTTGGGAGGCTGAACGATCTCGCAGGGAGACCGATCAGCGACTTTATACCATCAGTCAAGCCTTGCTCGTGCTGACTCAGCGACTTGCTCCTCAGGCCGCAGAAGATATTGCGGACACCCTAGTTCGCTCGACCCCAGTCTGCCATACTCCAGTCCGCCGAACTCCAGCTCGCCAAACTCCTCTTCGACAATCACCTGCAGTCACTCCTCCTCAGCCTCGCCATCAAGCTCAGCCCGCAGTTCCTCTGCGGCCTCAGTGTGATCAGTTCGCGCCTCTGATGGACTTCTTCAGAGAGGTGGCCAGGGGAACTCCAGCTCGCCAGCTCGACTTCGCTGATCACCAGTTCGCCGAGCCTGCGGACCCTCTCGTTCTAGTCCGCTCCTCCTACCCTACAAAGTTTGAAACTCCATCTCTCTTCGTCGATAGATTCCGATGGGATTCTTCTCCTAATAACTTCAGAGAACCCTGTCTTCCTTTCTACTCAGGGGACTGATCCCATTGCCCATCTGCAGGCATTCGAAGGGGTTGTTGCATTGAGATGCCTCTCCGATGCCCTAAAATGTAAGCTTTTGGTTACTACTCTCGATGGACAGGCGAGAGCGTGGTTCTACGAGCTGCCTCCGGGCACAATTTCTTCCTTCGCTAAGCTTCGCAGCAAACTCTTGTTGAGGTTTGCTACCTCAAAAAAGAGAAAAGATGGACTAGCAGCTCTCTTTGACATCAAGCAGAGGGATAACGAATCGGTTGCACAGTTCATTAATCGCTTTCAGAAGGAGATCCAGGGGGTGAGGAACGTGAACCCTGATTATTATAAAGTTGCTCTAATTCATGGCCTCCGGGAAGGCCTCTTAAAGTTCAAAGCAAAAACTAACGCACCATCCACCTACCAAGAATTGATCGCAATGGTAAATCGCTTCATCGAGGGCGAGAACGCCAACCCAACTTATATCTAATCCCTGACAGCTAAGGCTGAAGGAAGGGATGCTTCCACTCTTCTTCTAACAACCATAATCATAATAAGCCTCCTCGGCCCGAATTCCAGCCTCATTATCAAAGGGGGAGAAACCTCCTCCATAAGAAACCCATCATTGGCCATCAACAGTTTCATGAACAGAGACTGTCGTTGGCCGCCACTCCCGTCGTACCACTTTAAGCGCTTCCTATTCTTCAGAATGCCTTGCCTGCTCCAAGGCCGTATGAGAACAGCTCCGTAGAGGAGCTTCCAGATCTAGGATTCGATATTGAAGAGGTCGTCCAGATCATTCAAAGAAAATCGGAGGAAAAGAGACAAGGGCCTCAATGAGAGTGGAGGCCAAGGAACAATTCACAGTACTGCGAATTCCACAGAAAGAAGGGTCACTTGATTGAAGACTACAAGCCCCTTCGACAATTGGTTTAAAGATTGCTTGTCGAGGGCAAGATCAAGGATCTAGGCAAGAAAAGTGATTCTTCGAAGCATTCCACCTCCAAGGGCATGGAGGTGGCTGAAGTTCAGTTAGAGTGTGTGGAGATAGAGGATGTAGGTCGTCTGGGGCCTATAAATGTTCGGCCTGAGTGTTTTGAAGCAAATGATGAGGCTGCCCTGGGGCGAATCTTCTATATTCATGGAGGAGCAGGGACTGAAGCTACTCAGAAGTCTTCAATCGTGAGGGTTTCTCGGGTAGAGGTCACTTCTTCTTCCTCCTCTACTCAATCTGGTGGAGATGTTTCCTTTGTACAGGAAGTTCTTCCTCAGACTGCCAATCCGTTCGACGACGTTATTGTAGTCAAGGCAGCCATTGAAGATTATACAGTGGATAGAATTCTAATTGATACAGGCAGCTCAGTCAATCTCCTATTCAAGTCAACCTTCGAGGCCCTAGGAACTGGGAAGCCTTCGCTTTCTACAGAAGGGTCGCTCAACGATTTTTCAGGATACAGGAAAGAAGTGGAGGGGAGCGTCACTCTCTCGGTAAAGCTTGGAGGAGCGATCAAGCCAATTCAGTTTATAGTGGTCGATTCTCCTAGTTGTTATCATGAAATCTTTTGAAGGCCTTTGCTTAACAAATATCAAGCGGTGGTTTCGACTTACCACCTTGCAATCAAGTTTTATGTTGATGGCAGGATATGCAGGGTCAGGAGCAACCCAAGGCATGCTAGAGAGTGCTATCTTCGAACAGTCAACATGACCAAAATCGCCCCTCTCATCTTCCAAGCAGAAGCAGAAGCATCTTCTCAGTCAGAGGCTGCAGTGGATAGTGAAGGAGCTCACCTGGAACTTCCCAGGTGACATAAGGAGTCCCCATTGCTGAGGGGGAGGAGAGGAAGCTCTCCACCAACTCGGAGTTACCAGAAGATCAAAAGGCCGAGTTGATCTCTTGTTTGCTGAAGAACCTGGATGTCTTCTCTTGGGCAGCGCAACACATGCCAGGCATTGATCCGGATGTTGCTTGCCACAATCTCAATGTTGATCCCAACTTCAAACCAATGCAGCAGAAGAAGAGGTATGTGGCAACAAAGCTCGCTAATCCAATCAAAGAGGAGGTCTCGAAGCTCCTCAAAGCGAATTTTATTCGTGAAATTCAATACCCTACCTGGATATCAAACGTTATAATGGTTAAGAAACCAGGAGGGAAGTGGCAAATGTGTGTGGATTTTACTCATTTAAATAAAGTGTGCCCCAAAGAATTTTACCCCTAGCCTCGGATAGATTCTTTAGTTGATTCTGCGGTAGGGTACTCTTTTATGAGTTTTTTAGATGCATTCTCTGGCTATCACCAAATAAGAATGCATAAGCCTGAAATTGCTTATATTTCCTTTATTACCAACGATGGTTGCTATTGTTATCTCTTAATGCCCTTCGTGTTTACCCGGAAGACCACAATTCAGATTTTTCTGCAAGATCCCTGTCAAAGCTTCCCCTTTCGACCGCGTAACCGCGAGCCCGTAGAAATCATCAAGCCGGGTTTCCATTTGGGAGTTACCGGTCCTTCTGCTTTAGACCGCATAACTGCGTGGTTAGAAGCTTTGTCCTTTTCCTTCTTTAGTCGTGTATCCCGTCACCACTGCCCGCTCTCCTATCCTACGGGTAGCCGATGGTTCTAGTGTCTGCCCGCTCTGGCAGGACCCTGAGCCTATAAATAGGCATGAACAGTACTCTCTAGGCATCGTGAATCGAATCCTCAAGCTCGCTGTCTGTGGCAGCGGTCTCGAATCCTTTGAAGAGCAGGTTACTGTCCGATCGGGTGGTCCTTTGTAACCGTTGTAATCAATTCATTCTATGTCAACCAAAAAGCTCGTCGCAGGAGTGGTTTTAGCCGTGACGGGCGAACTCTGATATTGCCGCTGTCAGTGGCACCCTTTTGTCTCTTTTCATTTAACCGCCAGTATCCAACAACTCGCAGTTTCTCCTTTACCCTTTTCTCTTTCTCGTAGGTTCTTCAGTGACCAAGGGACGTTCTCGACACGAAAATTGAACACGCGACCTTAAGATCCGAGTTGTCCGTGAATCCGAGCAGTTTCGATATATCAGACAGGGGATCCCCTCACTACTCTCATTCTCGCCACTCTAACCGTGCAGGGTCCTCAGAAGAATCCCTATAGAGGGCACTCGAACAATCTCGCCAGTAGATGGAGCGAGATAGGTGGGAAATCGAAAAACGCCTTGATGACCAGTGGTTAGCGATCCCTACAGCCGCAACACCCGTGGAACCCGCGATCTTTCTGACCCCCGCGACCACTCAGCCCGCTTTCCAGCCATGTCAGACCACCGCACAACCTCAGCCCCAGGAAGACGAGTTGAATCCTTTCATGAGTTACTTCCAAGATACCACTCGGGCAAGTCCGTCTATGCGGTTAGATTTCGAAGAAGACCACCAGCCCGTCATTCCTGCTGATTTCCCAAATTCTAACTGCGCCTTACCTTTAACCCTGGCTGAGATGGAGGACCCGTCCCCGTTTGTCACGTGGATAAGGTGGGAGCTCGCACCGAACAATTTTAGAGGACCTCGCTTACCTTTTTATACCGGCGCATCCAATCCCGCCACGCACCTGCAAGCATTTAAAGATGTCGTGGCGCTTAGGTGCCTGACGGATGCGCTAAAGTGTAAGTTATTATTGACCACTTTCGATGGGCAGGCACGAGAGTGTTTTCACGAGCTTCGACCCCGCTCAATTAACTCCTTCGCCGGGCTCCGTCAAGAACTCTTGCTGAGGTTTTTAACCTCCAAAAAAAATGAAAAGTGCCCTGCAGCCCTTTTCAAGATTATGCAGAGAGAGGGCGAAAGCGTGGAGCGGTTTGTGGATCGTTTTCAAAAAGAAATTCTGGAAATAGAAAATGTAGACCCAAATTACTATAAGGTCGCCTTAGTCAACGGCCTCCGAGAAGGCCCGTTAAAGTTTAAAGCAACAACAAAGGCCCCGTCGACTTATCAAGCCCTGATCGCTCTTGTGAAAAAGTCCATCGAAGGAGAAAGTGCCAATCCTTCTTATATTTCAACTCTAACCTCTATGGCATGTGGTAGCGACACGGGAAGTTCTTCCACAGCACGCCACGTTCCGAAACCTTCCCGTCATGATCACCAGTTCTCACCCCAAAGGGGTATAAACTTTCACCATAAGAAGCTATTCCTCAACCACCAGTAATTCCGAGAGCGAATATTGTCATTGACCACTGCTCCTGTTCCGGCAGCCCCGCAAATCCTCCCTGTCAATCAGCATGGAGGACCTCATGCTACAAATATGACTTGGAAGGAAGTCGTCAAGGTCCTGCAAAGGAAAGACTTCAGGAAGGTCATGCCTCGGGGAGAGGTAAGACCCCCCTGGCTCTAAGAATTTTTGTGAATTTCACAAAGAAGAAGGGCACCCTACAGAGCACTGTCGTGCCCTTTGCTTTCTAGTAAAGAGACTTGTTTCAGAAGGAAAATTGTAAGATCTTTTCCGTAAAGAAGCTCCCGTCGATCCCACCACCTCAAAGGGCGAGGAAGCTTAGGTGCTTCGGGAATGAGAGGATGTCACTGACACTGGCAGTCTAGATAAGATAAATTACTCGAATGGTTGTGTGGATGTCCATGATGAAGGAACCCTCGGGCGACTTTTCTGCATCAACGGGGGGGGTGAGGTGGGAGGCCTTCAATCAAGCCGAAAATCTTCCATCTCAAAGTTGCGCAAGCAGGAGGTGGTTGTGGCATCCTCCTCAGTCCCGACAGGAGAACTCATAACTTTCGGTCCGGATGACCTTTCATGCACCGCCACCCATTCAACGATGCAGTTGTTATCCAATCCATCATCGAAAAACTTCACGGTGGATGGAATTCTGATAGTTACTGCCAGCTCGGGGAATCTCCGGTTCAGGAAGTCGCTTGAGGCCCTGAAGATTGGAAGATCATTGTCTTCCACCGAGGGGCCACTCTACGGCTTCTTGGGAGAGAATAACGAAGCATTTCGCTACTGGTAACTCTGGGAGGAATCACCAAGATGATCTAGTTCATGGTGATCGATGCACCAAGCAGCTACCATGCAATTGTTTGAAGGCCTCTACTAAATGATTATCGGGCAATTGTGTCAACCTACCATCTGTCCATCAAATTCTCTGCTTTAGGAAAGCAATTTCGGGTTAGAATCAACCATTGAGTGGCCTGAGAGTGTTATATGAAAATGGTTAATATGATTGAGCGGGTGACCCCTCTGGCACTCACAGCTGTTGAGCTTGGAGAGCCCAAAAAGAATGTGAAGGAGGGAGCCTATCTGGAGACTGCTCAACCCACCGAGAAAGTACCCATCGCTAAGGAAGAGGAGAAAAAGCTCTCCATCAACGCAGAGTTATCAGAAGAGGAGAAAGTCAAATTGATTTCCTGTCTCTTTAAGATCCTCGATATGTTCGCATGGTGTCCCGAAGATATGCCCGGAGTGGATCCAGATGTAGCTTGTCATCATCTCAATATCGATCCGAAATGCAAGCCCGTGCAGCAAAAGAAGAGGGACGTCACGACAAAATTAGCTGGTCCTATCCGGGAAGAGGTCGCAAAACTGGTAAAGGCCAAGTTTGTTAAGGAAATCCAGTATCCTTCTTGGATATCGAATATTGTAATGGTGTCAAAACCAGGAGGAAAATGGAGAATGTGTGTGGATTTCACTAAACTCAATAAAGCATGCCCCAAAGATTTCTACCCCCTGCCTCGAATAGACGCTTTAGCAGATTCTGCGGTTGGTTATTCTTTTATGAGTTTTTTAGACGCATTCTCCGGTTATCATCAGATTAGGATGCACAAACCCGACATACCACACACATAATTTATCACAAACGAGGGATGTTATTATTATCTAGTGATGCCTTTCGGGCTTAAAAATGCAGGAGCCACCTACAAGCGCATGATGGACTCCATTTTCAAAAACCAAAAAGGGAGGAACTTAGAGGTCTATATTAACGACCTCCTTATAAAAAGTAAATCCTTTTCAGCACATTTAGAGTATCTCGCGGAAACTTTTGCAACCCTGCAGAAGTTTAGAATGAGGCTAAACCCGTCGAAGTGTGTTTTTGGTGCCAATCAGGGGAAGTTCCTTGGTCATCTTCTTACCCCTGAAGGGTTGGCTCCAAACCCTGACAAGGTCAAGGCTATCCTGGATATGGCACCTCCTCGCTCGCCGAAAGAAGTCCAGCATCTAGTGGGAAGATTAGTAGGTCTTAGCCGTTTTATCTCTAGGGTAGGAGACAAGAGCGCTCCCTTCTTTAAGACTCTTCGGGGAGCCTCCAAGTTTGAATGGACCGATGAATGTGATGAGGCTTTTAAGAAACTCAAGAGACCGTTAACAACGACTCTATTATTACAAAGTCCTTGCCTAAGAGAACCATTATACGTCTATCTAGGAGTTGTACCCAAGGCAGTTAGTTCCGCTCTTGTCAGGGAGGAAAGGAAAAGGAAATTCCTTGTATATTATGTTAGCCATATCCTAAAGAGCGCAGAATTAAGATACCCTATCCTCAAAAAGCTAGCCATGGCCTTAGTCATTTCTGCTCGCCAACCCCGTACGTATTTCCAGGTACATTCAATCCAGGTCGTGGTGGACCAGCCCCTCAAAGGAATATTTGAAAGGTCAGAGCATTCAGGAAGACTCGCTAAGTGCGCAATCGAGCTGAGTGAGTTCGAAATCTCATGTGTACCACGAACAACCATAAAAGCTCAAGTTTTGGCAGATTTCATGATGGATACCATAGAACAATGTTTTGATCAAGAAGAAAATTCTCCACCAGCTTGGATCATTTACGTCGACGGAGCCTCAGGAAGAAATTCTTCAGGAGCAGGGATAGTCCTCATCAATCCAAACGGAGTCAAAGTAAAGCATACGGTGAAATTCCTTTTTCCAGTTACTAACAATCAGGTCGAGTATGAAGCTCTAATTGTAGGATTAAGATTCGCGAAAGAGCTCGGCATCGATCTTGCCACATCAAAACAGATTCCTTAGTAATGGCCTCGCAAGTGCTCGGGAATTTCGAAACCCGAGAACCACTTCTCAAATAATATCTCGTGCTGGTAAAGGCAGAGATCGAGAGATTCAAAAGCTTCATTATTGAACACATCCCAAGGATCAAAAATGAGGAAGCCGATGCTTTATCAAAATTTGGCGTTACTGCAGGAGAAGTGGCATCTGAGTTTTTTCAGCCATCAATCGAAGAAGGGGAGGCAATGCAAATTGATCAACGTCTTTCCTGGGTGGATCCGTTCATTCTGTATTTATCGAACGGGGTGTATCACCCTGCTATTAAAGACCGAAGAAGATTTAAAGTTATGGTTGTGTATTACAACCTTATCTCCGGGATACTCTACAGAAGAACTCTCATCTCACCCAAGGCAAGATGTGTTTCGGAGGAAGAGGTCCCACAATACTTTAGGACATCCATTCGGGAGAATGTGGTAGCCATTCTGGAGGGAGGACCCTGGAATAGAGAATCCTACGTCAAGGGTATTTTTGGCCGACAATGAGGAAGGACGCAGAGTCATATGCTAAGAAATGCATCCAATGCAAGAAATTTGCCCCACTTCAGCTCCAGCCCGCTCAACAACTTCGGTCAATTATGGCACCATGGCCGTTCGCAATTTGGGGGATGGATCTCATTGGACCATTTCTAATGGAGAGAGGCCAACAACATTTCATTTTAGTTATGATTGACTACTTCACTAAGTGGATTGAGACCAAGGCACTAGCAAGGACCATAGTTCAAATAGTCAAAAAAATTATTTGGGGTGAAATAATTTGTAGGTATGGAATTTCCATGGTGATAATCACGAATAATGGACCTCAGTTCAATAATGCGGAAATGATTGACTTTTGCAAGCAGGCAGGAACTGACCTCTGATTTTCTTCGGTACATCATCCTCGGAGCAACGGCCAAGTAGAGGCGGCCAACAAGAAAATTTTGAACTTGCTCAAGAAAAAGGTTCAGAACTTAGGAAGTAATTGGGCTGATCATCTCCCCTGAGTGTTGTGGTCCCTAAGGACTACACCTTCCAGCACCACGGGAGAAACCCCCTTTAAGCTCTCGCACGGATCAGAAGCCCTCATCCCAATAGAATTCAAAGTACCATCACCAAGGGTCTTACTGGCTAGGCAAAATTGGGAAGACTGGCTAGAAATCAATAACAAAAAAATGAGATACCGCTTAGATCAAATCAAAGAACTTTGAGATGAAGCTACCATCAAGCAAGAATAAGTGAAGAGGAGGATGGCACGGTATTTCGATCAGAAAGTAAGGGTCAAGCAATTTCAGGTGGGGGACCTTGTTCTAAAGAAGGTGGATGTCGCAGCAAGAAATAGTTCGATCGGGAAATTAAATCCCAATTGGACCGGACCTTTTATCATAAGGAAGTTTTGAAAAGAGGAGCTAAGCTGCAAACATATGAAGGGGAGGACATCACCCATACCTGGAGTGGGGATGATCTGAAACAGTTTCTCTCTTGAGGGTATCCTTTCATATACGCCCCCTTTCGTTCTTTAAAATAATAGAAAGGTCTCATGTTGCTGATATCTTTGTCCTAGCAAGTCACGGGATATTTTCTCTCAAGACTCGAAGCTAGGAAATGCTAAGCCCGGGGTAATACTTCCGATTCCAGCTCGATCCCCCACGAGAATCGTTGTCATTAGCGTAACACCACCAAGACCACATGTAGCGGGGATTTTTCCCACCGTGTAGAGGGATCTTGCAGATTCTCGTGCGGAGGGATACTGTACATCACATCCCAGCTGGCATCAAACACACCACCTCTGTGTATCAGGAGGGTCAGGGTGGGTGTTTAGCTCTACCATGCATCATATGGGATATTAATACAGTTTCATTGATCCTCCTTCAGATGAGATGGTGCGGTCTCAGCACCCACCAACCTCATCCTTGTTGATCAATCTAGGTCGTGATAATCGGGCACACCTCCCTCCTTTCTTTTCCATGTTCAGGTTTAATCACTTAACCGTGCGAAAAGATAAAACTGGGTTGGTTGCAGGGCGAGATTTTCAGAATTCTTATTCGCCTTCGGACTGGCGGTTAAGTAAGTTTCTTGAAGAAGATGATTAAACCGAGCAGTTAAGGAGGCTATAAGCAGCAGACCTGTCATCATATTCGCACAACCATTTATGTGACTTCCGGGGTTTTTCAAGTTATTTGAAGATGATTAAACCGAGCGAATAAATAGGATATGAGCGGCAGACATGTTATCTTGTTCGCCCATCTATCTATATAATTTCAGGATTATGTTGTAAAATTTTCATAAGTTTGATCGTCATTTATTAATCGGGCAAATAAAATTTTCTTAATCGCACGACATCACACAGGCAGCAGGAAAAATGAAAGAAAAGTGAAATTTCTATCATATGTAAAAGATGACGGTTACATATATACCAAGCGGTTACAAAAAATAGAATCCGTATGGTCTGAAAAATAAAAATAAATGCATCTCATTTATGTCCTAGCCTTCTTCTTTTTCCTTTGATCTCGTCCCGAGCTAGACAAACTCGACGTGCTTGAAGAGTTGCTCGACTCAGTTTATTCCGAGGAGTCGGATTCTACGCTACCACCAGAGTCATCTTCCCCGGCAACCTCTTAAGCATCGTCCTCTTGATCGTCCGGGATATCGGCCTCAGCCTACGATACAAGAGCTAGTTGATCTGCTTTAGCCGCGTTGGCCTCTTTATCCCGCTCGGTCTCTAAAGTTTTGAAGTCAGGGAAGAGATCGTCAAAGGTAAGGCTTTGCTCTTCCGGTATCAGCGAGCCCCCCTCATTGAGGATCAAGAGAATGTCTTCCCCACCTTCCCGCAAATGGGAGATAATCTCGCGCAAGAAAACCGGGTTTTCCCGGTTGTACATTTGTTGTAAGATAAAAGCTTGTAAGAAATCGGTTAAAAATTGTGACTCATCGAATAAAACTACGGGTAAGGTCCTTTTTACCTCAACGACCTCCCTCAATCTTTTGTTGTCTCCCTTCAAAGTTTCCTTTTATTCCTCTAACTCTTCCACCCTTACCTCTAGCCGCTCGGCCAAACCGATAACCTCGGCTAGAGCTTCACCCATGAAGTGATCAAGAGTGAAGCTCCTTTCCTAAGCTTAGGAGGCTAGGGTAGGTAACCGTGCGATTGGTACTGATTTCATTTCTGCCATGTTCTTCTGCCCATACAGAGCAAAGCTAGCCGCTCAGGCATGGCGAATAATTTTGGAGCTCGACCAGGGGGTAAGGGAAGTAGAGACCGAGATTTTCTCCCCACGTCGGTGAAATTGTACGACCTCCTTGCCACAGAGATCCTTCAGAGACTCACTGATCCAATCGGGCTGGAAGGGGATGGTCGAGCTGTCACCAACAGTAGAGTCATCAGTCTCGATGCTGTCAGCTTCCCTTTGTTTTCGTAGCTCACTCTGGGTCGGCACCGGACCTTCTGGAGAGATCAGCTTGCTTGCCGGAACCCCTAGCTAAACTATAAAAGAAGATGGTGAATAAAGCATTGTGGATAAAAACTTCTAAAAATGGCAGAAAACGCTTACATTCAGTCGTATCACATTCAGCCGCAATTAACCGCAGCGGCAAATAATAGTTGATGTCTAGTCACTCTTTCTTATAAAAGTTTGTGATCTCTAACTCTATCCCTCCGAGCTCTATCCTTTTAAAATTATTAGCCGCTCAGGCTTGCGGACTTGTTGGTCAGACTCCGACATTACCTGAGAAAGCCAGATACCTGGTCGACCAATCTGTGATTGTTGGGTACATTGGAAAATGTGTACCTGATTTGAAGAAGCCCAACTTAGCTCAATGATATACAACAAGGTGTATTTGATGTTGTTTTGAGTTGACATGTGCAGGTGAAGAAGTATTAAAGAATGCAGAAAAATATTCTAAGTCCATGTGTCGACACCTGAAGAAATTGTGTCGACACTTCAGAATATTTGTGTCGACACTTCAGAATATTTGTGTCAACACTTCAGAATATCAGTGTTGACATAGAGAAAGATAGTCGATCACATTTATGTCGACACTGGGAAGCAGTGTCGACACATAAAGAAGATCGTCGACCTCAGCACTGGGAAGCAGTGTCGACACAGTGAAAGATAGTCGACACCCAGAGAAAGTTAGTCGACCAGTGAAAGATAGTCGACTAGTGAAAGATAGTCGACCAAAGAAAGATAGTCGATCAGTGAAAGATAGTCGACCAGAGAAAGATAGTCGACTCACAGAAGAAGATAGTCGACCTCAACTGTGTCGACACTGGGAGGATGTGTCGACACCTTGAGATTGAGTCGACACATATTGGCAGAAGTCGACTGTGCTTGTGTCGACACCAGAAGACTGAGTCGACACATTTTAGCAGAATTGAAGATTGCTGTGTCGACACCTGAAGGCTGAGTCGACACATACTGAGTTCTGAATCTACAACAACTGTGTCGACACACAGGACTTTTGTCGACACATTGCAGAGCCAAGACCAAGTTATTTTCTGAAGTAGCTGTGTCGACTTAAAGGCAACTTAGTCGACATCATCAAAGACTGTGTCGACACCAAAGTCACTTGTGTCGACACAGATAGACAGATTGGTCTCGACACTTTCTGACAGACTGTCTCGACATTTTGCTATCCAAGGCTAAGGTACAGGAACTGTTTGAAGACTTGACAGCTGTGGGTTGCCACTGTTTAACTGAAGCTGTCAGACCTGTCAGAAAACAGTTAGAAACCGGATCAGCCGGTTACCATGAAGAAAGTCTATAAATAGACATATTCAGAAGGAAATAAAAAAAACAACAGTAGAAGATCTAAGAAGAAAAAAAAGGATTACGATCCTATTGAAGTTTCAATTCAAGAAAGTGCTAAGCTCTAAAGAAGATCTTCATCAGAAGATCTAAGAAGAAGAAGTCTGAAGTATCAGAAAAGGTGTTGGATAGAGAGGGATCCAGTCATCTTGAAGAAGAAGAAGGAAGCCATCAGTGGTTTCTCAAGAAGCTGTTTGGAAATCAACTCAGCTAAGTTCATATTCAAGAAGCTTTGAAGAAAGCTCAGATTCAGTTGATTTCATCAGCTGATCAAGATGTGTCTTGTCCTCTTCTCTCTCAACAAAGGCAAGACATTAAAATATCTTTTCTAAATTTCTGTAGGATCTGTTTACACAGATCTGAGTTGTAAGCCTGTGTTATAAAGGCTGAGTGTAAGAGAGGTGATCTCTGAGTGGTAGGGCTATTTGCCTGAGTGTAGGAGAAGGTTCTTTTCTGAGTGGTAGGCCTTGAGGCAAGGCTAAGGTAGGGCTGTTGAGCCTGAGTTGTAGGAACCTATCCAGGTTCTGAGCTGTAGGATCTGTTGATCTGAGAATAGTGGAAGTTTGGCCGAATCTAGCATACTGTTAGATAGGTGAAGGGGGAAAGTGGATGTACCCAAACCTTGGGGAACCACTATAAAACATTGTGCAATCTGTGATGTTTCAATTTTTGTGATTGCTGTGCTGAATGTTTTATTTCTGCTATTGAATTCTTCCTAGAAGTATAAACAAGCAATTAGAACCTATTCACCCCCCCCCCCCCTCTAGGTGTTTAGGTTGTCTTGAAAGTAAAACTATCAAGTGGTATCAGAGGGAGGTTACTCAAAAAGGACTTAACAGTCTGAGGTAGATCTTAAAGGCAGAATCAAGATTCAAAAAGATGGGTTCTGGTGAGAATCATAAGGAGCTAGGGTCTATGAAATTACCCATATGCAAGAAAGAAATTTTTGGAATTTGGAAAGAAAGAGTCAGATTGTTTATGGAGGCATCTGACCCAAGGATTTACATCACAGTACAGGAAGGCCCCTTCGTTCCAATGAAGGTATCAGTTCTTGATGCAAATATACAAACTCCAAAGAGTTATTCAGAAATGACCAAGGATGAAATCATCTTGGCAACCATGGATAAAAGAGCTCAGAACATTATTGTTAGTGTCATAGATGATTCAACATTTCAGAATCTGATTCACTGCAAGACCTCCAAAGAGATGTGGGACACATTGATTGTCTACATGGAGGGATCTGAAGAAGTAAGGCAGGACAGGAAATCTATGCTCAATCAGGAGTATGAAAGTTTTAGACAAGGAAAATCTGATAGCATAACTGAGTGCTACAAGAAATTCTATAGAATTGTGAATGAGCTTATGTCCTATGGAAGAGTCTTCAGTACTTATGAACTGAATGACAAATTCTTGAGATCCTTAACAAAGGATTGGGACACAAAGATCTGTGCCATAAGGGAAGTGGCTAAATTGGCAGAGTTCTCTCCTCCCACCTTGTTTGGAAAGTTGCTATCCTATGAAATGCAACTTATGGTGAGGAAGGAGGAGGAAAAGAATTCAAGAGGAGAGCATAGAGAAAAGACTGTCGCATTCAATGCAGAAGCCACTAGAAAGAATAGGAGGAAATCACCATCTCCTCCTGAGGAAGTTGCAGAAGATAGTTCTGAAAATTCAGATAAGGGTTCAGAAAGCTGTGATTCAGATGCAGACTTTGCTGCATTCACAAGGCAATTCCAGAGGTTCTTGAAAAAGAAGCAATGTAAGTCTAGGCCTTCCACATCACAGCAAGTTGATGACTATTATCAGAAGAAAAGGTCTTCAAGGAAAGAAAAGAGCAGATCAAAGCCCAGCAAAGCCACTACTTCAAAGATTGTCTGCTATTGTTGCAATAGGACTGGACATGTAGTGGCTGACTGTCCTGATAAGAGAAAGGAGTCTTCAGACAAGAAGAAGACTCATCAGAAAGGTAAGAAGGAGAAATCCTTTGTTGCAAAGAAAGATAAGAGTCTAACAGACCAGTCAACTTCAGAGTCAGAATCTGAAGCTGAAGCATATATTGGACTATATGCTGCATCTGAAGAAGAGGAGTTTCTGCAGTTGCTAGACTCCATCAATGAACAAAAGGATCATCAGTGTATGGGGCTGATGGCAGGATCAGAAGAGGACATATGCCAAAATTAGTCTGGTCCTAATAAGGTACAATGTTCTTCTATTACATCTGTTTGTAGTATAAGTGAAGAATCAGCTACATCTGCATCAAGTGATATAGATGCATCTGAATCTGAAGGAGATGTCTATCAATTGATAGACAAGTATGGGGACTTGTTGCAAGCCCTTAAGAAAAGCAAGAACTTGGTTAAATCTCAGGCTCAGGAAATTGCTGAACTAAGGATTGCTACAACTGAGTTAGAGAAAGTTATTGATCAAAAATTAAATGAAATTGCCAAGCTGAAGAATATAACTATTATTCAGATGGGCACAATTAATTATACTAATGATCAAGTGAAGAGTCTGGAGACCAGACTTAGAATTGAAAGGGATTTAGTGGCTAGTTACTCTAAGCCAAAATCTGTCTTACCCTTGATAGATGAATTTGTCACTCAAAAGGGTAAGGCTAGATTAGGATTTAAAGGTAACTCCAGGGCTAGCAGATTCAAGAGGAAAGGCAAAGCTCCTGTTCAGTCATTAAACCTTTCAGTCCCCATAAAGTTTAGTAAGGTGGAAGTGCCTTCTAACAAATGTGATCATGAAGATATTCAAGGTCATATTAAGACTAATGTTCTGAAGAACAAGGGTGTAAATGCAAGCAGGCCTACCTATGGTCATAAACCCAATGGTTTTAAGAAATCAGTAGGTGAAGTTGTTGCAGCACCAGCAATGAACAGAAATTCTTCTAACAAGGATGTATCTAGATCTAGATACAATAAGTATGAATGTTGGTGTTGTGGCAAGAGAGGTCATTTTGCACTAGACTGCTGGTATAACACAAGTGTTAGAAAGAACAATAGTCTACCTGTTAGAAGAAATAATGGTAGCTTTGTTTATGCTAACTTGAACCAAGGACCCAAGACTTGCTTGGGTTCTAAGGGTAAGTAAATCTATGTTGCAGGTGAATCCAAGTAACCATGCCCCTATATGGTACTTGGATAGTGGATGTTCCAGGCACATGACTAGAACAAAGGGGCTGCTGAAGGAGTATTCATCTGTCAAAGATGGACCTAAAGTGATCTTTGGTGGATCTGAAAAAGGAGTCATCAAAGGGTTTGGTAACATTTCTTCTAACCTAATTACTATCACCCAAGTGGCTTATGTAAAAGGTTTGAAACATAATCTAATAAGCATAAGCCAGCTGAGTGATTTAGGATATGACATTTCATTTGTTAAGGATGGATGTCATATCAAAAGGTCAAGTGATCAAGAGATCATTTTGACTGGATATTGGAAGAGAAATGTATATTGTCTTAATTTTGTATGTGAGAATAAAGCTTCTCCCATCTGTCTTGTAGCTGATGACAATGCTTCTCATTGTGTCAAGTGGCACAAGAGATTGGCTCATCTTAACTACAAGACAATTGGCCAACTCTTTATCAAAGAGTTAGTGAGGAATGGTCCTCAAGCTAAGTGTGTGAAGGAAGGGATATGCTCAGCTTGTCAAAAGGGCAAGCAGACAAAATCCTCCTTTCAAAGCCTTGAAAACAAGGATTCTGTGAGGTGCTTATACCTCTTGCATATGGATCTTTTTGGTCCTATGACAGTTCATAGTCTAGGTAGGAAGGTCTACACTTTTGTGGTTGTAGATGACTATTCTAGATTTACATGGGTGTTCTTTCTGAGACAGAAATCTGAAACCCCAAGTGTATTACTTAATTTTGTAAAGCAAATTCAGAATGAACTGAATAGTACAGTGGTCAAAATCAGAAGTGACCATGGTACTGAGTTTCAATCTGAAAGCATAACAAAATTGTGTAAAGACTTTGGGATTTTCCAAGAGTTCTCCTCACCTAGAACACCTCAGCAAAATGGAATTGCTGGAAGAAAGAATAGAACATTAATTGAATCAGGTAGAACTCTGTTGAGTGACACCTCTCTCCCAGAATATTTTTGGGCTGAGGCAGTTAACACAGCTTGTCATGTAATCAATAGAGCTACTATCACCAAAAGCCACAAAATGACTCCCTATGAGATTGTGAAAGGCAGAAAACCAAATCTATCTTACTTTAGGATCTTTGGTTGCAAGTGTTATATACTTAACAATGGCAAGTCATATTTGACTAAGTTTGCTGCCAAATCCCAGGATGGGATATTTGTTGGGTACAGCACAAATAGTAAGGCCTATAGAGTCTTCAACTTGACTACTCAAGTTGTTGAAGAATCTGTGCATATTGTGTTTGATGAAACAAGATTAATCAACTGTGAGTTGTCTTGTAGATCAAATGACTCAACAGGTATAAGCAAAAGTATGGACAAACTCTCCATTACTGAAGTATCAAAGGAAGATGGAGCATTGGAAAATGAAGGCTTCTGTCCAGGGGGAGAACAAGACACTATAGAAGCTGATGAAAACCAAGAGATTCAGCTAAATGAAGGAGCTAGAGATGTTCAACCAGAAGGGAATCTTCCTCCAGCTACAAAACATTTAAGAGATCATCCAGCTGATCAGATAATAGGTGATCCAAGACAGGGGGTGCAAACTAGAAGCAGAAATCAAAACACAGTTCTACATTCAAGTTTCCTGTCACAAATGGAGCCTAAGAAGTTTGAAGAAGCTATCCAAGACCAGCACTGGATTGATGCTATGCAAGAGGAGCTGAATCAATTCAGAAGGTGCAATGTCTGGGAGCTTGTTTCTAAACCAAGAGGCCACAACATAATTGGCACAAAATGGATCTATAGGAACAAGCTAGATGAAAGTGGAATAATAGTGAAGAATAAAGCAAGATTGGTTGCAAAAGGATACAGGCAGGAAGAAGGGATTGACTTTGATCAAACCTTTGCTTCAGTAGCAAGGCTGGAGGCAATCAGAATGTTCCTTGCCTATGCAGCCTATCAAGACTTCAAGGTATACCGGATGGATGTGAAGTCAGCATTTCTGAATGGTGATCTTAAAGAAGAAGTATATGTAGAGCAGCCATCAGGTTTTGTAGATCCTCTCAAACCTGATTATGTTTATAAGCTTAGAAAAGCTTTGTATGGGTTAAAGCAAGCCCCAAGGGCTTGGTATGAAATCCTGTCTACTTTCCTTATTGAGAATAAATTCTCAAGAGGAAAAATTGACAAAACACTATTCCTTAGGGAATCCAAAGGCAAGATCATCTTAGTTCAGATCTATGTTGATGACATAATCTTTGGATCTACTGAAAACAACCTTTGTAAAAAATTTGCCAAACTTATGCAAGGGAAGTTTGAGATGAGCAGTATGGTGGAACTGAAGTTCTTCTTGGGACTCCAAGTAAGACAGACTGATGATGGCTTGTCCATATCCCAGTCAAAGTTTACTAAAGAATTAATCAAGAAGTATGGTATGGAGTCATCCTCCATCATGAGAACTCCTATGGGGACAAGTATGCCTATATGCAAAGATGATGCAGGTAAACCTGTTGATGAGACTTTGTATAGAGGAATAGTTGGTTCTCTACTATATCTCACAGCTAGTAGACCAGATATTATGTATGCTACATGTGTCTGTGCTAGGTACCAAGCCTGCCCTAAAGAGTCTCATTATACTGCAGTCAAAAGGATTCTGAGATATCTTAAGGGCACACCTAATCTAGGTCTTTGGTACCCTAGGAATAGAGATTTTCTACTAACAGGCTATTCAAATGCAGATTTTGCAGAATGTAGAGAGGATAGGAAGAGTACTACAGGTACTTGTCAATTCCTGGGAGGAAGACTAATATCATGGAGTAGTAAGAAGCAGACCAGTGTGGCAATTTCCACAGCTGAGTCTGAGTATGTTGCTACTGGAAGCTGCTGTGCACAGCTATTATGGATGCAGCATCAACTTAAGGATTATGGTATTCAAGTAAGTAGAACACCTCTTTTGTGTGATTCTAAGAGTGCAATTTCTATTGCTAATAATCCTGTTTCTCATTGTAGAACTAAGCATATAGAAATTAAATACCATTTTCTTAGAGAACATGTAGAAAAAGAAGACATCTCATTGGAATTTGTGAAAACAGATTATCAAATAGCAGATGTGTTTACTAAGCCCCTAGATGAGACCAAATTCAATAAATTTAAAATTGAATTAGGTATGTTAACCATTGATTAGTGTAATCACAAAATCATCAACAATGAAGTTGAAGTGGAAACAAGACATTCAAGTGATATAAAGACACATTGAAGTAGTATCAAGTACTTTGTAGTACTTTTAAGTTGTGTTGAGCAAACAAAAATTGGCTAAGTAAGATGGTGTCGACACATTCAGTAATAATGTGTCGACTCAGGGTAGTAATGTCGACAAGTCAGAGATATTGTGTCGACACAGAAAATATGTGTCGACACTTAAGAATCTTATTGTCGACTTATCCAGGAATGTAGTGTCGACTTCACCAGGATAGTGGTGTCGACACTTACAGATTTTGTGTCGACACTTATACTAAGAGTCGACACAGAATTTCTGATGCTTTACTATATATCTCTGGTGTCGACATATCCGCAAATTGGTGTCGACACATAATAGACGGACTTGAAGTCGAGACAATAGAAGCTTGTGTCGACACATTCCATCTGTGTCGACACTTATAGTCTGTTTTTGGCGACTTTTGATCTTCTTTAAACAGAAGGTATAAATAGGTCAAAAACTCATTCTATTGACACGCTTACAAGGTTTTCGAGACTGAATCCCTGTGTCAACATTCTCCCTCTCTCTCTCTTTCTCTCATCTTTCAAGCTTTCTCGACTAATCTATGGCGCCAAAGATTGAAGATAACGTAAATGAAGGATATGAGTTGGTGCGCCAGGCCTTTGCTGATGCCCCACCAGATGTTCACGGGGTTATCTCTCTCCTCTCCGACTCGGGATTAGAATTTCTGGTCTCCGAACCATCTAAGATATAGAAGAAGGAGGTGCATGAGTTCTTTACTTCTGCATCTGTAAATTCTGAAAGTCACGAGATAAAATCCACAGTTCATGGGTCAACAGTGGAAATTACTCCAAGTAAGTTAAGAACAATTCTACAATTACCTATAATTGAGAATGAAGAGGACGTCCCTGCTTCTAAATCAAGGGAGGCTCTTCAATGGTGTGGATTGGATTCCACCATGAAAATTGGAGCTGTATTCAACAGGAAAGGAATGAATCAACAGGGCAAGTTTCTGTCTGAGGTGGTTGGCAAAGTAATTCTGTGCAAGCCAGGTGGACATGATAGGATTTCCGCCTATATGTTCAGCCTCATGACCAGGATTGTGTTTACAATTCCAACAGATTGGTCAACTGTAATCTTTGAAAAGATTAAGGAAGGAATCAAGAAGCCAAATCTGGCTAAAATAATGAGTATATACCTAACTAAGGAGATTCCTGATGTTATGCAACAACTACTTGGAACAAAAATTAATCACATGAGAAGGATGGACATGAGATTGTTTTCCAGATGGGATAGGGTGCTGACCAAAGAGATTCCTGAAGTGGAAAGGCAGGATTCACCTGAGAAATCCCCAGGTCATGCTACCAGTACTGAGCACCCACAAGAAGAGCAAGTAAGACAAGAGGTTGAAGAACAGCCTGCTTCTACACAAGTTCAGGATGCCACTGTACTTGCAATTCAAGGAGAAGAAGTAAGAATACCAGCTCAGCAAGTTTATTCACCTATACAGGCTGTATCTACTCATGACCAGGTACAGGTGCAGGGGGAGCTGGTGTATTTTCCTACAAAAGACGTTTCTAATATTTCTATTTATGCACAGGTCCAGGGGAAGCAAGTGTCCTCACCTGCCCAGGACATCAACAATACTGAACAAGTACAGGGGGAGAAGCTGTCTGAGCAAGTGCAAGAGGAAGCTCAAATTGATTTATCTCAAGATTTGAATACTGCAGATGTTCCAGCCCAGAAGGAATATACTCTAGATGAGTTATTTCCAAATGATGAAATAGTCACTGATAGAATGGAAGTGGAGCAAGCAATTGAGGGGGAGCCTGTGCATGTTGAGGCTGAACAACATGGCACTGAAGCAGATGTTCCTCCTCCTCCCAAAGAGAGAGTTCAAATTGATAGTACTTCTGATTCTGAGAATGAAGAAGCCAGGATGGCTAAGAAGAGAAAACTTATGGTCTTCAAGAGAAGGAGCAAGAGCTATAAGCAGGCTCTACAGCCTACAGCACATCACACTCCTTCTGAACTTGATTATAACAAGTTTATGGTCGATTTACAAGTGAAATTGGATGAACACAGAGTGGCTATTGAAAAATATGTTGATGAGAACAACAAGTCCCTGCAATTTGACTTGGCTCAGGATATAAAGTCTATTCGATTTGAAGTCAATTTGCATAAGAAGGAGATGACAGATTGCTTCCATAAGGGAGGTAATGCTGTGGTATATTTGGCAAAACAACAGCAGTCCATCATTCCTAAAGTGGATGATATTGCTTTAAAGCAAAGCTATATTTTGGAAAATCAGATAAGGATGAATGACAATTTAACTGAATCTCATCATGAGATCATTAATGAATTGAAAAAGACTATTCCAGGTCTGCCTGCAGCTAGAGCAAAGGAAATGGAAGAATTTGATAAGAAATTTCAAGCTGCTATTGATTCTGTTAAAACTGCTATCACACCTCTCAAAAGGACATATCTGACAAGCTTCTAAAGTTAAAACCATTTTTTAAAGAGGGTGTGAATTATCTGGATGGACAAATCAGATTTCAGAAGGAAGATCTAAGACATCATGTTACTAGAGAAGCCATAAAGGGGGAGAGGTTGTTAGTTCATGCAGGCTCAGAGCACACCAAATGGGTGACCAATAGTATTCGAGCCACATTGGGATATCCACCTTTGTGTGATGATGCTATGGTGGCTGAGTCAGGAATACAAACAGGTCTACTTGAAGGCAATCAACCTGAGGTTGCCCAAGTCATTTACCCTCCTCCAGATTTTGATATGATTGATCAGCAAGTTCAAGGAATGTATAGTCCTCCAAAGGAGGTTCACAGGGTTGTTATTGGGAAAGTAGATAAGCCTGAGGCTGCTTTGAAAGAACAGTAAGATGCTCTACTATCTAAGAAAAGATTTAGAGAACAGGCTGAACTTAAGCCAGACTTTGAGCAGTGGAGTCCTACTTCCAGAAATATTATACTCACTGCATGGAAGGCTGTCAAAGACCAAGAACATGAAAGAGGCAAGTGGTTCAATGAGATGGAATGGCAGAAGTATGAAGCCAGGCAAGAGGCAATAGTACAGTTTAGAAGAAAAGCCAAGCTGGGTAGGCTGCCACCAGATGCTCAGCAGCCGAGCAATTACTTTCCAAAGCACTTTCATTATTTTGAAAGGCAAAGGCTCAAGGAAGAAGCTCTGAAGAAAGCTGAGCTAAAAGGCAAGAAACCAGCTGAAGATTCTGAAGCTCCTGTGAAGGCTCAAATTCAATCTAGCAAAGGGATTGTCATAAAAGAGCCTGATCAGTCTTAATTTTTAGTTCTTTTCAAAGTGTTTTGTTATGTTTTGATCATTAAATGTAAAACTCTGTAATCAATCATTACCAAGTTATAAACAAAATGTTGTTTGGTATCATATAATGTTCATTCTGTGATGGATTGTTTATATTTTGTTTATATTAAGTATTCCAGTTATGTCATATATCATCAGTTTATACTTTTTATAAATGGTGTATATCATTGGCTATAAGGGTTATGACTTCTCCAAATAGGGGGAGATTGTTGGGTACATTAGAAAATATGTACCTGATTTGAAGAAGCCCAACTTAGCACAATGATATACATCAAGGTGTATTTGATGTTGTTTTGAGTTGACATGTGCAGGTGAAGAAGTATTAAAGAATGCAGAAAAATATTCTAAGTCCACGTGTCGACAGCTGAAGAAATTGTGTCGACACTTCAGAATATTTGTGTCGACACTTCAGAATATTTGTGTCGACACTTCAGAATATCAGTGTCGACACAGAGAAAGATAGTCGATCAAATTTATGTCGACACTGGGAAGCAGTGTCGACACATAAAGAAGATCGTCGACCTCAGCACTGGGAAGCAGTGTCGACACAGTGAAAGATAGTCGACACCCAGAGAAAGTTAGTCGACCAGTGAAAGATAGTCGACTAGTGAAAGATAGTCGACCAGAGAAAGATAGTCGATCAGTGAAAGATAGTCGACCAGAGAAAGATAGTCGACTCACAGAAGAAGATAGTCGACCTCAACTGTGTCGACACTGGGAGGATGTGTCGACACCTTGAGATTGAGTCGACACATATTGGCAGAAGTCGACTGTGCTTGTGTCGACACCAGAAGACTGAGTCGACACATTTTGGCAGAATTGAAGATTGCTGTGTCGACACCTGAAGGCTGAGTCGACACATACTGAGTTCTGAATCTACAACAACTGTGTCGACACATAGGACTTTTGTCGACACATTGTAGAGCCAAGACCAAGTTATTTTCTGAAGTAGCTGTTTCGACTTAAAGGCAACTTAGTCGATATCATCAAAGACTGTGTCGACACCAAAGTCACTTGTGTCGACACAGATAGACAGATTGGTCTCGACACTTTCTGACAGACTGTCTCGACATTTTGCTGTCCAAGGCTAAGGTACAGGAACTGTTTGAAGACTTGACAGCTGTGGGTTGCCACCGTTTAACTGAAGCTGTCAGACCTGTCAGAAAACAGTTAGAAACCGGATCAGCCGGTTACCATGAAGAAAGTCTATAAATAGACATATTCAGAAGGAAATAAAAAAAAACAACAGTAGAAGATCTAAGAAGAAAAAAAAGGATTACGATCCTATTGAAGTTACAATTCAAGAAAGTGCTAAGCTCTAAAGAAGATCTTCATCAGAAGATCTAAGAAGAAGAAGTCTAAAGTATCAGAAAAGGTGTTGGATAGAGAGGGATCCAGTCATCTTGAAGAAGAAGAAGGAAGCCATCAGTGGTTTCTCAAGAAGCTGTTTGGAAATCAACTCAGCTAAGTTCAGATTCAAGAAGCTTTGAAGAAAGCTCAGATTCAGTTGATTTCATCAGCTGATCAAGAAGTGTCTTGTCCTCTTCTCTCTCAATAAAGGCAAGATATTAAAATATCTTTTCTAAATTTCTGTAGGATCTTTTTACACAGATCTGAGTTGTAAGCCTGTGTTATAAAGGCTGAGTGTAAGAGAGGTGATCTCTGAGTGGTAGGGCTATTTGCCTGAGTGTAGGAGAAGGTTCTTCTCTGAGTGGTAGGCCTTGAGGCAAGGCTGAGGTAGGGCTGTTGAGCCTGAGTTGTAGGAACCTATCCAGGTTCTGAGCTGTAGGATCTGTGGATCTGAGAATAGTGGAAGTTTGGCCGAATCTAGCATACTGCTAGATAGGTGAAGGGGGAAAGTGGATGTACCCAAACCTTGGGGAACCACTATAAAACATTGTGCAATCTGTGATGTTTCAATTTCTGTGATTGCTGTGCTGAATGTTTTATTTCTGCTATTGAATTCTGCCTAGAAGTATAAACAAGCAATTAGAACCTATTCACCCCCCCCCCCTCTAGGTGTTTAGGTTGTCTTGAAAGTAAAACTATCAGTGATCTTATTCGGAAGGTTTACTACTTTCAGCCCTTTGCAGCCGAAGTAGATGATACCGCAAAAGATTTTATTTTCTTTTTTACCCGTCTTGATCGATCGGGCTACGAAGCAGTTCCTCAAGAGGTTTATTGTAAACTTTACCCACTCCGACGGCAAATAGATCAGAAAGCTCATTATTGCACCTATTATATTTGGAGGGAGTTGACTGAGGACAACTCTGTAAAAGTCCATAATCTCTACGAGTTCGATGAACGACGGGAAAGGAAAGCCGTAATCGAAGTGATCGATGGGGATAATCACCATATTGTTCCCAACGGAGTTTAACCGCTCTTCCGTCGCTGGTAACCGTGCGACTACGGAGTCATCATGCATATGCTTCTGCACAAACTGTATGAGCTCGCACTCGATTAAAGAGGAGGCTCTGAACTCAGACCGGAGGAAGACAGCCGAAGCATTAGATCACAGAGATACCATATTTCTTATCCGCCAAAAGTAAAAAGCTTGAATTTTATTACAAAGAGAAAGTTTTCAGTACTATTTATAGAGAAAGTCATATTCAGAGGAGCACAAAATTCCAAGCACATAGTCGGCAAACCGCGCGGATATATCGCACTGTATATAATGTAATATCAGGTCAGGCAATTAAACAGCATGTTTATACAGAGATCATAAATTTCTAAGAAAAATTAAAAATAAATCCAACCGCATAGTACCATCGAATTCAAAAAAAATAGAAACTATTTCTCTTTTCCCCCATTTTTATCCTTCTTCATCTCCTCACAACTTCTCGACTCGTTGCGATCTAGTAGGTCCCCACCAATATGAGCCACCAGGTTACCCGCATGCAGAATCGTGGAGATCGCAACGGAAAGATGGTGAAGTATAGTGTGATGATGCCGATGAATCCTTGTGGCATCACAGCCCACGCGACCAAGATAGACACCCGTTTCCACGGAGGTCGCTTGTCCGGAAGGTCATCCGGCATAAGCTATTTGATTCATCAGCAAGTTATTTTCATCACGGACCATACCATCAACCCTTTGTCTCTCAGAGCTAGCGTTCCAAGACTGACGTTGCATTTCGCTTGCTGCCTGGTGACATCGGCTTCTATAATGGGCAACGTCGTCCAGTAGTCGCTTTTGTCATTGATCTCGATCTTTCAGCTCTCTCGTGCACTGCGGCTTGCGCAATCAATTTTTCCTTCCCACCTCTTGTCTCTTCTCGGGATGTTCTAGCCTCTTCTAACGCCGCGGTGGCTTCTTTACGGGCCGAGTTCACCTCTGCAGCCAATTTCTCCGCCATCAGCTTTAGTGCACCTTTCTCTTCCTTCGCGGATTGAATCTTTTCCTATAACCGCGCGAGCTTGCGGCAAAGCTCATCAGAAGACCTCTACTCTTTAGGTAGGGACGGAGTATTCGCAAGGATAACTGCCGAGTTCGCACCGTTTGTCACTGAAACAACAATACAACAAGCAGTTAAAAGAATAATCATCGTCGAGTAGAACAGATATTGAAGGGTCGATACTTTGAGGCAGAGGCTCGAATTCAAGTTTTCCTCCCACTGTCATTAACTCGCAGGCAGAAAATACTGGTCGTTGCGCGTTCTCCGGATCAATCCTTTTTATCTGAGCTTTACAAAGTCACGCGGACTTAATTCTTCCCTCCTCTTATATCTCCTTGGTCATTGGAATTTCCCTAACTTCGGAGATCAAGCGGACTGGGCATTTTCTCCGCAGTACCTTCTTGGAGAGGCGTTTCTTACCTAAAGCGGATAACAATTTACCTGTCCGAGGCGCTTCAGTTTCTTCTGCCCGCTCGAGTATATCACGAATTGTCTTGTCGGTAAGGTCGACCCCAGTGGCAAGAAGTTCCTTCTCAACAGCAGGCCTCTCCTGGAATTCGATGGTGGGTTTGGTAATTGGGGCCCCACCACTCGGTACTACCATGCTGCTAAGAATTTCTTCCATCCCCTGCAAATAATCAGCATTAGCAGAGAGGTCAAATGCTAGAGAATCTTCGTCCGCGGTGAGAAATTTCTCTAGCTCGACCAATGTGGTTACCTCTCGCAGCTATTCGATCTCTTTCTACAAATCAGCAGGTATCTCTCCCTCTTTAAAAATTGTAGACAGAGGGCAGCGGCAACTTTGAGAGAAGACAACTTTTTGTTCTCTCTTCCCTTTTGGAGAAGTTTCTTCTCCACCCACTCCTCGGTGGTCGGCTCGGATCGACGTTTTCGTTTTTCAAGAGAGAGCTCGGTGATCACTAACTTGAGTTTCAATTTGTCCGCCACGGTCAAAGCGGCCTTCATGGCTTTCCCCCGGATTTCGGCAAAAAGATCGTTGTCTGGAGTAGAATACAACCCGTCGTCATCACTGGGTGGAGTGTTTTCTGTGATATCGACATCAGGGGTAATAGCGGTCTGTGGAGTAACAGGCGGGTCGATATTGATCCCTCCTTTCCCGCTTTCTTCGCTCGGTTTTCCGGCAAGAACAGTCAACGAGGTGGAAACAGTAGGCATTTTATCAATCGGCATTTCCGACGGATTGGCGACCTCTCTAAGTATGGCCGCAGGTTCTAGGACAAGCGATTTTTTATCCAAACTGGATCTCCTATACATATCTCCCAACAGGCTTTTCATCGGCACAGCGAATAACGGAATATTAACCGCAACCAAAGACTATTCTTTTCCAAGGGATATTTGAATCTTTCTCCATCCCTTGCGATATTTATAGCTTCTGTACGTATTTAAGGCTATAACGATCTGGTGGGTAAAAGTAACATTTCCGAAATATTCCACTATTCAGAAATGTGCGGGGATCATGTTTACCTGGAAGACCACTATTCAGATTCTTCCACAAGATCACTGTCAAAGCTTCCCCTTTCGACCGCGTAACTGTGAACCCACAGCAATCAGCAAGCCGGGTTTCCATCTGGGAGTTACCGGTCCTTCTATTTTAGACCGCGTACCCGCATAGTTAGAAGTATTGTCCTTTTCCTTCTTTAGCCGTGTAACCCGTCACCGCGGCCCACACTCCTGTCCTACGGGTAGCTGGTCATTCTAGCGCCTGCCCGCTCGGGCAGGATCCCGAGCCTATAAATAGGCATGAACAGTACTCTCTAGGCATCGCGAATCGAATCCTCAAGCTCGCCATCTGTGGCAGCGGTCTCGAATCCTTTGCCGAGCAGATTACTGTCCGATCTTGTGCTCCTTGGTAACCGCTATATTCGATTCATTCTATGTCAACTGAAAAGCCCTTCACAGGAGTGGTTTTATCCGCGACGGGCAAACTTTGATGTCTCCGCTGTCAGCGACACCCTTTTGTCTCTTTTTCATTTAACCGCCAGTAACCGATAACTTGCAGTCTCTCCTTTACCCTTTTCTCTTTCTCGCAGGTTCTTCAGCGACCAAGGGACGTTCTCGACACGAACACTTCGGGCTTAAAAATGCTGGTATGACCTATCAATGCATGATGGATCATCTGTTTAAGGAATAAAAAGAATGAAACCTTGAGGTATACGTGGATGATCTTCTTGTCAAAAGCAAGTCTTTTTCACTACACCTGCAAGATCTAGTAGAGACTTTCTCTACTCTGCATAGATTTAAAATGAAACTCAACCCATCGAAGTGTACTTTTTTGGCGAATAAGGGGAAATTACTTGGTCATCTCCTAACTCCAGAAGGGCTTGCCCCTAACCCTGAAAAATTTAAAGCCATCCTTATATGGCTCCTCCACGTTCTCCAAAAGAAGTTCAGCAGTTAGGGGGGAGGTTGGCAGGTCTCGGGAGGTTTATCTCTTGAGTGGGAGATAAGAGTGCATCGTTCTTTAAAACTCTTCGAAGAGCGTCCAAGTTTAAATGGACGGAATAGTGCTCCCAAGACTTTGAACAGTTAAAGAGACAATTGACTTCAACACCTTTGCTGCAGAGCCCCCGATCAGGGGAGATGTTGTTCTTATACTTAGGAGTTGGCCCTGAGGCGGTCAGCTCGGTTCTCTTTCAAGAAGAAAATAGGAGGCAGTTCCCATTTTACTATGTCAGCCATATTCTCAAAGAAGCAGAAACAAGATATCCCATCCTGGAGAATTTGGCATTGGTATTAGTTATGTCTACTCGTAGACTCCATCCTTACTTCCAGGCACACTCAGTTCAAGTAGTCACTAATCAGCCTTTGAAAAGTGTGTTGTAGAGACCAGAGCATTCAGGCAAGTTGGCTAAAAGGGCAATTGAATTAAGTGAGTTTGAAATTTCTTATGTGCCCAGGATAGCTATGAAAGCTCAGGTGCTAGCAGATTTCCTGATTGGTACTACAGAGTCTTGTTCTGATCAAGCAGAAAGGTTTCCTTTGGCTTGGACCATCTATGTTGATGGTGCCTCAGGTAGAAATTCTACTGGATCAGGAGTGGTTCTGATCAATCCAAATGGCATCAAACTTGAGCAGGCAATCAAGTTCTATTTTCCAGTTACATATAACCAGGCAGTGTATGAAGCCTTGTTAGCAAGCTTGAGGCTTACAAGAGAGCTAAGAATTGACAATATGAACATAAAGATTGACTCTCTGGTGATGGCGTCACAAGTTCTCGGTAACTTTGAGACCAGGGAGCCTGTGTTGAAGAAGTATCTTACTCTTGTAAAATTTGAAGTTGGTATATTAAAAAGTTTCACTATTGAACACATCCCAAGATTAGAAAATGAGGAGGCAGATGTTCTTACCAAGTATGTACTTCTGTCAGGAGGAACACCTTACGAACTCTTCCACCCGACAGTGGATGAAGAAGAGTTGATGCAAATTGATCAGCGTCCCTCTTGGATGGATTTACTCATTCTGTTCTTGTCAACTAGAAACTTCCATCCTTCAATTGAAGATAAGAAGAACTTTAAAATCAAGGCAGCACATTATTACTTAGTATCAGGCATCTTATATAGAAAGACTTTCTTGTGTGCTATGGCAAGGTGTGTCTCAGAAGAAGAAGAAGCCCCTGTTGTGCTTCAAGAGGTTCATTCTGGTGAGTGCGGAAGTCACTCAGGAGCAAGGACTATAGAGAAAAGGATCCTGCGGTAGGGTTATTTCTGGCCTACTATGAAGAAAGATTCTGAGGCTTATGCAAGAAAATGTGTTCAGTCCCAGAAGTTTGCTCCACTTCAGCATCAAGCTGCTCAGTCACTCAAATCAATCGTAACACCTTGGCCCTTTGCAGTTTGGGGAATGGATCTCATTGGACCTTTTCACATGGCAAGCGGACAACAACGCATTATCATAGTGAGGATTGATTACTTCAGCAAATGGATCGAGGCTAAGGTATTGGCAAAAACAATGACTCAAGTCATGAAGAATTTCATTTGGGGCGAGATAGTATGCTGACATGGTATCCCAATGGCAATAATCACTGACAACAGACCATAGTTCAACAATGCTGAGATGGTTGATTTTTTCAAGCAGATCTGAATAGAGCTGCGCTTTGTTTCATTCCATCATCCTAGAAGTAATAGTCAAGTTGAAGCAGCTAATAAGCAGATCCTCAACTTGCTCAAAAAGAAAGTCCATAATCTCAAGGGCAGTTAGGCTGATCAACTTCCTTTGGTTCTCTAGACCCTGAGAACAATGCCTTCATCAGCAACAGGAGAAACTCCATTCAAGCTTTCTCATGGTTCGGAAGCTCTTATTCCAGTTGAGTTTAAAGTCTCGTAATCAAGAGTTCTGCTTGCTAGATAAGGCGTGGAGGATTGGCTTGAGCTGAATAGTGAAGAGATGAAGTTCATCTTGGAACATATTGAAGAAATCAGATATAAGGCGGCAATAAGGCAAGAAGAAATCAAGAGAAGAATGACCCGATACTTTGATATTAACGTGAGGATCAAACACTTTAAGGTGGGAGATCTGGTTCTTAAAAAGGTTGATATTGCTGCAAGAGCTGGCTCAGTTTGGAATCTTAATCCGAATTGGACTGGGCCATTCATTGTTAAAGAAGTGCTCAAGAACGGGGCTTATCACTTGCAAACGTATGAAGGAGAAGATGTGCCACATACATGGAGTGGGGATGATCTAAAGCGGTTCTATTCCTGAACCTCCTCCTCTTTTTTCCTTCCTATGTAAACTTTTCAGAGATTGTCATTGATAAAAAGCTCCTTGCTAACACTTCTTCAAGTGTCTTTTTGTCTCTTAAATATTGACAGTTAATGCATTGAGCAAGAGCGATTTCAAATGGTTCTATCCCTGAACTTTCTCTTTTCTCTCTTATGCAAGTTTCACAAAAGTTTATATTGATCAAAGTCTTCATACTAACACTTTTTAAGTGCTTTCTTTCTTTTATTTCCTGAATAACTCCAACAGTTGCCTGATACCAGGAGACATCGCCGAGTTCAGCTGAAACCTCCCTTAGAACCGTTTTCATTAGCATAACACCACGAATACCACATGTTGCGGGGAGATTTCGCACTGTGTAGTGGGAGCTTATCGGTTCTAGTGTGTCAAGATACTGGATTTCGAATCCCGGCTAGTACCTGACCCCACCTCTGCATTATGGAGGGATAGGGTGTAGGTTAGCTCTACCATGACATTTAAGGGATATCGTTACAACTTTGATGATCGCGTGTGGAAAGCATTGCTATACGCACCTGCCAGCAGATCATCTTAGTTTGTGACCCTCGAACACTCCTTGGTACCCTCAAGCAGTGCCTGCAGGAGACCCACAACCTTGTTCATCTCAGGGGAAAGCAATGTCGCTGCCCAAAAGATCAATTTGGACTATACTCCAGGCAAGAGGACAGTGAATCGTTTCATTAAGTTTGTAGATCTTGGGATCCAGTATGGAAAGCAATGCCACTCCGATCGCACCTACCCACTCGGTCACAAGTCTGCAGCTCATTCTTCACAGGAATTTGATTATGGGCAAACTCTGGTTTTCTAGTCCGCCCAGTCCGCCAGTTTTCCTTGGGTTGATCTTAATAGTTTGTAGCCCGGTGTGGAAAGCAATGTCGCTCCGGCCGCACCTGCCCACTTGGTCACAAGCAATAAATCATTTCTATTTTATTATGAGCGGACTCTGGTTTTCTAATCGACCCAGTCCACTGGATTCATTTGGGTTGACCTTATAGTTTTCGTGTTCATGCGAGAAAAGCAATGTTGCTCCGATCTCACCTGCCCGCTTGGTCACAAACTATGGGTCTTTTCTATTTGCAGTTAAGAACGGACTGTGATTTAATATCCGCCCAATCCGCATACTTGGTCGGGTTTACCTTTTCTTTCAATTCGCAGTTTAACAACTATCCTAAGACCGCAACTTTTATTATCAAAGCTCTTTTAAGCTTGCAAAGATTTATTCAATTTTGGCAACGGAAATGGCGGACTGCTAGGTGAACTCATCAGAGTCTGCTTAATGGTTTATTATTTTGGCAAAAAATTAGATAACATTAATCTTATTCATATTGCGGCGAGCTGTAGTTAAACTATTTGATAAGGTTTCTTAATTGACGAGTTAAAAGGTTATATGGTGCGGATAATATCTACATTGCGCGGACTGATATATGGAGTTCACCCTTTAACTATAGATTGAATTTAAACAATAAAAAATAGAGCATTGCAAGAGACACATATTGACCCCAAAATATCCTTTTGTATTTCATAAATCAAGTTATAACTTTCAAGTGTTTAGCGGACTCCAATCTTGAGTCCGCCGCCTTTACAAAAATAACAACAAAAATACATTATGTATCACTCCTCTTATATTTTTTCTCTGCAGGTTCGTCAGAGTTTAGACCATCAATATCGATTTCAGTGGAGTATCCCTCCGAGCCGCTTCCGCTGCTGCTATCCGAGCTGTTGTTGACTATGGACTCGTTGGGCGAGCTCTCGTCAACAGAGCCAGAAGTGGATGAGTCGGACTCGGCGGACTGATCCCTACCATGCTAGCTTAAACCAGCATCACCTGCTACGATCTCGACTTCACCGCCTTCTTCTTCTTCTTCTTCTTCCTCCTCATCGGCGACAGCCTTTCCCTTCGCAGCCCACTCAAACTCAGCAACCTTATCCTTCAGCTCAGGAAATAACTGCAAGAAAGGGACCGTGTCCACTCCCTCATTCGTGAAGCCATCATTGATGAAGCGCTCGATAGAGACCTCAACGGTTTCCTTCACAAAAGGAAACATAGCATTTTGGAAGCTATGGTTGGTGACTTCATACGCTGTCTGCAAGAAGAAGAAACGAGTCAGTCCGCCGCGGATAAGCAACAAAGACTGCGGCAATTACCGATACTTACAGCTTCATTCTCCTTATGCTGATTGATATTTTTCCCTAGCCTCTTATTCCTGTCCGTTAACAACTTGTTTTCCCGCAGGAGTTGCCCATTCTCTTTAAGCAGTTCGCGGGTCATGCGACCCATAAAGTGGTTGGTGACTGTGCTGCTCGCACTGGCTTGAGCAGCGAGCAGGGGGAGGTTGGCAGGGGCCACGCTCTTCAGGTCGCGCAGGTTACGATAGTCGTAGAGCGTGGAGATCGCCACATAGGAATGGCGGGAGGTGTGCGGACTCTTCTAGGAGAGAAGAGCAGTCGAAAGGCAGACATACTTATTCTTTCCATGCTAGTGGATCATCGGGTTTCCCCTCAGATCCTTCTAGTTCTTCCGGAAGCCCGCCATATCGAAGCTATCGGAGGAAGAGTAGTCCGCAGCGGGATCCCCTTCCTCCTTCCTTTTCCTTGCAACTTCTTTCTTATTTTCTCCTTGAGTAGGAGTCAGCCTGCCTGGCGTCTAGGGCGGATTAGCTGGCACCGCCAAGGTCGCTGCAAAAAAAGAGAAGCTAAATCAATGCACTGTAGGTCGTAAGGGATAAGCTCTAGATCGTCGCGGATACAAAGCCAGGTCGCAGGACTTACTCTCTTGGCAGTCTATGGTGTCGAGGCTGGGCAGTAGCGGGATGTAGTGGTCGATGTCGAGCCTTTCCCCAGCCAAGAACTCGACGATGGCGGCCTCCACTGCATTAAGCTTTGCGCTTTTGAGGCGGAATCTGCGCGCACCTGCGGATACGTGTGAGCAAATCCCAGGTCGCCCTCAAAGATGAGGTACCTTGAGGTCCACTTATGGATCTAATTTGGTAAGCCCATGACTTTCATCCCTCGGTAGTAGAAGTAGATTACGCCATTATATTGGCGACCTCCGTAAGGTGTTATTGAGCGGACAGAGAAAATTTTCCTAAATATATTTAAAGAAAATTCGATCTTTTCGGACCGCAGGTATTATAAGTAGTTGTAGATCGCAGCTATAGTATTTGGCGCGAGATGGCCCGACACCATCCCGTAATGCTCAAAGATCTCTGCAACCTCCCACAGTAAAGGAAACTTGAATCCGCAGTTGAAGTGATCGATGGGCACAGCGACCTGCGTTGTAGTGGAAAGGTTTATCTGCTCCTAATCTTTAGGCAAGCGAGCAAGCACTGGAGAGCTTGCCATATGCTTCTCCACGAAGGCGTCCATGTCGGCCTCCGTCAGTCTATATTTCTTATGGTCGGTAGAGTGGAAAGCGACCGCAACATCAGTATGTGCGGATACCATTTTCACAGACAACAAGGACCTCTCCTTCGAGCGCATTTCCTATACAGAACAAAGACTGGGGCTCTATTTATAGGAAAACTATTCTGACAGCTTCTTCAGCCAGTCCATAGATATCGATCGTTCAGTCCGTGCGGACCAGTCAGTGATTGCAGACTCAGAGGTACTCCTCCCAGCTCACTTCTTTTCAGGTTTCCTGCAAATTCAGAGCAAAATCTACAAGTGATTGCGGACTCAGAGGCAGTCCGCCCAGCTCGCTTCTTTTCAGGTTTCCTGCAAATTTAGAGCAAAATCTACAAGTGATTGCGGACTCAGAGGCGGTCCGCCCAGCTCGCTTCTTTTAAGGTTTTTTTGCAAATTCAGAGAATAATCTACAAGTGATTACATACTCAAGGGCAGCCGCCCAGCTCGCAATTTTCAATATTCATAATTCACAAACAAATGTGCGGACACATAGTCAGTCTGAATATATCGCATTCAACATCAACCTGTAGAAAAATTTTCATCACGCAGATCGCAACATTATTAAAATCACAGAGTAATATCGTACAGAACAAATAAGAATTCGCATTATAGTACAAGTGAAACAAACAAGAAATGTTCAAATAGCACACCAAATTATACAACATATAACAAATCAAATCAAACTTTTGCATATTAGTGGACTCAGCGACCTCTACGGTCAGGTTGAGCAGGTCGCTCCTCCCTATCCTTCCCGAGATGAGCCGTCTAATCGTTCCCTCGCAGTATCTCTCTATATAGCTGCTGGACGAGATGGTGCATGGAGTTGAAGGTACCGTGCATATGGGCGGTGTCCCTGTTGATCCGGCTAACCAAAACCATGGGCTCGCCTGCCGGCCTTAGCTCCTCATCCTCTGCGAGCTGCCCACTTGCTGCTGGGACTGAAGCCTCTGTAGAAGCGGGTTGAACCGACGATTGCGGCCTCACTGCGGCGACCTCAATGACTTGCTTCTTTTTTCCTTCCTACACCAGGGCCAAGTACCTTCCTCTATAGTTACGGGCATCCTCACTTAACCGCTACATCTCCTTCTTCAATCCCTCTACCTCAGCAGAGATACTGGCGACCTGGTTCTCCAGAATTTTCTCTTGCTCTACCTGCCTTCTTAGCTCTGCTTGTATTTCATTCAGCTTTTCTTCATGCTTCCTTTCTAACAGTGTATTTTTTTCCAGGCCAGACTGCTCACCTTGCACGGACTCGCCAAGAGAGACCGTCCCAGTTTGCACCAGTGCATCAACTTCGGGCGATGGCACAATCTCGCCAGCCTCAACAAAGCCGGGTGGCGACTTCTGTAATGCAACAAAGAAAACAACATTTACATTAATACCCAGGTCACGACTGACTCAAAAGGTAAAAATTAATTCACTTTTTGTAATCATTGCAACGATCTGGCGAATATCCACGACAGGTCGCCTCACGTGCTCTGAGTCAAAAGCACTTAAGCGTTGCTTCCATTCACGTTTAAATTTTGTTCTTGTCTCGGCCATTGATCTACTTGAAGCAACTATATCCTCAGTATCTGTGATAATCTTTATTGGCCGCGATTTTCGGGGTGGAGATTTATTAAGGCAGCGACTCCGAAATCGCTTGGATGCCGGTTGCAGTTTACCTGACTGCATCAGCTCAGTCGCAGTCCATAATTCTTCAGCCTGCCTGTCCGCATCCATCTTTTTGGAGATAGCCTCGACCTTGGCCTTCATGATGGCGAGCTTCTCCTTTGTCGTCTTCTTTCTTTCTTCATCCGCAAGCGAGGAGGGGGATCAGTAGATTTTTCTCCCACTATCTCAACATCGGACTGCAATACCTCCAGCAAAGATTGGTTAATATCATCGAGCTGCTCGTTATCGATGTTATCGAGTATTTCGGTAGTGGACAAACTAACCTTTGATAAAGAATCACCTCCTTGGATTGGAGCATCCGGAGTGACTAAGCCAGCATTGAGAACCTCTTTTTCTCGCACCTTGTGTTGCAAGCTCGCAGCGCTAGTCTGCACAAAAATATTCTTCTCCTTTTGAGCTCGCAGATTTTTCTCCACCCGCTCGGCAACCGTGGACTGGTCCCTCTTTCTCTTCTTCTTCTCAGGAGCTTTTTCCTCCAAGGCTGTCATGACCTATTGCGAGTCTACCAGACTCTCGCGGACTGTGATCGAGTCAACGATAACCCGAGCCATTGAAGATACTGGTGCCTAAGCTTGTTTTTTAGTTTGTTCTTCAGCCAGTTTTTCCGCTTGCTCTTCATCTCGTTCCTCAGCTATCTCTTCTGCTTGTTTCTCCACCTGTTCATCAGTAGGCCGCTTCTCCTCTATATTCAGCTTCGGACTTTTGGTGATGAAACCTCCCTGTCCAGGTCTATCCGCAGCATGATAGTTCCTAAGATAGAAGGGATTACATCTATACCCCCAGAGCTCGCAGGATTTTGGTCAGAAACTAATGGCGGATTCGATATTCTATCCGTGCTTTTGGTTGGTAAATTTTGAGCAGTAGAGGTCGTGGCAGATTTCTAATGTTCAGTGCTGCGGACTGAGTCAGTCCTCTCCTGACCAGGTCGTGAACTCTCCCCTGTGTGGCGGACAGGCGTCCCGCTTAGATGGATTACTTTCTTAGTCCTCGTGTTTGCCTTGGGCTTCTCTGTCCTAGAGTTGAGGTTTCCAAAGAAAGATCTGAGTCTCGCCATGTCGGACTGGAAAGTGCACACCGCAAGTGGTGAGAACCGACCCGTGGCACAGACAGTTTTGATAGACTGCAGGGTTTTCTGCGGTATTTATAGTACTGAAAGCATTTATGAAAGTTGCGGACTCGGCGGTTAAGGAAGCATTTTTGAAATTTTCTGAAACTTGAAAATGTGCAGGGATTATGTTAACCCAAGAATCCGCAATATGTTCAGCAGGACAGATAACTCTCCTATTCTGGCGGACTCGAGTTCCTTTGTCTGCTCAGGTCGTCAGGACAATGCAGATCCAAAGCTTCCCCAGCGGTGGACTCCAGTTCCCAGTCTTCCCAGGCCAAATTTCCAGTGCTCCTCCTTCAGTGGCAGACTCGATTGTCCAGTCCGCCCAGTTCGTCTAGCCTCAGTTGATCAACTTCCAAATCATCCGCCAACTCTCCAGGCAGACTCAAGCGTCAGTCCGCAAAGGTTGCGGACCATTAGACAGGATCGCGCCCTATAGCCAGATGGAAACTCCAGCCCGCGAGCCCATTCCTCCCCTCTTGCGCGGACTGCTTGTCTTTTCTTTTTTGATTCACGTCAACGCTGCTAGGTTCTCCTGTACCCCGGGCAGCCGGTTATTTTAGCACTGCCCATTTGGGCAGGCCCCTGAACCTATAAATAGGGGGAAGTGGTGCACCCAACGCACGCTGACTCGAGCCTTGGAGCCACTAGTTGAAGGCTGCGGACTCGAATCTCGGGCTTTGCGGACTCCATCTTGCTCTGCTCTTGCTCTTTCCCCTTGTTCAATTTGGGACCAACCATGTAATCAAACTCATTCTAATCAAAGAAAAGCCCGTGGCAAGAGAGGCATTCAGGCCGCGGCGGGCGAAGTCTGGTGGTGTCGTAGCTCATGGCTCTACTGCTCTTTTTCTCTCGTCCACTCAGTAGATTACTGCTTGTAGTTTTCCTTTTCCCCTCCTTTCCCCAGTGCTTGAACCGTTAGCTGGTGGTGCTCGACTCCCTTTTGCTTTTTGTACATCAACAGTTACCATATCCCTTAGTGATTCCTTTCTCTGACCCTCTAAAGATGACTTTTGGTCCATTCCTAACTGGAGTGTAATCACTTAGTAAACTCCTTGATCCAGTCATGTTCCTGGAATAGTGAAAGAATTGATTTCAAGATAACCCAAACACCTAGAGGTGGGGGGGGGGGGGGGGTTAATAGGTTCTTTTCTTTTTTACTTAAGGCAGAATAATATTTAAGTTCTTTAAATAGAATCTAACTATTCTACATCGATCACAACACAGAATTCACAATCACACACACGTCACAAATTGCACACAGGTTTATAGTAGTTCCCTAAGGTCTGGGTACATCCACTTTCCCCCTTCACCTATCCAGCAGTTTTCTAGATTCGGCCTAACTTCTTCCTTCTTCTCAGATCCACAGATCTTACAGCTTAGAACCCTGAAAGGTTCCTACAACTCAGAATGTATCCACACTCCTACAGCTCAGGCTAACAGCCCTACCTCAGCCTTGCCACAAGGCCTACAACTCAGAGAATAATTTCTCCTACACTCAGGCTCAAAAGCCCTACCACTCAGAGATCTATATCTCCTACACTCAGCCTTTATAATATAGGCTTACAACTCAGATATTTGAAAAGATTCTACAAAATTTGATAAGTATTTTAGATGGACTCTTACCCTTATTGAGAGAGAAGGGAAAAAAGGTTTCTTGATCAGCTCTTGATAAAGCTGATGGCTGAAATCAACCAGTTCTTAGCTTTCTTCAAAGATTCTTGAATCTAAACTCAGTAGGGTTGATCTCCTTTGAAGTAGACTGGTTGGCAGCTTCCTTCTTTGATTTCAGAAATAGATCTGAATCCTTCTTAGCAGATTAGTTCAAGATCTGCTTCTTAAGAGACTTGTAAATGTCTCCTTCTTTACTTCAACAGTTGGATATCTCTCTCACTCTCCATAACTTTTGAAGTTTCTTAATAATTCTTGCTTGAATTCTCCTTAGACAAATTCTGAGTAGATTGCCACTTTAGATTGTCTTCTTAGATCTTCTCACGAAAATCTTCTTCTGTGTGACGTGCTCTTTCTTGATCAATGATCAATACTTCAATAGTTGTTCGTGTTGTTTTTTTCTTATGATTTGACAGAATCTGTCTTTATATAGACTTCATCCATGGTAACCGACTGATCCGGTTTCTAACCAACTTCTGACAATACTAATAGCTTCAGTAAACCTGTTGGAATTCACAGGTTCCAAGTCTTTAGTCAGTTCTTGAACCTTTGTCTTTGTCAGCAAAGTGTCGAGACTGATTGTAGTTATGTGTCGACACAAGTAGATTAAGTGTCGACACAAGCTTTGGTGATGTCGACATAGCTCCTTTGGTGTCGACACAGCTTCTTGACACTGCATCTTGAGAATGTGTCGACACAGCTTCTTTGTGTCGACACAGACACTTCTTCACATCACAGCAATCAACATTGTTGAAACTCTGTTGAGTGTCGACACAAGTCCTGTGTGTCGACACAGTTGATATAGTCTCAGAATTTGTGTGTCGACACTGCCTCCAGGTGTCGACACAGTTGATGTTGACTAGAACTTCTGTGTGTCGACACTGCCTCTAGGTGTTGACACAGTTGATGTCGACTAAAATCTTCAGTTTCTTCTGGTGTCGACACTGCTTTTCCAAGTGTCGACATATGGACTTAGAAACTTTTTCTGCATTTTAGCAAATTTATAACTTGCACATATAAAATCAAAATAACATCAAATACACCTTGATGTATATCATTGAGCTAAGTGAGGCTTCTCCAAATCAGGTACACATTTTTCAATGTACCCAATAATCTCCCCCTATTTGGAGAAGTCATGACCCTTTAGTCAATGATATACACCACTTATTATAAACAAACATTTTTGTGTATATAAATAATAAATGACAGGGTAAATTATAAACAAAACATATAACAAAATCACATCACAGAATAAGAATGCAACTTAAATGAACATGAAACATTATTTTGTTTAAATTATCCAAAAGTTTCTTAACAACTGTTTACATAGATTTCTTTTAAAACTAAAAATTACATAGTTCTTGAAAAAAAAATCTAGTAAATCTAAACTAAGGCTAATCAGGTTCCCTAATGACTATGCCTTTTCCTGGCTTAATCTGAGCCTGCACAGTAGGTTCTGCATTATCAATGGGCTTCTTCCCTTTCAACTCTGCCTTCTTCTGTACTCTAGCCTTAATCCTCTACCTTTCAAAATATTGAAAAGGCTTAGGGAAGTATTTGCTAGGCTCCTAAGCATTAGGAGGTAGCTTCCCAATTTTAGCCTTCCTTCTATATTGCAGAATGGCTTCTTGCCTTGTTTCATACTTCTGCCATTCTTGTTCATTATACAAGTTGCCCCTTTCATGAACCTGTTCTTTCACAGCTTTCCAGGCAGTCAAAATTATATTTCTGGAAGTGGGGATCCACTGCTCAAAATCAGGCTTTAACTCAGTCTGTTCTCTAAACCTTTTCTTTGACAGTTGTGCTTCCTGCTGAGCTTTCAAGACAGCATCTGGCATTTCTACTTTTTCAATAAAAACATTATCAATTTCCTGTAGAGGACTGTACATTGACTGAACCTGTTGTTGAATCATATCAAAATCTACTGGAGGGTAGATGATCTGAGCAACTTCAGGTTGATCACCTTCAACATAAGCAGGTTGCACACCAGACTCAGCAACATTATCATCATCACAAAGGGGTGGATATCCCAGAGTGGATCTGATGCTATTGGATATCAATTTGTCATGATCTGAGCCATCTTTGACTAACACCCTCTCCCCCTTTTTGACTTCTCTTTCAATGTGGTCTCTTAAGTTATCTTTTTGAAATCTTTCTTGTCCATCAAGAAAATTTACACCATGTTTATAAAATGATTTTAACTTGAGAAGCTGATCAGAGATTGTTTTCTGAGAAGTAATAATGACTGTCTTAAATAAGTCTAAAACAGCCTGTAGCTTCTTATCAAACTCCTCTTTTGCTTTAGTCCTTGCTTCAGTCATTGCAATGACTGATTTCTTTATTTCAGTGACTATCTCATTATGAGATTCAGTCAGATTGTCATTCATCCTAATCTGATTCTCAAGGACATAGCCTTGTTTAATAGCAATCTCATCCACTTTAGCCTTGACTTCTGCTTGTTGCTTAGCTAGAAATACTACAACATTGCCCCATTTGTGGAAAAAATCTGTCATTTCTTTCTTATGCAGATTCACTTCAAATCTGATGGATTTGATATCCTGAGCCAAAACAAATTAAAGTGACTTATGGCTTTCATCCACATACTTCTCTAGAGCCATTCTCTGCTCATCTAATTTCAGTTGCAAGGCCACCAATAAAGAGCTGTAATCAACCTCTTGGGCAGGTTGTGGAGTAGTAGTTTGCAATGCCTTCTTATAGCTCTGGATCCTTCTCTTAAAGACCATCATTTTCTTTTATTGGCATTTCTAATTTCCTCATCTTCTGAAGCAGAGGTACTGGCTATATTAACTCTTTCTTTAGGACTAAAAGGAATCTCCTTTTCAATTCCAATCTGCTCCCCCTCAAGGTTAGCCTGCTCCCACTCATTCCTTATTTGCACCTCCTTATTTGTTGCTCCCTCAATATCAGGAAACAATTCTTCCAGAGTGAACTCCTGTTGAGTGTGAACTGGTGATATTACTTTCTCAGGAGCATCAGCAGCTCCAGATGTATCCTCCATGATAGCATCTTGGGCTGGAATATTGGCATGAGATGTCTGAAGGGCTGTTTGTGAATCTATTTCCTCTGCCAAGTGGATTATCTCTTCACCATGCACCTATGCAGTAACTGTCTCCCCCTGCACTTGTGCATTCTCAGTCAGGTCCTGTACTTGTACACTATCTAGCTCCCCCTGCACTTGTGCACTAACTGTTTCCTCCTGCACTTGTGCATTCTCAGTAAGGTCATGTACAGGTGATTTCACTGCAGCCTCTTGTCTCTTTATATCAGGTATGTCCTTTTATAGGACCCTATCCCATCTAGAAATAATCCTGATGTCCATTCTTCTTATATGATTAATTTTAGATCTAGGGATCTGGTGCATTACTTCTGGAATGGATCCAGCCAAGTATAAACTCATCAGTCTAGCAAAATTAGGCTTCTTTATTCCTTCCTTAATCTCTTAAAACAGTACGACAGACCAATCTGTGTTGAGCTTAAAAATTATCCTTGTCATGAGGTTGAACATATAGGCAGAAATCCTATCATGTCCCCCTGGCTTACACAAAATAACCTTTCCTACCAACTCTGAAAGGAATTTGCCTTGCTGATTCATCCCTTTCCTGTTAATTGCTGCTCCAATCTTCAAGGTGGGATCCAATCCACACCATTGTAGTGTCGCCCTTGTTTTTTATATTGGTACTTCTTCTTCATCCTGAGTTCTTAGAAGATGAAGAATTTTTCTCAAACTTTTCAAGGTCAGTTTGACTCTTGCTCCATGAACTATGGATTTAATCTTAAGTCTAGTTGAGTCTACTGTTGCTGCAGCAAAAAACTCAAAAACCTCCTTCTTCAAAATCTTGGTTGGTTTGGATACCAGAAAATCCAAACCACTGTCAGCAAACAGGGTAATGACCCCTTTAATCTCTGACTCCGCATCATCAAAGGCATGGCAAACCAACTCATATCCTTCGTTAATGTTATCTTCAACCTTTGGCGCCATTGGAATGGTGAGAAAGCTTGGATTGAGAGAAGAGAGATTGTCGACACAAAGTTTTGGTCTTGAAAACCTGGAGAATGTGTCGACAGAGATTGTTCTTGACCTATTTATACCCTTTTAAACACAGAAGGTCAAAAGGCGGGCAAAAACTGTCCAAATGTGTTGACACTGTTGAAATGTGTCGACACATACTTTTAATGTCTCAACAACGGCGTTGACTACTATGTATCGACACCAATTAATGATATGTCGACACTAGACATACTTAGTAGTCCAACAGAAATTCAGTGTCGACTCTTATTGCAAGTGTCGACACAATTTCTGGATGTGTTGACACAATTACTCTTAATATGTCGACACAACTTTCTGAAGTGTCGACACCACTTCTCTGGATATGTCGACACAGATTTACTGAAGTGCCGACATCACTTCTCTGGATGTGTCGACACTATGTTACGTAGCCAATTTTGATAAACTAATCTATGTTCAACATTCCTAATTCAATTTAAAATTTATTGAATTTAGTTTCATCTAGAGGCTTAGTAAACATATCTGCGATTTGATAATCTGTTTTGACAAATTCTAGTGAGATGTCCTTTTTCTCTACATGTTCTCTAAAAAAATGGTATCTAATTTTTATATGCTTAGTCCTACTATGTGAAACAGGATTATTAGCAATATAAATAGAACTTGTAGAATCACAAAACAAATGTGTTCTACTTACCTGAATAACATAGTCTTCTAGCTGGTGTTGAATCCACAACAGCTGTGCACAGCAACTTCCTGTTGCCACATATTCAAACTCAGCTGTGGACATTGCCACAGTAGTCTACTTCTTACTGCTCCAAGACACCAATCTTCCTCATAGAAATTGACAGGTGCCTGTTGTGTTTTTTCTATCTTCTTTGCAACCTGCAAAGTCTGCATCTGAATAGCCTGTCAGTAAAAAATCTCCATTCCTAGGGTACCAAAGGCCTAGATTAGGTGTGCCCTTTAGATATCTCAAAATCCTTTATACTGCAGTATAATGAGATTCTTTAGGGCATGATTGGTACCTAGCACAGACACATGTTGCATACATAATGTCTGGTCTACTAGCAGTTGGATATAGAAGAGAGCCAATTATTCCTCTATACAAATACTCATCTACAGGTTTACCTGCATCATCTTTGCATATAGGCATACTTGTTCCCATAGGAGTTCTCATGGTGGAGGATGATTCCATACCATACTTCTTAATTATCTCATTGGTGAACTTAGACTGGGATATGGACAAGCCATCATCAGTCTGTCTTACTTGGATTCCCAAGAAGAACTTAAGTTCCCCCATGCTGCTAATCTCAAACTTCTCTTGCATAAGTTTAGCAAACTTCTTACAAAGGTTATTTTCTGTAGACCCAAATATTATGTCATCTACATAAATCTGGACTAAGATTATCTTACCTTTGGACTCCCTTTAGAATAGAGTTTTGTCTATTTTCCCCCTTGAGAATTTGTTCTCAATAAGGAAAGTAGACATGGTTTCATACCAAGCCCTTGGGGCTTGCTTTAACCCATACAAAGCTTTCCTAAGTCTATAAACATAATCAGGTTTAAGAGAATCAACAAAACCTGAGGGCTGCGCTACATAGACTTCTTCTTTTAGATTTCCATTTAGGAATGCTGATTTTACATCCATTTGGAATACCTTGAAGCCTTGATATGCTGCATAGGCAAGGAACATCCTAATTGCTTTCAGTCTTGCTACTGGGGCAAAGGTTTGATCAAAGTCAATACCCTCTTCCTGCATGTATCCTTTTGCAACAAGTCTTGTTTTGTTCTTCACAATGATCCCATTCTCATCCAGTTTGTTCCTAAAGATCCACTTTGTTCCAATGACATTGTGGTCTTTTGGTTTAGGGACTAACCCCCAGACCTTGCACCTTCTGAACTGATTCAGCTCCTCTTGCATGGCATCAATCCAATGTGGGTCCAGAATAGCTTCTTCAAATCTCTTTGGCTCCAGTTGAGATAGGAAGCTTGAGCAAAGCACTGTATTCAAGTTCCTGCTTCTGGTTTGCACTTCATGTCTTAGATCACCAATTATCTGATTTGCTGGATGATCCTTTAAGTGTCTAACAGCTGGAGGAAGACTATATTCAGGTTAAACCTCTCTTTTCTCTTCAATATGTTACACCTCTTAGTTTTCAACAACATCTAGGGAGTCTTGTACTCCCCCTGGACAGTAGTCACCATTTTCCACTTTCTGCTCTTCAGTTGATTCTTCTGTAATGGTAAGCTTGTCCATTTTCTCATTTATACCTGTAGAACTGCATGAGCTACAAGGCAACTCACTGTTATTCAGTCTTGTTTCATCAAAGACAACATGTACTGACTCTTCTATAACTTGAGTAATCAAGTTGTAGACTCTATAAGCCTTACTATTGTTGTTATACCCAACAAATATCCCATCTTGGGATTTGGCAGCAAACTTAGTTAGATAAGACTTGTCATTGTTAAGGACATAGCACTTGTAACCAAAGATCCTAAAATAGGATAAGTTTGGTTTTCTACCCTTCATGATCTCATAGGGAGTCTTTTTGTGGCTTTTAGTGATAGAAGCCCTATTGATCACATGACATGCAGTATTTACTGCCTCAGCCCAGAAATATTCTGGGAGAGAAGTGTCACTCAATAGAGTTCTTGAAAGTCTTTAGTGTCAACTAATTCCACCTTTGGGGGGGGGGAATAGGTGAATTGCAGTCTTTTGCAAAATTTAAATAACCTGCACAATTAAACAAATACAGCACAGAAAAGCACACAAGCAATTATAGTGGTTCCCCGATTTGGGTATGTCCACTCTCCCCCTTCGACCTATCTCAAACCAAGGGACGACTCGGTCACTTCACCAAATGGATTGAAATCCAATCCTCACACTACGGAAGGAACCCTTCCAACCGAAGGAGTCACTACTCCTCCACCACGGGTTGCACCCAACCCTTACAACTAGGAATCACTATTCCTTTACAACAAAACAAAAATAGAATGTACAAGAGATACAAACTACACGTGTGGAGAACCTGATGTCCCTCTTCGTTCGTTGAAGCGTTCTTGACGAAGACAAAGAGTCCACGACCGGAGCACTCTCTTGGAGAGGATCTTGACAAGATCGGCGGCGGCAAGTGAATGCGGTGGCGATGCTTTATAGATCCAAACTTCTTGACGAAGCAAGCAAGGTCTGCCAACGATCTCAATCGGATCAGTCATCTCATTCGATTTGGAAAGAAGAACTAACCTCATTCAACAAATCGAGAAATAAGAGATCTCGAGAGAGAAGCGTGAGACGCTAGACTTGCCTCGGTTCTATCATTGGATGATCAAAGAGGATCTAAGATCTGCGGCGGCGACTAACTTGCGAGTGGTGATGGCGAGCGGTGGAGTTCCGCGATCGGCTAGGTCACGCACGGCTGCTTTTGATTTTCCGTGAATCGCTACTGTTAATGTTCGAAATAAGCATGTATATAAACTGTAGAACAACCCTAAATGACTGTTGTGGGGCCCACAAAAAGAAGCCCTAGTTCCGGTCAAAACAGCGCAAAGCTTCTTGATACGGTTCAGCGAACAAAGCTAATTTGCCTAAGGCAAATTTGGAGAGAATAATTGGTGATTCTGGACGAAGTCGGCGGGAATCACTCACAATTCCCGTCGATTCTGCTTAAGCCGATTTCCAGTTGTAAAACTAGTCAGCGTGCGGGAATCGGCGGGAATGCAAACGTCATTCTCGACTAATCGGCGAGAATCATTTAATGATTCCCGTCAATTCTGCCTTAGCAGAATTATTGAAGGAGGACAGTCAGTCAGATAAAATCGGCGGGAATCACTAAGTGATTCTCGCCGATTCGGCGAAAATCACTAGTGATTCCCGTCGAATCGGCGAGAATCACTTAGTGATTCTCGTCGATTTTGACTTAGACGATTTTCCTCTTCCTTCCCATGAACTGTGTCTTTGACCCATCTTTGCTCCTTTTCTGCTCTTGATCTATCTCGACCCTGTACTTGAAAATAAGTACACTCCAATAGAGAGAGCACACATGAGTCAACACACTGATCTGCTCAACGAGGGATTACGCTGCGCAGACCCGTGTATATTGACCCACTGCACCCTGACATTGGTGTGTAATTAGCATGGAATAGCTGCAAGCACAACTTGAAGAAATATCGTCAAATACATTGTCAATTCAACTTAGCTTATTCAGGGGCTTCTTCAAATTTAGGTACATTGTGGATACAATACCCAACAGTTCTACCAGCCTCAATCAATGTTCTATTCTTCCTTTCAACAATAACATTTTGCTGAGGTGTTCTAGGTGAGGAGAATTCTTGAAAAAGCCCAAATTCTTCACACAGTTTTGTCATACTCTCATATTGAAATTCAGTGTCATGGTCACTTCTGATTTTGACCATTGTACTGTCAAGTTCATTCTGAATTTGCTTGACAAAACTGTATAAAACACTTGGGGTTTCTGATTTTTGTCTCAAAAAGAACACTCAGGAATATCTAGAATAGTCATCTACCACCACAAAAGTGTAGACCTTCCTACCTAGACTATGAACTGTCATAGGACCAAATAGATCCATATGCAAGAGGTATAGACACCTCACTGAATCCCTGATTTCAAGGCTATGAAAGGAGGATTTTGTCTGCTTGCCTTTTTGACAAGCTGAGCATATCCCATCCTTTATACACTTAACTTTAGGACCATTCCTCACTAAATCTTTGCTAAAGAGTTGGCCAATTGTTTTGTAGTTAAGATGGGCCAACCTCTTATGTTATTTGACACAATGATAACCTCTCTCATCAGCTACAAGACAAATAAGAGAACCTTTGTTCTCACACTTAAAATTAAGACAGTACCCATTTCTTTCTCTATATCCTGTCAAAATGACCTTTTGATCACTTGACCTTTTGATATGACAACCATTCTTAATAAATGAAATGTCATATCCTAAATCACTCGGCTGACTCATGCTTATAAGGTTGTGTTTCAAACCCCTTACATAGGCCACTTGAGTGATAGTAATCTGGTTACTAGAAATGTTACCAAATCCTTTGATGATTCCTTTTTCAGAACCACCAAAGATTACTTTAGGCCCATTTATGATAGGTAAATACTCCTTCAGCAATCCCTTTGTTCTAGTCATGTGCCTGGAACATCCACTATCCAAGTACCATATAGGGGCATGGAAACTTGGACTCACCTGCAATAAAGAATTACCTCCCCTTAGAACCCAAGTAATTCTTGGGTCCTTGGTTCAAGTTAGCTTCATACTTACCAAATCTACCTGCTTCTCTTCTAACAGGTAGACAATTGTTCTTCATGACACTAATGTTATGCCAGCAGTCTAAGGCATAATGGCCTGTCTTGCCACAGCACCAGCATTCATACTTGTTGTATCTATTTTTAGATACATTCTTGGCAGTCTGGTTGACAACAAATCTTTGGTATTGTGTTGGTACTGCTGCAGCTACACCAGCTGGTTTCTCAAAAACATGGGGTTTATGGACCTGGTATGCCTCATTGACATAAACACCCTTGTAATTTAGAACTTTAGTCTTATTATGACCATGAGGATTCTCAAGGTCATACTTGTTAGAAGGCTCTTGAAGCTTTCTAAAAGCTACAGGGACTTTAAAGTTCAGTGGCTGGACTGAGGCTTTGCCCTTTCTCTTAAATTAGACAGCCCTAGTGTTACCTTTAAAGCCTATTCCAGTCTTACCCTTTTGAGCCACAAACTCATCTATTAAGGGTAAAACAGATTTTGGCTTGGAATAACTAGCCACCAAAACTTTTTCCTTTTGAAGTCTGGTTTCCAGACTTTTAATTAGATCATTTTTGTATGTGATTGTGCTCATCTGAATAACTGTTATAGTTTTTAGTTTTGCAATCTCATTCAATTTTTAATCCAACTCTTTCTCTAAATCAGATGCATCCATCTTAAGATCTGTAATTTCCTTAGCCTGAGTTTTGGCCAGGTTCTTTCTTTTCTTTAGTGCCTGCAATATGTCCCCATATTCATCTATCAGCTGATATATATCACCTTCAGACTCAGACCCATCCACATCACTTGATGCAGATGTAGTTGACTCTGTACCAGTACTACAATATGAATTACTAGAAAAACATTGTACCTTACTAGGACTAGGCTGATCATGTCACTTGTCTTCTTCTGACACAGCCATCAGTCCCATGCACTGATGGTCTTCTTGTTCATAGATAGAGTTCAGCAATTGCATAAACTTATCTTCTTCATCTGCTACATATAGACCAATGTATGCCTCAGCTTCAGATTCAGACTTTGAAGTTGATTGGTCTGTCAAGCTCTTCTCCTTCTTAGCAACAAAGGATTTCTTCTTCTTGCTCCTTTGTTGAGTCTTCCTTTTATCAGCAGACTCCTTTCTTTTGTCTGGACACTTAGCCACAACATGTTCAGGCCTATTAAAGCAGTAGAGCACTATCTTTGATGTTGTAGATTTGCTAGGCTTAAACCTGCTCCTTTCCTTCCTAGATGACTTCCTCTTTTGATAATAGTCATCCATAGGCTGAGATGTGGAGGGCCTAGACTTCTAATGCTTCTTTTTCTGGAATCTCTAAAACTGCCTTGTGAAGGCAGCAAAGTCTTTATCTGAGTCACTGATGTCTGAACTTTGGTTGTCTGAATTATTTGAAGTAATTTCAGCAACAATCTCATGAGGTGATGAAGACATCCTCCTATTCTTCATAGTGGCTTCCACCTTGAAGGCCACAGACTTTTCTCTATGCTCCCCTTTTGCGCTTTTCTCTTCCTCTTTCCTATCCATCAGCTGCATCTCATATGACAGCAATTTTCCAAACAAAGTTAAAGGAGATATATCTGCAAGTTTGGCCACTTCCCTAATGGCACAAATCTTAGTGTCCCAATCCTTTATCAAGGATCTTAGAAATTTATCATTCAGTTCATATGTACTGAAGATCCTTCCATAGGACATCAGCTCATTTATTATTCTATAGAACTTTTTATAACACTCAGTTATACCATCTGACTTTCCTTGTCTAAAACTCTCATATTCCTGGTTCAGCATAGATTTTCTATCTTGTCTGACTTCTTCAGAACGCTCCATGTATACTATTAAAGTGTCCCACATTTCCTTGGAGGTCTTGCAGTGAATCAAATTTTGAAAGGTTGAATCATCTACGGCACTTACTATGATATTCTAGGCTCTTTTATCCATAGTTGCCAGGATGATCTCTTCCTTAGTCATCTCTAAAAAATCTTGAGGAGTTCTTTGATTTGCATCTAGAACTGACAACTTCATTGGAATATAAGGACCTTCCATTACTGTAATGTAGATCCTTGGATCAGAAGCCTCCATGAAAAGCCTGACCTTTTCTTTCCATATTCCAAATATCTCTTTCCTACATATGGGTAATTTCATAGAACCTAGTTCCTTATGATTTTCCTGAACCCATTTTCTTGATCTTGAATCTGCCTTATGGATCATACTCAGACTGTTAAGTCCTTCTTTGAGTAACCTCCCTCTGATACCACTTGATAGAATTGATTTCAAGATAACCCAAACACCTAGAGGGGGGTGAATAGGTTCTTTTATTTTTTACTTAAGGCAGAATAATATTTCAGTTCTTTAAATAGAATCTAACTATTCTACAACAATCACAGCACAGAATTCACAATCACACACACATCACAAATTGCACACAGGTTTATATTGGTTCTCCAAGGTCTGGGTACATCCACTTACCCCTTCACATATCTAGCAATGTGCTACATTCGGCCTAACTTCTTCCTTCTTCTCAGATCCACAGATCTTACAGCTCAGAACCCTGAAAGGTTCCTACAACTGAAAATGTATCCACACTCCTACAACTCAGGATAACAGCCCTACCTCAGCCTTGCCACAAGGCCTATAACTCAGAGAATAATTTCTCCTACACTCAGGCTCAAAAGCCCTACCACTCAGAGATCTATATCTCCTATACTCAGCCTTTATAATATAGGATTACAACTCAGATCTTTGAAAAGATCCTACAAAATTTGAAAAGTGTTTTAGATGGAATCTTACCCTTGTTGAGAGAGAAGGGTTTCTTGATCAGCTTTTGATAAAGCTGATGGCTGAAATCAACTTGTTCTTAGCTTTCTTCAAAGCTTCTTGAATCTGAACTCAGTAGGGTTGATCTCCTTTGAAGTAGACTGGCTGGCAGCTTTCTTTTTTGATTTCAGAAATAGATCGTAATCCTTTTTAGCAGATTAGTTCAAGATTTGCTTCTTAAGAGACTTGTAAATGTCTCCTTCTTTACTTCAACAGTTGGAGATCTCTCTCACTCTCTAGAACTTCTGAAGTTTCTTCAGAATTCTTGCTTGAATTCTCCTTAGACAAATTCTGAGTAGATTGCCACATCAGATTGTCTTCTTAGATCTTCTCACGAAAATCTTCTTCTGTATGACGTGCTCTTTCTTGATCAATGATCAATACTTCAATAGTTGTTCATGTTGTTTTTTTCTTATGATTTGACAGAATCTGGCTTTATATAGACTTCATCCATGGTAACCGCCTGATCCAGTTTCTATCCAACTTCTGACAATACTTATAGATTCAGTAAACCTGTTGGAATTCACAGTTGTCAAGTCTTCAGTCAGTTCTTGAACCTTTGTCTTTGTAAGCAAAGTGTCGAGACTGATTGTCATTATGTGTCTACACAAGTAGATTAAGTGTCAACACAAGCTTTGGTGATGTCGACATTGCTCCTTTGGTGTCGACACAGCTTCTTGACACTGCATCTGTAGAATGTGTCGATACAGCTTCTTTGTGTCGACACAGACACTTCTTCACATCACAGCAATCAACATTGTTGAAACTCTGCTGAGTGTCGACACAAGTCCTGTGTGTTGACACAGTTGATATAGTCTCAGAATTTGTGTGCTGACACTGCCTCCAGGTGTCGACACAGTTGATGTTGACTATAACTTCTGTGTGTCGACACTGCCTCCAGGTGTCGACACAGTTGATGTCGACTAAAATCTTCTGTGTGTCGACACAGTTTCTTCTGGTATCGACACTGCTTTTCCGCGTGTCGACACATGGACTTAGAAACTTTTTCTGCATTTTAGCAAATTTATAACCTGCACATATAAACTCAAAATAACATCAAATACGCCTTGATGTATATCATTGAGCTAAGTGAGGCTTCTCCAAATCAGGTACACATTTTCCAATGTACCCAACAAATAGCTACTATCCAAGTACCATATTGGCCTACCTTTGGTACTTGGTTCCACCTACAACCACAAATTAAATTCACCTTAGGCACCCAAATAGTTTTGGGGCCTTGGTTTCTGTTAGGCTTGGCTGTGTGAAACACAGTAGGCTTTCTAAATAAAGTTGGTTGAAACTTATATGAAGGAGTTGTTGGATTATACTAACAATCTAGGGCAAAATGCCCAAGCTTCCCACAACACCAATACTCAAATCTGTTGTATCTTTTCTTTAGTTGCATATTTGAGGTTATTCTTTTGTGCAACACAGAATTGTCATCCAACTTCCAAGGTACTGGTGCAAAATTCACACCCTTGCCTTTCAGATTTAGGTGAGATACACTGGGATCAGCTCTAAGAAATCCTTGGATTCTTAGATTGATCACCTTGTGTGGTGGTTTTTGGCCTATATTGCCTTTAGATGTCTGATCCTTCCAGCAAGGCTCTTTATTGACCTTACTGGTAGAGAACTAAGACCTCATGTGTCCAGGAACACAAGATCTCAAGCATCTGTTAGAAGGCAGATACTTGACTGGTTGCCTAATTGGACCACTTGGAGCTTTACCCTTGGGTACAAACTTCTAAACTTTTTTGTCCTTACCATAACCTACACCACTTCTAAATGGTGCAGAAAAGGTATCTATGATAGGTAGCACTGAATTAGGTTTTGAGAATTGAGGTAGAAGCTGTCTTTCCTGGGTAAGCTTTGCTTCCAGATCCTTGACAGTCTTGCCCTATTCCACTATTACCTCTGTCTGGCTATCTATCTTATTAGTTAGTGCTATAAGTTTCATTTTTTGTAGGTCTAACTTTATGTTGGCTCTTTCCAACTGAAAAGATACTCCTCTCAAGGATTCTAATTCTTTGGCCTTATCCTTAGCAAGCAGTTTGCTTGCAATCAAGGCCTTTAGTAACTTCCCTTATCTATTGATAAGGGAGTTAAAATTAGCTTCAATGTCTGAATCATGTTCTTTATTATTAGAGGAGTGTGAACATGATTCATTTTCTGATACAAAAATAGAATTTGAGGCTAAACTATGAGAGATTGAATTTACCTTAGTAGGATCTGAACAATCCTTATCTTCTTCTCCTGGTTGGGTATCCTCAATAGCCATCAGGCCCATGAGAGCCTCCTCCTCTTCTAATTCTGATGAATCGGACTCACTATCAGACAGTTTCAACTGTCTTTTTGCCAAGAGGCTTTTTTCAGCCTTCTTGAGCTGTCCATCTTTCAAGTTCTCTGACTTTTTCTCCTTTCTTTTTGTTGGGCAATCAGCTATGACATGCCCTTTTCTGTTTCAACAATAACACACTATATTAGTATTAATATATTTATTCAATGAAGACCCATACCTGTCCCCAGATTTCTTCTTCCTGGGTTTCTCTGGATGATTGGTCTTCTTGAGAGAAGTGTCTCCAGCTAGACCCTTCCAGCTGCCCTGCCTTCTCCTCCTTAACATCTTCTTGAACTGTCTAGAGAAGAGAGACAGTTCCTCCTTAGTCAGGTCTCCTCCTGATGAGGAAGATTCTGAACACTCAGAAGTTATTTTCAGTCTTTCTGTGAGTGTTGACTTCTCTCTGACTTTTCTTGATGACTCAGACTTTAGGGCCAAGGTCTTCTCTCTTGTGTTCTCTAGCTGAATCTTCTTCAGACTTCGTGAGATTGAGTTGTAACTCATGTGACAACAGCTTTCCAAATAGGGTCTGGGGGTCTATGTTGGCTAAGTTCCTCATTTCTCTTATGGCACAGATCCTAATATCTCATTCCTTGTTCGGGGACCTCAAGAACTCTTCATTAAGTTCATAGTTAGTAAAACTTCTGCCATAAGTCCTCAGGTTGTTTAAAATTTTGAAGAACTTTTCAAAACATTCAGCCACTAAATCTTTCTTATCTTGTCTGAAGGCTTCATACTATTGATTTAGCAGAGATTTCCTGTCATCTCTGACCTCATCTGTTCCTTCCATGTAGAGAATCAAAGATTCTCACATTTCTTTGGCTGTCTTGCAATAAATCAGATTCTGAAAAATGGAATCATCTATTACACTAACTATAATATTTTGTGCCCTTTTTTCCATAGAGGCCAGTATGATTTCATCCTTATCCATCTCCATATAAGTCTTGGGTGTATTGATGTTTGCATTAAGAACTGACACTTTCATGGGAATAAAAGGTCATTTAATCACTTTGATGTATATTCTTGGGTATGTTGCTTCCATGAGTAATCTGACTCTCTTTCCATATTCCAATGTTTTCTTTGGAGAATATTAGGAGCTTAATGGAATTGTTTTCCCTCTGAGCCATAATATATATTTCTCTCCAATCCTTTGGATACTCACTAGGTTGTTATGCCTTTTTCAGTGAACCTCCCTCTGATACCAATTGTAAATGTTTACTTTATGATTGATAATGACCTAGAGGGGGTGAATAGGTACAGTTTATATTATGGGAACCCTTTTAAATAATCAGAGTAATACTTTCTTTAAGATGATTAACACAGTTAGATAATCAAGATAAACTTAACAACAATTAGAAAAATTAACACAATACAATAATTTAGCAAACACAGCATAATGCACACAAATTTATATTAGTTTCCCAACTTATGGGTACTACAATCCATCACTGCTGCGATTTTTTTTGGGTCGACCGAGATCCCCTCCTTGTTCACCACGTGGCCTAGAAATGAAACCCGAGGCAACAAAAACTTGAACTTGCTCAGCTTGGCGAATAACTTGTGATTCCTCAACTCCGATAGAACCAAGCGCATATGCTGCTCATGCTCCTCAGCGCTGCGAGAATAAACCAACACGTCATCAATGAAGACCACCACAAACTTGTCTAAGAAATCCTTGAACACCCAGTTCATCATATCCATGAAGGTTGATGGTGCGTTGGTCACACCAAACGACATCACCAAGAACTCAAAGTATCCATGCCTCAATCTAAACGCCATCCGTGGAATATCTGCCTCATGGATCCTGAGCTGATGATAGCCAGAATGAAGATCGATCTTGGAGAACACCGTGCTACCGCGCAACTGGTCAAATAAATCATTGATCCTCGACAGAGGGTACCTGTTCTTAATGGTGACTTTATTCAACTCCCTATAGTCGATGCAAAGCCGCATCGACCCATCTTTCTTCTTCACAAACAGCACAGGAGCACCCCAAGGAGACGAACTCTGCCTCATAAATCCCTTTGCCTACAGCTTATCCAACTAAACTCACAACTCCTCTAACTCACGAGGAGCCATCCGGTACGGCGCCTTAGCATTAGGACGCGTACCCAGATCCAAATCAATCACAAACTCCACATCCCGCTCAGGAGGAAGACCAGGAAGATCATCCGGAAAAACATCAGCAAAATCACGAACAACTGGAATCTCCTCCAAGCGCGGTACACTAACAGCAGTCCCAACCACCGAGACCAAAAAAGCAAAACAATCCGAAAGAAACAGTTTCTGAGCACATACTGCAGATATGACAGGAGAATCCTGGCACAGATCAGCATACACGCTTCTGGGCTGACCGTCGTCCCTGATGAAGTCCAAGCGCTTCCCATTGCACTGAATGACTGCATCATACATAGACAGCTAGTCCATGCCCAGAATAACATCGAAGTCCTCCAGATCAATCATCTTCAGGTCTGTCTTCGCAAGGAAGTCCCCCAACAAAACAGGGCAATCTAACATGCCCAAATCTTACAACACAGATTCACCAGAGGGGAACTTGACACGGAAGGTATCCCGAACTCGATCTAAAGTCAACCGAAGTCGCTCTACAAAGGCTCTAGCCACGAACGAGTGGGTAGCGCCGGAGTCAAACAAAACACGTGCCCAGCGGTTCTTCACCTTAAATTTCCCTATAGGAGCATATATAACAAAGGAACTACCACAACAATACTGCAAACATTCTAGTAAAACAAGAACAAAACCTTTAGGCTGGAAAGAAAACTAACCTGAGATGACCTGAGTCAAAGCTTGAGCCTCCTCGGAAGAGATCACGTTCAGCTTTCCCTTTCCCTTGTCCACACGCTGAGGTGGAGGTAATGCCTGTAGTGGAACTGCATGAAGAACAGGCTGGACCTGAGGACACCTAAACTTGATGTGTCCCTTCTGCCCACACTGAAAGCAGACTTTATCCTTGGACCAGCACTAGGCAGCATCATGCCCGGGTCGCTTGCAAATAGAATAGGAAACGTCCCTCCTAGGAGCACCCTGAATCACATGAACCTACTCCTTCTTCTGAGCTGCTTCCTTCTTGAAACATCTCTCGACAGGGTGGCCTGACCGGCCACCGAAGCTACACACCACTTTGCTCATCTTTCCCGGAGCAGTACCGGGTACCTGGGGCTCTTATCCTCCACATACTTCCTCTTGTCCTTCCTCATTTGCTGGCCTCTGCTTTTTGCGATTTCAATAGCCTCCACCTTCAGAGCATCCTCCACTACTCCTGCATAAGTCTCTGACCCATAAGCACTGGTCAACTACTGCACCTCGCTCCTCAAGCCATCGAGAAATCGCTTAACTCGATCAGCCTCAATGCTGACCAATCCAGGGGCAAAATGGCTCAACTTGCTGAACTCTATCTCATACTCACCCACCATGAGTTGTCTCTGCTTCAGATGGAGGAAGTCGTTCATGAGGCGGTCACGCTCGACCGAGGGTAAGAACTTCCTTAACAGCATATCCTTGAACACTTCCCAAGAGCATCCAGCTACCAAGCTCTCCTTTTCTCTCAGCCACCAACTCTTAGCCAAACCTTTAAGCTGATAGGCGGCTATCATCACCCTCTGGTCATCAGCAATCCCGGAGTACGAGAACATCTCTTCCATGGAGATCAGCAAATCATCTATGACCATAAAGTCTGCCTTCCCATCATAAGTGGTAGGGCTCAGCCTCTGAAACTGCGAGATGAAGGCCATCTCTGCTGGCACCACCACTAGAGGTCTTAAGGGTGTAGGAGGAGGAGGGACAGCTAACCCCCCCTGTAGGACCTTGCACTCCTTGAGTCTGACCTGCCACAACCGCCACCAGGGACTGAATCTGGGCCTGCATCTCTACCATCTGCCTGCTCGTGGCATCGCTACTCTGCTACAGACTCTCGATCACCGCGTCATTCTGAGCTCCAGATGACTTACCCTCAGATAGGGGATTTGATCTAGTCGAAGGACATCTCGCCATCCTAAAATCATAGCAACACTAGTTAGATCCTAATACAATGGCTAGAACCAACTACAAGTAAAGACAATACATATATAGATATAAACTTAAAGCTGCTAAACTTTCTCTGGGAGTTTATCTTTTTACAAAAATTGATGTTATGCCCTAACCTAGGATGGTTAACCACCACCATACTAACTCTTGTGCCTAGATCGGGAATGCATGACTTTGTATTACTTTTGACTTGAAAGCTTATGTGTGTACATATGTCATCCTGCCAGTCTTTAGCTTGGCACGTTGTGCTTATGCAATGTTATGCTATGCATGATTGTGCTATGCATTCTAAAAAGGCCCTAATGCATGTTATGAATGGCGTATGCATGAAAATGTTATGCATCCCATACTACATAACATTCTCATGCAACGAAAGAGAAAACAAGCTAGTCGCAGCCATGTGGTGAGGTTATGCATCCCATACTACATAACCCTCACATGTTGCCCCTATGGTGGATCCATATACGAACACATATTATGCATCCCATACTACATAATATGCCCCGTATACTTCATGTTATGCAATGAGTGTAGTGTTCGTGCTTTTTCCAAGACGTGCTGATGACATATCGGTGTGTGAATGACATGATGCTGAACTATTAATGCAATCATAGGAAGGTTGCCCGACTAACTTGTCAAGCAACCTCCCTCTGATACAAACTGTCACAATCCGCATTTTCTCTGAATTTAGGAATTATCAGAGTATGAGAAAACACGCGTCATGATGCCACGTCAAGCAGGGGATAACTGCTGACGCTCAGGTAAAACCATCTACTTTACTTTATGAAAGAAATTCATGAGTTTAATGATTAGAAAATCAGTTATATTTTAGAGTCTGTATCCCTCGGCTCGGTGTATCACCTAGTCCACAGTTTAAAACTATTCTTATGCGCTGCGGAAAAATACTTTATTCAGGTTTGACATCCTAAGGAGTGCATAAGAGCCCCATGAGGACCACTTATGTTATGCAAGACTCTACATTTAATTTATACTATATATAAGAAAACGATCTTTATACGTTGTTTGGAAAATAGTGATTGAGTTTTATAAAACATGCTGATCATGAGCTATACTTATATTAATAATTGTAGTTTTAAAAATAACTAGCAACCTAGCATAAATCCTCCTTAGAGCAAGTAGACTATCTCCAGAAAATGGTAGCAGCAAAAGTAATATATCTAGTACAAAGGTAAAAACTACTAGTGGGCGCCAACAACCTGACACGAACCCACCGGCAAAAATGTATGTCTGTAAGAAAAGTGTAGAAAACTACCTCACTAAACAAAATCCAGAAGGATCTCCAAAGTCCAAGAGACCACCAACAACACCCCAGCAACCTAGCCACCAAACTGGCTACTGCTCAGAACCTGAGGCATTCAAAAGAAAAGAATACCTCAACAAGCAAAACAAGGAAAAAACAACACGAAAGTGCCAACCAGATTATAAATGAAAGAGGAAAAAAAACAAAGCAGTAAAAGGTCACAACTGCCCAAGGCAAAACAAAAAGAAATGCACCAGGTGCGAGGAAACAGCATCAACCCTGCCCAGAAACTACTTCCTGCAGAGTCTACTAAGCTGCCAAGAGCCCAAAATGCTGCAATCTACCAAGGAAGATACGTCTAACACCCTAAGCTATGGGAGATGGTAGTAGCAGAATAAACAACATGGATCTGGGTTGATGGCAAACTCAGTCCCCCAACCACCATTTCCAAGCCAACAAGCTCAAGGGTCTACATGTGAAAGCACTAGGAACCTCCCACCCCCTTACCCAGCCCGTACCTGGAGCAAGATAAAAGAAAAAGGGTGGCATTGGCTAAATTACACAATACCTCCCCTCTTAAGAGCTCCAAACCACCACTACTAACCACGACCCACGATTCGGCCATTAAGAAAGAAAAATATAGCCGACAAGGAACCTCAAAGAAAATCAAGGAATTCACTCGGGAATGAAAATTGAGGTAGGGAAAAAGTGTTAAAAAGACTCAACACGGCTTGGCATTGAGTGGGACCAACTCAACGCCAAACCAAACCTTGGCGTTGAGTGAGTCAGCCTCACTCAGCACCAGAACAGCCATGGCATTGAGTGAGGTTCACTCACTCAACGCCCCCAGAAGAACTACTCTGGCATTGAGTGAGCTAGCCTCACTCAACGCAAAAACAGGCATGGCGTTGAGTGAGGCTCACTCGCTCAACGCCTCCCGCAACAATTCTCTGGCATTGAGTGAGCTAACATCACTCAACGCCAAAACAGCGATGGCGTTGCGTGAGGTACACTCACTCAACGCCCTGGTACTTAACCACAATCAGAGAAAGTGGCGTTGAGTGAGATGGCCCCTCTCAATGTCAAAACAGCAATGGCGTTGAGTGAGGCTCACTCACTCAACGCCCTTACACTCAGCCGCAAAAGAAGACTGTGGCATTGAGTGAGTCCACCTCACTGAATGCCAAAACAGCAATGGAGTTGAGTGAGGTTCACTCCCTCAACGCCCTAGCACTTAACCGCAACAAGGTAAAACTGCGGCGTTGATTGAGCTGACCTCACTCAAAGCCGAAATAGCAATGGCGTTGAGTGAGGTCGTCTCACTCAATGCCAGAAGTACTGGTTGCAAAGAAGGGTTATGGCGTTGAGTGAGTCTACCTCACTCAATGCCAAAGTAGAAATGGCGTTGAGTGAGGTTCACTCACTCAATGCCACGGGACTTGGCCGCAAACTTTCCTACAGCGTTGAGTGAGGTCACCTCTCTCAACGCCAAAGCCGAAATGGCATTGAGTGAGGTCGACTCACTCAACGCCAAAGTACTTAGCCTCAGAAAAGGCTGTGGCATTGAGTGAGCACACCTCACTCAACGCCAAAGTACTTGGCTGCACAGAAAGCTACGGCGTTGAGTGAGTCCACCTCACTCAATGCCAAAACCGAAATGGCGTTGAGTGAGGTCGACTCACTCAATGCCAAAGTACTTAGCCTCAGAAAAGGCTATGGCGTTGAGTGAGCACACCTCACTAAACGCCAAAGTACTTAGCTTCTCGGAAAAACCGCGGCGTTGAGTGAGCTACTTAACGCCAAAACGGAAATGGCGTTGAGTGAGGTCGACTCACTCAACGCCAAAGTACTTAGCCGCTAGCAGGGGCTACGGCGTTGAGTGAGTCCACCTCACTCAACGCCCTAGTACATAGCAAAAAATTCAAATCGACTACAACTGCGGCGTTAAGTGTGTGCACCACACTCAACGCCAAACCCGCAAAGGCTTTGAGTGTGTGCACCACACTCAATGCCGGAAAACATGAGAGACCAAATTTGTCTCTTTTCGGGTTACACAGAAGGCACCCCCCCCCCTCCTACTCTCTCTCTCTCTCGGTTTCACCCGCAAGGCAACAACCAGATAGAAATCTGGAGTTTATGTTAGCGGCATTATGCCGGCGGGTTGGGCACCAACAACACAAAAAAGGGGGCTCATTAGGAGAAACTAAGCCCTAAAATTCAGCAAGACAAAAGAACAGCTTGTCCTCTACCCTAGGGCTAACCGGGATTTTTCAATTCAGTAAGAGAATAAACAATGGCAAGGGCAAGAATACCACTTGCCTCGATTTCCAGCGAAGCTTGGACGACTTTCCCTCTCTTCACTCGGCACTAGCAGCAGCAGCACCCAAAAGCACTTAACAAGCAACCCGCACTTTAATGGAGGAAATCCACAAGACCCAAAAATCCAAGTCTCCTAAAACTCCATGAAAATCGAATCTCTTACCGTCGAAACGTAGATCTGAGCGAGAGCAAGCCAACGCCGCTTTCAGAAATGAATTCCGTCGACGAAAGCTCCCGAAATCGCCGGCCGAAGGCTAGGGAAGTCCGCTGTTTCTCTGCCTCTATTTTTCGCGAACAGGAGCAGACGGTTTCGATCTTGGGAAGAAGGAGGAGAGTGGCCCGCCAACTTCTAATTAAGGCTTTAAATAAGTCTTAACATGCCTAATCAGCCTAACCGCTGCCTGAAAATGCCGATTCACTCAGCTAAAATCAAATTTCTAATTAGATTTTACTAATAGCACACCCAAAACGACGCGAAAACCGAACTACCTTGGAATTCGACGAAATTCACACAGTAGCTAAATACCCACGCTACGAACACATCGGAGAAGTCAAAATTAACTTTCGACGAACAGAACTCGAGTTATACCCACCTAAAGCCAAAACACAAGCATCCCCCAAGAGGACACACCGGGTCACCCAAAATGACTCGGCTTGCTAGGGAGACCTTGCCCATATGCTACAAAATAGGCCACTCAGTTCTAAGGAGCTAAACCACACTCCACAAATGGCATGAGCCACGAAAACGCGTCACCGTAATGCCAAACGAGAATAAAATAGTCGTAGAAAAATCGGGGGCGTTACACTGAGTGCCAGCAGCAGCAAGCTTCTCTTCAAAAAGCATGCTTCTAATCACATCAGAAATAGCCAAACTAGGCTTGCTAGAGGACAGACCCTTAGTATGAGTCTTTGCAGAATTATCCTGAACCTTTATTGCAGCATATTCTTGAGAGTGGGGGCTAAAGCACCAAAGACAAATGGTCCATGATGGACCATTTGAATTTATTCTTGAGCATCCTTAAAGGCACTCACTTTTCTATACCTTCCACCCTTATTGTGAACATCTTTGTTCACACCAGTGGATCTTCCATTAATCCAGTGACCAAAGATTCTTTCTCGGTCATACATGTTAGAAGGCAACTGAACTTTCCTAAAACAAATGGGAGGCTTGGAAGCAAGAGGCTGAGCTTGAGCTAGAGCTTTGCCCTTCCCTTTGGAAGGGGAAACTCTTATGCTTCCCTGGAATCCTAACCCCTTCTTACCCTTCTGAGAGGAGGAGTCTATCAAGGGTAACACAACAAATGGCTTAGAATAGCTAGACACTATTCTTTTCTCCCTCCCTAGACTCTCTTCAAGATCCCTGATGAGACTGTTCTTGTATTTGATGGAGCCTATCTGGATGTTATTCAATACCATAAGTTGTCTAAGTTCCTTGTCCTTCTGATCAAACAAAGATGTTGTTTCAGTTAGCTGGGAAGCAGCCAGCTGTAGAGAGGCAATCTCCATAGCTTGCTTCTTAGATAACTTCTTGCACTTCTTGAAGGAATTCAGAAGTTCTCCATACCTGTCAATCAATTGATTGACATCACCTTCTGATTCAGAATCATCTTCACCACTGGGTAAAGAGGTTTCTGTATAGGGACAAGTCTCATTTCTAGACTCAAGAGAAGATCTTGATAGAGATTTTACCTTCCTTTGTCAAGGGTGATCCTGGATGGTTTCCTCATCAGTCATTGCCATCAGCCCACAGTAATTATAGGCATCTTCTTCATATTCCTCATCCACCTCTGAATCACTATTTGAATGTGATAGAGGGGCCCTAATACCTATCCTGGCAGGAGGATAGTCTTCATCTACTGCTACAGCTATCTGTTCAGTAGCCGCAACAACTAGCCCAAAATAGGCTTCTTCTTCTTCAGAATTAAATGAATATGAGTCTATCCAGCTCTTCTCTATCTAAGCAATGAAGGACTTCTCCTTCTTTCCCTTATTCTGGTGTTATTTCTTCTCAGCAGCTTCCTTCCTCTTCACTGGGCAGTCAGCTATCACATGCTCTGATTTGCTACAATAGTAGAAAACAACCTTAGAAGAATTATATTAACTGGAATTAGAATCATACCTATCGTCCTTGGAATGATTCCTCCTGTGATGAGAAGAGGTGGAAGGTCTACTCTTCTAATGTTTCTTCTTCATCAGCTTCTGAAAGTTCCTAGAGAAGGCAGCAAAGTCCTCATCTGACATGTTGCTTTCTGATGCATCTGACTCTGAGCTGTCTGAATCAGCTGGTCTTCTTGGAGGAGAGGGAATCCTCTCCTTAGTCTTCCTGATGTTGTCTACCTTGAATGCCAAGGACTTCTCCTTGGCTTGAGATCTGTTTGTGGCCTCATCCTCTTTCCTGACAGCTAGCTACACCTCATAGGAGAGCAGCTTTCCAAACAATGTTTGGGGAGCAGTCTCAGCAAGCTTGGCCACCTCTCTTATGGCGCAAATCTTAGTACCCCAGTTTATAGTGAGAGATCTAAGGAACTTGTCATTTATTTCATAATGACTGAAAACCCTCCTATAGGTCCTCAGTTCATTAATGATCCTAAAAAATCTTTCATAGCAAGTAACTATGTTCTCTTTTAGGGATTACCTAAAAGCCGCATACTCCTGGTTGAGCATGGACTTTCTATCATCTCTTACCTCTTCGATACCCTCCATATAGACCACAAGGGTGTCCCATATCTCTTTGGAGTTTTGGCAGTGGACTATGTTCTGAAATGTAGAATCATCAATAGCACTGACGATGATGTTATGGGCTCTCCTGTCCAATGCAGCCAACATAACCTCATCCTTAGTCATTTATGAATAAGTCTTGGGAGTATGGACATTAGCATCCAGAGCTGAGATTTTCATAGGGATGAAGGGTCCCTCTCTCACAGTCACAATTATTATAGGGTCAAAGACTTCTATAAACAGCTCGATCCTCTCTTTCCAGATTCCAAAATTCTCCTTCCTACAGATGGGGAGTTTCATGGAACCTATCTCCTTATGGTTCTCTCCAGAATCCATAAGTAGATATGTAGCTACCATTGGAGATCACTAAGACTGTTAAATCCTTTTGAGGAACCTCCCTCTGATACCACTTGAAAGTATTTGTTTTTGAGGTAGCTTGCAACCTAGAGGGGGGTGAATAGGTTTGTTGGTATCTTGGGACTTTCTTTAAGTTTCTTCCATTAAGGCTTAGTGTTTTAGCAGTTACTAGCTTTCAAGAAACTACAATAAATAAACAACACAAAAAAGAACACACAAAAATTATAGTGGATCTCTAGATTATGGGTACATCCACACTCCTCCCACCTTTCTAACTTTTAATTAGACAAGGCACTTCTCCAAAACTCAGCTCAAAGAGCTTACACCTCAGATCCCTTAAGAATCTCAGTCTCCTCCAAGACTAATAGCTCAGGCACTAAGCCCTACAACTCAGTGATCAATAGATCATCTACCTCAGGTCAAAGGCCCTACCACTCATGCTAGGAGGACAACCCTACCTCAGAGCAAACTTGCTCCTACCTCAGATAGAATGACTCTCCTACAACTCAGGCCCAAAGTCCCTACCTAAGATCCAAAGGATCCTACAGCTCAGGAACAAGTGCCCTACAACTCAGAGAGACTGCTCTTACCTCAGGATCAAAAGCCCTACAACTCAGTGATCAAAAGATCACAAACTCAGATCCAAGCTGGATCCTACACTCAGAGAGTATCACTGTCCTACAGCTCAGGCAAATTTGCCCTACCTTAGGCCAAAGGCCCTATAGCTCAGATCTAAAAGGATCCTACAGAAATATAGTTGTTTTAATTAATTTGACACAGAGAAATTTCTCTGTGTCAACACCTAGAGCTGAGTTATCTCAGCTCTATCTTTCTTCATAGCAGCCAGAAGATATTCTTCTATAAAAGGTTGCCTCTGTTGGAAGTAACTCAGAAGGGAGTTTCTGAACAAAAAATAGAAGACTGAAGCTCTATAGGTCTTGAGCTCTTCAAACAGCTAACTGAACCTCCAGAGGACAGAAGTCTCTCCTTGCTTTCTTTATCAGAAGTATTTCTGATCTTGCTGTAACAGAAGAAAATGCTACAGCTAACTGAACTTTTTGCTCTGCTTCAAAACTTCAAGTTTTTTTGCAGCAGTAATGGCGAGGAAGATGAAGTTCAGCCGTTCTTTTTTCATGTTGAGTAAAACCCTAAAAGTTTCCTTCAACATCCGGGAGCTATCCCTTTTATCTTCTATCGATTAACGGCTCCAAGAAGCTTGTGGGGACCACCTGCAGTAGACAGCTGCATCTTGCTTCAACGGAAGAAGTTGTATAGAAGACTTCCGGCAGTGTTTGTCGTATTCTGTAGCTTTCCCGCACTTAATTTGAACAAAGTTGACTTGTTGACTTTGCTGACGTCACCATTCTGTGGACTTAGCTAAAATCAAGCATCATTAGTATAGGTGTTGAGTGAGTAAGCTTCAGTCAATGCCAAAACACTTAGACAGATTTTCAGTCACTAGGCGTTGAGTGAGCAACCTTCACTCAATGCCGAAACACTTAGAAAAATTTCTCTACCATTAGGTGTTGACTGAGCAACCTTCACTCAATGCCAAAACACTTAGACAATTATGCTGTCAATAGGCATTTTGTGATCTACCTTCACTCAATGCCAAAATACTTAGAAAAATTTCTCTGTCTCTAGGCGTTGAGTGATTAAGCTTCAATTCACTCAACGCCAAATTGCTTAACTTGAGTACTGTCACTTGGCATTGAGTGAGTAAGCTTCACTCAATGCCACAACATTTAGATTTTATTTTAGCCACTTGGCGATGAAAGAGTAAGCTTCACTCAACGCATTTGGACTTAGCTAAATTTCAATGAAATCACAATCTCTGACTGACTAAGGTTTAGTCAACGCTTTTTATCACATGGCGTTGAGTGAGTGAGCTTCACTCAATGTCTATGGACTTAGTCAAATATCTACCCAAATTTTCTATGGCATTGACTATCTGAGCTATACTCAATGATTTATGTCGTATGGCATTGAGTGAGTAGACTTCACTTAACGTCTGTAGACTTAGCCACATTTCTGCCTGTTCTTCTTAGGCTTTGACAGGATTAGCATTACTCAATTCTTTAAGTTGTATGGAGTTGAGTGAGTAGACTACACTCAATGCATGTGGACTTAGCCACTTTTCTGTCTAGCCAATAGTTAGGCTTAGACTACACTCAACTCTTTTACTTTCCTGACAATGAGTGAATAGACTTCACTCAATGCCTGTAGACTTAGGCGATTTCCAGCCTATCCAGCATCTTACCTTACATCTGGCATTGAGTGAACTTGCTTCGCTCAACGCCTGTGGACTTGGCCACATTTCTCTGCATATGGAGTTGAGTGAGCTTGCTTCACTCAACGCCTGTGGACTTAGACAGATTTCTATCGCTCTACATCTTTACTTTGTGACCACACTTGTCACATCACTTGGAATACCTGTCCTATCAATGTTTTAAGGACTAACCTACATGCATGAACTTAAGCATACATCAAATACAACTTTTTGTATATCATTGACATGATTGACTTCCTCAAATCTGAGACATTGTGGGCAATGGACCTAATAGAAGGTCACCTCATTTTTAGCCATAGATCTTGTTCTCCTCCTTGGCGGTATGTTTGATTTCTGCGTCGGTATCGTTATTCACGGAGGAAGAGTTTGGTTCCTCCAGAAAAGTCCACCTCTGGCAACTCTTTATACTCCTCTTTCGAGAGAAATTCGCCCCGTCAACCTTCCCAAAAATCTTCCACCGTCATCCTCTTCATTCTCGTCGAGCTTTGCATCGAAAGAAATAATGACTCGGCAAGGAAAAGTTCGGCTAGGGTTTTCTGCGTATTCCTTTTTATAAGGAGGAATTAGGGTTTAACTTACTTCTCCACGTGTCATTCTATCATTAGACCACCCATTATTACATTAAATAATTTCCCTTCAAAATACCGGACATAAAGAGTCAAACAACACATATTCCCCAGTTAACCCATAAGTATGAACCTGCAAACACTGCCTAAGCCGAAATTTTGCCAAGTTAAATTTTGTGTATATACATATACATACTCGACAAATTATAGGAAGCCTCTGTGTAGTCTCAACGAATCGGCTCAACATTTCAAATCAAATCCGACGAATTCTTCAAAAATCCCACTGGCCGAAAATCTTCCAAGTCAAATTCATCTTATATACTCGACGAATCAACTAAAAATTCAAAGAAGTTCCGACGAATTCGTCGAGTCTAACTCGATGAACAGTACAAGTCCTACTGATTGTCCAAGTCATTTTTGATGAATCGGCTAAACATTCTGAGTAAATCTAACGAATTCATCGAGTCCAACTTGGCGAATTCGTCGAGTATCGTCGATGAGTTTCTCTGAATTTTCTAAGTAAAGGCGTCGCATGCGTCGAGTATCACTCGACGAATTCATCGGATGTTCGCAATGATATCCGACGAATTATACATATTCCACTGAATCGTCCAAGACATTCTCGACGAATCGGATAAACCTTAAAGTAAATCCGACAAATTCATTGAGCCTAACTCGACGATATCCGATGAATTGTACTTGTCTCACTGGAAACACTCCTCTAGTTTGATCTCACAGCCTACCCATGACATGTGCCCTCTTTCCCCACCTTCCTATTAGCCTAAACCACCAAGGTGACACCTGAACACGTACCAAGGGGTCTAGCTCGAAATGGGGACGTTACATAATACCACTGAGTACTTATAGTTTTCTACTTATTGAGAGAGTAAATATTCATGATTAAGCATAAGTAGTACGCATAAAAATATGGTAAGCACTCTTAAAATAAACAACTTTTTATTGGAAAATATGATCATATTAAGGATATGGAATTTAAGCATAATAAGAAGATGTTTTCAATTCAATTCAAATCAAAGAGAAATACAAACCACAATGTGAGCTAATTTGCATTTTAAATACAAAATAAACATTGTAGCGGTCATGTTTTGTTATCTAGTGCATTTACTTATGATTTTCGAGAATAGTATAGGTATGCATTAGGATCCAATTCTCATGAGTAAAAGTTTTATGAGGAGTAATGATGTGTGCGAATAGTGTTTTGATAAAGTGTACAAGTGAATTAATCAAAACACAACATATATAATGAGCAAACATAACATTAAAATACAAAAATAATATTACTTCCACTATTTTTCAATGCACATGAGTAAGAAGTACAACTACCAAGGTGCTCTACATACAATACTTACTAAGACTTATCAGAGAGTAGAGTAGTGCTTGGGGGATCACATTTATGCCTTTATTAGTATTATTTTTATTTTTGTGATACGGTGTACTAAGAGAAATGGTGAATATTTGCTTTGCTAAAAGATACTTTACAATTCTTTTTTCAAGGTGCTCAACCTCACAATGCGCATCAAGACTTATCAAGTGGGTGAGTAGTGCTTGGTGGAGTTTTTCTTGTCAGTTTTTATATGATTTTTATTTTAGTGATAATGGACTCTGAAATCAATTATTTTGAAAACAATATCAACTTTTTTAAAGACACCTATCATAACCAGCATTTTCTCCACATTTAAATGATGTATCAGATAAAGAGAAAACACGCGCCATGATGCTACGTCGTATAGGGGATAACTGCAGGTGCTCAGGCAAAAACCCGAACCTAACACTTTATATGAAATCCTCAAGTTTATTATGAAGAAAACTGTAATTTAAGTTAAGTTTAAATGGTCATATCCCTCGGCTCAGTGGATCAACTAGTCCACAAGTATAAACATGAATATATGCCTTGGAAAATACTTTGTTTATATTGATTAACACCCTACATGAGCATAAATATCCAAACATGAAAACTCATGGTATGCATACCTCTAGGTTTATTATAGTATAGAAATAGCTTTTACGTTAGTTAAAATATAGTGACTTTATTTTAAAGCAATGTTATGCATAAGATAGTACCTTAATACTTTTAAAATAACTAACATGCAAATCTAGCATAAAACCTTCCCAAAGAGAAAGTAAAACCAACCAGTCATCAAGAAAAATTAAGTAGCTAGCAGGTATCTTAACAATATGAAAACTCTGGTGGGTGTCAATAACCTAACACGAACCCAAAAAAAAGGAATAGCAAGTATGTCTGAACTAAAAACAGACCAACAACACTACCTCGGACTAGTGAGGAGAAGACAACTACAACAACAACAGAAAACCAGCAACCACCAAACCTAGCCGCTCAGCCGGCTACTGATCCAAACCTGAGGCATTCCAAATAAAAGAATACCTCAGCAAGAATACACAAGTGGCAAAAAAATAACATCATCAGTAGGTAATAATCAAAAGAAAGCAATAGGGGTTACCAACCCAAACCATAGGAATGGCTGACAAACCTCAGCTAATAAGTCAAACTATAGCAATTAAAGAAGAATTCTCAATAGTAGAGTAAGATAAATTGCACCAAATGCAAAATGAAGTCATGCTTCGAGAATATCTGCAAGAGTAAGCATAAAGACATATGTCTAAACATTAAGAAGAAAGAGATTGACTAGCTCTAAATACGTGAATCATTAACACCGGTAAAGAAAACAGATCTGAGTCGGTGGCCACAATGTCTAACACGAACTAATAGACACAAATATCTTCAAAAGGTACTGCGGTGGTAGCCACAATGTCCAACGCAACTTGATAGTCCAAACATCTCACAAAAGGCACTGTGGTGGTGGCCACAATGTCCAACGCAACCCAATAGTCCAAGAGAAAAACCATAAGAAAAAACCCACCAAGTGCAATTATTCACGAGCCAACATTAGGTTGGTGATCCTTTAACCACTACCAACTATAGGCCACCCCTAAACATCCATAAACACCTATAAAACCCCAACCAAAACACCTGGCTCCTCCAATGGCAAGAGGTTAGAAAAATCCCGATATCTATCCTAAGGCCCAAACTCGGCGAATTTGCTCAATTCGGCGAGAAAATTTAGTCCATACTGGTTCCTCGAGTATACTTAACGAGTACAGTAGATATTCGACGAATTATACTTAATAAAATTAGTTAATTTATTGATACTCGACGATTCAGCTAACATAACCTTGATACTCAACGAATTGACGAAATTACCTAAGTCCACAGCAAATTTGTCGAGTATACTCGACGAATCTGGAGTTCACTCAATGCTCTCAACGCCAAAGCAGTCTCACTCAATGCCTTGACTTAACTTGGTGAATTTTACTTCACTCAATGCTTTCACTCGATGCTTCGCTGAGTCCACTCAGCGCACTCGACGCCAAAGTCAGAAACACTCAAAGCACTTAATGCCACTTGGTTCACTCGACGCTCTCGACGCCAACTTAAAATACTCGACAAATTTGTCGAGATTAAACGACGCTTTTGACTTAGTCTCACAGACTACTTGATCCTCTCAACGTCAAGGCCAAATCACCCAATGCCAAGGCTGGCATTTGACAAATTCGTCGTGAATACTCGATGAATTTGTCATATTCTTAAGAATCACTCAATGCTAAGACTTCACTCAGCGCCAAAGGCTACTACTCAGCGAATTTGTCGAGAATACTCGAAGAATCTGACTCCACTCAATGCCTAAACTATTCGGTGAATTAGACTAATCCAAGACCCATACTTGACGAATTTCAATCAGGCTAACCCCAACATACTCGACGAATTTTTAAACCTAAGCTAAAGGTCATATTAAACGAATTTGTATATACTTAGACTGTCATATAAGACGAAATTACCTTAGGCTAATCTTCATACATGACGAATCCTACTTAGACTAACTGTCATATACTCGACGGGTTAACCTAGACTAGCAGTTATATACGGTGAATTCTACCTTTTTCTTGACTAGGAATTTTCCACTTCTCAGTAGATTGAAATTGGTCGATCCCCACACTACTCCTAATTCTAAGGAGGTAAGAAGAAAATAATAAGAAAACACACGGAAAACTCTTGGCAAGGGGAAGAAATCACCACTTGCCTCTAACTCAAAAATTTCGGCCACACAAGCGCCCTTCCTCACGGATTAGGGCGCAAGAATTCCTTGGCTACACTTTCTGAAACTTTTCATGGAAAAAGAGGGTAAAACCGCATAACCTAAAGTCCAAAAATTCAAGAAACGGGAAAAACTCACCGCACACACGTAGATCTCGGCGAGAGCAGTTCGAATCTACTCTCTGATGACGATTTCGAACACCAAAGCTCCTGCGATCAACGGTCGAAAGCCTAGAAATGTCTGTTGTTCTTCTCTTTCACAAAATAGCGCGATGGCTGGGGAGGAAGACGATGAATAGGGTTTTCGTCACATCGAAGTACTATATATATAAATAATATATTATATTATTATTAGAATAATGTCCAAATTACCGATAAATCCAATCATCTCGGATTTCTACGAAATTCGTATTGAAACTAAACATCGATGCTACGAACCAAATCGCGAACTCAAAATCAAAATCCGACAAACCAAACTCGGGTAAAAACTCCCCGAAGTCAAAAACATCAAATATCCCAAAAGGCTCCCCCGAGTTCTAAAACAATCCCGGCTCGCGAGGGAAAACTCAAAAACACACTAGAAATTAGCCAATCTAATATTCTAAGTCAACACCCCGAGTACTAAATGAGCAAAAGTCACGCTCCAGCAATGGTACCTGTTAACTATGCATTAACGTAACGCCCCGACGTCAAGAATATGCCACTAAAGGAATTAAAATAAACATCGGAAAATCTGGGGCGTTACATCCACTCCTAAAAATAAGTTTCGTCCCGAAACTTGACACATAACTTTATCCACTAAAGAAGGAAGATAATCAAGGGTTATTGAATAAAAACACTTACCAAAGGAACTAGGAGAACATATGAGGATGAGCCTCCCTCATAGTTGACTCCAACTCCCAAGTCGAGCACTCCACGTCTTGGTTTCTCCACAAAACTTTGATTATAGGTACTGTCTTCCTTCGCAACACCCGATCTTGAGTATCCAGAATGAGAACAGGAATCTCAACATAAGAAAGGTTAGGCTGAAACTGGGGCACCGAATCGAGAACATGTCGGTCACTAAGAACACACTTCCGCAACTGGCTCACATGAAACACATCGTGCACACAAAGAAAATTAGCGGGTAAATCCAGCCTATAAGCTAGCACTCTGATGCATTCAACAACTTAGAAAGGTCCCACATACCTGGGATACAATTTGTGATTCTTTTCAAACCTCTTAACACCAGCCATCGGAGAAACCTTTAGAAAACCCATGTCTCCAACTGCAAATTCCAACTCAATCCTTCACCGATTAGCGTTCTTCTTATAACCCTCCTGAGCTATTTAAAGCTTCTCTCGAATATGCGTCATAGAAGTATTCATCTCTTCTAAGGCTTCTAGACCCAACAACGGTCCTTCAGCAACTTCGACCCAAAATAAGGGAGTTCTACAACGTCTCCCATACAAAGCCTCAAATGGGATCATCTACAAGCTCTCTTGATAACTGTTATTATAGGTGAATTCCATCAATCTCAACCGCTCGTCCCACGCTCCTCCATTATACAAAACATAACATCTGATCATATCTTCCACGATCTGATTTACTCTCTCCATCTGACCATTGGTCTGCGGATGATAAGCGGTTGAATATCTGAGATAGGTACCCAACTCTTCCTGCAAACATTTCCAAAAATGATATGTAAACCTGAAATCTCGATCTGACACAATACTAATAGGTACTCCATGTAGTTTGATGACCTCATCCAAATATAACTCTACTATTTTCTTCACGGGGTAATCAATCTTAAATGTCACGAAGTCAGCACACTTCGTTAGTCTGTCAACTATGACCCACACTGAATCATGTCCTCGGGGAGATATCGACAAACTAAAAATGAATTCCATAGAAATTGTTGAAAATCATGAAGTGAAAGTGGTGGACTGGGCGACCTGGGCGACCTGTCTGCGCGACTTATGCGGGCAGGACAAGCGGCTTGCCAGTTCGGCAATGGTGTTGTAGTCGGCTCTTGTACTAGTGGCCTGGGCGGTTTGTTCACGCAGACTGTGCGGACAGGACTTGCGGCTTGCTAGGTCGGCAATGGTGCAGTAGTCGTATTTTGCTCTAGCGGCCTAGACTGTTTGTTCACACGGACTGTACGGATAGAGGAGGCAGCTTGCAAGGTCGGGTTATGTTCAGCCGGTAGTTAATTCCCAGGATGTAATTGGGAGGATAGGATTGCTATCTGCGGAGCTTGCCAAGATTGGAAAGGTGCGGACTCGGTTGGATTCATGGAGTCTAGGTTGTAGACTGGACTAGGGCTAGGGAGATCGGCATGGTGTGTGCGGTCTAGCTCTGGTGGAGCGGGTGGTGGAAACCGCGGAGTTCGCTGGTTAGAGCGGACTGGCGCTGGAGTTCGCCGGGTTGTGCGGGATGGCTTAGTTTTGGAGGTCGCGCGGACTTGTGTGGACTTATATTCCTGTCTGCCGAGTTTGGTAGCAGTCAGCCTTGTCTGTCTTGGCTGCAAACTCGGGGTATGTGGACTTGAGTGGTGTCTATAGGTGCGAATGAACTGGAGCTATGTCCGCAGGTGGGTGGATTGGGGTGGATCCAGGTGGACTGGCTTATATCCCGCCATCTTTGATGGCAGGCGGATAGGCTGGTGTCTGGCCTTGTCTATGCATACTGGGCAGACTACTCTATGTTAGCTGCGTGCTGGGGTTGTATTTCTATCCTCTAGGTTGGTGACCACACTCCTCTTCGCGCCTATAAATAGGACCCCTGTGAAATCAAAATTAATCTGAATGAATAGTAAGTTGAACGTGGGTTAATTGATGTGGCCTCGGATGTTCAGCTAATCTGCGCAATTTGAGATGGTTAACCGGGTTGTTGTTTGCAGGTTGTGCGGCTAGCAGTGAGAAGCCAGGATTTTTGTGCTGACTGCAGTCAGGGATCAGTGGAGCTTGCGGTTATCAATCAATGGTTTGTAGCAGGTCGCGGTTGCGGTCAGCCGGTCCTCTCTCCTTCAGCTTTCCTAGTTCAATAACTTTTCTGTAGGTCTCGGTGGTCTGTTCTTTAGTTTGGCAACAGCTTTGTTCGCGGACTCTGGCTGCTAGGCGACCTCTATGGTCAGACAGCTTGTAGAGAGCGGATAAAGATGTTCAGTGGAATAATGGGTTGTCCGCAGTCTACGGGGATTCCATAGTTCAGTTCGGTGCAGCAAAAGCTTGGCGATTTCGACGGTCTCTGAGGCAGTCCACCCAGCTTGTTGTTCTTTCTTTATTTATATGCTCTTCCTTTCTACATCGGCAAATCATGTCTCACCATGTATGTCTTGTAAAAAAGATTGTGTATAATACAAGACTTGTTTGTATTCTTCTATTATTTTTAATTTGTTGAGCTTGGTTTATGGTTGAGTGTTCCTGCACCTGGTTCCCATTTTCTGCTTGATCAAGGTGTCATCTTGATAGAAGGGGTGGACTCCAATCACCAATCTGCACATATTTGCCATATCTCAACAGCAGTGACTTGCCCCCAGGTCGCCAACCAATAATAATTGACTCTGTTTCACCAGCATACACGACCTGCTAGGTTGCCAAGTCCAGGTTGCACAACATGCGCAGTAAGCCTTACCAATAAGAGGTGTACTTCAGCAGAAGGGGTGACCAGATTCATCAATCTGCCAGGTCTCCCAGCTCCGCTCACTGTTCGCAGATTCTGTCCCAGTCCGCCAAAGATGTGCGGACACTCCAGCTCTCCCAGACAATAGAAGTGAGCTGCCTCCAAGTCACCAGTGGCTCTCGCCAATAGGCGCGACCTGGATTCTTCAGTCTGCCAGGTTGGTAGTCCTTTTCGCCAATCAATAGAGACAAGCCTCCAGCAATAGGAGGCCTGCCCAACCAATCCACCGCAAGTTGGGCGGACTCGTTCCGCAGTCCGCCAGGGTTACTTCAGTTCGGCAACCGATCGGACACATTTCGATCGCCGCGGGCTGGGCAGACTCGCCATCCAGTCTGCCATCATTAATGAACCCCGCCTCCAGTTCATCTGTAGCGTATGACCTGCCTCTATTCCGGCAATAGAGGCGGACTCCTTATGCAGTCCATAACCCAGCTTCCATTGCCTGCTTCCCAGCAGTGGCTGGACTCCTCCTCAACTCGCACAGCCCAGCGCAAGCTCGCTTAGCAGCATAAGCGGACTCTTCTCAACCCGTCAGGCAGTCAGTTCCAGACCGTGCAGACTCAGCATCTGTTCTTGCACAACTCACCGACTCATCGTGGGTGACGTTACCAAGACCGTTACCTCCTCGGGCCTATAAATAGGCCCCCATACCTCTCATTTAGCAGGCAGGGTGGAGTGGACAAGGTCAGGGCATCAGTTCCTGTAGACTCTGCTCCTCAGTCCGCGCGACCTCCACCTTTTCTCCTTTGTTTGATTAAGCAGTCCGCTCGGCTTAGTCCAGCGAGCTGCCTGATCAACAAACTGCGTGGTTTGCCGACCTCTCTAGTCAAACCCCGCGGCCTTTGGCATTTCCTTCTACTTAGCTGCCAGCTTCCCCCTTTGTACCCATTATTTGCTTTCTTTGTAAAGGTGATATCTCAAGCTGCAATACTTAATTATAATCAAAGGAAATCCCGCCGCAAGAGAGGCATTCAGGCCGCGGCAAGCAAAGTCTGCTGTTTCCGCTGCAAGCGGCCCTCTCTTCTGTTTTCTCTCTATCTTCATGTGCGACTCAGAGTAACCAGCTGCCCGACACTCTCTCAACCCCTCTCCACTCTCTACATCAACCTGGAAGGCTAACAATCAAAGTAGTTGTCTGCTCGACAATACCTGATCAGACTTCCCGGCTGCTCCCAGAAAACTTCTCTGTTAATCCCCGCAAACCATCTTCTTCACAAAGCTTGTGAGACCGACCACCCGTTAACTAGGCGGTGCCGTTTTTGCGCATCAACACAGCTGCTGAGATTTGGACTTCCCTAGATGGGTTGTTCAACATGAAGAATGTAGCTTGCCTGCAATTCCTAGAGAATGAGTTGGCGGGAGCCACTCAAGCAAATTTGTCCATCTCATTGTTCTACCTGAATATGAAGAACTTATGCGCTGAAATTTCAGCGTTGGACCCGGATAGCCTATTTTGGAGGCGAAGCTGAAGAGGCACATAATCCGCAATTTGTGGGTGGAATATGTGGCCTATGTAACTTCCATTCAAGGCTGGGCTAATCAGCCGTCTTTGTTGGAGCTTGATAACCTACTGGCTTCGTAGGAGAGCTTTACAAGTCAGATGGTTTGATTCCCTATCTCTGAAGGAGATGGTGAGGTGCTCTTCTCAGGGAATAAAAGGAGATGGGACAAGAAGAAGTTGGCTGTTGGTGATGGACCTTCTACTTCATATCAGCAAGAGGAGAGGTTTGCTCCTAGGCTTGATGGGAAGAGAAAGGAAGGCCCATGATGTTATAGATGCAACCAGCCTGGCCACTTCAAGAAGGACTTCAAGGTAATCCTTCAGTCTGCAAACGTCGCTCATATAGGGAGAAGGAATGGGAACTTGGTTGTAGCTTCAACAAGTTATTATGTTGATCGGATGAGGGTCAATAATAGTGCAACTATCTGGTATGAAAGATTGGGACATGTCGGGATGGACAAGCTGAAAGCTGAAAGTTACTACTTGAAGGTTAGCTAGTCACCTAGAAGGGGTGAATAGGTCTATAAAAATTCTCTAAGACTTTTTGCTTTTTATAAGTTTGGTGATCTAGAGCTTGTCCTAATTACCTACAATACAAAAAGGAAACAAGCAGCACAGCAAGCACACGAGAATTTATATTGGTTCCCCAATTGGGTACATCCACTTTCCCTCCCACCTATCCAACTAATTTGTTGGACTAGGCACAAACTCAACAATATGCTCCTCAGAGCTTACACCTCAGGCCCTCAGCCTTATACACAGATTCTTTTCATAATCCAAACTCAAAACCACAAGGGATCCTACCTCAGATCCCTGTAGTGCTCCTACAGCTTAGTGTTCCACTGACCACCTACCTCAACCTTACTTTTAAGGCCTACAACTCAGGCATAAAGTGCCCTACAACTTCAGGCACAAGGCCTTACTCTCAGAGTGTTGCAAAACTCCTACAACTTAGTACCTATCCAGGTACCTACCTCAGTGCCCTTCCAGGCACCTACAGCTCAGCCTCCTCCAAGGCCTACAACTCAGTGACACACTTGTCACTTACAGCTCAGTGACTCACCAGTCACCTACCTCAGGCACAAGGCCCTACACTCAGGCTGGGAGGACAGCCCTACCACATATCCACACTTGGATCCTACCTCAGAGAGCAGTACTCTCCTACCTTAGGCAATTAAGCCATATAGCTCAGATCCACACTTGGGTCCTACCTCAGTACCCCAGCAGGGCACCTACCTTAGTGAAAAATTTGTCACCTACCACTCAGGCACAAAGTGCCCTATACTCAGATTCAGATAAACTGAATCCTATAGTAAATAATCAAGTAGAGTTGAAATACTGACTCAGAGATAAATCTTTGAGTCCAACTTGCTAGACTGAGTAGATATCAGTCCAGCCCGATTGTTGTAGAAGGGATGAGCCTTCTTCTACAGCTACCTGCTGTTGAAGGCTTATAGTCCTTCACACAGATCTCTACTTTTGCTGATTGTATAAATCAGCTAACTTGTTCTCAAGGAAACAATCTTACTGAATTTCCAGTTATCTTCCTCCCTTAGCCTTCTGGCTTGCCTGCTGGACTTTTGCTTTCAAGCTTGTCGAAAAAGATCAAAGTTCAGCCGCCTCTATTTTGCTTTACGCTTCCGTTCTGGTTCACAGTTTTGTTCTCGTGTTTTGTTAACTCTAATCTTCTATTCTTCTCTTTCTTTTATACCAGTTGATTTGAATCAATGGCACTACTTAAATGTGGGCCCAGTCAAGTATGGTGAGCTCCACCTCCCTCAGAAGAAGACAAACAGTAGCTTCTAGCACTACTGTAGCTTTTCCACAATGGCATGAAGTTTTTGGGATGGGCTCGATGATCGTCGATCTGAGTTCAACGAATTCTGTGCTGAGCTCAACGAACTTCAGAATCTTCAACTTTAACTTCAGCTCGACAAAAGGCGGGCCCAGGTCGATGAACTCTGAATCTTTACCCTTTAACCTGAGCTCGACGATCTGTGAGCGAGAAAACTAAGTCCATAATGATTCGTCAAGTATACTCGATGAGTATAGTAGACATTCGATGAATTATACTTAACAAAATTAGTTAATATACTGATACTCGACGATTTGTCTAACATAACCTTGATACTCGACGAATCGACAAAATTACCTACGTCCACAGAAAATTTGTAGAGTATACTCGACGAATCTGGAGTTCACTAAACGCTCTCAATGCCAAAGCAGTCTCACTCGATGCCTGGACTTAACTCGGCGAATTTTACTTCACTCAATGCTTTCACTCAACACTTCGCTGAGTCCACTCAGTGCACTCGACGCCAAAGTCAGAACACTCAAAGCACTCAAAGCCATTTGGTTCACTCGATGCTCTCGACGCTAACTGACAATACTCGACGAATTCGTCGAGATTATAGGATGCTTTTGACTTAGTATCACAAACTACTCGACACACTCAACGCCAAGGCGAAATCACTCAACACCAAGGCTGGCATTCGACAAATTTGTCGTGAATACTCGACGAATTCTCCTTAGTCTCAAGAATCACACAACGCTAACACTACACACAACGCCAAAGGCTAATACTCTATGAATTTGTCGAGATTACTCGACAAATCTGACTCCACTCAATTCCTAAACTATTCGACGAATTAAACTTAATCAAAGACCCATACTTGACGAATTGCAATCAATCTAACCCCACCATACTCGACAATTTTTTAAACCTAAGTTAAAGGTCATATTCAACGAATTTAATTATACTTAGATTGTCATTTATGACAAAATTACCTTAGGATAATTTTCATACACGACGAATCCTACTTAGACTAATTGTCATATACTTGACGGGTTGACCTAGACTAGCAATTTTATATGGCAAATTCTACCTTTTACTTGACCGGGAATTTAATACTACTCGGTAGATTGAACTTGGCTGATCCCTACACTACTCCTAATTCTAAGGATGGAAGAAGAAAACAACAGGAAAGCACACTAAAAACTCTTTGCAAGGGGAAGAATTACCACTTACCTCTAACTCTAGAAATTCGGCCACACAAGCGCCATTCCTCACGGATCCGGCTTCAAGAACACCTTGGCTACACTTAAACTTTTCAAGGAAAAATATGGTCGAACCGCATAACCTAACGCCCAAAAATATAATAAATAGAAAAAAACTCACCACACACACGTAGATCTCGGCGAGAGCAGTTGGAATCTACTCTCTGATGATGATTTCGAGCACCAAAGCTCCTGCAAATGATGGTCGAAAGCCTAGAAATGTCCGTCGTTCTTCTCTTTCGCAAAACAGTGCGACGTCTTGTGAGGAAGACGATGAATAGGGTTTCTGTCACATCGAAGGACTATATATATATATAAATAATATATTATATTACTATTAGAATAACGTCCAAATTACCGATAAATCCAATCAACTCGAATTTCTACAAAATTCGCACCGAATCTAAATATCGATTCTATGAACATAACGGCAAAGTCAAAATCAAAATCTGACAAACGAAACTTGGGTAAAAAATCGCCGAAGTCAAAAACACCAAATATCCTAAAAGGTTCCACCGAGTTCCAAAACAAACCCGGCTCGCGAGGGAAATCTCAAAAACACACTAGAAATTAGCCAAGTTAATATTCTAAGTCAACACCTCGGATACCAAATGAGCAAAAGTCACGCTCCAACAATGGTACCCGTCAACTACGCATCAACATAACGCCCTGACATCAAGAATACGCCACTAAAGGAATTAAAATAAACATTGGAAAATCAGGGGCGTTACAACACCTTTCTCCAATGAAAAGGTGCATGAAAACAAAGAATTGAAATAATCAATTCAATATAGTGTAGGTAATATTTTTATGCATTTTATATTATTATGTCACTACACTACACAATCATGCATGTTTATGTTTAAGTATACATGTAGGTTTTCAAAAATATGTGAGTTAGTGAATCATTATTAAACATCAGATATTACTCAAACTTAGAGGCATGATAAGCAATCCTACTCATATTTTATACATTCAATTTATTGCACATAACAAGATAATTTTCATGACATGACATAAACAAAATAATGTTTTAAGATTCTTGAAAATTAAATTACACAATGTAATTCATCTTAAATTGATATAATTAATCATCTTAACAAGGGCAATGAATAATGAGCAATTTTTAAAATTTTTGATTTGATTTTTAATTTGAAATGTTAAACAATAAACACACAAAGAGATATGGGAAAAACATATTTTGGTTCTTTTAAATCATTTTATAATTTTATATTTGATTTTCAAATATTTGATTTTTAAAAGATACTTGTGTTTTTTTAAAACCATGAAATCTCAAAGAGATATATGATCAAAACATAAGATAGTGTGATAGAATATTATGCATGAGTATAATGAACATGATAAGTGAAACAATGTTCATGCAATGTATATGAGAATCATGAGTATGCACATGACAAAAACTACCCAAGCAATATTTCGACACCCTATCCCCGTACTAAGTGACAGAAGGGCATGAGGAGCTGTATAAATGTCGTAGGATGAAGTGTTAATCTCATATGCATACAGAAGAATCAGCTCAACCCAACACTCTTTCCCCCCAGTGTCGTTCATGGACCTCCTAGAACCCTCCCCAGTTAAGGACAAGACGTGGTTTACAGGTTAGCGACTCTAATTCAAACACACCTACGCCCCGCTATTGTGAGACACAAATAATGGGTGATTGATCATGGTCATACTAAAGTATTTAATCCTATAGACACACATATATGGTATGATAAGAATGCATAATATGTGCTTTGATTTTTTAGTGTTACTTAAGCAATACAAATCACAATTTTTAGAGATATTATGAATGAAAATCAACTAGCATAGGTGATAGCCTTCATTATAATTGATGCTGGGATAGAGAGATACGTAGGAAACTAAAAAACTGACTATTATTCAATTACATTTAGATGGATTGATTTATCATTAAACTTAATATTTGTAAGTCATATAATTAACATATATGAAAAATGTCCAAGGCATGTTGCCTTAAGAAAAATACAAAAGAAAAAAACAACATAAAAACACATTAAAATAGAAAGAACATTATGCACATCGTGAAGTAGATTATAGAGTAATTTTGTGTTGATTAGTTTCTACTTCATGCAATAGGTGGATATTAATGGATAAGATATTTAGATATCCAAAAGGAGCCAAGTGTTACGGTTCCTTTAGGTACCCAAACATAGCATGATAAATCATGGGGAGATATTGATGAATGTTCCATTTTGAGTGGATTGGGTGCGTCATTTTTAAGGATGGGCCTCCATTCATACTTTAGTTGAATATTCTTTTTATGTGACAAATTTCCATAATCAATAATTTGAGGCTTACAATGACAGTAAAATTTTTGACATTATTATTAGTAGGAAATTTGTTGACATTTACTTTAACATTGTGACAAGTTGAATGCGAATTAAAAATTCTAATAGGTGTATGTATTATGAAATTTGAAACACTAGTAGATACCTTACATATCTTTAAAGAAAAACTAGACATAAAAGATTTTTTATTATTTGAAATTTTTTGCACAAAAAATTTTAATATTCTAGTTTACGAGACAAAGCAACATTTTCATTAATCAATTTTTCTTTATGCTCTTTGGAAATATTTAGCTCTTTTTAAAAAACCTGGAATTTATCTTTAAATTCTTTGCAATCAAAACAAAATATATAATATTTTCAACTACAAAGCTAGAGGAAGAACAAAATATATCAAGCTTTTGTTCTACATTTAGTTATGCTTTTAAATTTTATTTTCTAAATGCAGTTCTGAGTTAATATTTTTCAATTTATTAATTCTATGTCTAGCATTTTCAAGCACACCCAATATAGAGATAAAATTACAAGAAAAAAGGGAATTCGATTTCCTTACAGTGTTCTTGGATGAGGCAAGATTGGAGCATAGAGTATCTTTGAATTCTTCATGTATTTCTTCATCCAAAGTTAAGATTTCATCTTCCCTTTCCCTTTATGCGGTTGCCATCTCTTCCTCCAAGAGCAAATCTCCATTTGGTTCTTCACTTGGATCCATGAGAAATTGCTCAGATTCACTATCTGCAGAAGGAAAATTATAAGTAATCTTAAGAAATTTTCATTTATCATAAGCAGTAGGAAGTATATAGATTAGTTTGAAAATTTCTTGACCAAGCCCACAAAATAGACTATTCATAGCTTTAGCATTTAAATAATATTCATGCTTATTTAAATTATTTAGGTGCCTAATACAATTCATGTTCCAAACTTCTATATCTAATAACATAAGAAATTTTCTCATTAGAATTTTCCACTCAGTATAGTTCACATCAGTAAACAGAGGTGGTGCTAGTTATTTTTCAGTATACAAAGTTCCATCCCCAATAGTCAAATTGAGAACAGGGTTGGCCATTATTCTCAGTGGTGAAACCATTATTGAATAACCTCGCTCTGATACCACTTATTGGATCGTGTGGCCAACCTTAGGGGGGGTGAATAAGGTTTTCAGATTTAATTGAAAATTAAAATGTGTTTTTGTAACATCCCTCAAATAACTAGACCCCTAAGAGTGGTTTTGTCATGAATAGGTCATGATAAAACCTTAGGAAGCTCAAGAGACCAAGTGAACGTAAGCATGAAGGTGAAAACCACCTTGGTCTGTAAATAGTAATTTGAAATTACTCACCCTAAGGTTAGACTTTAGGGCTTCAACTTGACTCCATGACCCCACCATAACCTCTCTAACCCTTTAAGAGGTCCATTGGGTCACTAACCACCCATTGGGGTCAACCAAAGAGGTCAAGTTGACCAAGGGTCAACCCAAATCCTAATTAGGTCAAATTGCCCAAAGTTAACCTAATTAGGGTACACCAAGCCACAAGTGGACAAGGATGATGTCAATGGGATCATCTACACTCCATTGGGTCAGTCACATCACCCAAAATGACCTAGGGCTAGGCTTAAATGGCTACGGTTAGCCAAGCCCAAAAAGTGGAGAAAAGGCTTGCTCAAGCCCAATCCACTTGGGCTAGGCCCAATTGAGGTGGCCCACTAGCCTCATGAGGTTTATAATTACCCAGTTTGCCATTCATTTGCTAGGATTGTTGATTAGGAGAGAGAATAGGAAATTTCCCCCAATTTTGAGGAGAGAGAAAGAGAGAGAAAGTGGACATTCATGGTGCTTAAATGTCATTGACCCCTCATCTCCATCCAAATTAATGGAGATTCATTCACCTGGTCAGTTGGAGGAGATCAAGAGCCTTTCCCAGCCACCAAGGGGAGGAATTCATTAGATTTTCAGTTGACCGAAAATGGGCTTTCAATGCCATTAATGGCAATTGATTCCATGACCACTCCTCTCCCCCAATTACTTCACTTAAAAGCTTAATCAGGCTGTGAGGATTCATTTCCACTCTTCCCCTGAAGAAATCAAAGGTTCTGGTATAGAAGTTGCAGAGCACCAGACACCACCACCACTGGAAATGGCGTCACGGCGATCGGCAAGGCTCCAGCCCTCCCAGAAGGTCTTGTCCTCTTCCTCTTTATCAGTGGATAGATCCACATCCACTAGCAGCAAGGTTTGGGGCCAATTGGCCTTAGATCTGGGTGGCCGAAAACTCCAATTTTGGAGCTTTTCATCCATGCCTAAAACCCGATTCCGGCCACCTCCGGCCAGCCTACCACCTCCTATCGCCGGCCACAACCTAAATGAAGGTGGTTGTGGCATTGGCCGGCCGGGGAGGCGCTCAGGTGGCTGGGAAATCATCTCTCAAAGTGGCCAAGGATAGGTTGTTATGATTCGTTTACTCAAGGAGGAAGACAACCTGATCCCGTCCATTCCTGCTTTATGATTCGTGTCGCTGATGATTATATTAATTCATTTTATTTCATTATCTACAGCACATATTGTAGTGTTTTATTTTAATTATTAAAAATACTTAGAGGCCTTTTATGGAATAATGGTTAAAATCAAAATTGAAGAATTTTGAGCCTAGTTTTTTTCAAAATTAGTTTCAACCAATTTGGGTCACTGGTCACAGCACACCAAATGGTGCAAGCTATATCTAGGGTTAACAAGACACAAATTTGTATGCCCCAGTCCCATTTCCAACTAGACCCCTGGGAGTGTTTTTTTCTTAACAGAACCTTAGGAAGCCCAGGAATTGAAGTTTGTCGACCAAGATTTTGATTAAAGGGGTGGTCACGCCTGTGACCGACCCATCACGCCCGTGACCTAGGGCGTGACCCCCTTCGACGATCGTCGACCTCAGGAAGACGATCGTCGAGCTCAGAAATTTTAACATAGGTCAGACATGCCCGTGACCGATCCGTCACGCCCGTGACCTTAGAATGGCATTGAGTGAGCTAAGCTCACTCAACGTCGTGGTCTGGATGGCATTGAGTGAGCTTAGCTCACTCAAAGCCATAAGCGGGATGGCGTTGAGTGCATTGAGTGCACTCAACGCCATCAGTTGAATGGCGTTGAGTGCACGACTGCACTCAACACCATCTGGTGTCGGCAGGTTGGCGTTGAGTGAGCTGAGCTCACTCAACGCCGTAGACTGGATGGCGTTGAGTGAGCTTAGCTCACTCAACGCCGTAATCTGTCAGGCGGGATGGCGTTGAGTGCGTTGAGTGCACTCAATGCCATAAGTTGAACGGCGTTGAGTGCACTGACCACACTCAACGCCATTTGGTGTTGTCTTGATGGCGTTGAGTGAGCAGAGCTCACTCAACGCCATAATCTGGACGGCGTTGAGTGAGCTAAGCTCACTCAATGCCATAACCTGGATGGCGTTGAGTGAGCTAAGCTCACTCAACGCCATAATCTTGACGGCGTTGAGTGAGCTAAGCTCACTCTATGCCATCGTTTAAAAGGGGCTTATTCTGGATGGCATTGAGTGAGCAGAGCTCACTCAATGCCATAATCCGGATGGCATTGAGTGAGCTGAGCTCACTCAACGACATAGTCTGGTAGGCCTTTCTGATGGAGTTGAGTGAGCAGAGCTCACTCAACGCCATAACTGAGATGGAGTTGAGTGAGCTGAGATCACTTAACATCGTAGTATGGATGGCGTTGAGTGAGCAGAGCTCACTCAACGCCATTTTACTTAGAATTTTTCTGGCATCTTTTTTTTGGCTGTGTACTGGTTCAGCTGAACCGGGCCGGTCTAGGAAGTGGGCAAGAATACATTATTGGGCCGTTTTCTCTTATTAAGACTTAGTTATGTCTTATTTTATGAAGTTTTACCAGTTGTGCCACGTGGCAGCCGTTTCCTCCTCCTCCAGCCATGGCTGAGCCCCAGCCTTCATGGCCGTCAATGGCATTTGATGCCATGGCCTTCCCTCTTCCCCTTGAAATGGCTAGATTCAATTCATCTCAGGGAGAGGAGGATTTTCCAGCCATCGTCCAACTGTTATAAAGTCATTTCAGCTCCCCTCAACCATGGCCGAGCTTGCTCTTGAAGAGGCAATAATGGTTGGACAGCCTATAACTGCCCACTCCCAATTTCTTCCCTTTAAAAAGGTCCCTTAGGCTCAGAGATGAAGTTTCCCACCCTTACCCGACAGATTGAAGCTTGTGCTGCACTGTAGAAGGATTCTGGTGATGCAACCACCGCGCAAATAGCATCCCGACGATCGGCTCGACTCCAAACCTCGAATAAGGTCCTCCCCTCCCTCTTCTTCTGCGGATAGATCTTAGGATTCAATAGGATTGAGAAATGAGCCTGATTGGAGATTTCATTTTCATGGATTTTCCATGAAATTTGCGTGCTTGGGCTCGCCGGAAAAAGCCTCTCCGGCGGCTGTGCCGCCGCCCGGCGATGGCCGCCACCTCAACGGAGGTAGTGGTGGTGGTGGCGGTGGCCGGCCAGGGAGGAGGCTGGATGGCCGGCTGTGGGAGGGAGAAGTGTTCTCAGGCACGTGCTATCTAGACCATCGGCTGGAGGTTGAAGACAACCTCCCAGCCGACGGATCAACCTTTGAGATATGTGCTGTTAAATTAAGTTCTTGCTTTTATGTGAATTTCTATACTAGAATATCAGTCATTTAGAAAATTTAGGAAAAATACATAGAGGCTCCTACAGAAAAAGTTGTCAACACGAATATTGTAGCACTATAAGTCTAAGAAATTTTAAACTAAAATTCAAGCGTTTTGGACCAATGGATAGACCTCAGCACTCATTTTGGTGAGGTCTACCCATAGGGCTGTCTTGACCTTAGAAAAATTCCCCACTCCAATCCAGTCATCAAAATGACTTGAAATTTGGGGTGTGGACTAATATTACTTATATCTAGGTGCTGTCCAAAAATTTGGATTTTTGAAAAATGTTTTTCTATAGTTTTTAGAAAAATTTAATAATCCTAGAATAAATTAATTAGATAGTTAAATAACTTCTAAACCCTCCCAAACTTTGGTGAGGGTTCCCTGGGTTTATCATAAGGTTCTGGTAAAAATTTAATCGTATTCAAAGATGTTTTGAATAGGTTTTTATCCCACCCTAGGTTGATCCTTATAGGATCATTTAGGATCAAACACCCCCTTGGTATTCGAGTGGCCATATCACCTCAACAGAGGCTGATATTTTGGTCACTGACTTTTTAGGGCATGACACACCCTCCAAGGGAGTTTGGGGTTGTTTGGTGTAGGGTAGCCCTAGAACCCTAGGGAAGGTCCCTAAATGGGGATTTTTAGGGTTGTGAAGGTCATGGGATGAAATGACAATGTATTGACTTGAAATTTGGTGAAGAGGACCATAAGGGTACTAAAGTCCTCTGGTCATAATTTTAGGGTATTTGGAGACCTTTAGCCCACCTAAAACCCTAACCCTAATTTAGGTCACCAACCTTAATTTGAATTATTAAGCTATTAATTGAACTTCAAATCAAGTAAAGTTTGGGTAACGTGATTGTCTGGTCTAAATGGCCATAATATAATTTTTTTGAGGCTTTTGGGTTAATTTATACAGTACTTCATTTACAACTCTAGTTGTACTCTAGATATTTATTTTGATTATTCTGGAATTTTTATTAACTGTAATGTTATGAAATCATCGCTTAGGGAGTCTTATAGCATGTTGAACCTTCGGTATTTTTTTTGGGAGTTTTATATGATTATTTTGGGTACTTGCTTCTTTAACTTACCATTTGAGATATGTAATCAAAAATACAAATAATGCCTATATATTTTATTTAAATTTATAAAATTTGGTCAGTGAGTGTTTCAGACCATAATTGTCATCTTGTAAATTTCTATGGATTTTTAGACAATTAAAAATAGTACCTCCTTCTTTAAGCTAGGAAAATTACTGTTTTACATTAAAATAAATTCAGAGCCCAAATATTAGAGAAAAATTATGGGACTTAGTTTCTGATGGTTTTAGGCCACCTTAAAGCTTCTATAATTTTCTTGTGATTTTTGGATATATATTTACACTACTTGCTTCATAATATAGTAAAAGTAGCCTAAAATGGTAAATTAGGAAATGTAGGCCTACACACCTCTGAAATTTCTAAAGATTTGTAATTACTGCTAAAATGCCACATGGGATTTTTACTGATTTTATGGTGATTTATTATTGGTTCATTAGTGCACTTCATGTTCATACTAGGGCATTGGGAGGCTGAGAATAAATAAATTAAATGCCAGATGTAGTAGGAAAATTATTATTTTCTAGATTTAGATTAATTATGTCATTGTAGACCTCCAGTAAATATTATAGGAGATTCGGAAGATAATTTGGTGTACCACCCCTTGCATACCTCATAAAGCTTAGGATGGTCTGCGTTTAGTAAAACTGCAGAAGCTGAACTAGAGTGAGTAATGAACTTGGGAAATGGAATTTTGGTAGTTTGCTGGTTTGGATAGGGTGAGTTAAATCAAGTTCATTATTGGAAGTCAGGACGGGTAGGGTGTGAGATTGACTAGTGTTAAGTGGTGTTCGGGTTCGACGGAAGATCGTCCTCCCCGAGAAGAGGAAGAGTCAAAGTCACCCTAGGATTAGCCCACTATAATATGAGAAGGGAATGGATTAAGGGAACCAATCAATTACAATAAGTGCCTTGGAAAGGGAGCTTTGGGATTCACCCCATCATAGTTCCTAGTACCGCTGCGAGCCCTTCACCGGGTAAACCTCGGGAAGTCCAAGGTTAACTTTAAATCTTAGGAATAAAATGATCAAGAGTAACCCTAATAATAGTTACACCTCACACCTACACTTGTACGCTTAGGAAAAAGAATTGGCATGTAATGGGTAGAGTAGGTCCGTGGTCTAAGGGCCTACTAGTAATTTCAATGGTTTGGTTTGTGATTGGGAAGTCTGGGGAGCTGGATGCTCAGGGACTTGGTATAAATTTGGAAGTCCAGGGAGCGGGATGCTCGGGGACTTTGTATATGCTTTGTAGCATAGAGAGCTGGAGGCTCCGTAACATGAGAACTTGTACAAATATAACTGTCATGATTGCATGTGCATAAAAGTGGTGGGTCATCGGTACTGGACGATCGATGACACCGACGTCGGTACGTTGACTCGGCGGTGTGGGACACTTAGCCAAAGAAAGCCTGGTGGATATAGCCAGCACTAGTACGCGGATACTCTAGGTTGTGTTCTTCTAGGGGCGTACGGAAGGGCTAGGCCTGGTAGTGTGGTTACCCGCCTAGGAGTGGGGGGCCCGACCCACTGTGTCCGTTTGCCACCACGGAGGTTCCTGGGAGTGAAGCTAGCTGCCCTAACAGGGGGAACTAAAGGTCTGTGCGCATGGAGTCGTGTGGGTGTGTTGCACTTGCTTGTGCATTCCATAGCATATTTGTGTGTCATAGCATAAACATTGCCACCTATCGTATAAGATGGTATGGGATGTTTTATACGATAGGCCCTACAAAACTACCCCTTAGTCTATAGGGGTAATCCCTATAAATCAATGGTTATATTTCTTGTGCTTTTAATTACTTGCTACTCCTTACTGTTTGATAACCGACACCACGACGTATAAGTGGTATGGGACACTTTATACGATGGGAGCCCTGCAAAAGATCCCTTGGCTTATGCGCTTCCGCATAAGTTAAGGTTACCTTTCCTACTTTCTGCTACTGACATATTTACTATGGAATTGATAGCATAGGCCCGCTGTCACCTGCTTTTGACTTATTCTCCACCTTAAGGTCCTTCCCTTTCTTCCTCTCTGCTCGGTACCTAGGAGCCATGGGGGAAGGTATAGGGGATGATAGGGCTTAGTCTTTTAGACTAACGGTTTTTGAACCACAATATTTTAGGTGTACCATATGGAAGGGTCACGGGTTTTGCAGTTTCTGACAGATCTGACCCCGCGACCGTGTTACCATTGTCACTAGCCGGGACATATACGGGTCAAATGCCTTTGATGGGTGGGATCCAACCAGCTCAGCAGCCAGGAGGCCGAAGACGTAGACGCAGACGTGAATTGCGAGGCGGCGACCGCAGGCCGAAAAGGAAGAAGCACCCAGAGATGCAGCACCAGCAGAGTACGTAGTCGGTGGAGATGGGCCAGTCTAGCTTGGGTGCTCTCGATACAGTGATAGTTACGGTGACGCTTAGTTTTGGTTTTGCTTCCGCGAGTGACTTGTAGTGAGGATTACATGTACTGGGCTTAAGCCCTCCTTATGTACTCTGATTATTATTATTGTGGACTCTCCCTTCGTGGAGATTTATTTATATACATGTGGTTATGGTGGACTAGCTTTATATTTACTTGTACTATTGTTCTGCGATCGATTTGGCCGGCAGGATCGGCGTTTTGTAGTGACGACCTTCCCGGGCGTGATGTTTTCACCACAAAGCGGCGGTTTTGGGCCTAAGACCCCGGTGTTTAAAAAGGAAAAAAATGGGGTATTACAAGTTGTATCAGAGCGAAACCTCGATCGGAAAAGTAGCAGTCCACTAACCCTGGGTCACCCCTGCTCGAGTTTAGTTTGGGGACAAACTAAGCAGTGGAAGCAGTGGTGTGCTCATAAGGGAAATCACATGTGAAAGTCCACTTCATCATTAATTGGAATTCCTCTTCGTATCCTGCGGCAAACCTTGCCCCAGCAAGGAACACCTCCGGCTACGAAGATCTCATCTTATAACCCTCTAACCAACGAGTTAGACTCAACCAACTAGGACTCGTGACTAACCATGACAATTTATAGTATGCCCTAGTTCAAAATAGACCTTGGGTATGAATTCGGTTAAGGTAAGGAGATACCCAAAGAGAATAAAGGAGGAGTTTAGCACTAGAATGACTACATAAGACGTAAACTCAGGTGTCCCTACTATCCCAATCAAGGATTATTCAAAGCGGTAGACTACTTTAAGGAGAATTGAGACCAATAATACATTAGCAGAATTGTAAAAGACAAGTATTCTTAACCCTCAATACCGGTAATAAAATTACCTGGAGGCAACCACCGAGACAAACACTGAGGGTCGGATAGGAATTCAAGTTCGGAAGATACCCATTTGGGATTGGGAACATTTTGACCCGGATAAGGTTGTCGTAAATGTGACTCAGAGAGTTTAAAGTATGGAGTATATTAACGAGTTTCAGGGTGGAACCCCAAGTCGAAGATTGATGCCCTATGGAATGTGCACCTAGCTAGGACAGATGTAACAGGGTAATATCAAATATAGTTAGCCCAAGATAGGTAGGGGCTTATCTTTTGTTTATTGGGGGCTAAACTTTGGTTTATTGGGCAAATTAGTATTGGCTTGGGTTCCCTTGGACCTAGTTTAGGGAAAGTGGCGTAAAAACATAGGGAGATTGAAGCCGATATAATTCGACGTTATTCGGGCAAACATAAGATTTTGTAAAAAAAAACATATTTGGAATGATGACCCGTAGCGTTACCAAGACAATGACATGGTAATAAGACGGAGTAATTACGAGAATTAACTATTATCACGTGAAATTAGATGACGGGTAACAAGATTCGGGATATCTTAGAAGGTAAAGATTTGATTGCTATGTTGTATCATCAGAAGGATGATGTATCTCAGAACATGTACCCTCGGAGTGGAAATTTGAGGACATCGCGATGGATTTTATTCATGGACTTCCCCGATCACGGACGGGAAATGACTCAATTTGGGTCATCGTCGATCGGTTGACGAAGGTGGCCAGATTCATTCTGATCAAGAAGGATGACTCTGTGGGGGTACTAGTACAGAGATTTATGGAGCAGTTTGTTCGATACCATGGGGTGCCCAACACGATCGTGTCGTATCAAGATGGTCGGTTCACTTCTAGGGAGTGGAGATCCGTGCAGGCTTACTTAGGCACGCGATTGACCTTCAGCACCGCATTCCATCCCCAGACGGATGGGAAGACGGAACGCACCAATCGAACGCTGGAAGATCTTCTGAGGCTATGCATTTTGGACCACGGGGAACCATGGGAGAAGCTCCTACCCCTAGTTGAGTTCTCCTATAACAACAGCTACCAGTCCAATATCAGGATGGCGCCTTACGAAGCCTTGTATGGAAGGAGATGCAGGACCCCGCTTTCTTGGATTCAGGACGAGGATCCGAAGGCATTGGGATTTGATTTTGTCGAAGACACCGAGACTCAGGTGAGACTGATCAGAGACAGTATGTTAGAAGCGCAGAGCAGATCGGGTAAGTATTATGACGCCCGGCATCGTCAGGTGGAGTTTTAGGTGGGGGACCGAGTGTTTTATAAGATCCGGCCCATGCATGGAGTTTCACGGGTGCGTGGTCGGAGGAAGAAGCTCAGCCCGAGGTATATGGGCCCTTACAGGATCCTAGAGCGGATCGGGGCCCTAGCTTACAGGCTGGAGTTACCACCAGAGCTGGCAGCTCTGCACGATGTATTCCACGTTTCTTCACTTAGGAGGGCTCTACTGCGCCCGGAGCAGCAGATTTTGACCACAGATGGACTGGTAGCTTCCGACTAGTCAGTTCACCTGGAGCTGATTCGGATCGATGGCAGAGGAGTACGGACCTTGCGTCGCAAGAAAATTCCATTACTCAAAAGTTCCGTGGAGGAACCACGGTCAGGAGGAGCATACCTGGGAACCGCAGGACCTGATGCGACAAAGGTATCCAGAGTTGTTCAGCCAGGTATACCTCATAACCTCTCAAGACGTTCAATTTACTTTCCTATTTTAAACTAGTAGGACTGAAATATCATGAATAGGGGCTAATCATTTGTTTATTGGGGTCTAGACCTTATCAATTGGACGAATTGGTCTTAGAATCAAAACTGCACACAACAAACCTAATGTAGAGATGTAAATCTTTCAACCCTCATGGGATGTTACATGCCTTTCTCCCGATAGGACTCCCGTAGGCTTAACCTTGATTTCGGGGACGAAATCTTTGTTTTGTTTATTGGGATTTGTAACTTCCCATTTACAACTAGACCCCTGGGAGTGGTTTTTATTAACAGAACCTTAGGAAGCCCAGGAATTGGAGTTTGTCGACCAAGATTTTGAGTCAAGGGGTGGTCACGCCCGTGACCGACCCGTCACGCCCGTGACCTAGGGCGTGACCCCCTTCGACGATCGTCGACCTCAGGAAGATGATCGTCGAGCTCAAAAATTTCAACATAGGTCAGACACGCCCATGACCGATCCGTCACGCTCGTGACCTTGTAATGGCATTGAGTGAGGTAAGCTCACTCAACGCCGTGGTCTGGATGGCGTTGAGTGAGCTTAGCTCACTCAAAGCCATAAGCGGGATGGCGTTGAGTGCATTGAGTGCACTAAATGTCATATGTTGAATGGCGTTGAGTGCACTGACTGCACTCAACACCATCTGGTGTCGGCAGGTTGGCATTGAGTGAGCTGAGCTCACTCAATGCCGTAGACTGGATGGCGTTGAGTGAGCTTAGCTCACTCAATGCTGTAATCTGTCAGGCAGGATGTCATTGAGTGCATTGAGTGCACTCAACGCCATAAGTTGAACGGCGTTGAGTGAACTGACCGCACTACACGCCATTTGGTGTTGTCTGGATGGCGTTGAGTGATCAGAGCTCAGTCAACGCCATAATCTGGACGGCATTGAGTGAGCTAAGCTCACTCAATGCCATAACCTGGACGGCGTTGAGCGAGCTAAGCTCACTCAAAGCCATAATCTGGACGGCGTTGAGTGAGCTAAGCTCACAAAACGCCATAATCTGGATGGTGTTCAGTGAGCTAAGCTCACTCAACGCCATCAAAGGGGCTTATTTTGGATGGCGTTGAGTAAGCAGAGCTCACTCAACGCCATAATCCGGATGGCGTTGAGTGAGCTGAGCTCACTCAACGCCATAGTTTGGGAGGCCATTCTGATGGCGTTGAGTGAGCAGAGCTCACTCAACGCCGTAACTGGGATAGCGTTGAGTGAGCTGAGCTCACTCAACGCTGTATAATGGATGGCGTTGAGTGAGCAGAGCTCACTCAACGCCATTTTACTTAGAATTTTTCTAGCATCTTTTTTTGGTTGTGTGCAGGTTCAGCTGAACCGGGCCGGTCTAGGAAGTGGGCCAGAATACATTATTGGGCCGTTTTCTCTTATTAAGACTTAGTTATGTCTTATTTTATGAAGTTTGACCGGCTGTGCCACGTGGCAGCTGTTTCCGCCTCCTCCAGCCATGGACGAGCCCCAGCCTTCATGACCGTCAATGGCATTTGATGCCATGGCCTTCCCTCTTCCCCTTGAAATGGCTGAATTCAACTCCTCTCAGGGAGAGGAGGAGTTTCCAGCCCTCCTCCAGCTATTACAAAGCCGTTTCAGCTCCCCTCCACCATGGCCGAGCTTTCTCTTGAAGATGCAATAATGGCTGGACAGCCAATAACCGCCCACTACCCATTTCTTCCCTTTAAAAAGGACCCTTAGGCTCAGAGATGAAGTTTCCCACCCTGACTCGACGGATTGAAGCTTGTGCTGCGCTGTAGAAGGATTCCGGCGACGCCACCACCGCGCAAATAACATCCCGACGATCGGCTCGACTCCAAACCTCGAATAAGGTCCTCCCCTCCCTCTTCTTCTGCGGATAGATCTTAGGATTCAATAGGATTGAGAACTGAGCTCGATTGGAGCTTTCATTTTCATGGATTTTCCATGAAATTCGCGTGCTCGGGCTAGCCGTAAAAAGCCTCTCCGGCGGCTACGCCGCCGCCCGGCGATGGCAGCCACCTAAACGGAGGTGGTGGTGGCGGTGGCCGGCAAGGGAGGAGGCTGGACGGTTGGCTGTGGAAAGGAGAAGTGTTCCCAGGCACGTGCTATCTAGACCGTCGGCTGGAGGTTGAAGACAACCTTCCAGCCGACGGATCAACCTTTGAGATCTGTGCTGTTAAATTAAGTTCTTGTTTTTATGTGAATTTCTATACTAGAATATTAGTCACTTTAGAAAATTTAGGAAAAATACTTAGAGGCTCCTACAGAAAAAGTTGTAAACACCAATATTGTATCTCTATGAGTCTAGGAAATTATAAAATTTGTTTCAAGCATTTTGGACTACTGGATAGACCTCAGTACTCATTTTGATGAGGTATACCCATAGGGCTGTCCTAACCTTAGAAAAATTCCCCACTCCAATCCAGTCATCAAAATGACTTGAAATTTGGGGTGTGGCCTAATCTTACCTATATCTAGGTGCTGTCCAAAAATTATGATTTATGGAAAATGTTTTTCTATAATTTTTAGAAAAATTTAATAATCATAGAATAAATTAATTAGATGGCTAAATGACTTCCAAACCCTCCCAAATTTTGTTGAGTGGTCCCTAGGTTTATCATATGGTTCTGGTAAAAATTTCATCACATTTGGAGATGTTTTTAATAGGTTTTTATCCCACCCTCGGTTGATCCTTATAGGATAATTTAGGATCAAACACCCCCTTGGTATTCGAGTGGCCATATCACCTCAACAGAGGCTGATATTTTGGTCACTGACTTTTTAGGGCATGACACACCCTCCAAGGGTGTTTGGGGTGGTTTGGTGTAGGTTAGCCCTAGAACCCTAGGGAAGGTCCCTTAATGGGGATTTTTAGGGTTGTGAAGGTCATGGGGTCAAATGTCATTGGATTGACTTGAAATTTGGTGAAGAGGACCATAAGGGTACTGAAGTCCTTTGGTCAAAATTTTAGGGTATTTGGAGACCTTTAGCCCACCTAAAACCCTAACCCTAGTTTAGGTCACCAACATTAATTTGAATTATTAAGCTATCAATTAAACTTCAAATCAAGTAAAGTTTGGGCAAAGTGATTTTCTGGTCTAAATGGCCATAATATAATTTTGTTGAGGCTTTTGGGTTAATTTATACAGTACTTCATTTAAAACTCTAGTTGTGCCCTAGATATTTATTTTGATGATTCTAGAATTTTTGTTTACTGGAATGCTATGAAATCTTGGATTAGGGCATCTTATAGCATGTTAAACCTTCTGTATTTTTATTGAGAGTTTTATCTGATTATTTTGGATACTTGCTTCTTTAATTTACCATTTGGGATATGTAGTCAAAAATACAAATGATACCTATTTATTATTTGGAAATTTAATAAATTTGGTCAGTGGGTGTTTCAGACCATGATTGTCATCCTGTAAATTTATATGGATTTTTAGACAAATAAAAATAGTACCTCCTTCTCTAAGCTAGGAAAATTAGTGTTTTACATTAAAATATATTCAGAGCCCAAATATTAGAGAAAAAATATTGGACTTGGTTTCTGATGATTTTAGGTCACCTTAAAGCTTCTATAATTTTCTTGTGATTTTTAAATACATATTTACAGTACTTGCTTCGTAATATAGTAAAAGTGGCCTAAAATGGTAAATTAGGAAATGTAGGCCTAAACACCTCTGAAATTTCTCAAGACTTAGAATTAATGCTTAAATGCCACATGGGATTTTTACTGATTTTATGGTGATTTATTGTTGGCTCATTAGTGCACTTCATGTTCATATTAGGGCATTGGGAGGCTGAGAATAAATAAATTAAATGACAGATATAATAGGAAAATTATTATTTTCTGGATTTAGACTAATTATATCATGGTCGACCTCCAGTAAATATTATAGGAGATTCGGAAGACAATTTGGTGTACCACCCCTTACATACCTCATAAAGCTTAGGATCGTCTGCGTTTAGTAAAACTGCAGAAGCTGAACTAGAGTGGGTAATGAACTTGGGAAATCAAATTTTGGTAATTTGCTGGTTTTGATAGGGTGAGTTAAATCAAGTTCATTATTGGAAGTCAGAACGGGTAGGGTGTGAGATTGACTAGTGTTAAGTGGTGTTCGGGTTCGACGGAAGATCATCCTCCCCGAGAAGAGGAAGAGTCAAAGTCACCCTAGGATTAGCCCACTATAATATGAGAAGGGAATGGGTTAAGGGAACCAATAAATTACAATATGTGCCTTGGAAAGGGAGCTTTGGGATTCACCCCATCATAGTTCCTAGTACCGCTGTGAGCCCTTCACCGGGTAAACCTCAGGAAGTCCATGGTTAACCTTAATCTTAGGAATAAAATGATCAAGAGTAACCCTTATAATAGTTACACCTCACACCTACACTTGTACGCTTAGGAAGAAGAATTGGCATGGAATGGGTAGAGTAGGTCTGTGGTCTAAGGTCCTACTAGTAATTTCAATGGTTTGGTTTGCGATTGGGAAGTCCGGGGAGCTGGATGCTCGGGAACTTGGTATAAATTTGGAAGTCCAGGGAGCGGGATGCTCGGGGACTTTGTATATGCTTGGTAGCCTAGAGAGCTGGAGGCTCGGCAACATGAGAACTTGTACAAATATAACTGTCATGATTGCATGTGCATAAAAGTGGTGGGTCATCGGTACTGGATGATCGATCACACCGACGTCGGTACGTTGACTCGGCAGTGTGGGACACTTAGCCAAAGAAAGCCTGGTGGATATAGCCAGCAATAGTACGCAGATACTCTAGGTTGTGTTCTTCTAGGAGCGTACGGAAGGGCTAGGCCTGGTAGTGTGGTTACCCGCCTAGGAGTGGGGGGCCGACCCACTATCTCCGTTTGCCACCACGGAGGTTCCTGGGAGTGAAGCTAGCTGCCCTAACAGGGGGACCTAAAGGTCTGTGCGCATGGAGTCGTGTGGGTGTGTTGCACTTACTTGTGCATTCCATAGCATATTTGTGTGTCATAGCATAAACATTGCCACCTATCGTATAAGATGGTATGGGACGTTTTTTACGATAGGCCCTACAAAACGACCATTGGTATATAGGGGTAATCCCTATAAATCAATGGTTATATTTCTTGTGCTTTTACTTACTTGCTACTCCTTACTGTTTGATAGCCGACACCCCAACGTATAAATGGTATGGGACACTTTATACGATGGGAGCCCTGCAAAAGATCCTTTGGCTTATGCGCTTCTGCATAAGTTAAAGTTACCTTTCCTACTTTCTGCTTCTGACATATTTACTATTGAATTGCTAGCATAGGCCCGCTGTCACCTGCTTTTGACTTATTCTCCACCTTCATGTCCTTCCCTTTCTTCCTCTCCGCTCGGTACCTAGGAGCCATGGGGGAAGGGGTAGGGGATGATAGGGCTTAGTCTTTTAGACTAACGGTTTTCGAACAACAACATTTTAGGTGTACCATATGGAAGGGTCACGGGTTTTGCAGTTTCTGACAGAGCTGACCCCGCGACTGTGTTACCATTGTCACCAGCTGGGACATACACGGGTCAAATGCCCTTGATGGTTGGGATCCCACCAGCTCAGCAGCCAGGAGGCCGAAGACGTAGACGCAAACGTTAATTGCGAGGCGGCGACCGCAGGCCGAAAAGGAAGAAGCACCCAGAGATGCAGCACCAGCAGAGTACGGAGTCGGTGGAGATGGGTCAGTCTAGCTTGGGTGCTCTCGGTACAGTGACAGTTATGGTGACGCTTAGTTTTGGTTTTGCTTCCGCGAGTGACTTGTATTGAGGATTACATGTACTGGGCTTAAGCCCTCCTTTTGTACTCTGATTATTATTATTGTGGACTCTCCCTTCGTGGAGATTTATTAATATACATGTGGTTATGGTGGACTAGCTTTATATTTACTTGTACTACTATTCTGCAATCGATTTGGCCGGCAGGATCGGCGTTTTGTAGTGACGACCTTCCCGGGCGTGATGGTGTCACCGCAAAGCGGCGGTTCTGGGCCTAAGACCCCGGTGTTTAAAAACGAAAAAAATGGGGTCTTACCGCCCCCACTAAACCACTCATCCAAATGCCTTGAAATTTGGATCAAAGGTTATTTTCATCTATATCGCAGACATATCCAAAAATGGGAATATTTGGAATACATTTTCCTATAGTTTTAGAAAACATTTAATAAATCATGTATGATTTAATTAAGGGGTCTAATGACCTCACAACCACCCAATATTTTGGTGGGTGACCATTAGGGTCATTTCATGACTCTGGTAAAAATCTCATCCCATTTGGGGTTGGTTTGAGTAGGTATTAGTGTAACCAAAAACTTGGTCCCTCAAGGGTAAAATTCGGGCAAGAGTAAGTTGGTGGGTTGAGTGGCCAATCCTCATCCAAAAGGGTTGAAACTTTGGCCACTGCCTCAAAGTCCTCTAAAACACCCCCCCATAAGAGTTTTAGGGTGGTTTGGGGTGGATATACCCTAAGACCCTAGTGTAAGCCCTAGGGTTGAGGTTTGGAGCCTATTGAAGGAAAGGGGATCAAATGTCCTTGGATTGTCTTGGAACTTGGTTGATGAATTCTTAGAGTGAAACTAAGTTCTGGTAAATGGTTTTAGGATTTTTAGGAACTTATACCTTTTTTTAAAATAATCATAGATGGAATAGGGTACTTTGATTCAATATTTATGTACATGCCTAAATGACCTTAGAAGCTTATGAAATTTAGGCAATAAACTTATTTAAATAATGTTGTTCCCTAGAAATTTTATTGTGAATTTTGTATTGATAATTTTTGTACATTATTCACAAACACTAAGTTTGATTCAACGACAAAATAATTATTTAAGAGTTATTGGCTAACTGGAAAATTATGAAACTTGGTCAGGTAACATTTAAGGACATAATCATGCTCTGTGAATTTTTAAAAAAAATATTGGAATAATTTTCATATAGGATCCTTCATAAGTGCCCATTTTTGAATATTTTTAAATAATTTATCTACCTGACAAATTCGAGTTAGAAAATTATAATTCTTGGTCAGTAGTCTTTCCTGATCATATTTATCATCTAGTAATTTTTTCATAATTTTCGAATGGTTGGTTCTAATTTGTCCCTATTTATCATAATATTGTGCTTGTTGTTCCATAATTTGTTGAAGATCAAATCCACCTTGGAAAATTTGTATGTTTGAATTTACTGTTATTTTGATGTTATTAATTTATCATAATTTTTTTAAGGTCATACCTAGTCATAAAAGTTCACTTGGTGTTTAAAGGCTCATGAAGCCTGACTTTGTAGAAATTATAATAAATACCCAATAAAGTAGGAAAATCTTAAACTTCTGTACTTATTCCTAAAACATCATGATAGACCTGCAATAATAATCTTAGATCATTTGGATGAATATTTGAAAGGGTCACCATTCATACACATCATGTAGGATATTTGGTCTGCATATAGTAGAAATGCTTAAACTAGGGAAGTATGTGGAACTTGTATGGGAAAGGGTATTTGGTGTACTTGGTCTGGGTGGAAAATATAAGGTCACCAATGGAAGGCAGGTTGTGAGAGCCTTATTGACTAGGGGAAAAGTCGTGCTCGGGATCGACGATGGATCGTCTTTCCCCTAGGAGAAAAGTCTAAATATACTTAGGTTTAGATCAAGTGTAAGATCAATAGAGTATGGAGATGGGTAGATACCAACAATAGAAAATTTCTTACAAAAGGTAACGATGGGCTTCAGCTATCATCATAGTTCCTTATGCCCCCGAGAGCCCTTCACAGAGAATACCCTTGGTAGTCTAAGGCTAACCTTAAACTGTAAGACTAAAATGATAAGGAGAAATTAGTAAAAACTAGGGCTTCACCTTCACTCACCCCGATGACTCAGGAAGTTATCTTGGTTTGGTTGTCCGAGCGGGAGGCTCGGTGATTATGGAAATGGGCAAGTTAGCCCAGCGAGCCGAAGGCTCGGAAGGTAGTTGTAACGGACAGGTTAGTCAAGGGAGCCGATGGTTTGGGAATTCATGGCTACATGTGCATAAGGTGGTGGGTCTTCAGTATTTGATGGTCATTCACACCAACGTCGATACGATGACTTGACAGGTGTGGTTTACTCTTAAGCCAAAGAAAAGACTGGTGGGTTTGTCAGCATTAGTACGTTGTGACTCTGGTGTTGATGCACGAAAAGCGAAAGGGAATCGAGCACCACCAGCTAACGGTTCGTGCACTAGGGAAAGGAGTGGAAAAGGAAAACTGCAAGCATCAATCTACTGAGCAGACAAGAGAACGAGAATGCAGAGCCGTGAGCCACGGCAACACCACACTTCGCCCGTCGCGGCCTGAATGCCTCTCTTGCGATGGGCTTTCCTTTGATTGCAAAAAGTGAATTATAAGTAGAGGAAAGGGAGAATAGAACGGAGAACAAGCTGGAGTCTGCAAAGCCTGAGATTCGAGTCTGCAGCCTTTAACAAGTATGATCCTGGGCTCGAGTTAGCGTGCGTTGGGTGCATCGCTTCACCTATTTATAGGTTCGGGGGCCTGCCCAAACGGGTAGTGCTAAAATAACCGGCTATCTGTTGTACAAGAGAATCGGGGAGCGGTGACGGGAATCAAAAAAGAAAAGACAAGAAGTCCGCGTAAGAGGGGCGGAGTGGGCTCGCGGGCTAGAGCTTCCATCTGGCTGTAGGGCGCAATCCTAGCCAAGGGTCAGCGAGCTATGCGGACTAACTCTTGAGTCCTCTTGGACAGCTGCGGATGATTTGGAAGCTGACCAACTGAGGAAAGAAGAACTGGGCGGACTGGACAATCGAGTCCGCCGCTGAAGGAGGAGTACTGTAAATCCTGCTGAGGGACTTGGGCGGACAGGGAACTGGAGTCCGCCTGGAGAGCTTTGGATCTGTATGGTCCTGACGACCTGCACGGACTGAGGCAATTGAGTCTGCCAGAAGGGGATAAGGATCTGTCCTGCTGAATATGTTGTGGATTCTAGGTTTAACATCTGGTGTGTCCTTTAGAGGCATACGTAATGGCTAGGCCTGGTAGTGTGGATACCCACCTAGGAGTGGGGTAGCCCAACCCACTATCTCTGTTGGCCACTACAGAGGCTCCTGGGAGTTTAGCTAGCTTTATAAACCGAGGAACTACAGGTCTGTGCGTATAAAGTTGTGTGTGTGTGTTGCACTTATATAAACATATCATTAAACCCACATAACATAGCATATTATGTCATCATCATACTTTAACCCTTACCCCTAACGTATAAATGGTATGAGACTTTTTATACGTTAGGCCTTGCAAAACGACCCCTTAGTTTATAAGCTTGTGTGGGCATGCTTATAAGCTATGGTTACTTTCCTTGTGGCTACCTGTTACCTTTCTTTATGATGCACTTTACTTTCTACTTTTTACTTCTCTATTACTATAGTATTGCTAGCTCTCATTTCTTCTTATAGCACTGTGGACATCATAATAAAACTGCTAGATTAGGACCACTGTCACTTGCTCTTATTTACTCTCCACCAGCATAGCTTTCCTATCATTCCTCCCGTACGGTGCCTAGGAGCCACTGGGGGAGGGGTGGGGAAATCATGTTTAGTCTTTTGACTAACAGTCGGTGGACCAAACATTTCAGGGGCTCCGGATGGGAGACAGGGAGCAGCAGCAGGAGATGTAGCACAAGCAGAGTGTGGTGCACATGGAGGTGGGCTAGTCTAGCACAGGAGCACCATCCTCTGGCTCCATGAGTGATTGATTTTACTTAGCTTTCGTGAGAGTTCTGTAGTGAGGTCATGATGTACCGGGCATGAGCTCATTTATATTTCTACACTTCCGTTCGGTTTTAGTACTTCTATATCATGTGTACTTTGTTGTTATTTTCATGCTCATTTATATATATATATATATATATATATATATATATATATTGTGATTTTTGTGGACTTTATTATATTTTTCTTAGTTCTTATTTCTACTTCTTGGGTGATCAGTAATGCCGGCAGGATAGGCATTTTGTAATGACGACCTCCCCGAGTATTAGTGCCACCGCAAAACGGCGATTCGGGGCGTAAGACCCGGTTGTTTAAAAAAAATGGGGTCTTATAGTTTCACCAAGGAAGATAGGTTCTGGAAGCTACCACGGGGGGTCTAGCTTGCTAGCGCGCGACGGTAGGTTATAGAACTCATTTTCCTATGTAAACATTGCCTTTGAGACACACACACCCTTCGGAGATCTACTAACATACAACCACAAAATTATAGTCAGAATGAAGAACGAATACTAATTTTATTCAAAAGAAATAAAAGTGGTTTACAATAACAAATAACTAGATCTCCATAACGTCGGAGATTGGAGGCGATGATTGACAAAGATTTCTTTTTATTTCTATATCGACCCTATCCCCGAACCGATTGGCTCTCTCCCTTTCCTCCCTGGAAAGGTCTTTGAGCTGACTCTTCACCTTCATGCAAGAAAGTGTCTTAGAGCTCCACTAGATCCCCTGACCTAGACGTCCATTCCCCAGGATGATTTCTCACGAAACCCCTCCCAGATTTCGACGACCTTCACCGTTCTATTTTCCTTACCCACAAATAATTAAAAAAGAGAAAATTCAATAAGAATACAATAATAAGAGAAAACTCCCCACTAACTAGAACCCTTAATGTTTATGATGATTTGCTTGCAAAGGTTCAATCTTTGTGGCTTGAGAGTCTTCCTCTTCGATGTTCTTCAGATCCGTGAAGGTGTGCGCTTGATGAGTTTTTCGTAGCAAGGATCCTTCGCGTGAATATTAGGATAAAGGCTTCTTGATCATCATGTTGATAGCCTTCAATCCTTGTGCATAAATTCCTTTTGATCTCCTCTAAAGAACTCTCCTTATCAATGAGTTGGGATGACCCCTCCTTTCCATTTAGACGGCTAGGGCAAACTCCCCTTTCAAATTTCATGAAAAATCGTTGTCAGAAACTAAATTTCGGGTTGTTTTAAATAGAAAAAGTTGTGCAGGAAGCTACCCGCGTGACGGTAGCTTTTGCAGTAGCTCGCAGTGAATAAAATCCTTCCTTTTCTTCTTTTCAATTTTCTGCATTTTTCCTTCATCCTTAGAAATAAGTTATTCCTCATGAAAATAAAATTTAATCTTTCCTTCCCATTGATATTTGATGCACCTACTTACTTTCTAAAAAAAATCATGATATATTTTGTATTTCCTAATACCGCGAGAGCACTTTCCTTTTCTGCTCCTGAATTAGTTCAATATTTGCAGGCTTTTATAGTCACTTTAAATTAATCTACTGCCTGCGGTAGAGATAGAGCCCGGCGGTAGGTCCCTTCACGCGTTGTTGATAGCTGTCCAGCAATTTTAGAAAAATATCAAGAAAATATTCGCGCCACTTTTGCATACCGCGGCGCAGTAAGAAGTTATCGCTTGGAGGTAGCAGTATTTTCTCTACAAAGACCACTTGACATTCTTCGAGACAGCTAATGCCCGACGGTAGGGCTAATGCCACTCAATAGGTCACCAAGAACTCGTGCAGATTTAATTCGAAGCTAGCGCGGGCGGTAACGCTAGCACTCGGTAGTAGGTACCAGAACTTAAGGCTTTCATTCTTCACACCTATAAACCTTCACATTATAAACACACAACAAACGTGATCAAATACATACTGAGATTTGTTAATATCAAACCAAGAGATGCGGAACACATGTTCCAACAGGAGTGAATCTAAGGTAGGAGTCCAGCTAGGTATCTGATTTGTAGGAGTCCTTGTACTCTGAGATAGGGTTGTGGACATCCTGAGGTACGACTTTTTTAAAGTCTGAGGTAGGGTCTTGATGTAGACCCGAGGTAAGATTCTGAGGAATTTGAGTTGCCAGATATTGGATCTAATAAATTGGAGGAGTTTGCAGGGTATAGCACATTGCTAGATAGGTGGTGAGGGAAAGTTGATGTACCCATACTCTGGGGAACTACAATAAATCCGTGTGTATTGTCTGTGTTGTGCCTTGTTCCTTTATTCTATCATAAAAAACTTAAAACTTTGAAAAGGAAAAAATAGCAAAACACTTATCCATCCCCCTCTAGGTGTTTAGACTACCCCGATATTCTTTAAAGTAGTATCTGAGGTAGGTTGGTTCAATGAGACTTAACAGTCTGACCATGTTCCTAAAAGAGTATATAATCTATACACCATGACTTCTACTGAAGACTATAAGGAGATGAGCTTCATGAAGCTTTCAATATACAGAAAAGAGAACTTTGGCATCTGGATGCAGAGGGTCAAACTATTTATGGAAGCTTCAGACCTATGGATTAACATCACGGTTGAGGAGGGGATTTTCATCCCCATTGTGAAAAAATCTAAATAATAAGCTTTATATTTCACAAAAGGATAATTTATAAGAGTATGACCCCCTATTTATAGGGGAAAATAAAAGATGAAAAATACAACAGCCGATGTAAAACTAAATAACAACCCGCGAACAAGTCAGATAAAAATTAAACTACAAAAACAACCGAGCGGTTAAGCCCTGATTCCTCCAACTAGAATCCACCAGACATAGAAGCAGTCTGCTCCACACAGGTATCCGTCGGACTCAAGTAGCAGTCTGCGGCCTCTGACCAGCTCGCCCATGTACTAAGCCGCAAGAACTGCAAGAACCCACAACTTCTGCTACTCTCAAGACCTCAACTTCAGCTACCTCTATCTGCTACGACTATAACCCTGTCCTACAAGTCCAATATAGCGAGAACCCAAGTTTGCCACAACTGCCGGAACCCACAGCTTCAGCTACACTCCAAACCCCAGCTTCAGCTTCCTCTATCCACTATGACCATAACTATGTACGTTAAGTTCACTAAAGAGAGAACCCAAGCCCATAATAACTGTCTAAACTCGCAGCTTCTTCAGCTGCTCTCTAAATCGCAGCTTCAGCTGTCTCTGTCCTCTACGACTACTACCCTGTCCGCCAAGACAGCTACAGCAAGATATTAACTAGACCACCACAGCTTGCTAGCCTCCTGAACATACTGCCAGAGACTAACCAAAAGACTGCCTAAATGTCAGGCCGCCCGACCAAACAGTCAGTCTGCCAAAGCTCCAAGAAGTCTAAGCCCGTAATACAGCAGGAACTAGACCGCCAAAACTAACCGGCAAACCGCTTAATCATTAGGCCACCCGACCAAACTAACAGTCCGCCAAAGGTGTATTGGAAAACTAACACCCATGAAGACCTCCTATATTAATGCAAATCTGCAAGTTCTAAAGTTATATTCTGAGATGAATAAAGATGAAGTTGTTCTAGCCACTATTGACAACAGGTCCAAGAACATCATTGCTAGTATCATAGATGACTTTACCTTCCAAAACCTCATCCACTATCAATATACAAAGGAGATGTAGAATACACTAACTGTGTAAGTGGAGGGTACTGAGGAGGTTAGGGGTGACAAGAAATCCCTGTTGAACTAGGAGTACGAGGCATTCAAGTAAGGAATAAAGGATTCCATTACTAAATGCTATGAGAAATTCTTTAAATATATTAATAAGCTAAAGATATATGGAAGAGTTTTCACTAACTATGAGCTGAATGGTAAATTCTTGAGGTCCTAATGTAACACCCCAAAAAGGCCCCAAAAAGACTCAACATGAAGTTTGAGTAGCAGGCTATTTGACATGGCCTGGGACACGGGCGTGTCCCAGGGCGTGTCGGGTGTACACGGCCTGGGACACGGGCGTGTCCCAGGGCGTGTCCGAATTATTTTGCGAAATTGGCCTATTCAAGTCAGAGCCGGACACGGCCTTGAACACGGCCTTGAACACGGGCGTGTCAGGCTGGACACGGGCGTGTCAGCAGCCGTGTTCCGACCCGTGTACTGGTTGCAGCTCGATGAAGCAGGAGACACGGGCGTGTCTCAAGTTCGACACGGGCGTGTCAGGTTCGACACGGGCGTGTCGATGCCCGTGTTGTTCAGTCGGTTCAAACTGTGTGTGCCGCTTAAAGGGTACACGGCCTGTGACACGGGCGTGTCACAGGCCGTGTCGGCCAAAAAGTGGTTTTTTGGGAAAATCTTGGCCGTTCAGTTTTCTCTCTTTTGATCCAAGGGCTCAGGTGGTTTCCTGGCTGGATTAAATCATGAGGGAAGAATGAAGAGGTCATTCTTCATTTGTGCTTAAGAAAGAGAGAAAGAGGAGAGAAGAAGAAGCAGGAGGAGAGCAAGCCACCGGCGGAGCTCCCGTGGTCCGATTCGTGATCCGAAGCCGGCGTTGTGAAGGCAAGGCTGCTGCGGTCCTTTCTCACCGGCTAGTTTTCGATGGCACCGAAGAGATCGACAAGGGTAACGATCTCCCTCCTTGGACATGTGAAGTCCTTCTTTTCTGCATTGCATAGGGAAAACCCTTCCCCGCGAGTGTGCGGTGGGTTGTGGTGTCCTTTGGGGTAGATATGTGAAGTCCCCCTTGTTAGAGGCCGGAATTGGAGTACGGCTCTAGGCATGCTGTGTGAAGCCCATCTGGATGTAATCTGGATTGGTGATGCTTGTTTGCATATCGGAGAAGGCTCCGTGATAATGGCTTGTGATGCCTATGGCTTGTGATGCCTTGTTCCTACCTGTTGCTTGGTGCGGCAGGAAGTACTGGACGATGTCCAGGAAATGAAGAGGGTTGGATGCAACTCTTGTGACCGTGTGTTGCCACTTTGTGAGTAGTTGAGCCGTTGGGCTGCAACTCGATGAAAAGGCAGATTGCCGAACAGGAAAGGTGAAACCGACCCGCGCCTATAAAAAGCCATGGATACTTCCGTATTCGAGGTGGCTCGGCGACTTGAGCAACGGGGGGTGGCTGATCCGTACCTGCGTTAGGTCCGTCCGACTTGGAAACCTGGTTATAGGTTTTGTTGGAGCGCCTAATGAGAGTCTTAGGCCCGCGCGCTGGAAAGACTAAAATGCTCAAATACCGTGTAGACGGTGGTGTTGACCCTGGTATTCCGGTACACCGAAAATGTGCCCTGAGTGCACGGACTGTCGGGCCGGGTGGCCGATGGTTGTGATGGCTTGAATGTGCCTGCGCGCACATAGTTGCTATTTGATGATGCCATGCTTGTAGGGAAAGAATGCTCATGCCCCGAGAAAGGGGTAGGATTGTTATAATTGGGTCAGCTGAATGCTGACCGTTGCATTGTTTGCCACCGGTTGGGTGGATTGGTCCCGTGCAGGTGCTGGAGAGCCAAGTGGTAAATGATGGACTGAAGCCCTACTGCTGTTGCTGATGCTGCTGTGGCTAGCCCTTGAAGGCTAAGCGAATGGCGTTGTTTTGTTTTCTCTTTTACTCATGTATGGCCGGCCTGCGCGCCGAGGTTTGGAAAACATGTTGGTTGTAAGAGGAACTGTAAGGCCTTAAGGCCAAACTCTTGTGGTTGTGTACATTCCGTAATATATATATAAAGGTGGTTTATATATTGGACATTCCTGTTTAGAGTTCAAAGTTGTAACTTAAAGCTTCCGCTAGAATGCTCTGAGTTAGGATTCGTATTTGGTTTGGTATTATCCTGTGACCTCACCGTCTGTTTGTGGCATATAGTGTGGGGCCCCGGCCGGACCTTCTACTATACGTCATCTAACGGATGGGGTCGTTACATTTTGGTATCAGCTTCCGTCGGTCTTCCTCTTTCGAATTCGTGGTCGAATTCTTTTGTGGGGTGGCGAGCACGTGTTTGTGCGACCTACTGTAATGCTAATGAACTCTGGAATGTCCATTAAGGAATGTACAAAATCTTGTTTGAGGAATCTGCGCGTTCCTTTTTGTGTTGTTTTGCTTGCATACGTTCGCTAATGTGTGTCTTGTCCACCTATAGGTGACACGTAGTGGTGCTGGGCAGTCTGAGCCCCAGCGCTCTGATGAGAGTGTGGCACCAGCTGAGGTGCCCACACCTCCTCCATCTGCGGAAACTGTTCGCTTAGTGGCTGAGGCGCTATTTGCCATGATTCAGCCGACCGGGCAAGCGCAGCCGGCAGTAGTGCCAGTTCGTGTTGATGTAAGACCCGAGCCGGTTGAGGCTGTAGATCCACGAGCAGCTGACCGACAGTTGAAGCAATTCATGAGCTTCAGTCCTCCTACGTTTGCGGGAATGGGATCCCCAACGCAGGCAAAAGATTGGTTATCGCGTGTCAAGAGGATAATGACAGCGATCAGGGCGGAGGAAACTCTCAAGCTCACCTTAGCCACCTTCATGCTTGAAGGGGAGGCGCGGTTGTGGTGGGACGAGGTTGAGTTACACCATTTGGCGGGCAGGCAATTAACACAAGTGTCGATTGAGGAGTTCTCTCGATTATTTCTGGCGAAACATGTCCCAGCAGCGCAACGCATTGCTATGGAAAATGAGTTCCAACGGTTAAAGCAAGGGGAAGATAGTGTGGATGTCTACTTGCACGAGTTTACCAGGTTGGGACGATATGCGGGAACAATCTTCGCGGATGACCAAAAGAAAACGAATCGGTTCTATGAAGGATTACGGGATGAGTTGCGATTCCTGCTTTCGAGTTCTGTGAGCCAAGGGTTTCAGGCGTTGGTTGATACTGCGTGCGCGTTGGAGAAGGACATGAGGCGAGCGCAAGGGAATAAGGGCTTGGTTGCGTCGAAGCCAGAGTTTCAAGCACCTCGCCCGAGCAAATCGTTTTACCAGAGAAAAGGGGGCAAGAGGTCCAAGCCATCTGGGCAAGTGACTACGACCGTTGTGTCGGGAGCGACATCAAGGCCGGATGCTCGTACATGCTATAACTGTGGCTGGGTGGGGCATATTGCTCGTGACTGTCGGGTTGTGCAGCCCAAAGGGGACAAGAAGACGGGTGCGTCGTATGCTGAGAAGGGCAAAGCGGTGGTGGATTCCTCTGCTTCCCAGGCGCAGCCCCGAATCTATCAACTTGGCCAACAGGAAGTGATTAAGCAAAGTGACGTCATCACAGGTACGAGTTGAGTTAGTTTACTTGCTGTGCTTTTGGTTTTGGTTATGTTTAGCTTGTGCATGATGTGTGTGTGCTGCAGGCTTTGTCCTGATTCGGAATAATTTAGTGAGAGCCCTGTTTGATACGGGTGCTTCGCATTCTTTTCTGTCTGAGGATTTCGTATCTCGAATTGGGGTACCAAGTCATGTGACGGTGGATAGTACAAGGGTGCTATTGCCGAATGGCTGTATGATGCTTGCGGATAGGGCTTGCGATGTGGATGTGCAAATAGGAAGTCGGGATTTCGGTTTGAGTGCAGCTGTGCTACCGTTATCGGAGTTTGATGTGATCTTTGGTATGGACTGGCTCTCGGAGCAGCGTGCCTTTATTGATTGCAACTCCAAAGAGATTACACTGGGCCAGAATACCGGGCTTGTGACGAAGTTCGCTGGTATGCGAGGAGTTGGCGGAACGTTGTTGTCTGCACTCCAAGTCGTCAATGCTGTTCGGAAGGGCACGGAGTTATTCTTCACGCTAATTCAGGCTGTTGAGCCAAAGGCCAGTGTCGGTGAAGTGCCAGTTGTGTCAGAGTTTGCCGACGTGTTTCCCAAAGATCTTCCTGGGTTACCACCCCAGCGGGAGATTGACTTCTCTATTGAGTTGGTGCCAGGTGCGAAACCTGTGGCCCGCTCTCCATATCGCGTCATGCCAAAAGAGATGGCTGAGTTGAAAGTCCAATTGCAAGAGTTGTTGGAGCAGGGTTATATACGCCCAAGTATGTCACCTTGGAGCGCGCCTGTTCTCTTTGTGAAGAAGAAAGACGGTAGCTTACGGTTGTGTATTGACTACCGCGAGTTGAATAAGCTGACGGAGAAAAACAAATATCCGATTCCGAGGATTGATGACCTCTTTGATCAGCTGGCGGGATCAACGGTCTATTCCAAGTTGGATTTGAAATCGGGATATTATCAGCTAAGGATTCGGGAAGGTGACATTCCCAAGACGGCGTTTGGAACACGCTACGGTCATTATGAGTTCACGGTAATGCCGTTTGGCCTATGTAATGCGCCTTCGGTATTTATGGACCTAATGCCTCGAACGTTCCGAGAGTATTTGGATTTGTTTGTTATTGTGTTTATCGATGACATCTTAGTATACTCTCAGTCGGAAGAGGATCACGCAAACCATTTGCGGTTGGTCTTGCATACCCTGCGGAGGAATAAGCTTTTTGCCAAGTTCTCAAAGTTTGAGTTCTGGCTCTCTTCAGTAGCCTTTTTAGGCCATGTGGTAAGCGGAGAGGGTATCGCGGTGGATCCGTTGAAGATAAGTGCCATTCGAGATTGGCCAGTGATGTCTTCAGTGGACGAGGTCAGGAGCTTCCTTGGACTTGCGGGCTACTATAGACGGTTTGTGGAAAACTTCTCACGGATTGCTTTACCTCTGACCACGCTGACGAGAAAAGATCAAAAGTTCATTTGGACGCCGGAGTGCGCGCGAGCTTTTGAAGACTTGAAGAGTCGTTTGACCACGGCGCCTGTGTTGACATCGCCATGTGGTACCGATGGGTATGAGATCTATAGTGATGCATCTGGGAGCGGCTTAGGCTGCGTTCTTCTGCAATTTGGTAAAGTGATTGCTTATGGCTCGCGTCAGTTGAAAGTGCATGAGCGGAATTACCCCGTCCATGATTTGGAGTTGGCGGCGGTAATCTTTGCGCTCAAGTTGTGGCGGCACTATCTATATGGCGTCAAGGTGGATATCTATACGGATCACAAGAGCCTAAAGTATTTGTTGGATCAGAAGGATCTGAATATGCGACAACGAAGATGGATGGAGTTCCTCGGGGACTACACCTTCGAGATTCACTATACTCCCGAGAAGGGAAATGTGGTCGCTGATGCTTTGAGTCGAAAGACTCCGGTACGGGCAAGCTGGTTGCAGAGGCATGATCAGCGTTTGATCCAGGAATTGGAAGCATTGGAGATATATTGCGTTGACAAGGGTTCGTCAACCGATGCATGTTTGAACTGGACGGAGGTGCAATATGACCTTACGGATAGAGTCCGGCGAGCAACGGAGCTTGATGAAAGTCTCCAGCGATATGCTAAAGATGGGCCGGATGATCAATTCTCTTGGGATAACGGGTTGTTACGGAGAAATGGTCGAGTGTGCGTCCCAAGTGTGGGTAAATTGAGGGATGAGTTGATGTACGAAGCGCACTTTGCAAAGTACTCAGTTCACCCAGGGAGCACAAAGATGTACAGGGATATGAAAAAGCTGTTCTGGTGGCCCGGACTAAAGAAAGATGTCGCACGTTATGTGGCTGAATGCACTACCTGTGCGTTGGTGAAAGCAGAATGCCAGAAGCCTGGCGGTTTCCTGAAGTCGTTACCTATTCCGGAGTGGAAGTTCGACGATATTTCGATGGATTTCGTGCACGGGTTGCCGAGATCTCAACGCGGTCATGATTCAATCTGGGTGATTGTGGACCGGTTGACGAAAGTGGCGCACTTCCTTCCAAACAGAAGAGACGATTCAGTGGAAACCTTGGCCAAGCTGTATGTGGAGCAGGTTGTTCGACTGCACGGTGTTCCTCGGAGCATCGTTAGTGACCGTGATGGGCGGTTCACATCGAATGATTGGTGGCTCGTTCATCAAATGTTGGGTACAAAGTTAGAGTTTAGTACGGCCTTTCATCCCCAAACGGATGGCCAGACTGAACGAACCAACAGGACGATGGAGGACATGCTCCGCATGTGCGCCCTAGACTTTGGTAAGAGATGGGAAGATTATATATTTCTCGTCGAATTTGCCTATAATAATAGCTACCAAGCGAGTATTGGTATGGCACCATTCGAAGCGTTGTATGGTCGGAAATGCCGTACACCGTTAGCTTGGGTTGAAGGAGGCGAATCGAAGCTGAGTGGGAAAAAGGACGTCGAAGAAGCTACTTCGCTCATACGCTCTATTCGGGAGAGGCTATTGATAGCCCAAGATCGTCAAGCAAAGTACTACAATGCCAAACACCGGAACGTGGAGTTCGCGGTGGGTGATTGGGTATATTTGAAGATCAAACCCTTCAAAGGTGTGTCCAGGATTCGGCGTTTGAAAAAGCTAAGTCCGAGGTATCTTGGTCCGTTTGAGGTGGTGGAGCGAGTTGGGGAAGCTGCTTATCGACTAGCACTTTCAACGGACTTGGGTGGATTACATGATGTATTTCACATCTCAGTCCTTCGTAAGGCGGTAAAGGATCCAGCTCAAGTAGTGGAGCATGATCGGGTACCGGTCGAGTATGGGCTAACGACGAGGGTTAGACCCATTCGGATCGAGGATCGAGCCGAGAAACAGTTGCGGAACAAAGTGATCGGGATGGTCAAGGTCCGATGGGACAATTGTGGCCGTGAAGAGCTAACATGGGAGCGAGAGCAGACCATGCGAGCTGAGTTTCCCGAGTTATTTGTATAAACTGTAGACCGTGTACTTTTTGTTATAACAGAGTTATAGTATTGCTGGTTTTGTTTCCTTACCGTGCAAATTTCGGGATGAAATTTTGTTAAGGGGGAGAGGGTTGTAACACCCCAAAAAGGCCCCAAAAAGACTCAACATGAAGTTTGAGTAGCAGGCTGTTTGACACGGCCTGGGACACGGGCGTGTCCCAGGGCATGTCGGGTGTACACGGCCTGGGACACGGGCGTGTCCCAGGGCGTGTCCGAATTATTTTGCGAAATTGGCCTATTCAAGTCAGAGCCGGACACGGCCTTGAACACGGCCTTGAACACGGGCGTGTCAGGCTGGACACGGGCGTGTCAGCTGCCGTGTTCCGACCCGTGTACTGGTTGCAGCTCGATGAAGCAGGAGACACGGGCGTGTCTCAAGTTCGACACGGGCGTGTCAGGTTCGACACAGGAGTGTCGATGCCCGTGTTGTTCAGTCGGTTCAAACTGTGTGTGCCGCTTAAAGGGTACACGGCCTGTGACACGGGCGTGTCACAGGCCGTGTCGGCCAAAAAGTGGTTTTTTGGGAAAATCTTGGCCGTTCAGTTTTCTCTCTTTTGATCCAAGGGCTCAGGTGGTTTCCTGGCTGGATTAAATCGTGAGGGAAGAATGAAGAGGTCATTCTTCATTTGTGCTTAAGAAAGAGAGAAAGAGGAGAGAAGAAGAAGGAGGAGGAGAGCAAGCCACCGGCGGAGCTCCCGTGGTCTGATTCGTGATCCGAAGCCGGCGTTGTGAAGGCAAGGCTGCTGCGGTCCTTTCTCACCGGCTAATTTTCGATGGCACCGAAGAGATCGACAAGGGTAACGATCTCCCTCCTTGGACATGTGAAGTCCTTCTTTTCTGCATTGCATAGGGAAAACCCTTTCTCGCGAGTGTGCGGTGGGTTGTGGTGTCCCTTGGGGTAGATATGTGAAGTCCCCCTTGTTAGAGGCCGGAATTGGAGTACGGCTCTAGGCATGCTGTGTGAAGCCCATCTGGATGTAATCTGGATTGGTGATGCTTGTTTGCATATTGGAGAAGGCTCCGTGATAATGGCTTGTGATGCCTATGGCTTGTGATGCCTTGTTCCTACCTGTTGCTTGGTGTGGCAGGAAGTACTGGACGATGTCCAGGAAATGAAGAGGGTTGGATGCAACTCTTGTGGCCGTGTGTTGCCATTTTGTGAGTAGTTGAGCCGTTGGGCTGCAACTCGATGAAAAGGCAGATTGCCGAACAGGAAAGGTGAAACCGACCCGCGCCTATAAAAAGCCATGGATACTTCCGTATTCGAGGTGGCTCGGCGACTTGAGCCACGGGGGGTGGCTGATCCGTACCTGCGTTAGGTCCGTCTGACTTGGAAGCCTGGTTATAGGTTTTGTTGGAGCGCCTAATGAGAGTCTTAGGCCCGCGCGCCGGAAAGACTAAAATGCTCAAATACCGTGTAGACGGTGGTGTTGACCCTGGTATTCCGGTACACCGAAAATGTGCCCTGAGTGCACGGACTGTCGGGCCGGGTGGCCGATGGTTGTGATGGCTTGAATGTGCCTGCGCGCACATAGTTGCTATTTGATGATGCCATGCTTGCAGGGAAAGAATGCTCATGCCCCGAGAAAGGGGTAGGATTGTTATAATTGGGTCAGCTGAATGCTGACCGTTGCATTGTTTGCCACCGGTTGGGTGGATTGTTCCCGTGCAGGTGCTGGAGAGCCAAGTGGTAAATGATGGGCTGAAGCCCTACTGCTGTTGCTGATGCTGCTGCGGCTAGCCCTTGAAGGCTAAGCGAATGGCATTGTTTTGTTTTCTCTTTTACTCATGTATGGCCGGCCTGCGCGCCGAGGTTTGGAAAACATGTTGGTTGTAAGAGGAACTGTAAGGCCTTAAGGCCAAACTCTTGTGGTTGTGTACATTCCGTAATATATATATAAAGGTGGTTTATATATTGGACATTCCTGTTTAGAGTTCAAAGTTGTAACTTAAAGCTTCCGCTAGAATGCTCTGAGTTAGGATTCGTATTTGGTTTGGTATTATCCTGTGACCTCACCGTCTGTTTGTGGCATATAGTGTGGGGCCCCGGCCGGACCTTCTACTATACGTCATCTAACGGATGGGGTCGTTACACCTAAACTGGAGAATAGGACAACAAGATCTGTGTCATAAGGGAGGTGGGGAATCGGGCCAACATTCCTCCCCACACTCTATTTGGAAAGATGTTGTCCTATGAAATATAGCTTAACTCAAAGAAAGAAGTGGAAAAAGATAACATGTCTCACTCAAATGAAACATCTTTGTCCTTCAAGGCTAAAAGCATTAGAAGAGGCAAAGAGAAAATTCCTTCTCCTCCCAGAAGGGATGCTGATTCAAATACTTCTGAGCCCAACGCCACTAAAGCTGAGATAACTTATGGAGAATTTGCAGTGTTCTCCAAACCGTTTAAGAAGATGCTAAATAAGAGAAAGCAATGGAAGAACAAACTAGTTTCTTCCAACTGCTCCGGGAAACAATACTCCCACTCAGATAGATTCAGGAAAAATCCCAAAGAGGACAGGTATGACTCTACACAGAACAAACAGTTTAAAAATAAAATTATTTGTCATTACTGTGATAGGGTTGGGCGTGTCATTGTTGACTGCCCAATCAAAAAAAGTAGCAGGTGATGAGAAGCATCATAAGGGAAATAAGCCTGAGAAAATCTTCTTAGCAAAGAAGAAGAAATGTTGGAGTGATAGTGAATCTGACTCATTTGAGTCTAAGAATAAGTAGCCTATGTTATGCTCATGACACTAACTGAAAAGCAAGAATATCCTGCAGCCAAAGGGTGCATCATGGCTCCTTTATCTCTCTCTGACTATGACAATGATAAAGAGGACATGATGAACTTTCCTTTTATTATAGTAGGTATCAGGGCTCCACTTTAATTATCATACTGTGATTCTGATGATGAAGATAGTTATGGAGTCAAGGCTAAGGATGATGAGGAAAATCAGGATGATAACCACCTTAATAAAGCAAACATTCTGTTGGGTCCATTGATCCCAATGTCCTGAATTTGAAGAAGGACCATCAAAATAATGTATACACATGTTGTGATCTAACTTATGTTCAAGGTGAATGATTATAGTTTGTCCTGATAAGCTATGATGGGACAGGTAGCCTATGTGGCTAAGACAGGTAAGTTCTTACCTAAGTGGGGGAAAGACAGATAACTGTCTAAGTCCATAGGAGTTGAGTGAAGATCAGTCACTCAACGCCAGATGACTTATAGTGCTGAGTGAAGCCTATACAGTCAAAGCCACATAGTGGCAAGCTGAGAAAATGATTAAGTCCACAGGCATTGAGTGAAGTTTACTCAGTCAACGCCATACAACAAAATGATGTGAGACATGCTAAAGCAGTAATAGCCTAAGTTGGAATGAGCTGAAATGTGGCCAATTCCACAGGCGTTGAGTGAAATCAACTCACTCAATGCCATACTACTATAGAGAAATATGGCTAAGTGTTTTGGCATTGAGTGATGAAGATACACTCAACGCCATTCAGCAAAAGGCTGTAAGTTGAACAGGTTGAACTAAGTTCAAAATTCGTCGAACTGAGTTCAGAGTTCGTCAAGCGCAGCTAACCTTTCGTCGAACTAAGTTCAAGGCTTGAGATTAAGAGTTCGTCGAGCTCAGCACACCTTTCATCGAGTTAAGTTAAGAGCTTGAGATTCTGAGTTTGTCGAGCACAGTTGAGAATTCGTCGAACTGCGTTCAAAGTTTATCGAGCTCAGTTGAGAATTCGTCGAACTGCGTTCAAAGTTTATCGAGCTTAGTTCACCATTCGTCGAACTCAGTTCAAAGTAATACATCCTAAGCCTAGTGGCCTTAAACACAGAAAATTGGCTAAGGCAAAAAGCGTTGAGTGAGGATTACTCACTCAACACTCTCAACGCCTTAGTTGCAGAAAGATTTTGGCCATTCGTCGAGCAAAGCTAGCCATTCGTCGAACTCAGTTAAGTTCGTCAAACTAAGTTCAGTATTCTTGCCAAGGCAAAAAGTGTTGAGTGAGGCGTGCTCACTCAATGCTCTCAACTCCTTTATGTAGAAATGAGTTAAAACCAAATAGCGTTGAGTTAGGCATGCTCACTCAACGCTCTCAATGCTTCAGTTGCTGGAGAAGCAGAAATATGGCTAAGGCAGAGGGCGTTCAGTGAGGGTTGTTCAGTCAACGCTCTTAACGCCTAGAAACAGATTTATATTCTAAGTAGTTTGGCATTGAGTGAAGGTTACTCACTCAATGCCAAGAGTCAGTAAATCTGTCTAAATGTTTTGGCGTTGAGTAATGCTTACTCACTCAATGCCTATGCTAATGTTGCTTGATTTTTGGCTAAGTCTATAGCTGGTGACGTCAGCAAGTCAACAAGTCAACATATTTAAAATAAGTGGCGGGATGGCTACAATACGCGACAAAGGTTGCCCCAGACCTACTGTACGATAGTTGGCGTTAAAACAAAATTGCAGCCAGCATTAAAAGTGTGGGACCCACTGCTAAAAGAGTCATTGGGTTTCAATAAATGAAAGGAAGTGCTCTTTACAGGAGGAGACCTAGTGATAGTAGTTCTTCTTCCCCGCCATTGTTGTGGAGTAAAAGAAAAGGAAGCTCAAGTAAGAAAGACAAAGAGCAGCTTAGCTGTTGAGATCAACATCATCAATGGCAAGATTGCTGGTGCCATCTTCATCTGCACCAGCTAGCAAGCTCAGGGTGTTTCTCTGAGAAAGAGACAGCAGCAAGAGCCAAACCTTTGCTGCAGGAGCTTGACAGATCCAGCCAATAATTTCTAAAGAACATACACTTGAGGAGCTGCATGTGAAGAAGAAGTTAGAGCTGAGTAGTTAGCTCAGTTCAGAAAGGAGCAGAGAAACAGATCTGCTAGTTGCTTCTATCATAAGCCAAAGATTCCACATTATTGTTGTTGTGAAGAAGAGAGAGTTGAACCTTTAGTTCAGTTCAGAAAGAGGCAGAATAGTATTCTGTAAGTTTCTTCCAGCTCAAGTGCATAAACTTGTTATTGTGAAGTAGTTGGGACTAAGGTGCACTTAGTCCAGTAAAGTTGACATAGGAAAACTCTCTTGGTATCATAGTGGGGGACTGAGTCTAACTCACCCAAGGCGGATTGTCACGGAGGAATTCCTCTTGTGTTCAATCAAGAACCACATCACCCCATTTGTATCTTGTAGGAACCTTCTGGATCTGATCTGTAGGAGTGTTGCAGCACTCTGAGAGTAGGTCCTAGTTCCTGAGATTGTAGGGTTGAAAAGCCTGAGTTATAGGCCTTAGAGATAAGTCTGAGGTAGGTGGTTTAAGGACCACTGAGTTGTAGGGGCACTACAGGGCTCTGAGATAGGAACCTTTGTGGTTTTGAGGTATGGTTCTGAAGAGAACCTGAGTGTAAGGCTGAGGCCCTGAGGTGTAAGCTCTTTGGAGTATTTTGGAGAAGTGCCTAGTCCAACAAGAAAGTTGGATATGTGGGAGGGAAAGTGGATGTACCCAGTAGGGGAACCACTATAAATATTTGTGTACTTTGCTGTGTTGTTTTCTTTGTGCATGGTAAATCATCTTGAAAACAGAAATTAACCAACCACTCAAGCAGCAAACTAAAAGAAAAGAAAATAACTATTAAAGAGACCAATAACCTATTCACCCCCCTCCCCCCCCCCCCCCATCTAGGTCATTTAGTTATCCTTAAAATTAATGACTTTCAAGTGGTATCAGTGGGAGGTTACTCAAAAAGGACCTAACAGTCTGAGTTGACCTCCAAGGATAGCTAAAAGGTTAAACTTATGTGTTCAAGGATGAACCATAAGATGTGGAACACTCTGGAGCAGCAAATCTGTAGAGAGGACAAGATCAATATTGGGCTATTGGCTGCTCTTGGTGAATACAAAGTCCTTCCAGATACAAGAGCAAGAATCAGGGGCCCTCTGTCACATTCAGATAGTGATACAGAGATGAATGAAGCTGAAGAAGGGGAATGCAGATGCCATGGACAAATAGCTTTCCCAGAAGTAGAATCTTGCCAGGATCAGCCTAGTCAAAATAAGGTACATTCCCCATCTTGCTCATCCTCAGAGTTTGGATATGAATCCTGTACAGACTCTGATGTCTCCACATCTAGTGATGATGAAGGTCCTTTGACAGATGATGATATCAATCAATTGATTGACAATCATGCTGCCCTTCTAAAAGATTTCAGGGAAAGCAAGTTGATTGTTAATAAACAAGTAGAGGAAATAGCCTCCCTATAGAAGACTGCTTCCCAGCTTGATGAAGCTTCATCCTTATTATATGTAAAAGAGAGGGAAGCAGCTCATCTAAAAATCATGGTAGATATCCATATTGAGTCCTTAAAATACAAGGACTCTATTATCAAGAATCTTGAGGAGAAACTTGATAGGTAGAGGAGAATTGTGGTTAACTTCTCTAAGATAGATTCTCTCAAGAGAAGATCTGAATCTGAGTGGATTTCTAAAGTAATCCAATCTCAGAAAAGAGGCAAAGTTCCTATCAGGCCTCAGCCTACCTTTTATAAGGTAATTCACTCTTCCAAAAGGTATGGCCAAGACCTCAGGGATGGTCATTGGAGGAATGGGAATCTTCCTTGTAAGACTATAAATATCTCTTACAATAGAAGAAGAAAGGACATGGGTCTGAGTGCTCAGAAGTCTCCCCATGAAGAAGTGCAAAAGGCCCATACTGGACTTTTGTATTTAATGCACCAGCTCCATCTCTCTTGAGCAAGGCAGTGGTCTTTTCTCAAAATTTCCCTGCTCACACTCTAAACAAGGGTAAATCTATCAGGATGCATGACTTGGAATCTTCCAAGGGCACCAACAGCATATCCTCTGCAAAGAGAACTGCTGTTGATATACATTATGAAAAATCAAGCTCTTATCATGTCAGACCCACTCTCATTCAAACTGTGGCTAAAGGAATTTGTAACAATGAAGCTACTCTTCCTTCTATTAAAGCTACAGTGAACCATGCTGCCAGACCTACTCAAAAAAGAAGATATAATATTCATGAGTGCTGGTGTTGTGGCAAAGTGGGCCACTTTGCCATAGATTATTGGCACAACCCTAGTGTGCCAGGGGCAAGAGAAAGTCTTCCTGACAGGGCTCCTGTAGGTATAGATTTGCTTTTTCGAGCTAACAAAAACATAGGACTCAAGTCAACTTGGGTTCCTAAGGGAAGGTAATTCTGTCTTGCAGGATAGTCCAAGTGGTCATAAACATTTATGGTCCTTGGACAGTGTTGTACCAGACCCAAGTCTTGATATAAGAGATGATTCAACTTATCATCATACACTAGATGTCAATGACAAATGCAATTATTAAGGGGGATCTTATAAAGGAAAGCCAGATAAAACTTCAAAGGCTAAAGCTCAGAAGCAAGGGTGCATAGGGTGATGGTATGCTTAGAGACTGTGAATCCAGCATGGACTTCAAGTCTACAGAGTAGAGATAAGTAGAATTCACCTTTCTTTAATTCTACTACTTAATTTAAAAATTGATTACTCGTGTATGAGATAGGGTAATTGAAACAAATGACTAAGAAGATGTAAAAACAACAACTCTTCTTAATAAATATATTAGTAGCTTACTTGTTCACCATGCCACAAAATGTAATTTGTCTCAACATACCCAAAGATATATTGCATATGGAATACTAAGCTAGATAAGTATCAAAATTTAGTTGAGCCAATTGAGGTTGGGGGCTAATACACTCTCAGTTGAAATTAATGTAAGGTTATTGAAATTATGTCTAACTCCATCCCAATAGAACACATTTTAGAATGTGTACTGCAGGTCTATATTACCCCTACAAGTTAGGTCAACATAGTTAGGGGCTAATTGAAAATTTAATTACTAAAGAAAACAGATGTTAAGCTAAATAAGCTCACTTAACAAATATTGGAGAAAAGACGGATTGCGGATATGTGTCGGGATTCAATCCTGGCCATTGATCAAGATTAAACAATTAATATGGATTTGTGACTTTCCGGCTTCTTTTTAGCAATACCTATAAATAGAAGGGCTTGTGCAATAAGCCAAGTCACTATTCCTTACACTTTCCCGCCCGCATTCGCTAAATCGACGGGAATCCGCTTTCGCTAGCATTCTCAAATTTTCCAAATAAATGGCACCCAAGGGACCAGATTTCCTCCTCAAAGGAGCAGAGGTAATACGAAATGGATTTGTTGATGCTCCGGAAGAAGTTTTGCAGGTTCTTAAACTTATACATAAATCTGACCTAGCCTTCGTCCTGAACCCTGTCTTCTGTGGAAGAGGTAAGTACTGGTGTTGTTTGCCAAAGCCAAAGCGGATGCCTCGGCTGGTAAAATTAAGACCATAGTAAGTGAAAAGAAGATCGAGATAACTCCCAAAAGGCTAAGCAAGGCTCTGCAGTTGCCAAAGCTCTCTGCAACTGAGAATGAAGAAGAGCTATTACTGGACAATGCAAAATCGGCAATGAAATGGTGTAGACTTTCCAAGCACACAACCATATCAATTCAAAGGAAAGAACTTAACCTGAGAGATAAATTTCTAGCCGATGTCATTGGGAAACTCTGATATACAAAACAGGCTCACATGACAAAATCATAAAAAGGATGTTTTAACTGATGGCCAGGGTCATACTGTCCAAGAGAACTAATTGGGGAAGAGTGGTGTTTGAAAGAGTAGTGGACTGCATGACTGAACCCAATTTGGGGAGAATCCTTTCACTATTTTTGCGAGAAACTGCTCCAAAAATTCTTAATCTGAGACTTGGTGCAAGAATACACCACATGATAAGGATGGAAATCAGGATGCTTGAGAGATGGGATAGGGTCCTTCAGCCCCGTAGTCCAGAAGCTGTGGAGAGAAAAGGAAAGAGAATTGTTGTTATTGAGCCCAGCTCCTCTAGCAGCTCAACTGAGGATTAAGAGCCTCATGATCCTGATATATCTTCATCTGCTGAAGTGTCCAGGAGGGACATGACTATCTAGGTATCCTCCTCTTCTGATCTTACCCCTCTTAGTCGTGTGAGCATACTAGAGTCAGATACTATTCCAGAAATGGATGAGACTGCTGCTGAGTTAGCTGGATCTGTGTTAACCCAGAATCCGCGAATAGTTCGCATGAACTTTCCAAACTGGGCGGCCTGGTCGTCTAACTTCCACTCTCAGTATGCGGGTTTGTCCTCGATGAATCCAAGCAGCCTCGTTTCTAGGTCGCCGCAAGAAGGAGCACAGATTAGCCCGTCTAGAGGTCGAGCCTTGTAGCTCGAGAGAGGAAGACCGCCAGGCCGCATGGCCTTTCCCCTTTCCTCTTCTTACTTGCTTCCCGTCACCCATGACCGGTTATCATATACCCCGGGCAGCCGGTAATCTTATCCCTTCCCGTTTGGGTAGGCCCCCAAGCCTATAAATAGGGGGCGACAGCACTCCCCAAGACACGCTAACTCGAGTCTAGGAGCTCGCTTGTTAAGAGCTGCGGTCTCGAGCCTCGTGCCTTGCGGCTTGTTGTCCGGCCGGCTTCTCTTTTCTCCTTTATTTCCTCTCTAAGTGTAACCACTTCATCTTTAATTAAAGGAAAGCCCGCCGTAGGAGAGGCATTCAAGCCGTGGAGAGCGAAGTGTGGTGTCGCAGCTTCTTGCGGCTTGCTCTGATTCTTGCTATAACCGCTAGTAACCGGCTACTCGGCAGTCCCTCCTCTTTTTATCCTCATCCCCCATGACATTTCGAACCCGTTAACTGGAGGGAGCATTTCGTGCATCAACAGTTAACATGTGACCATCAGATCTCGAGTAGTCGATGAAATCAGCGGACTAGTGGCATCAGACCGCTCTAGCCGCTAGTACTCAGCGGCTAGTCATGCAAACCGCAGCATCGCCGGCTCTTGCTTTCAATCCAGCACAAGCCTACCTCTACCCGGATACTTTCCTGTTGAACCCCTCACCGTCTTGTCCTACCATCAATCTGCCCATTCAAGCCGCAGCTATTCGACTGTTTTTTAGTTCTGTTTGACTAATTTCTTCTGTGCAGGATGGATTTAGCGAAGGAACAAGATGACTCTAACTTTCTATCTGCTACGACGGATCTTGTGGAGAGACAAGATAGCTCTTATCTTAGTGACAGAACACTTGACAGTAGAAATGAATGTTCTGCCAATCGTGTTGTTCACGTGTCGCTTTCCGCTCCAAAAAGGACCTTCAAACATCCTTGTGGAATTCACAAACCAAGCACGATCTACTATCAAAGTCAAGGTTATGAAAACCAAGTCTTCCCTTTTAAAGAAGAAGAAGACAACTCTTCTCCATTCATCAACTGGATTTCTTGGGAAGTTGTCGCTGATGATTTTAGAGTACCACATTTGCCCAAATATTCTGGAGGTGATGATCCAATTTCTCATCTACAAGCGTTTGAATTAGCTATTTCGCTAAGGAAAGTCTCAGAAGGAATCAAATGTAAACTTCTCCTTATTTCTTTTGGTAATCTCGCTAGAGAGTGGTTCTATAGTCTACCATCTCGGTCTATCGTTAGCTTCAAAGATCTTTGAAGGCAATTCCTATCAAGGTTTACTACTTATAGGAAGCGAAAAAGAGATGTAGGGGCCCTCTTTTGAATCAAGCAGGGAGATGATGAGTTTAATCCTGACTTTGTCGATCGCTTCCAAGCAGAAATTCTGGATGTTATCAATGTTCATCAAGATTATTATCGGTACGTTTTTGTGAACACTCTTCAAGAAGGCCCTCTAAAGTTTAAGCTCACTATGAAAGACCCCAAAACTTATAGAGATTTTATTTAGGTTGTTAATAAGTTCTTAATGATTTAAGAAGCAAATAAAGACTACATCTTGCTTTTAAATCAGAAAGCTAAACAGTCGCAGGAGAATTCTAGTGATCAACAGATTAGTTCTTCGTAAAATATTTCACAATTCAGAAGTTACGAGTCTCCTTACCCTCAGAACGTGCATGTAGAACCTCTTCAGCTGAATGAGATATCTGGGTTTACAGAAGCACATCCTATCAAACCTTTCGGTCCTAAAATTCTAAAGCATGAAAAGTGTTCAGATAAGTATGCCAAGTTTAAGATATCTATGGAAGATCTTCTGGAAGTCCTTCAAAGGATGCCAGAGTTTAAAAAGCCTTGGCACATGAAATCTAAGGTTAAATGTCGGCATGAAGAACTTTTCTTCAAATTTCATAAAGATATAGGCTATCTAACAGAAGATTGTATGGCCCTTCGAAAACTTGCTGATCAATTTGAAAAGGCTGGGAAATTGCAAGATTATGTCATGTAGTTACCCTCTAGCACCTTCTTCTCTAGCGAAATTAATAGTACAAGTAAAGCTTTGGTTTTCCTCATAATAAGGGTATTTGAGTTTAGAACAATGGAGCATTTTATATGCCATCTGATCAAATCCCAAATACATATCCTTTTACTACATCCTTCAGTACAAACAAGCATTCATGTGCCATTTAAATCTTATATTTTATCTTTGCTAACATTCATTCGCATGGATGCAAAGTGCCTTTTGACAAAGGTAATATTTAAATATCGTGCTAAGTTCTCAAGCCCTCCACATCCCGCTTGACACCAGTCGCAGATGTGTAGTGGCATTTCCACTTGACATCAATCACAGATATTACATACATATCCCGCTCGACTACAGTCTCAGATATTATGTACTTATCCCGCTGATGAGTACCAAATATACAATTTTTTATAGTATTAATTTTGAATATTTATAAATAAAACCTTAGTTTATATATATATAACTAATTATTTTTGTAATATTTTTTTTTTTTATGTTTTATATTTATTTTCTAAGTTTTTCTGAATTTTTGTATTTTTTACTTAGGTCACGCCCCTAGGTCACGCCCGTTACCTAGGGCGTGACAACCCTGTTTAATTCCTTTTATTTTTTGTTTTTGTTATTTAAGAAAATCGGGAAAATTGATGGACACGTCCACGACACGCACGTGACCCAATGAGACATGCCTGTGACCGATGTTTCTAGCAAGATGCCACGTTGTTGCCACGCCCTGTACCGCTAGATGAACCGACTACCAGACACGCCCGTGCCCGAATCCGACACACCCGTGCCCGCACCGATGTTAGCCTATTTCTAGCAAGATGCCGCGTTGTCACCACACCTCATGCCGCCTGATGACACGATTGCTAGACACGCCCGTGACATAATTCGATATGCCCGTAACCTGATGAAATTCTATCCAAAGTTCAGCCCAGCTCGACACATGGCCAGACACACTTCCCGAGACGCCCGTGACCTTGTCATGCCCACCCGACACTCTCGTGACCAGGGAGTGTCGTTTCAAATTTTTTTCTATAAATAGAGGGGTTGGGCTTTGTAAAATTATTCAAACACCAGCAGCTTCCTTAAGAACTGTTAGGACTCCCCAGCTCTCGGACAAGGAATGGTAGTAGCTTTCAAGTATTCCAAGTTCTGTAAGTTGTAATTTTTTTAGCTTTCTTTTCAACTTTGTAAAAAGTTATAATAACTTTTGAATTTATAAAATAGAATGTTTCAATTTCAATTCTGAGTACTTTACAGTTTTATTTTCTATTTTACTTTACTTTATTTTCTCGTACTATCCCAAATGAATGGCGAAGCTTTGCTTATGTCCTGGATTAAGATAGCATGAAACTGCTTTCAAAATTATTTTTCAAAAACTTATTATTTCATACTATCCCGAATGAAAGGCGAGGCGAAAGCCTATGACCTGGATTAAGATAGTGTGAAAGCTTTTCTAAAGTTTAGATTTTACTACCCTATCCTGAATGAAAGGCAAAGCGAAAACTTAAGTCCTTAATTAAGATAGATAGGTAGATATTATTTTCTTTACTTTATACCGCCCCCATCCTGATAAGAGGCTAAGAACCCTAGCACTTGGTCAAGATGAGCTCTGGGCAGGATATTATTTTCAACTATTTCAACTCTATGTTCTAGTTATTTTAACTAGGGTTTACTGTTAATTGATCATATACCAGGTGAAGAGACAATACGTTTAACGTTAACCCGTTTTAAACGCAAGCCTCCCCGATCGTACTTTCGAGTCGGGGATGCTTCCAAAGGGACCCTCTCGTTAAGTTAGGTAATCAAGAAATAGAGTTGTTCTTTAATAGGTGAATTAATATTCTCCCATAGAAATTCTGAAATCAAGGAATATCTTATGAGTCCTTATCTTAATAAAACCATGTATTTATATTTTATATATTTTTTAATTTTAATATAAACTCCACTCCGTTCTTTCGATAAGACAATAGTCCGTTCTAAAAAGTAGAATATTAACACCGATCCTAGGAAAAATACGACCTTGATATTTTCTACAAAATACTATACTTCTATGCGATAGGTACTCTTACCTTAATCCACAGGATATAAGTAAGTAAAAAAGAGATAGACTTATATACATAAAAGATTATATAACACCAAATCTATCCTCTTTAAAACAAAATTTACTTATCAAGCTTTTTGGTGCCGTTACCCTGGACTCGTTTATATGTGTTAATATTTTAAAATAAAAGAACGCTATTAATTTTATCTTTTTTTTCTTGTTATTTAAAAACCTTAGTTATTATAAAAATAAAACAAACATAAAATTCACTGAAGTTAAAACGTTGTTTTTATAAAACCTAACTTTTTATTAACAATTTTATTAACCACTAACGAATTCTAACAAAAACCTAACATACTATTTTAACGTATTTTATATAAAACTTTTCTTAAAAAAACAAGTTTATAATAAAACTGCTTTTAATAAAACCTGTTTTATATAAAACCTTATTTTTAGTTATTTTCCTGTTTTAAGTCTTTTCGTGTGTTTGTATTTGTGTGTTTATTTGTTTTTAACTTAGTTTTTTTTATATAACTTATTTTTGTTTTACTTTGTTTTATTTTTTTTATCAAAAGTCTTTTTAGTGTATGACCCGCAGAACTCCATCTGATTTAAATCTTGAATTTGATCCTGAAATCGATCACACATTTCACAGGTGCCTCCGATCTCTGAATCAAGAGCTAGAATTAAATCTAGAAGAGTCTGACGGCACCACACACATACAAGAAATGGCAGCAGAGCCACAACAAATGCTCGAGGTGGTCCCCCAAAGGACCATGTCTTATTATGCACGACCTAATTTAGATGACACCGGGTCTAGTATCGTTCGGCCAACAATTGCTAATAATAACTTCGAGATTAAATAGAGTATAATCCAAATGATTCAAAATTCTGTTCAATTCGATGGATTGCCCGACGAAGATCCAAACACGCACTTGTCCAACTTTTTAGAAATATGCGACACATTTAAGATAAATGGCGTCACTGATGATGCCATCCAACTTCACTTATTTCATTTTTCGCTACGAACGAAAGCCAAATAGTGGCTAGCTTCTCTCCTTAGAGGATCTATCACCACTTGGGCTGACATGACTGAGAAATTCCTCACAAAGTACTTTCTGTTGCGCGCTAGGGTTCGAAGAAAATAAACGCAACCGAACTAGCAACCCAATGAGGCAAGTATACCTATCGAATTATAGCAAGGGGACACAAGTGTCATATTGAAATCCGGGAATTGTTGGCTATGCTTACTCACACGAACACTATTATCTTATCGACGGAAAAACTAGGGTTTAGAGAAAAACTAATTGTAAGGAAGGAAGTAAAGCTATACTAGAAAGAGAACTACCGCAATTAAGTAAAGCTATTAGGCAAAGACCTATGCTAGAAAGGAAACTACTGCAGTTAATTAAAGAGCATAATATAGGTGATTACTACGAAGGGTACAAAATACGAAATGGAAATGCACTCAATCAAGATTCACCTCGGCTAAAGACGATTAAGAAAATGCGATAAAAATCTGAACTTAATAGGATAAAGGTCCTTGACCGTGGAGGTTCCTAAAGCTTGAACACGCTTCTCTCGAAGTCGTGCCCAACTGAGTTTAGGAAGGTCCGACCGACTCTCGTCTAAATCGGAGGCCTAAAACTCCCTTTACGCGGTGAACCCCACTATTGGATTTTACTCCAATCCGGGATATTTGGACGTCTGCCTCTCTCGAGGGGTGCGTACAACTCCCTTTACTCTTGAATGCTCACTTCATTCTTTCGGCCTCTCGGCTAGCCCAGAATGAAAGCAAAGGCGGAGAGTATATATCGAAAATATACCTCCAACCCGTGATTAATCAAGAGTAATTCAAGGCCCTAACCTAAAAAGAAAAGATTAATTAAAACATCATAACATAATCGCTCTAACCTCGGATCATCAAGATCGAGTACAAGGAGGATTAGTTAATCATAATGGAGTGGAGGAGGGGAGATGAGTAGAAAAGCATATAAAGGAACACAAGTAAAGGAAGAACACTTTTATTAATTAAAAAAAAGGCAAGTTACACAATTGAAATTGAAATTAGAAGTGCATGAAAATTAAATCCTATTCTAGCCCTACAATTAGCACTAAGCAAGAGCAAAGATTACAAAGAAAGCTAAAACAACTAAATATTAAACCATGATTAAGCAAAAATTACAAAGGAAGAGAGAGAGAGAGAGAGAGAAAGCATAAAAAAACTCAAGAACCAAAGGGACAGCACCTCCCCCTCTCAACCAAAGCTTCCTGAAATGGAGAGGGGGGTCTTAATTTATAGAATTTTTCTCGGGTTGGTCACGCCCTCCGACACGCCCTAGGGAGGGCGTGTCAGGGGGCGTGACAGTACTATGTTGACCTCGGGCTCTAGATTCTGGCGGGAGGGATGATTGCTTCGGTACGTCGGTGGTCACGCCCTAGGTCATGCCCGTGTAGTGGGGGCGTGACAGGCACGTCATGTCCAAATCATTGGTCGGAAATCCGTCAGTCACCGAAAAAGGAGGGTGTCACGCCCGTGTCACGGGCGTGACATGGGGCGTGACAGTACTGTTTGCGGGCTGTGGAGAAACGACATTTAATGCGGCGGCAGGCTTTGCGGCAGAGGGCGACACGCCCATAGTCACGCCTGGTGACACGCCCAGGGAGGGCGTGTCAGGGGGCGTGACATCGGTTTTGTTCGTTTTCCTGTCCCTTGCAGCAGAAGTCCTCGGGATCGGGTGACACGCCCTAGGTCACGCCCAGGGAGGGCGTGACAGGGGGGCGTGTCAGGTCATTTTGGCCAATTTTCTAGAAACCTGCAAAAAGACAAGAAAAAGTCAGCGGCAATAATATTTACATAAAAAAGATACAAATAAACTAATAATAGACATGATTTGTACACTATAAAATAGAAAATATGATAATAGTTAAGGCTACAAAACGTATTATCAAATTCCCCCAAGCTTAAGCTTTGCTTGTCCCCAAGCAAAAATATAAAAACTAGATATTTATAAAAAGGACTAATCAAAAAGTTCTAATTATGCCTACACAAGTACTATGCAAAATTCTAAGTAGGGAAAAGGTGAAATGTAAGTCTAAAATAATTATTTAGGTATGGTAAAACTTTTATAAACTTTACTCAATAAAAACAAATCATCCAAAATTTTAACGAGATTTTTTAAATGGACTTAAGCAAAGCAACGAAAATGAAAAACACGCATTGAGTTGTTACTAGATCCAAGCAACGCATTATAATTATATCAATTTAATTAACAAAAATCTAGGTTTAAATCCAAAACTAAAACTGATTTACTTTTTTTTCTTTTCTTAGTTGTTAAATAAAAAATCAAAAAGCGTGAATCAAAAAGGACTTAAATAGGACAGAAACGTTTGGTTTAGGAAAATGATTAGGAGTGGAATTCAAAGATAAATGTGAAGGTTTTAAAATCACACTAAACCAAAGCAAAGAGTTTCAAAAACTTTCATAAAAATATATACACATTTTTTTCTTTTTCTTCTTTTTTTTTCATTTTTTTTTCTTTTTCAAAACAAAGGCCATAAATATTTTTATTTTCCTTTTTGAATTGGCCAAACAAAAATAAACATCACTTTTGAACATACTTTTTTTTTCGAAAACCTTTCTCCCACAAAAATCACAAAATACCCTATCAAAATCGTCAAAATAATTTATGAAACTCAAAAAGGCTAGTGTGATTCGATAGGTTGGAAATTTTTGCTTTGATGAAACTGAAATGAAGGGAAGAGCTATCAAATGAAATCGGAAAAAGGCTCAAAAATGGCTAACTAGTGGTAAAAGTTTTTAGGTTGGCAGGAAAGCTCAAACGAAAACAAAAACGGCCTAAATCATTTTCACGCTTTTGAATTTATTTAAAACAAAGGTTTGAAAATTTTCAAAAAGCGAGTCCTAGATAATAAAAGAAGATTGATGAAATTAACTTGAAAATAGAAATAATAGGTGACTTGGATCGTTCACATCTACTACGTTATTCAAAAGTTGACTTTACAAAAATTATTCAAAAACGAAAAAGAAAATAGTGGATGATGAATTTTTGAGAAAGTAAAGGAAATAAAAAACAAAAAACCATAATAGAAATGCGAGTTTTAGAAAACTATTTCACCTTAACATGCTACCGTGAATTAGAAACACAGCATGGCCAACATTTTACTTGTGAAACATAATTAAAAAGGACGATTAGAAATATTATAATTAACTAAGTTGTTTATAGGAGATTTTGAGTAAAACAAAAACAAAAACTAGGGGTACTATTGAAATACCAAAATGTCTAAACTATTCAAAAACACATATATTTATTTTTTTAATTTTGAGAAATATTCTCCTTTTTTTTTCTTTTTCTTTTTTGGATTTTGGAAATTTTTCTCTTTTTTTTTTTTGGAATTTTAAGATATTCATTTTTTTATTTTGGAAATATTTAAAATATATACAAAAAAGAAAAATATTTACACTAAGCAAAAATGAAGGAGGAAGTCCTCCCCCAAGCTTAAAACAGACATTGTCCTCAATGGCTAATGAAGGGGATTGGAGAAGGAGAGAAAAGTAAAGTACAGAATTGAAAGATGGAATTGAAAGACAGGTACTTCCCCGGATTTATTTGCTGTGAAAGCTGAGTGATGCCGCTCCTCTGAATGTCTTCGTTGGACTTCGTGATGGATTCAGCAATGTTGGAGCCGGCAATCATGGAAGCTTCAGCTTGTCGGAGACGTCCGAGGCAAAAATTGTAAAATAAAGAAAACAGAAAAAGATAACTTGGGTTGCCTCCCATGAGCGCCCTTTGGTTAAAGCGTCGTTGAGCTCGACGCATCAAAAAATAATATTGTCCAAAAATATTGTTGTCCAGAAATAAAATTGTTTTTAGCAAAAAATTAATAGTTCAAGATTAAAGTTCGTGAAGCAGAAACTTAATAATGTTTGGACTGACATCATCATCACCAGAAAAGTAGAGTTTAAGATGCTGATCATTCACATTGAAATTACCCTTATCAGGGTGAGAAATTAAAACAGTTCCATAAGGAAATACTTCTAAAACAGAAAACGGGCCAGACCAGCGAGATTTTAATTTGCCCGGAAATAAACGTAAACGAGAATTATATAAAAGGACTTGGTCGCCCGACTTAAAGTTTTTAGGGTGCCTTAAGTGTTTATCGTGTAAAAGCTTCGTCCGCTCTTTATAAAGTTTATTATTTTCATAAGCATAAGAGCGCCACTCATCGAGTTCATTTAGTTGAAATTTTCGAAGGTCACCGACTGAGTGGGGATCGAAGTTTAAAAATTTTAAGGCCCAAAAGGCGCGGTGTTCTAACTCTATGGGCAGATGGCACGATTTTCCATAGACCAGCCGATACGGCGTACATCCGAGGGCGGTTTTGTACGTTGTTCGGTAGGCCATAGAGCATCGTCAAGTTTGGCTGACCAGTCTTTTCTAGAAGTTGAAACAGTCTTTTCTAATATTCTTTTTATTTCTCTATTAACTACTTCGACTTGTCTGTTAGTTTGGGGGTGGTAGGCAGTGGACAGCTTATGCGTAACGCCGTATTTGGTAAGGATTTTTGAAAATTATGCGTTACAGAAATGGGAACCCCTATCGCTAACGATTGCGCGAGGCATACCGAATCTAGAAAATAATTTTTTTTAAAAACGTGACTACAACTCGGGAGTCGTTCGTAGGAAGAGCTTGGGCCTCAGCCCATCGTGAAACATAATCAACAGCAACTAAAATATATTTTTTTCCGAAGCTAGAAGGAAGGGGGCCAACAAAATCAATTCCCCAGAGGTCGAAAATTTCGCACTCTAAGAAATAATTTTGCGGCATTTCATTTTTATTAGAAATATTGCCCGACCATTGGCAACTATCACACCTGCTCACAAAGGCTTGAGCGTCTTTAAACAGGCTAGGCCTGTAAAAACCCGCGCAAAGCACCTTGTGAGCGGTGTGAGCAGCTTGATAGTGCCCACCTGTCGGACCTTCATGCAAATGTTTTAGAATATCAATTCCTTCATCAAAAGAAACACATCTCCTTATCACCTGATCCGCACATATTTTGAAAAGATGCGGGTCTTCCCAAAAGTAGTTCTTCAGCTCAGAAAAGAATTTCTTCTTTTGCTGAGAGGAGAACTCTCTTGGGAGCACCCGGGCCACTAGATAGTTGGCGATGTGCGCGAACCAAGGAGAAGTAGATGTATTAACTAAAAGCAGCTTCTCATCAGGAAAATAGTCATTAAAAGATTTTTCATTTAATTTTTTTATAAAGGGGTTATCTAATCTGGATAGATGGTCGGCGGCCAAGTTCTCAGCTCCTCGCTTATCACGGATCTCTAAGTCAAACTCCTGGAGGAGTAAGACCCAGCGAATCAAGCGAGGCTTGGCATCCGTTTTGGCAAGAAGGTACTTGAGGGCCGAGTGGTCCGTAAAAACAATGATTTTTGAAAGTGTAATGTAAGGGCGGAATTTATCAAACGCAAATACTACAGCTAAGAGCTCCTTCTCGGTTATGGTGTAATTTTCTTGTGCAGATGTGAGGGTTTTACTAGCGTAATAGATGGGGTAGAAGTTTTTAGATATGCGTTGACCTAACATGGCTCCCACCGCAAAACTACTCGCATCACACATAATCTCGAAAGGAAGGTCCCACACCGGAGCTATCATAATCGGTGCGTTAATTAACTTTTCTTTAATTGATTCAAAGGCAGAAATACAAGAGTCATCAAAAACGAATGGAGAGTCTTTTTCTAAGAGATGGGTGAGGGGCTTTGTGATCTTGGAGAAGTCCTTTATAAAACGACGATAAAAACTAGCGTGGCCTAGGAAACTTCTTATAGCTTTTATGTTTGTAAGCGGCGGCAACTTCTCAATAACTTCTATCTTGGCAACGTCTACCTCAATACCTTTAGCAGAAATTTTATGACCCAAAACTAACCCTTCCCTCACCATAAAATGGCATTTTCCCAATTTAGGGCAAGGTTAGTTTCTTCGCATCGTTCTAAGACTTTTTCGAGGTTTTCTAAACATCTATCGAAGGAATCGCCGAACACGGAGAAATATTCCATGAATACCTCCATAATGCTTTCCACGTACTTGTCAAATATTGCGAGCATACATTGCTGGAATGTAGCTGGCGCATTGCACAATCCAAACGGCATTCTTCAGTACGCGAAGGTGCCGAAGGGACAAGTAAACGTAGTTTTCTCTTGGCCCTCGGGAGAGATGGGTATTTGAAAGTACCCCGAGAGGCCATCGAGAAAACAATAAAAGCTATGGCCGAAGAGACGTTCTAAAATCTGGTCGATAAACGGTAAAGGAAAGTGGTCCTTGCGGGTGGCATCATTTAACTTACGGTAATCTATGCACATACGCCAACCCGTCACCGTCCGCATCGGGATTAATTCATTATTCTCATTACTAACTACGGTTATCCCTCCCTTCTTTGGAATTACCTGAACGGGGCTAACCCACTTACTGTCAGATATAGGGTAGATAATTCCTGCATCTAATAGTTTCATAGCCTCACCCTTAACTACTTCTTTCATGTTCGGGTTTATACGGCGCTGAGGTTGGATAGAGTTACGCGAATTATCTTCCATTAAAATTTTATGGGTACAGAAAGATGGGCTTATGCCCTTGATATCAGAAATTTGCCAAGCAATAGCCCAGCGATGCTTACGTAGAACTAGAAGAAGTTTATCGTTTTGCGTATCCGTGAGGTAGGCCGAAACGATAACTGGTAACTTGGAATCTTTTTCTAAGAAAGCATACTTAAGGTGTTCGGGAAGTTCTTTAAGTTCTAGGGTAGGGGGTTCTTCATAAGAGGATTTTGAGATTCTTTCTTTTTCAAAAATAATATCTTCATAAACTTTTTTATAAGGAACGTAATAAGGGGTGGGGCTAGCAGCCAAGACGGCTTCTTGTAGCGATTTAGTGGGAAGAATAGAGGAAGAACAAAAATCAGAAAATTCTTTTTCAAACTCAGAAAGACAATAAGAAGATTCATTACTTCCTTGCAGTGATTCCGTTGTAAGAGAAGAGGAGCAAAAAGTAGAAAATTCTTTTTCAAAGTCGGAGAGGCAGTAGGAAGAATCATCACTCACGGCGTCTACGAAAAAGCATGAGTCATCGTTTGTCAAGGTGTTCTTCATCGAAGGGGTGATAGAAAATGTGACTTCGTCATCGCCTACTCGAAGAAAGAGCTTACCATTACTTACGTCAATGATGGCTCGGGAGGTGGCAAGGAAGGGTCGGCCAAGGATCAGGGGAACCTCGACGTCTTCTTCGATGTCCAAAATGACAAAGTCCACCGGGAAGATGAACTTGTCGACTTTCACTAGAACGTCCTCCACTATTCCTAACGGGTACTTGACGGATCTATTGGCTAGCTGGATACTCATACACGTGGGGTTAAGGCTACCAATCCCCAACTTTTTGAACAATGAAAAGGGCATCAGGTTTATACTCGCGCCTAAGTCGGCTAACGCGTGTTTAACAAAAAGATCACCGAAGACACACGGGATAGAGAAACTACCCGGGTCACTGATTTTCTTCGGCAAACCGTTTGTTAAAATGGAGGAGCACTCGGCGTTTAGCGTGACGTGCGAAAGATTCTCTAACTTCTTCTTGTTTGTGAGGAGGTCTTTAAGATATTTGGCGTATTTCGGCATCTGCGAAATAGCCTCGTGGAAGGGAAGATTAATGTGGATTTGTTTGAAGATCTCTAAGAAGCGGGAGTACTGATCATCTTGACGTTGTCTATTAAGTTCAGAGGGGTATGGAGGAGTTGAATTATTTTTGAAGATGGGTGGTAGAGTGAGATTATTTTCTAAAGCGGGGGTGATTACTTCTTCAGCCGAGGGTGGAATTTTTAAAACGGGAGCGGAGCTTTGATTTTTAGAGGCGAGAGCGGAGCTTGCCTCGGGCTCTTCACTTACCATACCGGAGACTTGCTTCCCACTCCGAAGAGTTATAGCTTTCGCTTGCTCTCTTGGGTTGGGTTCGGTATTGGAAGGAAGAGACCCTGCGGGTCGCTCAGAAATTATTTTCGCGAGCTGTCCTACCTGATTTTCTAGACTTTTTACGCTTCCGATTAAAGTTCTTATAGTGGCGTCATTTGGGGTGATATATTTGGAAAGTAATTCCTCCAAGCTTGGAGGTTTTGGGTAATTTTGAAGAGGTGGTGGTGGTGGTGCAGAAAAATCATTTTGCGGGGGTGGGCGCATCGCATTCGATGGATTACTCCATGAAAAGTTCGGGTGATTTCTTAAAGCGGGGTTATAACTATTCGGAAAATTAAAACCACGCGGATGAAAATTCGCAGTAGAAAAATTATTAAAAGCAGTTCTAGGCATATTATTAACATAATCTAAATGTTCTGGAGTAGGGGTTGTAGATTCCCATACCTGAGGGGCGGAGGCAGCAGTCATCTCCGTGATTTTTTTGCTTAGGATTTCTACTTGCAGAGCGAGCTGGGAGATGTTGTCCACTTCATAGATACCTGCAGGCTTGTTCGGGCGGGACCTAGGCACATTCCACTGATAAGTGTTCAAGGCCATGTCCTCAAAAAGCTCAAGAGCAGCTTCCGGGGTCTTATGATTTAAAGTACCGCCAGAAGCTGTGTCTATCATTTGCTTCGTGCTTTGATTTAGCCCGTTATAAAACGTATGCACTTGTAACCATACAGGCAGCGCGTGATGTGGGCATCATCTTAATAATTCTTTAAATCTCTCCCAGGTTTCATATAGGGTTTCAGAGTCTATTTGTCCGAAGGCAGAGATGTCGTTCCTAAGTTTTGCAGTTTTAGCTGGCGGAAAATACTTCGCCAAAAATTTTTCAGTTAATTCATTCCAAGTGGTTATGCTATTTTTCGGAAGTGTGTTCAGCCACTGCTTAGCTTTAGTTCTTAAAGAGAAGGGGAAGAGTCTCAGCCTGATCGCATCATTTGTGACACCATTTATCTTGAAGGTGTCACAAATTTCAAGAAAGCTAGCTATATGTGCGTTCGGATCTTCATCTTGAAGTCCGTCAAATTGCACATATTGCTGCACCATTTGAATTATGCTAGGCTTTAATTCGAAGTTATTATTTGCTATAGCAGGGCGGACTATACTTGATTCTGTTCCCTCGAGGTTCGGTCGTGCATAATAGGACATAGTCCTTTGCACGGCCTCATCTACGTTGGGTTCTTCCATTCTTAAAGTAGCAAATGACTCGGAGTCCTCAACCGACACTTGGATAGTAGGACCTTGAAATCGCGATCTTCTCCGAAGAGTACGCTCAATTTCGTGGTCCAAGTCCAAAATAACCGACGGACTCCCACGGGTCATGCACTAAAAGAACAGAAAAGAAGAAGAGGAAGAGAAAAAGGATAAACTAGAAAAAAGATTAGAAATTTTTTTTTCTTTTTGAAATAGATTTTTTTTATAGATTAACTCCCGAACTTCCCAAGGACTACCCCGTGAAGGGTTCGCAAGGTACTAGACAAGACAGTGGCGCTTAAAGCCCTTTGCCCTTTTCGAGAGAATTAGGTGGCGTAAAAAAATTGTGAGGTTGGTTTCTATTAAGAGCGGTGATATTTTTTTTTGATTTTTAAAATTTAAAGAAGGAGGATGAGAAAGAGAAGAGATAAAATTAATAGGTTCGTGTTTTCAAAATATCAACGGAAGTTGGTTCCCCAGCAACGGCGCCAAAAACTTGTTGCGCGCTAGGGTTAGAAGAAAATAAACGCAACCGAACTAGCAACCCAATGAGGCAAGTATACCTATCGAATTGTAGCAAGGGGACACAAGTGTCGTATTGAAATCCGGGAACTGTTGGCTATGCTTACTCACACGAACGCAATTATCTTATCGACGGAAAAACTAGGGTTTAGAGAAAAACTAATTGTAAAGAAGGAAGTAAAGCTATACTAGAAAGAGAACTACCGCAATTAAGTAAAGCTATTAGGCAAAGACCTATGCTAGATAGGAAACTACTGCAGTTAATTAAAGAGCACAAGATAGGTGATTACTACGAAGGGTAGAAAATATGAAATGGAAATTCACTCAATCAAGATTCACCTCGGCTAAAGACGATTAAGAAAATGCGATAAAAATCTGAACTTAATAGGATAAAGGTCCTTAACCGTGGAGGTTCCTAAAGCTTGAACACGCTTCTCTCGAAGTCATGCCCAACTAAGTTTAGGAAGGTCCGACCGACTCTCGTCTAAATCGGAGGCCTAAAATTCGCTTTACGCGGTGAACCCAACTATTGGATTTTACTCCAATCTGGGATATTTGGACGTCTGCCTCTCTCGAGGGGTGCGTACAACTCCCTTTACTCTTGAATGCTCACTTCATTCTTTCGGCCTCTCGGCTAGCCCAGAATGAAAGCAAAGGCGGAGAGTATATATCGAAAATATACCTCCAACCCGTGATTAATCAAGAGTAATTCAAGGCCCTAACCTAAAAAGAAAAGATTAATTAAAACATCATAACATAATCGCTCTAACCTCGGATCATCAAGATCAAGTACAAGGAGGATTAGTTAATCATAATGGAGTGGAGGAGGGGAGATGAGTAGAAAAGCATATAAAGGAACACAAGTAAAGGAAGAACACTTTTATTAATGAAAAAAAGGGCAAGTTACACTATTGAAATTGAAATTACAAGTGCATGAAAATTAAATCCTATTCTAGCCCTACAATTAGCACTAAGCAAGAGCAAAGATTACAAAGAAAGCTAAAACAACTAAATATTAAACCATGATTAAGCAAAAATTACAAAGGAAGAGAGAGAGAGAGAGAGAGAGAGAGAGAAAGCATAAAAAAACTCAAGAACCAAAGGGGCAGCACCTCCCCCTCTCAACCAAAGCTTCCTGAAATGGAGAGGGGGGGTCTCAATTTATAGAATTTTTCTCGGGTTGGTCACGCCCTCCGACACGCCCTAGGGAGGGCGTGTCAGGGGGCATGACAGTACTATGTTGACCTCGGGCTCTGGATTCTGGCGGGAGGGATGATTGCTTCGGTACGTCGGTGGTCACGCCCTAGGTCACGCCCGTGTAGGGGGGCGTGACAGGCACGTCATGTCCAAATCATTGGTCGGAAATCCGTCAGTCACCGAAAAAGGAGGGTGTCACGCCCGTGTCACGGGCGTGACATGGGGCGTGACAGTACTATTTGCAGGCTGTGGAGAAACGACATTTAATGCGGCGGTAGGCTTTCCGGCAGAGGGCGACACGCCCATAGTCACGCCTAGTGACACGCCCAGGGAGGGCGTGTCAGGGGGGCGTGACATCGGTTTTGTTCGTTTTCCTGTCCCTTCCAGCAGAAGTCCTCGGGATCGGGTGACACGCCCTAGGTCATGCCTAGGGAGGGCATGACAGGGGGGCGTGTCAGGTCATTTTGGCCAATTTTCTGGAAACCTGCAAAAAGACAAGAAAAAGTCAGCGGCAATAATATTTACATAAAAATGATACAAATAAACTAATAATAGGCATGATTTGTACACTATAAAATAGAAAATACGATAATAGTTTAGGCTACAAAACGTATTATCACTTTCCACCTGCAAAAACCATACGTCTGCGTGCGGATATTTCTTCCTTTATGCAAGGCAAGTTCGAGTCTCTCTATAAGACCTGGGAACATTTTAAGGAATACCTACGTCGGTGTACACATCATGCGCTGCCAGCTTGGCTCCAGGTACAGACATTCTATAACGGTCTGAACACTAAGACCCGACAAGCCATTGATGCTGTCGTTGGGGGAACGCTCAATAACAAAACCCCCGAGGCCGCTCAAACCCTGTTTGAGGAGATGGCCATGAATGCGTTCCAATGGAACATGCCGAGGTTAAGCCCTAAATAAGCTGGGATCTATGAGATTGACTCCTCTTCAAACTTAGCTCTCCAAGTAGAATATCTAACTAAGAATGTGGCGGGGATGAGTGCTTCCTCCGCCTCTATATCTTGGAATCCGCCTAATTCAACTAATAATAGTAATGAAGAAGTCGATTATATGGGGAACTCATATAGACCTTCCTATAATCCAAATAATAATAATAATTCTTACAATCCAGGATATAAAAATCGTCCTAATTTTTCATGGAGCAACCTCAATAATGCTCAACGCCCTCCGATTGAAAATCCAATTGGATTTGAACCGCAACCCCCACAACCACAAACGCCACCACCACAACCGCACCAATTTAGGCCAACCCCGATAGAAGACATATTCATGATATATGTCAGTATCAATGAGTCCAATATCCGAAACCTGACCGGATCAATTGAAAACTTAGAAACACAAATTGGACAACTATCAAAAATGCTATCGGAATGCCAACCTGGTAATTTGCAAGGAAATACGGAACCAAATTTGCGAGAAACTGCCCATTCCAGTTACCCACCAAGTTGACAAGCAATCAAATTACGAAGTGGAAGGGATCTACCACCACCCGTTAGGGTAGAAAAAGAAACTACGGTTAGCCCTCCTACACCACCTTCTGTTACGTCTCTGCCTCCTAAACCCCCGCGAATTGTTCCACCTCATGTTGTTGTACCTTATCCTTCAAAATTAAAAGATGAGCGAGAAGATGAACAGTATAAAAAATTTTAACAATGCTAAAACAAATTCAAATAAAAATACCTTTCTGCGAGGCAATTGCCCAGATGCCTAAATACGCAAAATATTTAAAAGCGTTACTTTTAAATAAAAAGAAACTCGAAGATATTTCGAGAGTTTTCCTTAACGCTAAATGTTCAGCCATTTTATTACATAAATTACCCCGAAAATTAAACGATCCAGGATGATTTTCCATCCCATGTCTCTTCGATAATTTATTAATAAAAGATGTGTTAGCAGACTTAGGTTCTAGCATAAATTTAATGCCCTACTCGCTCTTTCAAAAACTAGGATTAGGCAACCCAAGCCCAACTAAAATGAGCATCCACTTAGCAGATCATTCTATTAAATATCCAATAGGGATAGTAGAGGATGTTCTGGTCAAAATTGACAAGTTTATCATCCTGGTAGACTTTGTTATACTTGACATAGAGGAAGATGCTGATGTTCCCATAAATCTCGGTCGTCCTTTTCTCGCAACCTCTCGCGTGATAATAGACGTAAGTAATAGAAAACTTCTCTTACGAGTAGGAGATGACGAGGTTACTATCGATATAGATCCTTCTATGAAAAATTCTTTAATAAACGACGATTCCTGCTATCTTGCGGAAGTCTTTTGAGGAAAATGGTTTTCCCTATTCTAATTTACTTTCAATAACTATAGAAGAATAGGACTTGGCAGACTTACCCCTTTCACAATAAATGCCTACAGATGACCCTTTAGAACCTTTTATATCCTTAACTTCTATAACTCTAAAAACCCAAACTTCGTATGAAAAACCACCAACCCTCGAGCTGAAAACACTTCCCGCACATTTAAAACACGTTTTCCTTGAAGCCAAATCTAAACTCCCTGTTATCATTTCTACCGAATTAAATGATAAGAAAACGTCTAAATTAATAGAAGTGTTAAAACAACATCGCCATGTATTAGCATGGCAAATTTCTGATATACAAGGACTCAACCCATCTTTTTGTACGCATAAAATATTTCTTGAAGATAACCCTCGTAAATCTATCCAGCCCCAACGATGTTTAAATCCTTATATGAAGGATGTCGTAAAAGCTGAAGTAATGAAATTATTAGACGCAGGAATTATCTATCCAATCTCAGATAGCACATGGGTTAGTCCCGTACAAGTCGTCCCTAAGAAGGGCAGTATAATGGTAGTGCCAAACACTAATAATGAACTAATTCCAACACGTACTGTTACGGGTTGGAGGATGTGCATCGACTATCGAAAATTAAATGATGTCACCCGTAAAGATCACTTTCCACTACCGTTTATAGATCAAATATTAGAGCGACTCTCGGGTCACTCATATTATTGTTTTCTCGATGGTTCTTCAGGGTATTTACAAATCCCTATAGCCCCTGAAGACCAAGAGAAAACTACATTCACTTGCCCCTTTGGTACTTTCGCCTATAGGCGAATGTTGTTTGGACTTTGTAATGCGTTAGCTACATTTCAAATATGTATGATAGCTTTTTTTGCAAGTTAAGAGAGGATGTTATGGAAGTGTTTATGGATGATTTATCCATATTTGGAGACAAATTCCATACGTGTTTAGATAACCTCACTCGTGTTCTTCAATGCTGTGAAGACACGAATTTATTGTTGAACTGGGAGAAATGCCACTTTATGGTTCGTGAAGGTTTAGTTCTCGGTCATAAAATTTCTTCCCAAGGAATAGAGTTCGATAAGGCCAAAATAGAAATAATTGAAAAACTTCCTCCTCCAACAAATGTAAAATCTATTCGAAGTTTCTTAGTCCATAAAGGTTTTTATAGACGGTTCATTCAAAATTTCTCTAAAATAACAAAACCGTTAACTCATTTATTAGAAAAAGAAGCCCCATTCATATTCGATAGCGAATGCTTAATAGCATTCAACATTATTTAGGACAAACTTATCAACTCTCCTATTTTATTAGCCCCAGATTGGTCCTTTCCTTTTGAGATCATGTGTGATGCGAGTGATTATGTGGTAGGAGCTGTCTTAGGACAGCGAGTAGATAAATATTTTCATCCTATCTATTATGCAAGTAAAACTCTCACATCCACACAAACCAATTACACAACCACGGAAAAGGAACTACTGGCGATTGTATTCGCATTTTATAAGTTTAGATCTTATATAACGCTATCAAAATTAATAGTTTTTACGGATCATTCTTCTTTAAAATATTTACTAACTAAGACAGATTGATGAGTTGTAAATATACCTATATTTTCGTATTTTATTTAAGTTAATTTTGTTTATTTTTTGTCTTTTTTATTTGTTTTATTCAATAAATTGCTTATTTTTGTAAATATTATTTCTAACTTAGCTTTATTTTTATTCCTGAAAAATTCCAGAAAAAGTCAAAATGTTGACTGACACGCCCGTGTCATGCCCTCGACGATCGCCGACCATAGGTGCCAGCTCGACGATCGGCAATCATCAAACCCAGCTCGACACGCCCCAAGACACACCCGTGTCAAGGTGTGACAAGGGCGTGACTTAGCCACCTGGACCGACGTGACGCGCACGACTTTGCGGCCGGACCGCGCCCAGATTGACCTCCCCGACACGCCCCAGTCACGCCCGTGACTAACATATGTCACGCCCGTGACCTAGGGCGTGACCGCCACGTTTTCAGCCGAAGTCAACTTTCCAGTCAAGTCACTCGATCAGCTCATGAATAGTGTCGACACGCCCCCTGTCACGCCCTAGTCACGGGCGTGACCAACCCGAAAATTTGCCTATAAATAAGAGCTTCCAGGAAGCTTATTTTGTCCACTTTTTTGGTCCATCTTACTTAGGGGAGATGCTGCACGTTTGGCTTCTAAGCTATGTAAGGAGAATTTCTCCATATCTTTCTTAGTTTGTATTAGGTTGTTTGTTTTAGCTTTTCATGTAATAGCCTTTTTATTCAATAAAATGGTAGATTTTCTCTCTTGCAAAGTTGAAATGTTCAATTGGAAGCGCCCTTCTTAAGTAATTTTTTCATTCCCTTTTTATGATTCTCTTTTTATGTTTTCTTTTTAGCTTTCATAACTTAGTTTAGGATTTTCTTGCACTTTCTAGCCGTTGTTATGCCCGTTTTATTTTCATTTTCCGCACTTTTTAGATTTAGCTTTTCTCCTTTTTCCTTTTTTTCATTCATAAGACTTTATAAAAACTCATCTAAAAGTGTTATTTTCATTTTTCTTTAACTTAGGCTCTTTAGGATCGTAAAACTTTTTGTCTTTTTTGTTTTATTTTCACTTTTTAGGAGTTTTTATAAAAATATAAGAATGAAAATATAGTCGTTATAATTTTTCGCTCACTTTGTTTTAACTTTTTATTTGCAAAAATTTTAGTCCCTTTAATTTTTATTTCATCTTTTTATGCATTTCTACCGCATTCTAGCGGTAGAAATGCAGTTGTTTTAATTTTTCGAGTACTTTCATTTTGCGTTTATTTGCAAAACAATTTCGCTCGGTTAATTTTTATTTTCACTTTTTATGCATTTCTACCGCATTCTAGCGGTAAAAATGCAGTCGTTTTAATTTTTCAGCAACTTTGTTTTTCTTATTTTTGCAAGTGTGTGTGCATGTATGAGTTAGGTTTTATTGCTTTATTTCAACTCCTGTAGAGTGCGTGTGTGCGTATGCATTTATTTCCGCCTACTCGTTAAGAGTCAAATGGCGCTCTGCTTTCATTTCCCACCCACTCATTTGAGTGGGACTTGTCTTTTTACTGCTTTCATTTTCTTCCTACTCACTTGAGTAGGAAAACTTTGTGTGGGTGCGTGTGTTTTCATTTCTGTAGAGTGCGTGTGTGTGTTTTACTTTCAAGTAGAGTGCGTGCGTGTATGAGATAAATTTACTCCCGCCCACTCATTTGAGCCGGGACTTGCAATTTTATCGCTTTCTCAATTATGTAGAGTGCATGCGTGTAGGAGATAATTTTACCGTTGTATTTATCGCTTTCTTCAATTAAGAAGAGTGTGTGCGTGTGTGCATTTATTTCCGCCTACTCATTTGAGTAGGGCTTGCTTTATTTAATTTTCTTTATGGTTTTGAAGTGTGCGTGAGTGCCTGCATCAATTAGCCTTCAATTTATCTAATTGTCCTATTTTTCATGTTTTCTCTTATAATTGTTTAGTGCTTAATTTAACACTCACGCTTCACCTAAAAACATAAAGCCATCCCCATACCGATGAGTGCCTAATCTCTTTTAGCCTTCGGCATCGAAGAGCATTGGGACATATAAAATGATTTGAAATAATTAAAAAACTTAATTTTTATTTTAATTCAAGGACTTAAGGTTTACCCCGGGTTAACGACGCATAGGACCACATAATCGATGTGTGGGCTCTATTTCCGTTATCCATACGCGACGCCGAGAGGCTGCATGTATGGACCGATCCCCCTTGGGTAAAGAGAACTGCGTACGCCCCCTCGAAAGAGGAGAAGCGTAGTTCTGCCGGATTGGGTTCGCCACCCAATAACGGGGTTCTTAGGATAAAGCGGGCATTAAGAGGAATCCTTCGCCGGTCTAACGATCGGTCGAATAGTCTTAATGTTTAGGTGAGCAATATTCCTAGAGATAAGTGCGCTCATATTTTTGGAACCCCCACGGCCAAGTGCCTTTTATTAATTTAAAAACAAAGTTTAATAATTGTTGAGAATTATTTTAGTCTTAATCCGATTCGATGTCGAGCGTTAACCCGTCATCAAACTAACTTAGCAAAATTCTGCTCTCTTTCTTTCCGTTTTAATTAAACTAAAAAATCCTACCTTACTGATAGTAAGATAATAGTGTTCCTGGAAGAGTAGATATAATCAACACGTCCCCGAGAATAATACGACCTCGGTATTTTCCCGAATACCGAGTACTACTTGCGATAGGTGCACTTGCCTCCTCTCGTTAGAAAACTCGATCTTCTAACCGGTCCGCGGAATCTGACCATTTCGAACCAACCACAGTAGGTCTCTGTTCCGCGGCCATCAAGTTTTTGGCGCCGTTGCCGGGGAACGAACCCGGGTCACCCGCGTGACAGGCGGGAATACTCACCACTATACTACAACGACGGCCAAGTGAGCTCATATTCCTAAAGATAAGTGCGCTCATATTTTTGGAACCCCCACGGCCAAGTGCCTTTTATTAATTTAAAAACAAAGTTTAATAATTGTTGAGAATTATTTTAGTCTTAATCCGATTCGATGCCGAGTGTTAACCCGTCATTGAACTAACTTAGCAAAATTCTGCTCTCTTTCTTTCCGTTTTAATTAAACTAAAAAATCCCACCTTACTGATAGTAAGATAATAGTGTTCTTGGAAGAGTAGATATAATCAACGCATCCCCGAGAATAATACGACCTCGGTATTTTCTCGAATACCGAGTACTACTTGCGATAGGTGCACTTGCCTCCTCTCGTTAGAAAACTCGATCTTCTAACCGGCCCGCGGAATCTGACCATTTTGAACCAACCACAGTAGGTCTCTGTTCTGCGGCCATCAAGTTTTTGGCGCCGTTGTCGGGGATAACGGTTGCTATATTGAATCCGGGACTCTATTAATTTTACCTTATTTTCAAATAAAAAGCTTATACAAAAAAAAAAATCCTTCCCCCTTTCGTTTTTTTTAGGGTGTATGACCCGTGGAAAACCTTCGAGTTCTGAAAATCTTGAATTCGACCCCGAGATCGACCGCTCTCTTGCGCGTATCCGATCTCTCCGTCAAATTCCCTTTTTAGACCCCGCAGAATCTATCGGAGAACCCTCTTCTTCTTCTATGGCCGACCCAAATAATGCCCAACCGGCAGAGCGTACTATGTCTTACTACGCTCGGCCCAACTTGGATGATATGGGGTCGAGTATTGTTCGGCCCGCTGTGGCCAACAATAATTTTGAAATTAAGTCGAGTGTTATTCAAATGATCCAAAATGCCGTGCAGTTCGACGGACTGCCGGATGAGGACCCCAATAACCACTTGTCTAATTTTCTTGAGATTTGCGATACTTTTAAAATTAATGGCGTCACTGATGATGCCATTCGTTTGTGCCTTTTTCCCTTCTCTCTTAAGTCTAAGGCTAAGGCGTGGTTACTCTCCCTCCCGCGGGATCCATCACGTCCTGGGCGGAGTTGGCAGAGAAATTCCTTACGAAGTATTTTCCGCCCGCGAAAACTGCAAGACTGCGGGCGGACATATCTTCGTTCGTCCAAAATGACTCCGAGTCTCTTTACGAGACTTGGGAACGCTTTAAGGAGTTTCTCCGCCGGTGCCCGCACCACGCTCTGCCAACGTGGTTGCAGGTACAAATTTTTTATAATGGACTGAATAGTCAGACGCGTCAAATGATTGACGCGGCTGCCGGGGGCACTCTGAACAATAAGACCCCCGAGGCCGCCCAGGCCCTTTTCGAGGAAATGGCGGTGAACGCCTACCAGTGGAATGTCCCGCGGGCACGCCCTAAGCAGGCGGGCATTTTTGAAGTGGATGCCACTGCTCAACTAGCCCTACAAGTGGAAAGGCTAACTAAGCAGGTGGCGGAGATGTCTGTTGCCTCCTCCACTCCGCCTTATTTTCTCCCCCCCCCCCCCTCTAACGTCTGCGTAGTCGACGAATTTGTGGACTACATGGGAAATCTGGTACGTCCCTTATTTCAAAACAACCCTTATAGTAGCCACTATAATCCGGGTTGGAGGAACCATCCAAATTTCTCCTGGAGCAACCCGAACAACGTGCAGCATCCCCCTCCCCCTCCTTTTGCGCCAACGTTTCCTCCTCCCCCTCCTATAAAGCCATCCCCGGTGGAGGAAAATTTTAATCGTTATGTCGCGTCCAACGAGTCCAATATCCGGAACATCACCGGATCGCTAAAAAATTTAGAACTCCAGGTTGGACAGCTGGCGCGACTTATGTCGGAACACGCCCTGGGGGCACTGCTAGGGAACACGGAGCCCAATCCAAGGGAAACCGCCAACGCTATAACCCTCCCTAGCGGTAAGGAGGTGGTCGATCCAAAACGGATCGATCCTCAGGTACATATTTCACCTCCGACCCCTCTTCCCTCTTCTTCGATTACGCAACCCTTACCGATTTTTAACGACAAAACTATTTTAAACAAGGCGTTGCCCTACCCGCATAAGTTAGATAACGTGCGAGTAAACGCGCAATATGAAAAATTTATTTTATTACTTAAACAAATTCATATTAATGTTCCTTTTTGCGAGGCTATCTCGCAAATGCCTAAATATGCGAAATTTTTAAAAGAACTACTTTCTAATAAACGCAAACTCGAGAATATTTCGCATATATCTCTCAACGCTGTCTGCTCGGCAGCTCTTACTAGAAAATTGCCCTCAAAACAAAATGACCCGGGACGGTTTTCCATCCCGTTCCTTTTTGGCGATGTATTAGTAAAATACGCCCTAGTAGACTTAGGCGCGAGCATTAATTTGATGCCGTTCTCGCTCTTCCTGCGTTTAGGTTTGGGTACTCCTGCTCCTACCAATATGCGCATCCAACTAGCGGATCGCTCGGTTAGGTTCCCCATCGGGGTTGTTGAGGATGTCCTTGTCCGAGTAGACAAGTTCACCTTCCCGGTGGACTTCGTCATCTTGGACATCGAGGAAGACGCCAACGTACCAATAATACTTGGTCGCCCTTTCCTCACGACCTCACGTCCGTTAATCGATGTAAGTAATGGTCAGCTTCTCCTTCGAGTAGGAGACGACCAAGTTACTTTTTCTATTAACTCCTCTATGGAAGACTCGTCGCCGAGCGACGATTTCTGCTATTCTTTAGATTCTTTTTTTGGAGATTGTTCTTCTCTGGCTTTCGAGTCCGAGTTTTTAAACGAAAATATTTTTTCGCTCGAAAATTTTTATTTCGATGAGGACGCGTCTACGAATATGCCATTTGAACCAATTGGTTCAAAAGACATTAGCACTAAAACCTCACTAGAAGAACCGCCCATCCTAGAACTCAAACCATTACCCGAATCCCTAAAATGCGCCTTTTTGGGGAAAATGATACACTCCCGGTAATCATTTCTTCGTATTTAAGCGATTCGGAGACCTCCGATTTATTGGAGGTTTTGCTTAAACATCGCCACGCAATTGCGTGGCAAATTTCTGACCTAAAGGGGATTAACCCTTCTTTCTGCACTCACAATATTTTCTTAAACGATAATTGCCGCAAAACCATTCAGCCCCAGTGACGTCTTAACTCAAACATGAAAGACGTCGTGAAAGCTGAGATAATTAAATTATTAGATGCGGGGATTATTTATCCCATTTTTGATAGTACATGGGTTAGTCCCATTCATGTCGTGCCCAAGAAGGGCGGTCTAACCATAGTGGCGAATGAGCACAACGAGCTCGTCCCAACTCGTACTGTTACGGGTTGGCGTGTGGTCATCGATTATCGCAAACTTAATGATGCCACCCGCAAAGACCATTTTCCACTACCGTTCCTTGACCAAATTCTTGAGCGTCTTTCCGGTCATCCTTTTTATTTTTTTCTCGACGGTTTATCGGGGATTTTCCAAATCCCCATTTCCCCCGAAGACCAAGAGAAAACAACTTTTACCTGCCTCTTTGGCACCTTCGCCTATCGAAGAATGTCATTTGGCCTCTGCAATGCGCCGGCTACATTCCAAAGATGTATGCTAGCAATTTTTGGTGAGCTAGTAGAAGATATTATGGAAATATTTATGGATGATTTTTCTGTATTCGGATGCTCATTCCTGGATTGTCTTCGTAATCTTGATCGTGTCCTCCAGCGATGCGAGGACACGAATCTTGTTTTAAATTGGGAAAAGTGTAACTTTATGGTTCGAGGAGGTTTGGTCCTCGGCCATAAGATTTTGATTAAGGGGATAGAGGTCGATAAGGCCAAAGTAGAAATCCTAAAAAAACTTCCTCAGCCGACAAACATAAAATCCATTAGGAGTTTCTTAGGCCACGCGGGCTTTTATAGGCGCTTCATTCAAGATTTTTCAAAAATAACAAAGCCGCTTACTCACCTCTTGGAAAAGGAATCACCTTTTGTCTTTAGTAGCGATTGCGAGTCTGCTTTTAATTTTATAAAACAAAAACTTATCAATTCTCCAATTCTAGTGGCCCCTAATTGGTCCCTTCCGTTCGAAATCATGTGCGACGCTAGTGATATTGCCTTAGGCACCGTTCTTGGCCAACGCGTAGAAAAACATTTTCATCCTATTTATTACGCTAGCAAGACGCTCACTTCCGCACAAGTGAATTACACTACGACGGAAAAGGAACTCTTAGCCGTCGTTTCGCTTTCGATAAGTTTCGCTCGTACCTTACGCTATTTAAAGTTATCATTTTCACCGATCACTCTGCCCTTAAGTATTTACTAGCCAAAACCAACGCGAAGCCCCGCCATCTTCGATGGATTCTCCTCCTACAAGAGTTTGACTTGGAGATCCGAGATAAGAAGGGCGCGGAGAATCTAGCGGCAGACCACCTCTCCCGTTTGGAAAATTCAGGCGCGGAAGCGCTCGTCGAATCTGAAATAGATGACAGATTCCCCGAGGAACGCCTTCTCGCCATTCGTTCGTCTTCGTCATCTTCGCCTTGGTTCGCAGATTTTGCGAACTACTTAGTCGCGCGGGTACTTCCAAAAGATTTTTCAAGTCATCAAAAGAAGAAATTCTTTTCCGACTTGAAAATTTCTTTTGGGATGACCCATTTCTTTTCCGTATCTGCGCGGACCAAGCGGTCCGAAGATGCGTCGCGGGAGTGGAATGCACACAAATATTGAGGCACTGCCACGAGGGTCCAGCCGGGGGGCACTATCAAGCCAACCGGACCGCTAGGAAGGCGCTAGAGGCGGGCTACTTTTGGCCCACTCTCTTCAAAGACGCGCACAATTTTGTGCGCGCATGCGATAGCTGTCAGCGGTCGGGTAACATCTCATGTCGCAACGAGATGCCCCAAAATATGTTTTTAGAATGCGAAGTTTTCGATTTATGGGGAATAGATTTTGTTGGCCCCCTACCTCCTTCTTATAAAAATTCATATATTTTAGTGGCGGTCGACTACGTATCACGGTGGGAGGAAGCGCAGGCTCTCCCCACCAACGATGCACGAGTCGTCGTTACATTTCTAAAAAAATTATTTTCTCGCTTCGGCACGCCTCGCGCTATTGTTAGTGATAGGGGAACGCATTTCTATAACGCTCTAATGGTTAAGACGTTAGCTAAATACGGAGTCACGCACAAGCTTGCCACCCCCTACCACCCGCAAACAAGTGGCCAAGTTGAGGTAGTAAATCGAGAGATAAAACGAATATTAGAAAAAACCATTTCACTTAATAGGAAAGATTGGTCCGTTAAGCTTGACGACGCGTTATGGGCGTATCGTACGGCATACAAAACCGCTACTGGTTGTACCCCGTTTCGATTAGTCTATGGCAAAGCGTGCCATTTACCCGTAGAACTGGAGCACCGCGCACTTTGGGCATTAAAACTCTTAAACCTCGACTCTAACTTAGCCGCTCAGAATAGAAAACTGCAACTAAACGAGCTCGATGAATGGCGTGCGAACACTTACGAGAGCAATAAGTTCTATAAGGAGCGTTCTAAGTTTTATCACGATCGAAAAATTAAAACCCCCAAAAAATTTTCTCCGGGCGATCTAGTCCTTCTTTATAATTCTCGTCTTAAACTTTTTCCTAGCAAACTCAAATCCCGTTGGTCCGGTCCCTTCTTAGTTGAAGAAGTTTTTCCATATGGGACCGTACTCGTCTCCCACCCGGAAAAAGGCTCGTTTAAAGTAAACGGTCATCGATTAAAGACTTACATAGCGGGCGACCCTGTGATCGAGTATAGCGAAACCATATCCCTCCTCGACTTATAAACCCGCCACTATAGTCAAGCTACGCGACTATAAACAAAGCGCTCCTGGGAGGCACCCCACGTCTATCTTTTTTACGTCTTTATTTATTATGTTTTCTATTTTTCTAATAAATGCAGGGTTTCTAATGGGCTTCCCCGCACGCGGATCAGGGACGTTTTCTGCCCCCCTCTCTTTTCTTTTTTGTACATATACCTGCTGTCTTGTTCCTCATGCTTAGCATACAACATTGGGGACAATGTTGGATCTAAGTATGGGGGTGTTTTTGTATTTTCATACTTTCTTTTTCACTTACAAAAAAAAACAAAAAAACAAAAAAAAAAATTTAAAAACAAAACTTCAAAAAATATATATATAACACAAAAAAAATCAAAAAAATTTAATTAAAAAAATTTTGAAGTTTCATTTTTGAAACTTTGACTTATTTTTAACTCGGTCCGCGAGATCCGGCTCATCGAGCCATCCACATAACGAGTCATCTCGCAGCTACCTAGTTTATATTTTTGTAAATATTCTTGTAAATATTTTTTGTAAATAATTTTTATAAGTACTTTTTGTAAATATTCTTTCTCTTTCCCCTCTCCCTTTTTCCCTCTCATCCTTGTAAATATTTTTTCTTTTTCCCAAATTTTTGTAAATAGAATGAAAATTTCATTAAAAATACAAAAAAATTCACAAAACTTAAAAATCCAAAAAAATTTATTTTCGCATTTTTTTTCTTTCTTTTTTGTATGTATATATTAAAGATATAAATACAAAAATACAAAAAAAAAGAGCATAACTTCAAAAAACAACAAAAAAAAATTTATGTAAGTTATGAAACAAATAAATCAAACATCTCATTCTTAAGTTTATTGTTATCCAAAACTTTCGTTTTGAGTTTATTTATATGCGAATTTGATCAATTTTTTGTTCACTATTCGTTTGTTAATTATAGATTGAAAAATCTAAATAGCTGGGGTTAAGTTTTAAAGAATCTATTATACTTTGTTAAAAATAGGGGACTCGCTTTAGGCACTACTTCTAATTTTTCATAGATAGGAGCATGTGTACCATGTTAGAAAATAACGACTATAGAATTCAATTATGCTTGCTTTTAGCTTTCTGAAAAATTGGAACGTACAATTTATAAAGGTTGCTCTCAATTATTTTTCAATTTAAAATCTAGTTCTCTTTTCTCCCCTTACCTATCATAACCTACTTGGTATGATAAAAATATTTCCCCAAAAAGAAAAAAAAAGATCTTATGTCAATGGGAATAAGATTTCATTCCGTAAACATAGGCACCCAATAAATTAAAAGATTATACGTTACGGAGTAAGAGGATAAAATTCATTACTCCAACACATATACATTGGGTTATTTTTATGAAGAAAAGAAAAAATTTTATGTTAAGGAAAATAAGATTTCGTTTTCCTTTAACATCCAAATCAAAAAATGGAGGTTCGAGAAAAAATAACCTCGCCTCAAACTCTAAGTATCTTCATAAACCAACATCAACCCCCCTTAGCCAATTTCATGACTCTAGAATTAATTCAAAAATCTTTTTGAGAGCATAATTCGTAAATTGCATTATTTCCGATAACACTCCTATAAGCTAAAGTTCGTATAACTCCAAACTATTTTCAGTTAATCTAACCAATACAATTATTGCTTTCTATTTGATTACATCAAGAAGTCTTTTGGCCAAAACCTTTGCCCTGTTTAAATCATCTAAATAATTTTAGGACTTAACTCTTATACCCCATATATTTTTATTTTGATCTCTCTTATAATTAATTTAGCGGTAGCAGAACTTAGGGTTTTTTATTATTCCTTATAAGTTCACCTCAAACTTTTGCTCTGGAATAGCAAAAGCTTAAGTATGGGGGTGTTTGATGAGTTGTAAATATACCTATATTTTCGTATTTTATTTAAGTCAATTTTTTTTATTTTTTGTCTTTTTTATTTGTTTTATTCAATAAATTGCCTATTTTTATAAATATTATTTCTAACTTAGCTTTATTTTTATTCTAGAAAAATTCCAGAAAAATTCCAGAAAAAGTCAAAATGTTGACTGACACGCCCGTGTCACATGACCGACACGCCCGTGTCATGCCCTCGACGATCGCGACCACAAGTGCCAGCTCGACGATCGGCGATCATCAAACCCAGCTCGACACGCCCCAAGACACGCCCGTGTCAAGGTGTGACACGGGCGTGACTTAGCCACATGGCCCGATGTGACACGCACGACTTTGCAGCCGGACCGCGCCCAGATCGACCTCCCCAACACGCCCCAGTCACGCCCGTGACTGACACATGTCACGCCCGTGACCTAGGGCGTGACCGCAACGTTTTCAGCCGAAGTCAACTTTCCAGTCAAGTCACCCGATCAGGTCATGAATAGTGTCGACACGCCCCCCTGTCACGCCCTAGTTGAAAGTCCACCTAGTGTCAACTATCTTCACCTATGGGGGGGGATTAGGTGACTCTGCAGCGTAATTGCGGAATTAAAGTTTTACCTGCATAAGAAAACAAAACAACCAAGCACACAAGGAACACAGACAATATATAGTGGTTCCCCGATTTGGGTACGTCCACTTTCCCCCTTCGACCTATCTCCCAACACGGGACGACTCGGTCACTTCACCAACAGGATTGAAATCCAATCCTTGCACTAACGGAAGGAACCCTTCCATACGTAGGAGTCAACACTCCCACAATCCGGGTTGCACCCAACCCTTACAACTAGGGACCAATCGGTCCGTTACAAGGAAATTAAAAACTAGCTTGTAAGAAATACAAACAACGTTTGGAGAGAAGGTGACCCTCTTCGTTTGACGACGTGCTCTTGAAGTCAACGAAGAGTGCTCAGCCCTAGATCTCACTTGGAGTGAACCTTTCCCGAAACCGGCGGCGGCTTGAGGCGGCGGCAAGGCTCTCGGAATCAGCAGCGGCGACGGAGAGCAGCAGCAGTGCCAACTTGATTCAAACTTCGTAGCAAAGGAAGCAAGATCTTCCAACGGTCACACAAGGATCGATCGTCTCGATCGATTCGGAAGGGGAAAGATTTTCCCGATCAACGAATCAAGAGACAAGGGATCTCTCGTTAGACGCGGGAGACGCTATGCTAGCCTAAGCTTCTGTCGCCGGGAGATCAGGAAGAATCCACGATCAGCGGCGGCGACCACCTTCACGAGCGGCGACGGCGGCGGACGACAATCTGCGATATGCTAGGTCAAGACGGTGGCCGTTCTTTTTAAATCCCGTGTCTTTACTGTTCATACATACGAAGTATATATACATTAGGTCAAATATATGACCGTTGTGGGTTCCATCAATAAGAAGGCTTGAGCCCGGTTCGAACCAGTTCAGATAGTTTGAACCGGTCCAGAGAACAACAGAAAACTACCTAAGTCAAATTCGGCGAGAATCATTTTCGTCGAATCGGCGAGAATCGTAGGTGATTCTCGCCGAATCGGCGAGAATCACTTACGATTCTCGCCGACTTCTACTTAGCCGAATTCTGGTTGAACTGATACAGAAGCCAGGGAGAATCGGCGGGAATCACTTTTGATTCTCACCGAATCGTCGAGAATGCAAGGTCATTCTCGACGAATCGGCGAGAATCATAAGTAATTCTCGACGATTCTGCCTTAGAAAATTTCCCTGTCTGTGTCGAAGCTGCCGGCTTCATCCGGCGAGAATCAGCTAGTGATTCTCGACGACTCGGTGAGAATCATTAGTGATTCTCGCCGAATCGGCGAGAATCACATAGTGATTCTCGTCAATTTGTACTTAGGCTATTTCTCCTCTTTCTTTCTTTGAGCTGGTCTTTGCCCCATCCTTGCTCCTTGTCTGCTCTTGCTTTATCATAGCCCTGTACTTGAAATTAAGTACACCCCAATAGAGAGAGTACACGTAGGCCAACACACTGATCTGCGCAACGAGGGATTACGTTGCACAGACCCGTGTATATTGACCCACTGCACCCTGACATTGGTGTATACTTAGCATGGAAAGTCTGCAAGTACAACTAGAGAAAAATTCATCAAATACATTGTGGATTCATCTTAGCTTGACAGGTGGCTTCCTCAAATCCAGGTAATTGTGGATACAGTACCCAACAATCTCCCCCTATTTGACGAAGCCAAAATCCTACTAGCTAAGATGAATACCACCACCCACAGAATAATTAAAACTTTAAGACAATAAGAACAGACAAAATAATACTTGAGTCACAACATGTCATCACATATATATATTTATATAAAACCACAATACTTGTTCGTAAGACAATATAAAAACATAGATGTGCAGTGAGGAATAAAAAGGTCCTAGGTCTATTTTTCCTTAGCTAGATCATCCTTAAGCTTCTGGGCCAGGAATTTCTTGCTCTGTCTTTCGAAATATTCTTTGGGCTTAGGATGATATCTGGGAGGAGGAACTTTATCTGCCACTGTGTTATTTCTGAAAAATATGTTGCGTTTGGCTTCAAATTCTTTGTGCCTCTCCCATTCGTATTGACTGTATACCTCACTTCGTTTTATTTGCCCCTTCTGCTGTAACAAGAATGTGTCCAAGATGATACTTTTTGATACAGGACTCCATTTTTCATTTCTCACATCCTCCTCCGTCAATCGAATCCTCTTTTCAGCTGGTGTTTCCCTTGAGGTTCCCTCTTGGATTTGCCTTTTTCCTTTGGCTTTAGCTAAGGCATCTTGATCAAACCAAGTTCTGCGTTCAGCCCTTTCAGCAGCTTTCTTCATCTCAGCTTCGCTTAGCGGAACACCCTCTGCACTTGCTCCTTCGTCCTCCACAGTATTGTGCTCAGTAGTTTCATGAACAGGATTAACCTCATGTATATTATTGCCTAATGCTTGGTTAAGCAACCACTGGCAACTGTCATATACAAAAACATTGGACTGATCGAAGTTTTCAATGATGATGTGCTGAAGCCCTTCCATCTTAGTAGTATATTCCTTCTCCCCCTTTTTGGCTTCGAGTGCTATGGAGTTTGCATAGGAGTGCAGGGACTCATCTATATGCTTCAGAGAGTTGGAGAATTCAGTCAGCAGGGCTTGTTGATTTTGATTGAGGAGCACCATGTTGGCATCAAATTTCTGTATGTTGTTCGCCACAACATGTGCATTACTATTGACCACTCCCAGGTCATCATTATTCTTTTTGAGTCCTTGCATGAGAAGAGTTACAGTTGTGCCTGCCTCTGTATATTTCTCATCAAATTTCTTTTCCATCAAATCCAGTTTGTGGTTGATCTGAACCACATTCTTCAGCATGAGATCCTCAGATTCCTTCAGCCTCTTTAGCACCGTTTTGTGGGATTTCTTAAACGTACTCTTGAGCTCATCCAGTATCCCTTGGACAACATTAACAGTGAGATTTGCCAGGTTTGCTTGGAGGGAAGGAGCTGCAGGCAGATCCTGGTCGGGCTCCCCAGCAGAAGTACTGGGAGAGCTAGACACTAGAATAGATTCTACCGGGGGGACAGCGGGTTGCTGAGAGGGCTCCCCCTGTATTCCTGGATCCGACCTCTCAGGAGCTTGTTCCTCTGATGAACCAGCAGCATCCTCCTGAGGGTCCACCACTTTCCTCTGCTCAATTACTTCTTCCTCCTCCTCAGTCTCCATGTGCTCAGCTTGATCAGCAGAATTATGCGTGTCTTCTTCCACTGCATCCACCTCCTCTTCATCAGCCACCTCATCACCCAGGTAATTTATATCTTCCTCACCGTCCTCTTCCTCTTCCACATTTGCCACTTCCTCCTCATGGTCTTCGTGCACGGCCTCCATAGCATCTTTTGCTATCTGAAAAATATCAGAGATGGTGTTCACAGAAGAGAGTACAGGCTCCCCCTCAGTTCCTGTAATCAATGCATCATGAACTTCACTGGGGGCTGCCAAGAAATCTGCTGAAGTTCTGTTGTCCTCGGCAGGAGATTCTTCTTGTTCAACTACCACTGCAGCTTGCCCTATGATTCGCTCCCATCTGTCAAAGACGCTGGAGTCCATTTTCTTTAAATAATGCAAGGGAACTCCTTTGCTCATGTCGAACCTATCTCCGTTCAACTGATTGAGAAATAGGCTGATGATTCGTCCAAAGCTTGGAGATCTGAGGGTGTCCTTGATCTTCTCGAAAAGCATGGCCCCCAGTTGAATCTCTTTCGGCAGACAATCACCACAAGAATCTTGAACATGTCGGCTGAAATGTGGTCGTGTGAGCCTGGTTTGCATATCAGTACTTTCACAATGATGTCGGACAAGAGTTTCCCCTCCTCATTCATTTCTTTTCTCTTTATCGATCTGGTGCCCCTAGCTAGCCCACAGAATGATAGGGTCCTGGCTCTATCATGTTCCTCCAGATAATCCTCGTGCTCAGAACTGGAAAGCTGCAAGCATTGAGTCAGTGTCCTGGCAGACATCTTGATCCTTGCACCAGCAACCTTACTCTTGATGATAGAGTCTTCATTCCGAAGTTTGGCGGTTGCAAAGAACTCCATCACTTCTTTATCCAGAATTTTGCAGGGATGCTCCAGTACAAACGTGAGTCCAGCCTCTTCCAGCATGATAATGATGTTTCTGAACTCATCCGAGGCATGTGAGAATCCGGTTCGAACTAATTCACAGCCAGTGACCAGCCCAGCGGTGGTCCTTGGAGCCATAGCAAACTAGGAAGACGGGGAATATCAAGTTCCAAGTCTAAGGATCGTCGAAACTAAGAGGTTGAGAGTAATATCTATACTAATGCTCAAAGCACGGTTGGGATAAGAGAGGCATTACCTTAGGAGGAGACGCAGTGAAGGTTCCGGCACCACGTTGCGTAAGGTGCGGCGAGCAGATTCGAGGCCAAGCGAGGGCGTGACTCCGGCTGCAAGAGGTCTTCCGGAGGGTTGTTAGGTCACGATGAAGCCGAAGTCGAAGAAACCAGTAGCGGGAGAGCTTCGGGAAAGGGGGGACACTGCTTCGGGAGAAGTGATGAGCTTCGGCGAGGATTCGGAGGTGCTGGGACACTGCTTCGGGAGAGCTTTGAAACCAGTAGCGGGAGATGACTTGGATAGTGTGTTGGCGACAATCGGAGGTAGAGGGGATGACGGGAAGTCGAAGGGTCGGCGGGATTTACTGGGTCGGCGAGATTCGCTGGGTCGGCGGGATTTGAGCTATAGCCGGGTTTAAGAGCTTCGGTTCGATGAGAATTGCCGGAATTTCAATTTTATTTGTCCGGGGTTGTCAAGGATTTGAAACGATCACTTAAGCCACGTGTGGTGTAACTTACCACACCGCTTAGGAGGCACATCAACTCTGAGATTCCTAACTCACTAACATTTGCAAGCAGGATTCATAAGTTATGTCGAGATTGATAAATGCAATATTCATGATGTTAGTTGTCATTCTCAGTGTCTCCTAATGTCGTGTCAGCTTTAATTTTCAGCTTGTAATGTATGACTTCTCGAATTTATCAGAGAATTTACTGACACATCATTAATAGCGTATCTAAGGCGTATTTTTATAGTGTTGATCTGTCCTTAGAAGAACACACATAGATGTATATATGTATATATAAAAATATATATATATATATATATGTAAATGTCGACATAGTACGACTCAAATATTTAGGCTGATCAATGATACCTGGAATTGTAAGATTCATCATTCAGCCCTTCTGATTAGAGCATACCAGGTGTTCGATCAATTGGAGTATCCCATTGTTGATAGTGCTTCTTTCATTCCAGATACTTGTTCCAGACCAATCTTGGAACATCTTCTGTCTAGCTCCCATCATGACACGGAAGTCTAGACTACCCTGCACCAAAGAATATTACCTTACCTTAGGAGCCCAATATGTATTGGGTCCTAGGTTCCTGTCAGCATGATAATTTGACTGCCTTCCCTCAGGAATCCTGGTGGGAAGACTAACATTGCCTCGAGGATGTGGAAGTCCCCTTGCCATTGATACAGAATAGTTGTGCCAACAATCTATGGCAAAATGACCCACTTTGCCACAACACCAACACTCATGAATGTTGTATCGTCGCTTGTGACCTGAACCGATGACAGAGATAGTCATAGTTCTGGGTCTAAATGGAATAGAGCCAGATATGCTCACAGAATTGTCTCTTCCACCGTGACTATTGGAAGGCTGGAAAGAATGCATATGGCAGGCGTCATGAGGCCTGGGAGGTGGTGCCTTCTTTTCAGTCAGCCCCCTTCCAAGGACCTCATGAGTCCTAACAACATGATTTCTATCCCCCCTTTCCAGAGTCCTAGGGAGGTGAGAGGCGCATTGTGAGCTGATGCTGGCAGATTCATGACGAGTAGGTGCTGTGGCCGAGAATACAAAGGGCTTGGTGGAAGCCGGAGGTATTCTCTTCTGGGTGTCCATGACAGCCCTTGCATTTTGAGTGCTCTCACTAGAGGATTGATCATTCTTGCAGTGACCATGGTTATTCCTATGGTCATACCTGAAGGCATGATGAGTGTCCTTCCTACTCGGGGTGGGGGGTCTGAACACCGTTTCCCCATTTCTCCATGACTTAATAATTTGGGAGATCCACCCATTTTCTGCTTTTCTCTTGATAGCATCAATCTTAGAAAAATTAGAAACTATCCTCTTCTCGGTCTCTAGACGACTTTCTAGATTCGAGATCTGAGAGTCCTTTACTTTGATGGATTCCAATTGGAGATTCATCAAAATCTTCAGCTGAGCAATCTCCTTAGCTTGTTCCTCAACAAGTAAGTTGCTCGTCTGAAGGGCACTCTCAAGGGGATCACGATTATCAATCTTTTGAGTGAAGCTATGTGTATCCCATGCATCATTGGAAGGACTACTCTCAAAACTATTCCTGTCTTCAGGAACTTCAAGAGGAGAGGGGCATGAGGAAGAAGTTACCTGCGTCAGACTTTGTTGTTCAAGGTTACCATCCAGATTGGCAGAAACTGTTGAGTTAGCTTCATCAGAACTGCTTTCCTCAGCTTCTTCTTCAGTCTCTGACAAGGACACAGGAGCCCTGATATTGACATATTGATCATGCCCTTCATCTTCAGAAATAAGGACTCCTACATAGGCTTCATCCTCTTGCTGACAACCGGTACCAGCTTTCTTTGATCCCTCCATGAGGTCTGAGATGGTTTGCCACATGGACTTGGCTGTCCTACACTTGTCCACTCTTGAACGAGATACACCAGACCAGACGTCAGTGATGATCTGACGTATTAACTTATCCAAGTTGTACAGTGAGAGCTCGGTCTCAGACATCTCTTCGGGACTCTTGGGGATAAGAATATCCTCTCCAGACTTAGAAGCCTTCATGGGAATGAAGGGACCCTCTTCCAAGATGATTGACACCCGAGGGTCGATGGCCTCCAGATGAAACATAACTCTCATCTTCCAGATAGGATAATACTCTGTTGTGCACGCAGGGAGTCTCAGAGGAGGGACATCAAATTCCAGCTCCATGCTTGAGTCTCGTCTTCTAGTTGACACAGGAGGCAGGATATTACTCAAGGTGTTAACCCCTTTGATGAGTAACCTCCCTCTGATACCACTTGAAAGTCCACCTAGTGTCAACTATCTTCACCTATGGGGGGGGATTAGGTGACTCTGCAGCGTAATTACGGAATTAAAGTTTTACCTGCATAAGAAAACAAAACAACCAAGCACACAAGGAACACAGACAATATATAGTGGTTCCCCGATTTGGGTACGTCCACTTTCCCCCTTCGACCTATCTCCCAACACGGGACGACTCGGTCACTTCACCAACAGGATTGAAATCCAATCCTTGCACTAACGGAAGGAACCCTTCCACACGTAGGAGTCAACACTCCCACAATCCGGGTTGCACCCAACCCTTACAACTAGGGACCAATCGGTCCGTTACAAGGAAATTAAAAACTAGCTTGTAAGAAATACAAACAACGTTTGGAGAGAAGGTGACCCTCTTCGTTTGACGACGTGCTCTTGAAGTCAACGAAGAGTGCTCAGCCCTAAATCTCACTTGGAGTGAACCTTTCCCGAAACCGGCGGCGGCTTGAGGCGGTGGCAAGGCTCTCGGAATCAGCAGCGGCGACGGAGAGCAGCAGCAGTGCCAACTTGATTCAAACTTCGTAGCAAAGGAAGCAAGATCTTCCAACGGTCACACAAGGATCGATCGTCTCGATCGATTCGGAAGGGGAAAGATTTTCCCGATCAACGAATCAAGAGACAAGGGATCTCTCGTTAGACGCGGGAGACGCTATGCTAGCCTAAGCTTCTGTCGCCGGGAGATCAGGAAGAATCCACGATCAGCGGCGGCGACCACCTTCACGAGCGGCGACGGCGGCGGACGACAATCTGCGATATGCTAGGTCAAGACGGTGGCCGTTCTTTTTAAATCCCGTGTCTTTACTGTTCATACATACGAAGTATATATACATTAGGTCAAATATATGACCGTTGTGGGTTCCATCAATAAGAAGGCTTGAGCTCGGTTCGAACCAGTTCAGATAGTTTGAACCGGTCCAGAGAACAACAGAAAACTGCCTAAGTCAAATTCGGCGAGAATCATTTTCGTCGAATCGGCGAGAATCGTAGGTGATTCTCGCCGAATCGGCGAGAATCACTTACGATTCTCGCCGACTTCTACTTAGCCGAATTCTGGTTGAACTGATACAGAAGCCGGGGAGAATCGGCGGGAATCACTTTTGATTCTCACCGAATCGTCGAGAATGCAAGGTCATTCTCGACGAATCGGCGAGAATCATAAGTAATTCTCGACGATTCTGCCTTAGAAAATTTCCCTGTCTGTGTCGAAGCTGCCGGCGAGAATCAGCTAGTGATTCTCGACGACTCGGTGAGAATCATTAGTGATTCTCGCTGAATCGGCGAGAATCACATAGTGATTCTCGTCGATTTGTACTTAGGCTATTTCTCCTCTTTCTTTCTTTGAGCTGGTCTTTGCCCCATCCTTGCTCCTTGTCTGCTCTTGCTTTATCATAGCCCTGTACTTGAAATTAAGTACACCCCAATAGAGAGAGTACACGTAGGCCAACACACTGATCTGCGCAACGAGAGATTACGTTGCACAGACCCGTGTATATTGACCCACTGCACCCTGACATTGGTGTATACTTAGCATGGAAAGTCTGCAAGTACAACTAGAGAAAAATTCATCAAATACATTGTGGATTCATCTTAGCTTGACAGGTGGCTTCCTCAAATCCAGGTAATTGTGGATACAGTACCCAACACTAGTCACGGGCGTGACCAACCCGAAAATTTGCCTATAAATAAGAGCTTCCAAGAAGCTTATTTTGTCCACTTTTTTGGTCCATCTTACTTAGGGGAGGTGCTGCCCATTTGGCTTCTAAGCTATGTAAGAGGAATTTCTCCCTATCTTTCTTAGTTTGTATTAGGTTGTTTGTTTTAGCTTTTCATGTAATAGCCTTTTTATTCAATAAAATGGTAGATTTTCTCTCTTGCAAAGTTGAAATGTTCAATTGGAAGCGCCCTTCTTAAGTAATTTTTTCGTTCCCTTTTTGTGATTCTCTTTTTATGTTTTCTTTTTAGCTTTCATAACTTAGTTTAGGATTTTCTTGCACTTTCTAGCCGTTGTTATGCCCGTTTTATTTTCATTTTCCGCACTTTTTAGATTTAGCTTTTCTCTTTTTTCCTTTTTTTCATTCATAAGGCTTTATAAAAACTCATCTAAAAGTGTTATTTTCATTTTTCTTTAACTTAGGCTCTTTAGGATCGTAAAACTTTGTCTTTTTTGTTTTATTCTCACTTTTTAGGAGTTTGTATAAAAATATAAGAATGAAAATATAGTCGTTATAATTTTTCGCTCACTTTGTTTTAACTTTTTATTTGCAAAACTTTTAGTCCCTTTAATTTTTATTTCATCTTTTTATGCATTTCTACCGCATTCTAGCGGTAGAAATGCAGTTGTTTTAATTTTTTGAGTACTTTCATTTTGCGTTTATTTGCAAAACAATTTCGCTCGGTTAATTTTTATTTTCACTTTTTATGCATTTCTGCTGCATTCTAGCGGTAAAAATGCAGTCGTTTTAATTTTTCAGCAACTTTGTTTTTCTTATTTTTGCAAGTGTGTGTGCGTGTATGAGTTAGGTTTTATTGCTTTATTTCAACTCCTGTAGAGTGCGTATGTGCGTATGCATTTATTTCCGCCTACTCGTTAAGAGTCAAATGGCGCTCTGCTTTCATTTCCCGCCCACTCGTTTGAGTGGGACTTGTCTTTTTACTGCTTTCATTTTCTTCCTACTCACTTGAGTAGGAAAACTTTGTGTGGGTGCGTGTGTTTTCATTTCTGTAAAGTGCGTGTGTGTTTTACTTTCAAGTAGAGTGCGTGCATGTATGAGATAAATTTACTCCCGCCCACTCATTTGAGCCGGGACTTGCAATTTTATCGCTTTCTCAATTATGTAGAGTGCGTGCGTGTAGGAGATAATTTTACCGCTGTATTTATCACTTTCTTCAATTAAGAAGAGTGTGTGCGTGTGTGCATTTATTTCCGCCTACTCATTTGAGTAGGGCTTGCTTTATTTAATTTTCTTTATGGTTTTGAAGTGTGCGTGAGTGCCTGCATCAATTAGCCTTCAATTTATCTAATTGTCCTATTTTTCGTGTTTTCTCTTATAATTGTTCAGTGCTTAATTTAACACTCACGCTTCACCTAAAAACATAAAGCCGTCCCCATAACGATGAGTGGCTAATCTCTTTTAGCCTTCGGCATCGAAGAGCATTGGGACATATAAAATGATTTGAAATAATTAAAAAACATTATTTTTATTTTAATTTAAGGACTTAAGGTTTACCCCAGGTTAACGACGCATAGGACCACATAATCGATGTGTGGGCTCTATTTCCGTTATCCATACGCGACGCCGAGAGGCTGCACGTATGGACCGATCCCCCTTGGGTAAAGAGAACTGCATACGCCCCCTCGAAAGAGGAGAAGCGTAGTTCTGCCGGATTGGGTTCCCCACCCAATAGCGGGGTTCTTAGCGTAAAGCGGGCATTAAGAGGAATCCTTCGTCGGTCTAACGATTGGTCGAATAGTCTTAATGTTTAGGTGAGCAATATTCCTAGAGATAAGTGCGCTCATATTTTTGGAACCCCCACGGCCAAGTGCCTTTTATTAATTTAAAAACAAAGTTTAATAATTGTTGAGAATTATTTTAGTCTTAATCTGATTCGATGTCGAGCATTAACCCGTCATCGAACTAACTTAGCAAAATTCTGCTCTCTTTCTTTCCGTTTTAATTAAACTAAAAAATCCCACCATACTGATAGTAAGATAATAGTGTTCCTGGAATAGTAGATATAATCAGCACGTCCCCGAGAATAATACGACCTCGGTATTTTCCCGAATACCGAGTACTACTTGCGATAGGTGCACTTGCCTCCTCTCGTTAGAAAACTCGATCTTCTAACCGGCCCGCGGAATCTGACCATTTCGAACCAACCACAGTAGGTCTTTGTTCTGCGGCCATCAAGTTTTTGGCGCCGTTGCCGGGGAATCTCGGTTGTTATATTGAATCCGGGACTCTATTAATTTTACTTTATTTTCAAACAAAAAATTTATACAAAAAAAATCCTTCCCCCTTTCGTTTATAGAAAACCCGTATTTATTCTGAGTCTTTGCCGACCAAGTAATTAGAAGATGATTTAGAATTAGGAAGGACTAAAAGTACTATGGCATTGCCACGATGGACCAACCGGCGGACATTATCAAGCCAACCGGACTGCACGCAAATCCCTTGAAGCAGGATTCTTTTGGCCTACTTTATTCAAGGATGCTCAACAATTGGTAAGCGTTTGCAATCGATGCCAATGATCAGGTAACATTTCCCATTGGGATGAAATGCCCCAAAATTTTTACTTAGAATGTGAAATTTTTGATTTATGGGGCATAGATTTTGTAGGCCCTTTACCTTCTTCTTTTAAAAATCATTATATCTTAGTAGCGGTCGATTACGTTTCACGATGGGCTAAAGCGCAAGCTTTTCCCACCGCTGACGCGAGAGTCGTCGTTAAATTTCTAAAATCATTATTTTCATGTTTTGGCACGCCTAGGGCTATAGTTAGCAATCGAGGTACTCATTTTTGTAACACCCAGATTGTTAAAGTGTTAGCCAAATATGGAGTTACTCATAAACTCGCTCCTGCTTATCACCCCTAAACAAGCGGCCAAGTAGAGGTAGTCAATAGAGAACTAAAGCGCATATTAGAAAAGACTGCAGATACTTATCAAAAAGATTGGTCCCTCAAATTAGATGATGCACTTTGGGCCTACCGTACAACATTCAAAACAGCGATCGGTTGTACACCTTATCGTTTAGTATATGGAAAGGCATGTCACCTTAATGTTAAACAAACCTGGCCATATGGGACCATTCTTATTTCTAACCTGAAACTAGGAACTTTCAAATTAAACGGGCACCGTTTAAAACTATATTTTACTGGGGACCCTTTTCAAAAAGAACCTAAAACCCTAACACTACTCCATAACATTGAAATATAAATTCACTTGTATATTTCCATCTTTTATGCTTTTGTATATTCTGTATATATGTTTTTCTGTCTTTATTTGTCACTTCATACCTATGCCTAACATAAGTATGGGGGTACTTTTAGTTGCAAATTTTTTATCACTTTTATGTTATATTTTCCCTTTTAAATAAAAACATTGTTTATTTTATTACTCATCCAAAACAAGTCAAAACTTTCAAAACCATACTATTTATATATATTCCAAAACTCTGCGTTGATAAAAAATGAAAATTATTCAATTTTCAAATTTACTACTCCTTCTCATAACTAGATAGATATAAATATCCGGAATAAACTTGTAAACCCTACCTTGTAAATTTCATTACAATCGGAGTTATTATTTTAGCAAGCCTGCTTTAATATATCAAAAATACATATATATATATATATATACCATACAAGCAAAACATATTATGTTCACCAAATAATTTTAGAAAGTAATTATCCTTACTCCATTCTTAACGAAATATAAGAAATACAAACTATTATAGTTGCTCTCAAAAATTTTTATCCAACTCTTGAATATTTATTTATTTCTACTTGGCATGTTTTCTCACGCAAGCAAGTATCTTGGAGTATGTGCTCCTAATAAAAGAAAAGATCTTATGTTAATGGGAATAAGATTTCATTCCGTACACATAGGCATCCAATAAATATGAAAAGATTATAAGGAAAGGAGTATGTGCTCCTCTAAGTATACATTTGATTCAATTAAAACTCAAGTATGCATTGTATTTTTTTTGCCACTTTGGAATTAAATTCTTTAGTAGTTATAACAACGCATAACTTAGATAAAAATATGATAGAATACAAAAATCTATCACTTCTACAAAAGCCTATTGTATAGGTAAATTCAACCCTTCCAAAGTTGATTTACTATTTTTGTTTAAAATTTTGAGAGAGCATAAATAATAGGATGAATATTTTTCAATATATCTCGTATAAGATATAGTAATCATAAAGCCAATCTATCCTTGTTATATCTTATTTTAATATATGCTTACTATTTGTTTTCAAAAACTTTTTATGGCTATAAATTCTAACTCTAGTATCAATGATATATATATGTACGATAGCATTTAACTCTTTATTCACCGGATTTTTTTTATACATGTTTTATCTTGAAGAATTAAATTGATAGTAAATAGAAAATTTCATAACATGTAAATATACTCAACTCTATATTTGCTCTGGAATAGCAAAAATCTAAGTATGGGGGTATTTGATGAGTATAAAAATATACAATTTTTTATAGTATTAATTTTGAATATTTATAAATAAAACCTTAGTTTATATATATATAACTAATTATTTTTGTTATATTTTGTTTTTTTATGTTTTATATTTATTTTCTAAGTTTTTCTGAATTTTTTTATTTTTTACTTAGGTCACGCCCCTAGGTCACACCCGTGACCTAGGGCGTGACAGCCCTGTTTAATTCCTTTTATTTTTTGTTTTTGTTATTTAGGAAAATCAGGAAAACTGATGGACACGTCCACGACACGCCCGTGACCCAATGAGACACGCCCGTGACCGATGTTTCCAACAAGATGTCGCGTTGTTGACATGCCCCATACTGCCAGATGAACCGACTACCAGACACGCCTGTGCCCGAATCCGACACGCCCGTGCCTGCACTGATGTTAGACTATTTCCAGCAAGATGTCGTGCTGTTGCCATGCCTCGTGCCGCCTGATGACACGACTACCAGACACGCCCGTGACACAATTTGACACACCCATGACCTTGTCACGCCTACCCAACATGCCCGTGACCTAGGGCGTGTTGTTTTAAATTTTTTTCTATAAATAGAGGGGCAGGGATTTGTAAAATTATTCAAACACCAACAGCTTCCTTAAGAACTGTTAGGACTCCCCAGCTCTCTGACAACGAACTGGTAGTAGCTTTCAAGTATTCCAAGTTTTGTAAGTTGTAATTTTTTTAGCTTTCTTTTCAGCTTGGTAGAAAGTTGTAATAACTTTTGAATTTATAAAATAGAATGTTTCAATTTCAATTCTAAGTACTTTACAGTTTTATTTTCTATTTTACTTTACTTTATTTTCTCATACTATCCCGAATGAAAGGCGAAGCTCTGCTTATGTCCTGGATTAAGATGGCGTGAAACTGCTTTCAAAACTATTTTTCAAAAACTTATTATTTCATACTATCCCGAATGAAAGGCGAGGCGAAAGCCTATGACCTGGATTAAGATAGTGTGAAAGCTTTTCTAAAGTTTAGATTTTACTACCGTATCCTGAATGAAAGGCAAAGCGAAAACTTAAGTCCTAGATTAAGATAGATAGGTAGATATTATTTTATGCACATTATACCACCCCCATCCTGATAAGAGGCTAAGAACCCTTAGCACTTGGTGAAGATGAGCTCTGGGCAGGATATTATTTTCAATTATTTCAACTCTATGTTCTAGTTATTCTAACTAGGGTTTACTATTAATTGATCATATACCGGGTGAAGAGACACTACATTTAACGTTAACCCATTTTAAACGCAAGCCTCCCCGGTCATACTTTCGAGTCAGTGATGCTACCAAAGGGAACCTCTCGTTAAGTTAGGTAATCAAGAAATATAGTTGTTCTTTAATAGGTGAATAAATATTCTCCCATAGAAATTCTGAAATCAAGGAATATCTTCTGAGTCCTTATCTTAATAAAACCATGTATTTATATTTTATATTTTTTTTGTTTTTAATATAAACTCCACTTCGTTCTTTCGATAAGATAATAGTTCGTTCTAAAAAGGAGAATAATTAACACCGATCATAGGAAAAATACGACCTTGATATTTTCTACAAAATACTATACTTCTATGCGATAGGTACTCTTGCCTTAATCCACAGGATATAAGTAAGTAAAAAAGAGATAGACTTATATACGTAAAAGATTATATAACACCAAATCTATCCTCTTTAAATCAAAATTTACTTATCACCCGCTCGACATCGGTCGCGGATATTAAACTTTAGCCCTGCTTATGTGGTATTTGTGTGGAAAGCAATTCCTCGGGCACCTGCCCACATCATCACATAAGTTTGTACCTCCTCCTATTTTTGCAGTTTAGCGTGAGCTTTTCCGCCATCTTACAGTTTTAAGATCTGCTCTAGCTGATTTATATCATACAGTCCGCAGACCGCACGGTTATGTATTCCGGTTTGATCTATTCAGCTTATGGAGGCCTATCTGCCGGTTTTTCAATAATATAGTCAGGGATTCAGCTAACCTTGATTCTGTCAACCAGTTCTTGGCCTGAGTCCGCCGGTTTATGGCATGCAGAAATATCTTCGGTCACCGGCCTGAATATTATACAAGAAGCCGCAAGTTGTTTATCTCCACCCTTAAGTGAAAATCTTATATTGGGAATGCGGTCTGCATCAGTATTCGGCCAAGCCGCAAATATCGGTTGTCTTTGAAGGCCCAAAGCAGCTAAAGCAATTAGCTGCGTGGCTTCCTAATATTCGGTCTATATGTTCAGGCATACCGCATGTTAATTATCTCAACCCATTCCCTCGCTATAAAAGTGCGGTCTACGCGGTGGTTTCGAATATGTATTATCCATTATATATATCTGGCTTATTAGCGGTTAAGTCTGCCAAACCGTTCGGTTTATGGTTTAATATCAAAGGAATTCTAATCTTCCTTATTGATAAATCAGAGCGGTTTACATAATGGTTGTATTATCTGTTAAATCGGAAGCAGACCGCTCAGACTATAAGGACAATTAAGAAGTCTTAAGTCGCATGGATAGACACGTACAAAAGAAGATTAAGTTGTACAAATAGGCAAGTAAAATTACAATACAAATGGTACGCATAAAAGGTAAAAATATTTTCATTTTCCTTTCAAAAAAGATTACAACTATTAGACCGCGCGGTTTACAAAATGATACCGCCGGTTTTCAAAAAAAAAGAAAATTATTACAAGTGAAATTATCCTAACTGTCCGGCTTGAGCTTCTTAGCTGGAGGAGTGCTGGAGTCGCCTTCACCATTGATATCAACCTCATATGACAAGTAATCGCCACTGTCAGATTAGGATGAGACACGCGAACTGCCCATCTTGTCCGTCTCAGACTTTTCAGACTCAACCCGCGCGGTCTCGGAAGCTTGGCCGCTGGTTTTTAAAGAGGCGCCCTCGGACCGACTTCCTTGGTTGTCCGCCTCCTCATCTGCATCATCATCCTCTCCCTCTCCATCAGCCTTTTCCTTACCTTTGACCGCTCGGTAAACTGCGGCGACCTTCTTCTTCAAGGATGGAAATAGGTCGGCACAGGTAAAGTCGATGAATCTTGGGGCGAGGCTGTGAAGATCACGGAGGCGTTTAAGCGCTCCGTCAATCCCCTGGACGAGTTGCGGGAAAATGGCATCCTGGAAGGACGGGTTGGCCGGATCATGCATTTTCTACAAAGAACAAAAATGAAGAGGTCAGTCCGGGCGGCTTTACAAATGAAGCCGCAAACCTCAGGTAATATCTTACCGCATTCAGCTCCTTTAGCCGTGTATTTTCTTCTTCTTTATCGGTGAGTCACCGTTGTATTTCGTTGAGTTGACGCTGCATGTCACCTTGATTCGCGACTAGCCTCTTATGGGCCAGGCCCATGAAGTGGTTAGCCACGAATCTTCGGGCGCTGACTTGTGTGGCAAACTGCGAGAAGTCTTCTTCCGGGATCTTCTTTAGCACTTTCAGGTTGCGCTTCCCGTACAAGGCCATGCCGGCCGTAAAGGCATGGCGGCTTATTTTCTTCCTCCCCTAATGAGGGAGGGCGGTGGAAACCTGGACAGAATCGCCGTCCGAATTCCACAGCATGGTCGGGTTGCCGTGGAGATCCTTCAGGCTGATGCCCATTCCTTGCAGCGTGAAGTCGCTGCCTCCTCCTCCTCTTCAACCCGTGGTGGGTTAACTCTTTTGGCCCTCTTCTCCCTCTGAGTGAGGATCAAACCGCCAGGAGTCAGAGGCTTATTTAGCGGTACCGCCACTGCAGTTGCGCAACGAATGAAAGTTGTCAGTTCATAAGTCGCACGACTAACGGATCAGTTCGCTTGAGTTAGTACTTACTGCCTTGCGCTTGAATATCTTCCAAGGATGGGAGTAGCAGAATGTAGTGATTGATATCAAGCCGCTCACCCTTGAAGAATTCATATATTTCCTTCTCCATAACATCCAGCCCACAGCTCCCAAAGGCGGCTTCATTGCAAACTTGCAGGTTGACCGGCAGAAGTCCTAGATTTCCTTCGAAGATCGCATATCTCTCTGACCAACTCGGTATTTTGTTCGCCAAATTGACGACCTTCAGCCCCCCGCAGCCGAAGTACAGATGCCCGCGCAAAATTTTCATCCCGGAGTCCAGAATAGACCGGACGGAGAAGCACTCCCGGAACAACCTCATGGAGAAGCGGACTCTTTCCGACCTCAGGTAAGAGATAAAACTAAAGATGGAGGCGATGGAATTCAGCGGCAATTGTTTGGGAACGACCCGATAATGATCAAAGACCGCTATGGCTTCCATCAAGATGGGGAAGCGGAAGCCACAGTAGAAGTGGTCAATGGGGATGGCGATTTGGTTTGCAGCAGAAGAGGAAGCCGCGCGAGCAGCGGGCTTCCTTGCATGTACTTTTCCACAAAATTGTCCAGCTCGTCTTGGCTAAGTCGACATTCTTTGTAGTCCGCAGCGTGGAGGGTGGAAGCCGCATCAGTCATGACCGCTTTCGCCTTTTAGGACCGCATCGACTTTGCCTTAGCCCGCATCTTGATTTTTCGTGCAGAAGTCTTCGGAATCACCTCTATTTATAGAATTTATGTGCAGCTACAGTCATCGACATCAAGTTGCGGTTAAATGTCAAGCCGCGTGGTCTTATCCTGCAAAGTATAGAGACAACTATATATTCAAACCGCAGTCCAGTTCGGTAGTTCGCGCGGCCAAGTTCCTACACTTAGAAAAATTCCGAAGCAGAGCAATATGACAACTATAATTATTAAGCTATATGAAGTCGCAGGCAATTCGTAGTTACATAAAACAAATATATAACAATTGTTCACAACAATCAAGTTGTCCAACGTCCACAGTTTACAATTATTACAGAGCCAAATTAAAATCTTTAGGCTTGCTTGTCACCGCTCTCTAGAGCTTCTCTCCCAACCCGCACAACTTGGTCGCCGGCCTGTACCAGCTGAACGTAAACTTGACTGACAAGGTTATGGATGGAATGCAAAGTTTGGTGAACTCGTGAGGTATCGCGCTCCACGCAGGCGAATGGAACCATTGGTAGAAAGCGACCCTCCAGGTCGCCAGCAGCAGCGACCTGCCCACCCATCATGACCATTGGAGGACTTGAAGTCTCCCCAGAAGCCGAGCAGCTTAGCGGTCACTGCCTTTCAGAAGCCGTCTCAACAAGTCGCTAATCCTTGTCGGCCTCCGCTAGTGGCACCCTGTCCGTTCCCCCGTCAAGTCAGATAACGTCCGCTCTTTATCTCTCAATTCGCCCGGCCATCAGCAGCAAATCTTGCAGGTCCATCTTTTCCTCTCTCTCCTTCTCCAAGGAAGCCAGAACCTCCTGCATCTTCTTCTCAGCGTCTTCCATTGCAGACCGCTGTTCAGCTCTCCCCTACTCCAGGGTGGCAGGCACCTCCTGTGTCCTTTTCTCAGTAGCCTCCAGCACAGACCGCATTGTTGCTTTCTCTTGCTCCATAGTGGTTGGCACCTCCTGTGTCCTTTTCTCAGCGGCCTTCAGCGCAGACCGCATTGTTGCTTTCTCCTGCTCCAAAGTGGCCAGCACCTCCTATGTCCTTTTCTCAGCGGCCTCCAGCGCAGACTGCATTGTTGCTTTCTCCTGCTCTAAAGTGGACAGCATCTCTTATGTCCTCTTCTCGGTGGCCTCCATCGCAGACCGCATTGTTGCTCTCTCTTGCTCCAAGACAGCCAGCACTTCTTGTGTCCTCTTTTCAGTAGCCTTGAGGGCAGACCGCTGCCCTTCTCTGTGAAGCCGCAACTCTTCTTCCTTAGCCCAAAGGGCCTTTCCATGCTCCCTTATCCTTTCCTGCAAGGCGGCGACTTCCTCCTGGAATTCAGCCGCCCTTTGGTCATGGATATTTGGCAGCAACGGTGGCGGCAGTGAAGGTAAGAAGGTCGTTAGGTCGCCCGGCTTCATCGCAGCTTCAGGTGCACCTACAGCGGATAAACAAGCGGTCAGATTCAATCACATGACCGCCACCTTTTTAAAGGATCTCGGTAGGTCGAAACCGCAGCTCTTAGTCATCTCTCCTTCAATAGCCATAGTGTCAAATCTAAATGTTGGTCGCCTGAATCGTTCAGAATTTATTCGCTTTAGCTTTTCTTTCCATAGCCGTGCAGTCTCTTGTGCTTTGCTTTTCAGTTGAGTCGTGGTCAGGAAGAAGCTCGCCGGCGGATTAAAAATTGTATCCGCTCCCTTCTTCCGTGACCGCAACTTGTAGAATTTTACAATACACTTAACTTCTCTATGTTTACCTTGCAGGAGAGAAAATGGGATCGCCTCCTGCTTCCCAGCAATTAGTTTCTTCATCTCCTCCATCTTTTCCCAAAGTTTTTGTGTTTCGATTCCTTTAGAAACTACAGCAGCCGACTCGCCAGGCTTTCCCCCAATAACTTGAACATCGGGGAGACTGACCTCTTGTGAGACCGTTGATGCCTTCAATTACCCGTCTCGCGGCTCTAGCGTCTCCATCTCCTTGAAGATGTCGCTCATGGTCTCGTTGACCGCAGGCGTGTCTTCTGTCTCGTTCAGTTTGGAGAATGGAGTCTGTGGACTAGCGTGTACCTCTTTCTCCCGCGGCTTATGCTGCACGCTAGCCGCCCCGGTCTTTACGGATATATTGCGGTTTCCAGCCCGCATCTTCAATGCCTTCCTCTTCATCCTCTCTTCGAGGGTCTCATTCTTTTCCCTCTGTCGATTCAAGTGACCGACTATTACCTCCCTCTGCTTGCTCTTTTTTGCAGAAGACAGCACAACCTCTCGCGACTTATCGGCCTCGCTATTGTCGATCTCGATGACTTCGTCAAGAGCGGTCAAATCACGCGGCTTGGATGAGTCAACACTTTTCTCCTCCGCCGCAGGAAATTGTAAGAGAGTTTCACCTGATGGTGAGTAGGTGATGTCAAAAGACTTTGTATTTCCAGTTTGAGGAGGAGCGGGTTTGGATGATGCTTCAGTCTTAGTCACCGCCTGCGACGTTTCTGCGGCGGATTCTCCCAGTTTCTTTCCAGACCCAGAAGCCGCTAGGGTGATCGGCTTCTCATTTTTCTCCTCAGGCCTTCGGTTAGAGCTTGCCGGTTTCCGACTCTTCTTTTTCTTCTCCGCCGACCTCTTTTCCCGGTCTAACATCGCAGACAGTACATCCATATTTAAGAGAGCTGTGCCGTCCTGAAGTATGCTAACCGTGAGTGGCGAGTACTGACCCATGGCTTTGCATATTTCCTCAGAAATGGCAGAGTTCAGTGCTTTTTATAGATATCATAGCATTAATGGTAGTCGCGGTCTCCGGCTTAGTCTAACATTTCCGAAATTTCCCTAAATTTGGAAATGTGCGGCGATTATGTTAAGCCAGAATCCGCGACTAGTTTGCATGAACTTTCCAAACCGGGCGGCCTGGTCATCTAACCGCCACTCTCAGTATATTGGTTTGTCCTCGATGATGCCGGGTGGCCTCATTTCCGGGTCACTACTAGAAGGAGCCCATATCAGCCCGTCTAGAGGCCGAGCCACGCAGCTCGTCAGAGGAAGACCGCCAGGCCGCGCGGCCTTCCCCCTTTCCTCTTTTTACTTACTTCCCATCACCTCTGCCCGGTTCTCCTGTACCCCGGGAAGCCGGTAATCTTATCCCTGCACATTTGGGCAGGCCCCCAAGCCTATAAATAAGGGGCGGCAGCACTCCCCAAGACACGCTGACTCGAGTTTAGGAGCTCGCTTGTTAAGAGCTGTGGTCTTGAGCCTAGTGCCTTGCGGCTTGTTGTCCGGTCGGCTTCTCTTTTCTCCTTTCTTTCCTCTCTAAGTGAAACCACCTTATCTTTAATAAAAGTAAAGCCCGCCGCAGGAGAGGCATTTAGGCCGCAGCGGGCAAAGTGTGGTGTCGCCGCTTCTTGCGACTTGCTCTGATTTTTGCTCTAACCGCTAGTAACCGGATACTCGGCAGTCCCTCCTCTTTTTCTCCTCATCCCCCATGAGATTTCGAACCCATTAATTGGAGGGAGCATTTCGTGCATCAACAATCTTCTAGAGATGAAGGAGATGTTTTGCCTCTAGCCAAGGATGCTGGGCAAATAGCAGAGGAAATTGTTAACAAAATATCTGCAGAAATGGAGGATGATGCCTCCAGATTAGAAGATGCAGATAGGCATATACCTATGTTTGAGGATGAGAAACTACAAGATAAAATCTTGTAAATTCCTAGTGCTGAGGGAAGGATTGCTCAAAATGAGGGGGAGCAACTGAAGGTTCCTCTAATAGAGGTTGTTGCTTCTGTTGACCAGCATGCAAATGAAAGCATGGAAGAGTTAGAGGGGGAGATGCAATATGATCTCCCTGCTCGTGAAGTGCATGATCTAGTTTCCTCAGAATCAGAGGAAGAGGAATCTAGTCTTGAGAAGGAATAATCCTCAGCTTATACAGTGGATGACCCCGCTCTAAGAACAGGGGTCAAACAAGTCAGCAGACCCAAAATGAAGGCACACTAGCTGGAACAGATCAAATCTCACCAATGCTCCTGGCCCAGCTGAAAATCTTATTAGATGAGCAAAGAAGAACCTTGGAAAATTTTGCAGATGATGCCTTAAAGAACATCAGGAATGAGCTGGCTACAGAAATCAGATCAATACGATTTGAAGAAAACTTACTAAAGGGTGAAATTGTGAAGTTTTTCAACAGGGCTACACCAGTTGTTGACTATACAATGGATAATTTGGATGAGGAAAACAAGAATATGATCATTATCATACAAAATCAAGATATTAAGGCCCAGAACTCACTAGCTGTACACAAATGCTACCTATGTATTGTTGAATAAGCAGACTACTACTATACTAACCAAAGTAGATGAATGCACCAAACTGTTAGATGACCACTTACTGGTGGTCAAAAATAATGTAATTGTTGGAGTTAATAATCTGGAGCTCAAGAGATCTGAAGCTAGCACCTCCCAGACTACTCAAGTAATTGAAGAAATCAAAAAGGGAGAGAGAAATATCATCAGAACAAATACTGAGAATATGGTCTGGGCCACAAATGCTATAAGAGGCTCATTTGGAATGGATCCACTGCAATATAATAATATCCCAATGATTCCTGACCATGTACAAGAAGCTTTGTAATATATGTATAGAAGTGGAGCCCAAGTTCAAGACAATCAAGAATATGTTCAGTACATTGAAGAAGGTGATAGTGCTAATGCTCAGTGGGGAGAGAAGACTACTATTGCTCAGAATCCTTTCTTCAGCCCCACAGTAGACCGGTCACTATAGGTCAAATAAAGAATCCCTGATGATGCAAAAGGGGAGGTCAGGCTAAGGAAAAGGAGATATAGAGAAGAAATGGAACAGAGTCCTAATTTTGAGCAATGGAGCCCAGAGTCCATATCCATCATCTTGCTTGCTTGGGATCAAGTCAAAAATAAGAAATCATACATAAGTAAATTGTATAGCAAGACTGAATGGGATAAAATGGAAAAGAGAGACACAGAAAGAAGGATTTTCTAGAGGAACAAAAAGGCAAATCTTCTCATTCCTGATGCTGTGGAACCATCTAAATACTTTCACAAGCCTTTCAGCTATTTTGAGAGACAAAAGGATAAGGCTGGAGCTACTAAGGCTAAGGTTACTGATGAAGCTGATAAGAAAGGAAAGAAGATAGCTGGAGATGAAGACATGTCGGCAAAGAAATACAGAGGCAGTGGAATTATGATAAGGGAACCTGAAACTTAAAATGTTTCAGGTTCTGCTTACAGGGCTAGGGATGAAACACTGTGTTTATATTGTTTAAACATTTATTCTCTATATGATTAAATAGAACAACCATTTGTTATTATCTGTCTAACTTATCATTTGCTATGATTTTGACTTATCTACTATATCATTTGATATGTCTATAATTTATTTGAATTCTGTTATGATGATGTGTTTTAAATATTTATAACATGAGTATGTTAGTGTATATATTGGCTTAGGTTTTCACTTCTTCAAATAGGGGGAGATTGTTGGGTCATTGATCCCAATGTCCTGAATTTAAAGAAGGACCAGCAAAACAATGTATAAACATGTTGTGATCTAACTTATGTTTAAGGTGAATGATTACAGTTTGTCCTGATAAGCTATGATGGGACAGGTAGCCTAAGTGGCTAAGACAGGTAAGTCCTTACCTAAGTGGTGGAAAGACAGATAGCTGTCTAAGTTCATAGGCATTCAGTGAAGATCAGTACCTCAACGCCAGATGACTTATAGCACTGAGTGAAGCCTATACAGTCAAAGCCACATAGTGGCAAGCTGAGAAAATGACTAAGTCCACAGGAGTTGAGTGAAGTTTACTCACTCAATGCCATACAACAAAATATTGTGAGACAGGCTAAAGAAGTAATAGCCTAAGTTGTAATGAGCTGAAATGTGGCCAAGTCCACAAGCGTTGAGTAAAATCAACTCACTCAACGACATGCTACTATAGAGAAATATGGCTAAGTGTTTTGGCGTTGAGTGATGAACACACACTCAATGCCATTCAGCAAAAAGGCTGTAAGTTGAACTGGTTGAACTAAGTTCAGAATTCGTCGAACTGAGTTCAGAGTTTGCCGAGCTCAGCTCACCATTCGTCGAGCTAAGTTCAGAGCTTGAGATTCAGAGTTCATCGAGCTCAGCTCACCTTTCGTCAAGCTTAGTTCAGAGCTTGAGATTCTCAGTTTGTCGAGCTCAGTTGAGAATTCGTTGAACTTAGTTTAAAGTTCGTTGAGCTTAGTTCACCATTCGTCGAACTCAGTTCAAAGTAAGACAGCCTAAGCCCAGTGGCCTTAAACACAAGAAAATTGGCCAAGGAAAAAAGCATTAAGTCACTCAACGCTCTCAACGCCTTAGTTGTAGAAAGATTTTGGCCATTCGTTGAGCAAAGCTAGCCATTCATCGAACTAAGTTCAGTTTGTCGAACTAAGTTCAGGATTCTGGCCAAGGAAAAAAGCGTTGAGTGAGGCGTGCTCACTCAACGCTCTCAGCGCCTTTATGTAGAAATGAGTTAAAATCAAATAGCGTTGAGTGAGACATGCTCACTCAACGCTCTCAAAGCTTTAGTTGCTGAAGAAGCAGAAATATGGCTAAGGCAGATGGCGTTGAGTGAGGGTTGTTCACTCAACGCTCTCAACGCCTAGAAATAGATTTATATTCTAAGTAGTTTTACATTGAGTGAAGGTTACTCACTCAATGCCAAGAGACAGTAAATCTGTCTAAATGTTTTGGCGTTGAGTGATGCTTACTAACTCAACGCCTATGCTAATGTTGCTTGATTTTTGGCTAAGTCCACAGCTGGTGATTTCATCAAGTCAACAAGCTAGTTGATGAGTCCATATTTTATACTTAATTTCGGACTCATCTGGGCTCATTTGCATGTCTTTGCACTACCATTCAGCGCCATTAGCACTCCTTTTGGTTCGCTGCGACATTCCACGTCTTGTGCACTTTATTAGCCTATTTCTGTGCGTGTGTGTATTTCCCTCTTGCTGTGCATTTTATATATTTCTGTGACTGCCATGATCGACAGTGCGTGCAGTTTTCCTGCAGCTTCGGTGATCGTGTGGGCGTCCTACTTAGGACTTTCACCATTTTTTGGCAAAGGAGTCAATGGTCGTGCGTTTTTACCTACGCACGACCATCGACCTCTTTGGCGCACGATCATCGGTCGTGCGCAGTCATGCCCTCTTTTCGAAAGTTCTGTCCTGCCATATCGCACGATCACCTGCTATACCGCACACGATCACTGCTCGTGCGTTGCCGATCGTGCGCAGTAGTGACCTCTTTTGTGCAAGTTCTGCCGCCATATCGCACGGTCACAGGCCATAGCGCGCACGACCACTGGTCGTGCGCCTGTGATCGTGCGCAGTATTTAATCCTGTTTTCTATAAATAGCGCAGGTCTTGCCCTAATCCGGAGATCGCCAAAGTCCGCCATTTTTCCGCCATTTTCGTCTCCAAGGAGGGTTTCCACCGTCCTCCTTCATCTTCCACCATAAGGAGGTGCTCCGGGCAAGCTTTCAACGCCAAATCATAGTCGGAGCTTCCTCTCGGCCTCCTCCTTCATCCTCGAGCTTCAAGGGAGATTTGACCTAGCTTCCTCCATCAAGCTAGGAGGAGTATGTGCTTCCATCTTCCGCAGCGTGATACGAAGAAGACGGGCCACTGGGAGTGAGTCAAAGCCTCCTCTACCCCGGACGCAGTTGAGGACCGAGCTTGGACTTGGATTGACAACCCGGGATTCCAACCGTGAACCCTCAATAAGGCTTCGGACCCGGTCGATTTCGCACACTCCTCTTATCTTGTTGTTAATAGCTTAGTTTAATTTCTATGTATTGATGAAGTATTTTTATTGATTAGCATTTTTCACTTATTCATGTCTATGTGAGTTATTGTGATTTTGTTATTATTGCTTGAGGTGCGCCATATTCCATCCTCCACCATCCACCCTTGCCGCACTAGCAATTGCTAGTGGCGTGCGTTGCGAAGAGGTGCTCACGACCCTCATTCCGCCATTCTAACCACCTCATCCGCTAGCCTACTCGTCCATCCGCCAAGCGATTCGGTGCATAGTGGCCCGTGTAGTTTCCATCCCGCCTGGCGAAGCATCGCATAGCGGCGTTGCATAGGAGTAGCTTGTAGATTTTACTTCCTGTTTCCGCAACAATCAAACCCCCCCCCCCTTTTTTGAGCCGACTCGAGGACTTCAATCTCAAGTCCTCCTCGACATTAACTCATCCCTTACTGTGTTCCTCAAGAGACCGACACTCGGGGATTTATTCCCAAACTTTATTACTTGTGCGACCGGTGCGCTTGCCGTATTTTCCACGCATCAAGTTTTTGGCGCCGTTGCCGGGGAACACAGTCGTGTGAGTTGCTGGAGAGGGAGACCTGAAATTGCTGTCCTTTTCCTTTGTAAATCGCTTTTGTTTTGTTCTTTTTCTGTTTAACTTTCCTTTTTCTTGTTTGTTTAGGCAAATGTAGTAATATATTGTTGGATTTTGTAATTAGCATAATTTATTTTGAATCTGCTATTTCGATACCATGTGGGGATATTCTTATGCCCAATGCCGTTGGTGTGGAAATTCCTCCCATGCTAGTCATGAATGCCCTACGAGAGATATTGAGCATAAGCCTCAGCGCACAATGCATGAGATGTTGTATTCGTACAGCCCTTCAAACACTGTGCCCCGAGCTTATGGTCACTTTTCCTCGCCACATACACCGTTCTCTTATGCTTCTCCGGTCTCACAAGGACCGCAAAATACTGGGAGAAAGTGTTTGTATTGTCGTAGAACAGATCATGTCCTGAAGGATTGTGTCGAGTACCTCCGTGTTATGGAAGAGGATGATGAGCCGGACATCCGGATCATCTCGACTCCTACCGTCAGTGGCACACCTTCATCGTCTGGTTGTGTGACCATGTCACCTTCATTTGTTGAAGGGAATGATGTGGATACAACCACCAGATGTGTGGCTGATCTAGGCTTCGATGTGGCTGAGCCCATCTCTTTTGTGCATACATCTCCAAGCGTGGAGCCGATTCTTTGTGAAGAACCTGCGCTTGACTTTTATCCAAGAAAAGTTCTTCCGCCTTTTGTGCATTCTACTTCAGTCGTCTCTTACGACATTTTCGACGATGCAACACAAGTTGAGGCTTGTGATACATGGATTGTTTCCACTCCCATGGAGGAGGACAACCTTCCTGGTGTCGAGGATATTCCCTCAGCACCAGAGGAGGAAGTCCAAGTCTTGGTGGAGGCCTCTATGGATCCTGCCGAGCCTTGTTGCATTGTCGACGACGCCGACAATATTTTTCTACCTCAGCCTTTGGGGAGTGAGACCGGGACCACTCCCCCGATTATTTCCTTATGTTCTTCGTAACTTTTATTACTTGATCCCCCTTCTTTATCTGAGCCTGTGCAGGTGGAATCTCCACGGGTATGTGAGGTTGTCGATGCGCCTGGCATTTTTGCCGCTGCCGTCGCTTCCTACGAACCTGTGGTGGACGATACCTTGCTAGGCAAGGATATTTTTTGTGGTGGGATGAGTGAGGACCAGGCCTCCTCATCTTACTTCCTATTCCCTCTACCTGCGAGGAGCAGGTATGATTATTTAGGCAGAGGGGTAACTGTGCTATCGCCGTATCGGTACTTGTTACCGACACGGATATTAGGACAGTTGCCCGTGCACTTTTCTTTTCATAGGCCCATTAGCTAGAACTGTATAGAATTTAATAAGTCGTGCTGGGATGACAATAACCCCAGTAGTTATCTTATATTTTCTGCATTTTCTTTCTTTTTGTATATTTTTCTTTTGTTTTTGCGGAGCTCACCCCTGCAGGTATTCATGGAAACTACGCATTGGCGGGGTTGTGATTCTTCGTTTGGCGGGCCTGCTTCTACTTTTCATGCGTCTTCTGGTATGCTCACTAGCTGAGCATTGGGTAACCTCTTCCCTTAGCTCTTTTTGATTTAAATTTCTATATCAATTGATGTGTTGTTTAGTTTAAGTCTAGGGGAGAGTTAGTTTACCTTTCGCACGCACACATTTCATGTGCATACTAGAAGCTTTTATAGTTATTATTTTGTTTAGTTCATTTCTTGCACACCACTGCACCCACATGAGCGCGTGCTTAGCTATTAGCGTGCCGCGAGTTAAACTCATTTCTTTTGTTTGATTTGGAAAAATTATTGTGCTAGTTTAGGATTGCACGATAGAGTAAAATGTTGGCCTTGCTGTGTTCCTAGTCAATTGCTCTCGTTTTGTGTAGAAATATGTGTAGATTTAATTTTTCTGTATGCTTATAGTTTTATATTTTTCTATTTGTGTAAAGACATTTTATTCTACTCAAAAGTTGGTGAATCCGGTGTGAATCAAACGGTAGTGTAGGAATGTGTGTAGCCGCTACTAGACTTGTTTTGCTCGAGTCGGGAGGAAGGATTATCTTTCTCAGTGGCTAAGAACTTACCCCAAGCTACTCTCGAAGCATGGGTATATGGTTACTCAAGCGCGAGTGTGATGTAGGCCATCATTTTGGCCCGGTTGAGCTTTGTACCGTTCCTAACGTCATATCCTCGCTAAACCCCGTTGTGCCTACCCTTCTTTTGATTCAGCTCCACCATTATTTCACCAAAGCTTCATAGCCGATCCTAGTCGCACACCCAAATCGAGCTATAGTATTTTTCATTTTATGTTGGGATATTGATGTGGTGATACTATTTGTGAAAATGTGGAAATGCCCCCAAGTTTTATTTGCTGAAATTGTATATTGTGAAAAGAAAAAGTTTACAAAGAAAAAATTATACAAAGAAAATGAGAAAAAAAATGATGAAAGAAAAAGTTTAATTGAAAATCTTTTGGAGATGATTTTGGTTTGTAGTAGGCGATGCACACACCCATGTTGCAAAAATCAAGTCTGGGGGTGTGGTGCACCTGGTTATATTGTGGTTTGTTGAGGGATTCTTTTAGGCTAGCTCATTTGGGTTAGGTGCATAGCCATTCCTTTTATCATTGCTTACCTCACCATAACCCAAGCCCCATGATTCTCCTAAAGTCCTACGGATTTGCGCTTGAGTCTAACTAGTGCCGTGGAGAGAGTGTGAACGGGCAAGCGTATGGTCCCCGACATTGGTGGATTCCTTTGGAGGTGATCTTGAGCCCCGATCTTTGGCAAAGCTCACCTTAGTGGCTAGTCTACTTTCTTCCTATGCGTGACCGGATGATTCACCGTGATTCTATTTTTGAGTAGTAATAACTTGTTGATACACATTGTGGAAAATATAAACTATTTTGCATATTTAGAAATTTCTTCTATTGTATTTTTATGCACGCGGGCATGTGACTTCGCATGGTACTCTGTTCTGCAATTTCATTGTTAGCTAGTTCTTTTTCCTTGTCTGCTTAGGTTGTGTTTGCTCGGGACGCACAAACAGTTAAGTCTGGGGGTGTGATGAGTCCATATTTTATACTTAATTTCGGACTCATCTGGGCTCATTTGCATGTCTTTGCACTACCATTCAGCGCCATTAGCACTCCTTTTGGTTCGCTGTGAGATTCCACGTCTTGTGCACTTTATTAGCCTATTTTTGTGCGTGTGTGTATTTCCCTCTTGCTCTGCATTTTATATATTTCTGTGACTGCCATGATCGACAGTGCGTGCAGTTTTCCTGCAGGTTCGGGGAACGTGTGGGCGCCCGACTTAGGACTTTCACCATTTTTTGGCAAAGGAGTCAATGGTCGTGCGTTTTTACCCACGCACGACCATCGACCTCTTTGGCGCACGATCATCGGTCGTGCGCAGTTATGCCCTCTTTTCGAAAGTTCTGCCCTGCCATATCGCACGATCACCTGCTATACCGCGCACGATCACTGCTCGTGCGTTGCCGATCGTGCGCAGTCATGACCTCTTTTGTGCAAGTTCTGCCGCCATATCGCACGGTCACAGGCCATAGCGTGCACGACCACTGGTCGTGCGCCTGTGATCGTGCGCAGTATTTAATCCTATTTTCTATAAATAGCGCAGGTCTCGCCCTAATCCGGAGATCGCCAAATTCTGCCGTTTTTCCGCCATTTTCATCTCCAAGGAGGGTTTCCACCGTCCTCCTTCAACTTCCACCATAGGGAGGTTCTCCGGGCAAGCTTTCAACGCCAATTCATAGCCGGAGCTTCCTCTCGGCCTCCTCCTTCATCCTCGAGCTTCAAGGGAGATTTGACCTAGCTTCCTCCATCAAGCTAGGAGGAGTATGTGCTTCCATCTTCCGCAGCGTGATACGAAGAAGACGGGCCACTAGGAGTGAGTGACAGCCTACTCTACCCCGGACGCAGTTGAGGACCGAGCTTGGACTTGGATTGACAACCCGGGATTCCAACCGTGAACCCTCAATAAGGCTTCGGACCCGGTCGATTTTGCACACTCCTTTTATGTTATTGTTGATAGCTTAGTTTAATTTCTATGTATTGATGAAGTATTTTTATTGATTAGCATTTTTCACTTATTCATGTCTATGTGAGTTATTGTGATTTTGTTATTATTGCTTGAGGTGCGCCATATTCCATCCTCCACCATCCACCCTTGCCGCACTAGCAATTGCTAGTGGCGTGCGTTGCGAAGAGGTGCTCACGACCCTCATTCCGCCATTCTAACCACCTCATCCGCTAGCCTACTCGTCCATCCGCCAAGCGATTCGGTGCATAGTGGCCCGTGTAGTTTCCATCCCGCCTGGCGAAGCATCGCATAGCGGCGTTGCATAGGAGTAGCTTGTAGATTTTACTTCCTATTTCCGCAACAATCAAACCCCCCCCCCCCTTTTTGAGCCGACCCGAGGACTTCAATCTCAAGTCCTCCTCGACATTAACTCATCCCTTACTGTGTTCCTCAAGAGACCGACACTCGGGGATTTATTCCCAAACTTTATTACTTGTGCGACCGGTGCGCTTGCCGTATTTTTCACGCATCACTAGTCAACATATTTCAAATAAGTGGCGGGAGGGCTACAGTACGCGACAAAGGTTGCCGCAGACCTACTGTACGACAGTTGGCATTAAAGTAAAATTGTAGAAAGCACAAAAAGTGTGGGACCCACTGCAAAAGAGTCATTGGGTTTCAATAAATAAAAGGAAGTGTTCTTTACAGGAGGATACCTACTGATAGTAGTTCTTCTTCTCTGCCATTATTGTGGAGCAAAAGAACTGGAAGCTCAAGTTAGAAAGACAAAGAGCAAGTTAGTTGTTGAGATCAACATCATCAATGGCAAGATTGTTATGCCGTCTTCATCTGCACCAGCTAGCAAGCTCAGGGTGTTTCTTTGAGAAAGAGATAGCAGCAAGAGCCAAACCTTTTCTGTATGAGCTTCACAAATCCAGCCAATAATTTCTAAAGAACATACATTTTAGAAGCTGTGAAGAAGAAGTTGGAGCTGAGCAGTTAGCTCAGTTCAGAAAGGAGCAGAGAAACAGATCTGTTAGTTACTTCCAGCATAAGCCAAATCTTCCACATTATTATTGATGTGAAGAAGAGAGAGTTGAACCGTTGGTTCAGTTCAAAATGAGGCAGAATAGTATTTTGCAAGTTTCTTCCAGTTCAAGTGCATAAACTTATTGTTGTGAAGTAGTTAGGACTAAGGTACACTTAGTCCAGTAAAGTTGACACAGGAAAACTCTCATGTTTTCATAGTGGGGGGCTGAGTCTAACTCACCCAAGGCTGATTGTCATAGAGGAATTTCTCTTGTGTTCAATCAAGAACCACATCACCTCATTTCCATCTTGTAGGATCCTTCTAGATTTGAGCTGTAGGAGTGCTGCAGCACTCTGAGAGTAGGGCCTAGTGCCTGAAATTGTAGGGTTGAAAAGCCTGAGTTGTTGTATCTAAGAGCCAACCTTAGAGGGGGGTGAATAAGGTTTGAAGCATCATGTGAAATTTTAATATAATTTGTTCCAGCAAGTCGAGTTTTTGAAGCTACCGTTGGGCGTAAGGAATTTAATGTGCGGCGGTAAGTCTATGAACTCGTTTCCTGTTCAAATTTACTTGTACACCACACACCAGAAATTAAACTAACATTCACAGCAGAATCGTTGAAGCAATAATATAGAAAATATATTTCATTCCAAGAATTAACAGAAATGGTTTTACAATTACAAGCTTGTGATCCCTGTGACGCCGAGGATCAAAGGCGGTAATAATGAAAGCTCTTTTATTTTCTATATAGACCTGCTCCACGGACCGGTTGGCTCCCTCCTTTTCCCTCCAAGAAAAGTCTTCAAACCGACTCTTTACCTCCTCACAAGGAAGGGTCTTAGAGCCCCGCTAGATCCTCCGATTTAGACGTCCCTATCCCCAAGACGATTTATCGCGGAATCCTACCCGGATTCTGAAGACCCTTACCGGTCAATTTTCCTCTCCAGAAGATTTAGAAACAAACGAAAAAGTACAAGAGTAAAAGATGTAAATAATCTAAAGGATGAATTTCTCCCTCTTGAAGACTTCTCCGTTGAGCGATATGCGGCCGGTGCTTGAGATTTTCGTTTGCTCGCAACCGGTCAATTCTTTATAGTCGATGTAGATCATGGATCTCTGGAGTTCTTCGTTCACTAATGGGAGGGAGATGACTCTCTTATTATACAACTAAGACTTTTGGAACGGTGTGCAAGAAGGCGGCAGAACCCTAGAATTCACGTACTCCAATCCTTCAATCAGAATCACTCAACAAGCACAGAAACCAAGGTGGCCTTTTATACGTCTTCATGAAAATAGGCTACCGTCGGTGGTAACGCTAGCGCCCGACGGTAGATTGGCGCGCTTATTGTGTCAGCTATCCTCTAAATCTGGAAAGAAATATTCAAAATGAATATTTGCCGTTTCAAATGTGCTAGTGCCACATGGTTATAGCTTCCTCCGCGTGGTAATGTTGGACGCAACGATTCGAGAACAGTCGTGTCAAGTCGTCGAGAGGCTACCACGGAGTGGTAGGGCTAGCGTCGATTTCTTCAAGAGCGCTAAGTCCAAATAATTCATTTCAGTAGCGCCTGCGATAGTACTAGCGCTAAACGGTAGGTCAGTAGCTTGATGAACCTGGTTCGACGCTCGTCGAGCAGATAGCGCGGGGTGGCCTTGCAATAGTCTAGCAGCTCGATGAACCCGGTTTGACGCTCGTCGAGCGGATAGCGTGGCACGGTAAGTGGTAGCGCTTGGCGGTAGCATCCAGTCAAACGCCACTGTCTCGACGCACTCAACACTTTTCTTCTCACTGCTCTCAACACGGTGTTGAGTGAGCTAGCGTGACGCGGTAACAGCTAGCGTTGTACGATAGCTTCCCGAGCGCCATGTCAAACTAATCCATTGGGCTAGCGCAGGCGGTATTACTAGCGCTTTCTGATAGCTTCCTGAGCGCCATGTCCATTTAATTCCAGCTACTGCCCAGCGGTAACTTCTAACACCCGGTGGTATCTCTATAAGAGATTTTCTTTCCTTGTACCTGTCAACCTGCACACTCTATCAACACAAGACGTGATCAAATATAACCTTGAAGTTGATATTCTCAAACACAAGGAATGTGAAACATCGGTCCAACAAACTCTCCCTTTTGATATTATCAACTTCCGTTAATGAGAAATAATAGAGATAGAGTGCATATAAAGAATACAAGTTATAGACTATCATCAGGTTACAGCAGGTTCTCTATATGGTTTCCCTACACGCAGGTTCTCTATATGGTATCCCTACACGCGCTCCCCCTATCTACATGTTCGACATGCTCCCCCTATCTATGTGCACTCCCCCTACATGTGACCTCTCCTAATCAAACACTCAAGAGCGTAGAGCGTACTCATGAACATTTTATTCTCCCCCTTTGATAATATCAAAAGGGTGGGCAAGGCCGACCAGACATGTAGGATGAAAAATAGTAGAAATGATGAGCGTTTAGACAAATATCATGTAGTTCACACACAAAGGTAAAGATAAACATGACATGTATAGAGGTGACTCAACAAAAATGCATATCAGAGAATTTCAAGCACATGAGTCACACATTGGAGCAAAGTACACAGACATAGAATGGTTCGGTTTTATAGAGTTAATATGTATTGGACAACACAAACTATACTAGGCACACAATGAGTACGACTACAATGTTATGAGAGTTATGAATTAAATCAAGTTAAAAACATTGTAAGCATCATGAGTGTAAATCATGTGCTAGTATGTATTGTGCTAAAGGCAGATAGTGTAGTTTCAGTCCAATTCTTATGTATGGAAGTCTTAGATAAGGCAATGAAGTGTAAGTGTAGCATCAATAGAGAGAAAATACTAAGTAGAAATAGAATATGTTACATGTTTTATCTCGATCTTTGAAATGCAAACACAAGAGAAATAAAGTGAATGATCACGTCATATATCTATCTATGTCATATCCAGATTTGAATAAGGGGCACTGGGCTTAAGTTTGGGTCTATGCACAAGATCGAAATGACTCTTTGAACTAAGGTGCTCAGCCTCACAATGCCCATAAAGACTTATCAGGAGGGATGAGTAGTACTTGGGGGTCCTTGACCGCACATTTGATAGCTTGCACAATTTGCTTTTTAGTTTACTTTGAGCTATCACTTTTTTACATATTTTTGAGTTCAAGTGCCCCAAGTCAATCAAAATCTATCCACTTAGATAGATACACTTTAACTTGTATACATAAGACCTTAGCACTAGAGATTTTGCCCACAGTTTTAATCATTATACAAGCACATATGTATCGTGATATTGATTATTCAAAGTATTTCTAACGTGTTAAGGTACAACGTCACAAGTTATAACATGTAAATCTACCATTTGTCTTGAGTGCTTCGTCAGCGATGTGTGGAACGTGTGAAGTCATTCCCACATCTAAATCCTCACACATACTTAGAGGCATAGTCAACAGCACTAACTCATCTTATCGCACTTAATAGCTATGCACTTATAGATTTAGCCCACTATGATCGGAGGACAATGCTTGCATAGATTAAAAATCTGAACTCAAAACATTATACGTATGTGTTATGGTCTTAGTTGCAGTCATGTGAGCCCTTTAAAGAGAAAAGAGAAAAACTTTTTGTTCTTTTAAATCATTTTATAATTTTATATATATATATATATATATATATTTATATTTAACACAAAAAATAAAAATAAAACTTGTGTTTTTCTAAAAACATGAAGGCTCAAAAATATATGATGCAAACACAAGATAGCATGATAAACTATTGTGCATGAATATAATGTACATGATAGGTGAAATAATGTTCATGCAATGGATATGTGAATCCTGAGTAAGCCCAATTATTCAATACCTAGGCTATATGTCTACACTCTAGCCCTGTACTAAGTGACGGATGAGCATGAGGGGCTTTATACAAGTCGTAGGTTAGGGTGTTAATCCCATGTAGACACATAAGAACCCACTCAACCTAACACGCTTTCCCCCCAGCGCCACACAAGGACCTACTGTAACCCTACTCGGTTAAGGACAAGAAGTGATTTACAGGTTAGCGTTTCAAAGCACACACACCTACGCCCGCTAGTATGAGACACGACACAGTGACATGTGTTATTGATGGTATTACCAGAGGAGCTAGGACACCATGTCTAAGAAACTACTGCAAACAGTAATAGTTTCGCGTCGTGGTAGCATCGGGATATATAAGTTACGGGTTAGATTTAATCCCGCACGCCTGGATGTTTTCTTTCTTTACTGTCGACGCTTCTTTTTCCCTGTAGCACTTCTTCACAGCTTTAGGTTCTCTTCCTCACTCTCTCTCTCTCTCTCTCTCAAATTTCTTGTAATTTATATGTCAGATCTAAAGGATTTGACTCTTCGCATTTTTGAGCACGATATAAGACGACTTTCAGATGTTTGTCAGTTGGTTCTTCAATTTTTGCTCTGGATCACTTCTGTTTCTCATAGATCCAGCTTGTGTATGCTCGGATCATGTGTTTTTTGTTTTCAAATTGCAGATTTACAAAAAAATTCCGTCTTTTGGTACGATCCAGAGCCGAATTTTTATCCGTGTAGCTATCCGCGAGAGATCCATATTTGCCCCCCCCCCCTTTTTTTAACAGATCCTTTTTCTTTTCTTAGATCTACTGGTCATAGTCATGAATCTTCATTTTTTATCAATAAAAAATGAAGATAACACATTATTGCCCGCGGTAGGTTCTAGTGACCGGTCTCGAAAAGAAATCATTAGTTTTTTTGTTTTTGTGTATTCGCTGCTGATACGGTTTTTTGTGTTTGGTTCTTTCAGGAAATGGCTTCATCGAGCTCCCAGTCTGCACGCCGTAGTTTTTCAAAGAGGCCCAGGGTGCCGGTCTCCACCTACCCAGCCATAGATGAAGTTACTGTGAGCATTCCAATGATCATAGATATTGATGATCAGTATACTCATATCTATGAGTACTTGGAGGGATCTGGTGTACTTGCAGTGATCTCATCTGGTTCTCCATTCTCCTCTGCCCTTACTCGATAATTCTACAATAACCTTCGGGATCCTTCTCAGTTACGCCTCAATGGGGGTGTCCAATTATGCATTGGCACCGAGATATTCACAATAACCCATACGGATCTCAACACTATATATGTTTGGACCCCCAACTATCCAATCCTTGACATCATGGAATATTTTAGAACTACTAGGGACTGGAGGGAGATGAATGAGGTTCTTCACGGTGTGGAGGGGTGTTCAGATATCTTCACCTCAATAGACACTCTCACTCCCAACGCTCGCATTATCCAGGATATCCTACATCATTTCCTCATTTTCAAGGGTGGGGAAACTAGGAAGGTCACGACCCAGCTATCGATGGTGACGTATTGTATCCTGGCCCAGAAGTCCTTCAGCGTCTCAGATCTCATACTTTCCATGATGCGCTACACTTTTCTCCATAAAATATCCTGATCGCCAGCGGGTGAACATGCTGCCTCTAGGTGGTGTCATCCAGAGCATCCTGGCAGAGAAGTACCCGGCTATTGACTAGACTGCCTACCCCATAGATAGCTTCCCACAGATCTATAAGGTAAGTGAGATTCCTTCTTCCTCATAGGCACGAGCATCTACATCGCAGCCACTAATGCACTGCTCAGGGTCCCTCAGGGAAACTAGCCGGGACATCTACGGCCTGGTGGAGGAGCAAGGTAAGGAGATTAAGCAGACAATGAAGGAGGTGAAAGGGATGAAAAAGATGCTTAGAAAGATTATGGGGAAGCTCAATATTTCTCCCACCTCTTCAGAAGAGTAGCGGCTTATGTGTATTGTTTATGTTTTTATCAGTTATATTTTGTTATGTAATTAATAGGTGACCCCCCAAACTCTGTTAATATTGGTTTATCATGTGATGTGTTCCGTGCAACCACCGTACTCGTTGTGATTTTCTGATATCATGCTCTAATTTATTTAATATTGTCGTCTTATCGTGCCAGCTCACAAAAAATACCAACAAAAGGAGATATCCTGCACGCTAGACTAAAGAATATTTTCCAAAAATAATTTAGTGAGCATATCGTGAAGTACAAGAAAAAAAATAATGAAATAAAAAAATGAACATATCATGGTGTAAATTAACGAGTGGTTTTGGTTTGATTATTTTCTACACCACGCAATTCGTGGATACTAATGAATAAGAGATTTAGGTATCCAAAAGGAACCAGGGGTGGCGGTTCCTTTGGGTACCCAAACATAGCGTGGTACACCTTGCGAAGATGGCGGTGAATGGGCCCTTTTGAGTGGAATGGGTGCGCTATTTTTAATGATGAGCCTCCATGCATACTTTGGTTTAAGGTTATTTATATGTTGCAAATTTCATTCTAGAATTCTATGAGTCTGTATATGATGATCTAGATAATATTGCGTTGGAGGATTAACTATCTTGAAGTTGTTCTTTAAGTCAAGATTATTTCTCTTAACATTAGGACTCATAGTATAATAGTTTTTGACCGGAAATATACATTTATTTGTTTTTGGGTTGGGAGATATTCGTTTTTCAAAGTGAGATCTATTTCTATAGTCACGAGTTTCACTTGCACAAGCTTGCGATTTCCTACTCCCTTTGATTACCTTAGCCTATAGATGGTGTTCTATATTCAACATGCTTTTGGGTTTTACATGCAGCTTAGGAGTTAGGCTTTGCAAGTTTTTAAGTAGTGTTTCCTTAAGCATATTGATTTTTATAGTTAGCTCTTTGTTCTTCAGTTTGAGGTTATGTCTAGCTTCATTGTATGCGATTGTGTTGTTTTTGAGAGTGGTGACAATAGATTCGATATGAGCATTATACTTACTCCTAAAATCATCGAATGTCTCGTTCATCTCTTCGATTTCAACTTTATAATTTTTGCATTCAGTAGTCACTTTTTAATGATGAGTTCTCTAGACATAATTTATCGTTTTGTTCCTTTGTAAAATGAAGCTCTTGTTCAAGAACCTTATATTCTCCTTTTAATTCATTATAAGTTATACAAGGTGTAGACATGTTATCTAAAGAGCAGTTGGGAGGACAAGTCACATCAACGGTAGATTATACATTAGCATTTGCTTTTAAGAGGTTGTTTTTCAAATGTAGTTTTGAATTAATACTTTTCAGTTTCTTAATTCTACGTTTAGCCGCATCTAGCATTTTCAATGTAGAAATAGAATTGCATATAAGAAGGGAATTTATTTTTCTTACAGTGCTCTTGGATAAGGCATGATTTGAACACAAGGTTCCTCTGTCATCTTCCTCTTGGTTTTCCTAATCAGATGATATGTTTTCATCTTCCCTTCCGCTTGATGTGTTTGTCCTGTCTTCCTCTAAGAGCAAGTCTCCATTTTGTCCATCACTTGGATTCATGAGAAATTTCTCGGAATCAATATCTGTAGAGGAAGAACTATAAGTATATTCAAGAAATTCCCATATAACATAGGCAGTAGTGAATGTATAGATAAGTTTAAAAATTTCTTGATCAAGCCCACAAAACAAACTATTCATAGCTTTGGCATTTATATGACACTCGTGCTTAGTTAAGTTATTTGAGGGCTTGGTACACGTTATGTTCTAAACTTTAATATCTAATAACATGAGAAATTTATTCATTAGTGTTCTCCACTCATTATAGTTCACTCCTGTAAATAGAGGTGGTGCTAACGAATTTTCAGTGTACAATTTTTCATCCCCACTGGTCGATTCAAGATCAGGGTTGTCCATTATTCCAGGTGGTGAAATCGTTTTTGGAATAACCAGCCTCTGATACCACTTGTTGGATCTAGTGGCCAACCTTAGAGGGGGGTGAATAAGGTTTGAAGCATTATGTGAAATTTTAATATAATTCGTTCCAGGAAGTCAAGTTCTGGAAGCTACCGCTAGGCGTTAGGAATCTAACGCGCGGCGGTAAGTCTATGAACTCGTTTCTTGTACGAATTTGCTTGTACACAACACACCAAAAATTAAACTAACATTCACAGCTGAATCGTAGAAGCAATAATACAGAAAATATATTTCATTCCAAGAATTAACAGAAAATGGTTTTACAATTACAAGCTTGTGATCCCTGTGACGTCGGGGATCGAAGGAGGTGAAATGAAAGCTCTTTTGTTTTTTATACCGACCCGCTTTACGGACCGGTTGGCTCTCTCCTTTTCCCTCCAAGAAAAGTCTTCGAGCCGACTCTTCACCTCCTCACAAGGAAGGGTTTTAGAGCCCCGCTAGATCCTCTAATCTAGACGTCCCTATCCCTAGGATGATTTATAGCAGAATTCTACCCAGATTCCGACGACCCTTACCGGTCGATTTTCCTCTCCAGAAGATTTAGAAACAAACGAAAAGTACAAGAGTAAAAGATGTAAATAATCTAAAGGATGAAGTTCTCCCTCTTGATGACTTCTCCATTGAGAAATCTGCGGCCGGTGCTTGAGATCTTTGTTTGCTCGTAACCGATCGATTCTTCATAGTCGATGTAGATCTTAGATCGCCGGAGTTCTTCGTTCACTAATGGGAGGAAGACGACTCTCTTCTTCTTCTACAACGGAGACTTTTGGAACGGTGCGCAAGAAGGCGGTCGGACCCTAGAATTTACGTACTCCAGTCATTCAATCAGAATAGCTCAACAAGCACATAAACTAAGGCGGCCTTTTGTACGTCTTCAGGAAAATAGGCTACCGTCGGCGGTAAGGCTAGTGCCCGGCGGTAGGTTGGCGCGCTTGTTGTGCTAGCTGTCCTCTAAATCTTGAAAGAAATATTCAAAATGAATATTTGACCTTTCAAATATGCTAGCGCCATGCGGTTACAGCTTTCGCCACGTAGTAATGTTTGACGCAATGATTCGAGAACAGTCGTGTCGAGTCGTCGAGAGGCTATCGCAGAGCGGTAGGGCTAGCGTTGATTTATTCCAGAGCGCTAAGTCCAAATAATTCATTTTAGTAACGCATGAGGTAGTACTAGCGCTAGGCGGTAGGTCAGTAGCTCTATAAATCTTGTTCGATACTCGTCGAGCGGATAGCGCGGGGCGGTAAGTGGTAGTGCCTGGCGGTAGTCTAGCAGCTCGACGAACCTGGTTTGATGCTCGTCAAGCAGATAGCATGGGGCGGTAAGTGGTAGCACTTGGCGGTAGCACCCAGTCAAACGCAACTGTCTCGACGCACTCAACGCTTTTCTTCTCAACGCTCTCAACATAGCATTGAGTGAGCTAGCATAGCGCGGTAATAGCTAGCGCTATCTGATGCGCCATGTCAAATTAATCCATTGGGCTAGCGCGGGCGGTAGACTAGCGCCTTCTGATAGCTTCCCGAGCATCATGTCCATTTAATTCCAGCTACCGCCCAGCGGTAACTTCTAACGCCCGGCGGTATCTCTAGAAGAGATTTTCTTTCCTTGCACCTGTCAACCTGCACCCTCTATCAACACAAGACGTGATCAAATACAACCTGGAAGTTGATATTCTCAAACACAAGTAATGTGAAACATCGGTTCCAACATGAGTTATAGGCCTAAGAGATAAGGCTGAGGTAGGTGGTTTGAGGACCACTGAGCTGTAGGAGCACTGCAGGGCTCTAAGGTAGGAACCTTTGGGGTTCTGAGGGAGGGTTTTTGAAGAGAACCTGAGTGTAAGGCTGAGGGCCTGAGGTATAAGCTCTTTAGAGCATTTTGGAGAAATGCTTATTCCAACAAGGCAGTTGGATAGGTGGGAGGGAAAGTGGATGTACCCAGTTGGGGAACCACTATAAATATTTGTGTGCTTTGCTGTGTTGTTTTCTTTGTGCAGGGTAAATCATCTTAAAAGCATAAATTAACCAACCACTCAAGCAGCAAACTAAAAGAAAAGAACTAATAAAGAGACCAATAACCTATTCCCCCCCCCCTCTAGGTCATTTAGCTATCCTTGAAATTAAAGACTTTCACATTCAATCCTATTCAAGGTTAAAAAATTCTGATTATGAATCAATTGATGAATAATTAATTTGAAAATATGGTTCAAGCCTAGAAGCTCTAAAAAATAGTAAGATGCTTACTAAAAGGTAGGCTGAGGAGATTGAACTCCTAAAGCTGACAAAATCTCAGCTTTGTGATAAGTTAGAAAAGGTCATTCTCATAAACTCTAAGCTAATAGAGCTTAATAAAATAATTAATGGTCAAATAGACCTTTTGGTTTAGCAAGGAAGGACCATCAAAGCTTAAGAAAGGCATCTCCTCAAGATGAGGAAGACTGAGTTCTCCTCTAATGGTATACAAAAGGAACTGCCTTAGAAAGAATAGAGGGATGTTGGCCCAAGTACATATAAGTCTCCCCGGGTAAAAATGTAAATTGGAAGTTATGAACCATTTATATTTGATATCCCAGCTCCAACTCTCAAAGGCAAGAAAAAGGTCATTTGTCAAGGGTCTATTCCTAAGACAAATTCAGTGGATGTGCCAACCATCTACCATCATGCACACAGCCACATGATTGCTCTATGAAATGAAAATAATGCTAATTCCTACCTTTCTGAATATAAGCTTACATATCATAAATCTAAAAGTTTTCAGAAAAAGGTATAATGGATATGAGTGTTGGTTCTGTGGCAAGGTGGGTCATTTTGCCTTGGACTATTGGTATAATCCAAAAGTGCCACATGCTAGGAAAATTAATTCAGCAAATCATTCAATCACTCAGAACTCTGCATTCAAAGCTAACAGGAAACTAGGCCCCCAAATTCAATCGGACTCCTAAGGTAAACTAAATCTTTCTTGTGGGATAGTTCAAGTACCAGTCATATGAAAATATGGTACTTGGATAGTAGATGTTCTAGATATATATTTGGAATAGGAAGCCTTCTAAAGAATGTTGTCCCAATAGAGAATAGTCCAAAGGTTACCTTTGGAGGTTTAGATAGGATTTGATCAATATCACCTATATCATTTTTATCATCTTGTGTCACAAAATGGGATGGGTCATTATCGTTTTTATCCGCGTAATTGTCTGGACAGTACTAGACATTATTTCAATAATGGCCACTTAAGTTAAATTTCTCTCTAATATAAAATTATAGCCATTGGATCAAAAATTGATCACTTACCCAGGTACACCGACCTTCACCTTCTAAAACTTTCTAGATATATATACTCTTTTTAGTGCCAATATGTTTAGGTTTAAACATAAGCACATTTACCTTAAATCCCATCTTGTGCTCTCCATCTCTCATGACCACTTCAAATGACAAGGCTTCCACTGAAATGGCTCCCAAAGTAGAAGACTATCTGTATGAGTAAAGTGAAGTTGTCAGGCATCGACTTCTGAATGCCCTAGAAGAGATTAAGTTAGTTCTAAAATAGCAGGATGTCGTCTGCCTAGAGTTTGTGCTGTCAAAGTTAATTTTGATTCTGAAGAAGTAAGTGCTAGAACACAATCTAGAAAATCTATCAAGTGCAAGATAGGTGGAGTAAGTGTAAAAATCAGCCCAAAAAGACTAGCCAATGCACTGCGCTTTCCTCCTGTTGTTGAGGAGATTCATAAAGAAATCACAAGACAAGATACCGTAGATACTCTAGATTGGTGTGAGTATTCTAGAAAGCCCTATAGATCCCTAGAAAGGAAGTATTTTAATCAGAAAGGGAAGCTCTTGGCTGATATCATTAAAAAGGCCCTCCTCCTATATAAGGTAGGGTCGCATGAAAGAATTTTAAAGTATATGTTTGAATTAATGAGCAGGGTAATTCTGATGAAGAAAACAAATTAGGCACAAATAGTTTTTCAGAGAATTCAGGAGAGTATATAAGTTCCTAATCTTGGAAGGATCTTTTCTCTATACCTACTGACTGCCTATCTAGATAACTTCATCAAAAAGCAAAGTACAAGGATCCACCATATGAGGAGAATGGATATCAAAATTCCCGAAGATATGAGAAAGTCCTGTCAAAATCTCCAAGGGAAAGGAAAAGTCAAAGTCATAAGAAGGGAATTAGATTATTGCAGAATCTGGTAGAGTGGAAGATTCTCCTTCTAAAGAAGTGCTTCGGGAAATAAATCTACCGAGGAAGGAGATCGATAAGGAGAGAGGAGTAAACAAATCCATGACCCCAATCTGACAACCTCAAATGATATGGATCTTTAACTTCATGATGTTAGTGTTCAAGTTGATAACTTTATTATTTATATATAAAAGGGTGATTTAGCTGACGGGAGGTTGAAGAGAAACTTCAAGAGCAAATTCCCACATATGTTTTTCTGCCAATTGATAAGGTGGCTATAGTCACTTTGAACCAATTCTTAGATGATGATGTTGAAGGGCTTGGGAAGTGGTGTTGGTGTTGAGGGGAAGACTCACACTGAGCTCCATTCTCCAAAACTCATGTTTATATCTCAAAAGGCTGAGGATGTAGCTCACTTTGAGTTGGCAATCCAAGAATACCTAAGTAAGCCCATGGTCAAGTTACTGCCATCTACTGAAGAAGCACCACAACCCTCAGTACCTTCAACATCTCAACGCCCTTCTGATACATCATGCTCCATCCTTATTGCTTTAAAACTTATGTTAGATGAGCAGAACTGTTGGGTACATTGACCACAATGTCCCAGATTTGAAGAAACACCACAAGTCAACAATATACACAATCCTGTATTTGATATTTGTCTAAGATGACATGTGCAGGGTATTGGTAATTATGTGATTAGATAGGCTGAGAGTATCAGAAGTTTGGTTGGAAAGAAGTCAGCCTAGTAACGGAAGACAGGAAATTGCCTAAGTACAGAAGAGTTGAGTGACTACACATCACTCAATGCCAAATGCTAAAAAGCATTGATAGTATAACCCTTACTCAAAGCCTCAATGGAGAAGCTCTAAAATCTGGCTAAGTACAAAAGCATCGAGTGAAGGACTTACACTTGACGCCTTCTCAATGAAAGGTTGTTAAGAACAAATGTGTCGAGTGAAGGACTTACACTCGACGTCATCACTCTAAAATCTTGCTAAGTACAAATGCGTCGAGTGAAGGACTTACACTCGACGCATTCTCAAAGAAAATCTTCTACGTACAAAATTGTCGAGTGAAGGACTTACGCTCAACGCCTCCTTAAGAAAGGCTGTTAAGTATAGTTGCGTTGAATGAAGGACTTACACTCAACGTCTTCTCAAGGAAATCTGGCTAATTACAAATGCGTCAAAGGAAGGACTTACACTCAATGCCATCTCAGTAAAGGGGTTAAAGGACAAATGCATTGAGTTAAGAACCTTCACTCAACGCCTCTGCGTCAGGCCAAAATTAACTAAGTATAAAAGCACCGAGTGAAGGTCATTCACTAAATGTATTTGGAGTTATCTGTCAAAGCCAAAATTCATCGAGACATATGGGATAACTCGATGCTTGTATAGACTCAAGAGTTATTCTAAGTCAATTAGCGTTGTGTCAAGTCTTCTAACGACATCCTTAATTCAAATCGTCTCAATTCACATGCTAAACGACAGAGACCGCTGAATTGATCGGACAACGATATCCATGAATATATCAACCATTAAAGTAGATCATGCCGCTTACTAAAGGGGGATATAGTCATTGTTGATGTCAAGATATAATAGGGAAGTGGGTGACACTTTTAAAAGAACTTTTCAAGTGAAAATAGAGGTCAATCTTTCTAAACCCTAATTTCGAAAAAGTCGGCTAGCAAAGTAGAGCAATTTCTCGTTATATTCAAGCCTGTTATTCTACACAAAGGACATCTTTATCAATATTGAAGAAGAACTCTGCCAGATACAACACAGTATAAGCTGAATAAAATTTGAAGAATCATTCACCTGTAGTTGTGTTGAAGAAGGGTTGTTTGTTGATTCAGCCCAAGAATAAGACTCAGAAATTTTCTATTGAGTCAAATTTCTCAAACCATTATTATATCTTGTAGGATCTCTTTAAGATCTGGGTGTAGGCCTACTTTATAAAGGTTGAGTGTAGGACTGTGAGAAATTTGAGTTGTAGGAGTGTGAAGCACTCTGTGTTGTAGGGTCCTGGGAAGTATCTGAGGTAAGGCTTGTGCCTGTGGTAGGATCTTTGTAAAGATCTTTGGTAGGAGACCAGCTGGGTCTCTATGTTGTAGGAGTTGGAAGACTATGAGTTGGAAGGCTTGTGCCTGAGGTAGGATCTTTGAAATTCTTTAGTTTCAAGGGCAGTTAAATACCTAGAGAGGGGTGAATAGGTTTTTGGTCTCTTTATATTTTTCCTATTTTAAGTGTGTTGTGAGTTAGTAGTTTTCATCTTTCAAGATACGCCGCACAAAGCACACACAGAATTTATAGTGGTTCCCCAGATTATGGGTATATCCACTATGCCTCCCACCTTTCTAACAGTGTATTAGACAAGGAACTTCTCCAAAACTCGGCTCCTAAGAGCTTACAACTCAGATTTCTCAAGATCTCTCAGTCTCCTCCAAGACTTACCTCAGGCACAAAGCACTACCTCAGAGCAAGCTTGATCCTACAACTCAGTGATCCAAATGTCACCTACCTCAGACTAAATCAATAGTCCTACAGCTCAGGCTAGGAGGTTAGCCCTACAACTCAGAGAGGATGACTCTCCTACAGCTCAGGCATAAGGCCCTACCTCAAATCCATAGCTGGATCCTACAACTCAGGCGCAAAGGCCCTTGCTCAGAGAGAATGACTCTCCTACCTCAAGCAAACTGTCCTACCTCAGATCCATACAGGATCCTACCTCAGATCAACAAATGATCCTACACTCAGCCTTTATAAAATAGGCCTACAACTCAGATCCAAAGGATCCTACAGAAAAGAAAGTTTGTTGTTGATGATTTGACTCCAGTGAAATTTCTCTACGTCTTCTGCTTCCTGAGCTGAGATGAACTCAGCCCTAACTTCTTCTCAGCAAAAAGAATGTTGATCTTCTGGACACTACTGCTTGTGCTGGAAGTAACTTAGAAACACAGGTTTCTTATCTTGCTGATGAAGACAATGATTTGACAGTTCTTAGTATTCTTCAATCAGCTAACCTTCACTGTAGAAATTAGAATGCTCTGCTTCTTCATCTTTCTCAAAAATCTCTTCTAAACTTGTTGTAGCTGGTGATGATCGCTACAGCTATCTGGGTCAACTTTTAGATCAGCGGGTTTGAACTTTAGCTTCAAGCTCTACAACAATGGCGAGGAAGAAGACGATGAAGTTCTGCCTCTTTGCGAAATGTTAAACCCTAAAAGTTGATTTACTTCCGCCACTCTCTATCCTTTTATCTTTCGTCATCCAATGGCTATTTAACCCGTAGGTCCTACTGAAGTTGTTGGCTGCAACTTTACTTTTACAAGAAAAGTCAAACAGTAGGACTACGACGTCATTTGTCGTGTACTGTAGACTTCCCGCAACATTTTGAACTTTGCTGACTTCAGCATCTGTAGACTTAGCCAATTTCACGATTTCATCCCAAGTGTTGAGTGCGTTGAGTGAATGGACTTCACTCAGCGCAAAAACCCTTAGTCAAATATTTTGTACCGACAGGCATTGAGTGAACCTTCATCACTCAACTAATTTGGACTTAGCCAATATTTCTACACTGTTGGGCGTTGAGTGCATTGAGTGATCCTTCATCACTTCCAAAAGCAATTTTTTCTATAAATAGAGGGGCAGGGCTGAGTAGAATTATTCAAACACCAGCAGCTTCCTTAAGAACTGTTAGGACTCCCCAAATCTCTGACAAGGAACTGGTAGTAGCTTTCAAGTATTCTAAAGTTCTGTAAGTTGTAATATTTTAGCTTTCTTTTTCAACTTCTTAGAAAGTTGTAATAATTTTTCGGACTTTATAAAATAGACTCTTTCAATTTTAATTCTGAGTACTTTACTGCTTTATTTTCAGTTTTTACTTTCCTTTTTTTTCATACTATCCCGAATGAAAGGCGAAGCTCTGCTTATGTCCTGGATTAAGATAGTGTGAAACTGCTTCCAAAATTATTTTCAAAACCTTATTATTTCATACTATCCTTAATAAAGGGCGAGGCGAAAGCCTATGACCTGGATTAAGATTGTGTGGAAGCTCTGAAAAAAATTTACTACCCTATCCCAAAAACAAAGGTGAAGCGAAAGCTTAAATCCTGGATTGAGATAGATAGGTAGATATTATTTTTTGTACTTTATACAGCCCCCATCCTGAGAATAGGCTAAGAACCCTTAGCACTTGGTCAAGATGATCTTTAGGCTGGATATTATTTTCAACTATTTCAACTCTACTTTCTAGTTATCCTAACTAGGGTTTTCTGTTAATTGATCATATACCAGGTGAAGAGACACTACGTTTACGTTAACCCATTTTAAACGCAAGCCTCCCAGGTCGTACTTTCGAGTCAGTGATGCTACCAAAGGGACCCTCTCGTTAAGTTAGGTAATAAAGAAATAAAGTTGTTCTTTAATAGCTGAATTAATATTCTCTCAAAGTAATTCTAAAATCGAGGACTACCTTCTAAGTCCCTATCTTAATAAAATCACGTCTATATATTTTTCTATCTTTTGTTTTTAAATATAAACTCCACTCTGTTCGTTCGATAAAATAATAGTCCGTTCTAAAAAGTAGAATAATTAACACCGATCCCAGGAAAAATACGACCTTGATATTTTCTATAAAATACTATACTCCTATGCGATAGGTACTCTTGCCTTAATCCACAGGATATAAGTAAAAAAAGAGATAGACTTATATACGTAAAAGATTATATAAAACCAAATCAATCTTCTTTAAAACAACTTTACTCGTCAAGCTTTTTGGCGTCGTTGCCGGGGACTCATTTATATGTGTTAATATTTGAAAATAAAAGAACGCTATTAATTTTATCTTTTCTTTTTCTTGTTATTAAAAAAACAACCTTAGTTTTTATAAAAAAAAAACAAACATAAAATTCTCTGAATTTAAAACTTTGATTTTATAAAACCTAATTTTTTTTAACAAGTTTATTACCCACTAATGAATTCTAACAAAAAACCCTAACCTACTATTTTAACGTATTTTATATAAAACGTTTCTAATTATAAAAACTAGTTTATAATAAAAACTGCTTTTTATTATAAAACCTATTTTATAGAAAACCTGTTTTATATAAAAACCTATTTTTAGTTATTTTTTGTCTTACGTCTTTTCGTGTGTTTTTATTTGTATGTGTGTGTTTAAGTTAATTTTTTTTACCTATTTTTTGTTTTTATACAAAAGTCTTTTTTAGTGTATGACCCGCAGAACTCCGTCTTATTTAAATCTTGAATTTGATCCTTAAATCGATCGCACCTTTCGCAGGTGCCTCCGATATCTGAATCAAGATCTCGTATTAAATCTGGAAGAGTCCGTAGGCACCGCACACGTACAAGAAATGGCAGCAGAGCAACAACAAATGCCAGAGGTGGTCCCCCAAAGGACCATGTCTTATTTTGCACGACCCAATTTAGAGGACACCGGGACTTGAATCGTTCGTCCACCAATTACTAATAATAACTTCGAGATTAAATCGAGTATTATCCAAATGATTCAAAGTTCCGTTCAATTTGATGGATTGCCCGACGAAGATCCAAATACGCACGTATGCAACTTCTTAGAAATACGCGACACATTTAAGATAAATGGCGTCACTGATGATGCCATCCGTCTGCGCTTATTTCCTTTTTCACTACGAACGAAAGCCAAACAGTGGCTTGGTTCTCTCCCTAGAGGATCTATTACCACTTGGGCTGACATGACTGAAAAATTCCTTACAAAGTATTTTCAACCTGCAAAAACCGCACATCTGCGTGCGGATATTTCTTCCTTTGTGCAAGGCGAGTCCGAGTCTCTTTATGAGACTTGGGAACATTTGAAGGAATATCTACGTTGGTGTCCACATCACGCACTACAAACTTGGCTCCAGGTACAAATATTTTATAATGGTTTGAATATTCAAACCAGGCAAGTGATGCGTGGAAAATACGGCAAGCGCACCGGTCGCACAAGTAATAAAGTTTGGGAATAAATCCCCGAGTGTCGGTCTCTTGACGAACACAGTAAGAGATGAGTTAATGTCGAGGAGGACTTGAGATTGAAGTCCTCGGGTCGGCTCAAAAAGGGGGGGTTTTGATTGTTGCGGAAAATAGAGTAAAAATCTACAAGCTACTCTTATGCAACGCCGCTATGCGATGCTTCGCCAGGCGGGATGGAAACTACACGGGCCGCTATGCACCGAATCGCTAGGCGGATGGGCGAGTAGGCTAGCAGATGAGGTGGAGAGAACGGCGGAATGAGGGTCGTAAGCACCTCTTCGCTACGCACGCCACTAGCAAATGCTAGTGCGACAAGGGTGGATGGAATATGGCGCACCTCAAGCAATAATAACAAAATCACAATAACTCACATAGACATGAATAAGTGAAAATGCTAATCAATAAAAATACTTCATCAATACATAGAAATTAAACTAAGCTATCAACAACAACATAAGAGGAGTGTGCGAAATCGATCGGGTCGAAGCCTTATTGAGGGTTCACGGTTGGAATCCCGGGTTATCAATCCGAGTCCAAGCTCGGTCCTCAACTGCGTCCAGGGTAGAGGAGGCTGTCACTCACTCCCAATGGACCCGTCTTCTTCGTTGAAATGACCCGGTAGATTGCGGCTCCAGCTCCTCCTAACTTGATGGAGAAAGCTCGGTCAAAACTCCGCTTGAAGCTTGGTGATGAAGGAGGAGGCCGAGGGGATGCTCCGGCTTTGATTTGGCGTTGAAGGCTTGCCCGGAGCAACTCCCTATGATGGAGGATGATGGAGGGCGGTGGAAACCCTCCTTGGAGACAAAAATGGCGGAAAAACGGCGGACTTTGGCGATCTCCCGAAATTAGGGCGAAACCTGCATATTTATAGATTGCAGAATAAATAGGGCGCACAACCAGTGGTCATGCGCGCCCAAGGTCAGCGCCCGTACGCCAGCAACCAGTAGACCTGCATCAGAAAATCAATGGTCGCGCACGATCAGCAGCGCACGATCAGTGATCGTGCGAGGCAATGCTGATGATCGTGCGGAAATAGCCAGGCAGAACTTTGTAAAAAGGGCCATGACTGCGCACGACCGGCAGCGCACGAGCAGTGATCGTGCGCGGTATGGCAAGTGATCGTGCGGAAGGTTCAAGATAGAGTTTTCACAAATGAGGCCGGGCTGCGCACGATCAGTGATCGTGTGCCAAGAGTTCGATGGTCGTGCGTGGGTAAAAATGCACGGCCACTGACTCCTTTGCCAAAAAATAGTGAAACGTCTATCCCGAATGCCCTCACGATCCCCAAACCTGCAGGAAAATTGCACAGGACATCGATCGTGGCAGCCACAGCAAACAATAATAATCATAGCGAGAATGGAATACACACACACACAGAAATAGGCTAAAAAGGGTGCACAAGACATGGAAAACCGTAGCGAACCAAAAGGAGTGCAAATGACGCTAAACGGTGTGCAAAGACAAGAAAATAAGCTTAGATGAGTCCGGAATTAAGTATAAAATATGGACTCATCACACCCCCAGACTTAACCGTTTGCGCGTCCCGAGCAAACAAAACCTAAGCAGACGGGGAAAATGAACTAGCTAACAAAGAAATTGCAAAACGGAGTACCATGCGAAGTCGCATGCTCGCGTGCATAAAAATAAAGTAGAGGAAATTTTTAAGTATACAAAATATTTTATATTTTTCACAATGCGTATCAAAAATTTATTATTACTCAAAAGTGGAATCACGGTGAATCATTCGGTCCTACGCAGGGAGAAAGTAGACAGGCCACTAAGGTGAGCATTGTCGAAGACCGGGGTTTGGGATCACCTCCAAAGGAATCCACCAATGTCGGAAACCATACGCTTGCCCGTTCGCACTCTCTCCACGCCACTAATCAACTCAAGCGCAAGTCCGTAGGACTTCGGGTAATAATGGGGCTTGGGTTACGGTGAGGAAAACAAGGATAAACATGAAGGGTATGCACCTAACCCAAATGAGCTACCGTACAAAACTAGTACCCGCTGCCCACAAAATAAACACGGGTGCACCACACCCCCAGACTTAACTTTTACTAAATGGGTGTGTGCACCGCCTACTCCAAATCCAAATCATCTCAAATAAATATTTTCAATCAAACTTTTTCTTTCATCATTTTTTTTCCTTTTTACAAACATTTCATTTTTTTTTCTTTTTATTTTCAAAATCTCAGCAAATAAAAACTTGGGCGCGCTTCCACATTTTCACGAATAAAAATACCACATCACAACCCAACATGAAAATATAAAACACTAAGCTCGACTTGGGTGTGCGACTAGGATCGGCTATGAGGCTTTGGTGAAATAATGGTGGAGCTGAATCAAAAAAGGGTAGGCACAACGGGGCTAGCGAGGGTATGACGTTCGGAACGGTACAAAGCTCAACCGGGCCAAAATGATGGCCTACATCACGCTCACGCTAGACTAACCATGCACCAATGCTTCGAGAGTAGCTTGGGGCAAGTTCTTAGCAACCGAGAAAGATAATCCTTCCTCCCGACTCAAGCAATACGAGTCTAGTGGCGGCTACACACATTCCTACGCTACCGTTTGATTCACACCGGATTCACCAACTTTTGAGTAGAATAAGAAATATGTACGCAAATAGAAAAATATTGAACTATAAGCATACGAAAAAATTAAATCTACACAAATTTCTATACAAAACGAGAGCAGTTGACTAGAAACACAGCAAGGCCAACATTTTACTCCGTCGCACAATCTTAAACTAGCACAGAAATTTTCCAAATCTAACAAAGATACAAGTTCAACTCGTGGCACGCTAACAGCTAAGCTCGCGCTCATGTGGGTGCAGTGGTGTGTGATGCAATGAACATAAACAAAATAAAATACGAAAAGCTTCTAGTATGCAAAAGAAATGTGCACGTGCAAAAGGTAAACATGCTCTCCCCCAGACTTAAACTAAACAACACATCAAATGATAGAGAAATTAAAATCAGAATGAGCTAAGGGAAGAGGTTACCCAATGCTCAGCTAGTGAGCATACCAGAAGACACGTGGAAAGTAGCAGCAGACCCGCCAAACGAAGAATCACAACCCCGCCAATGCGTAGTTTCCATGAATACCTGCAGGGGTGAGCTCCGCAAAAACAAAAGAAAAATATACAAAAAGAAATACTAGAATTAAAATAGACATGAAAATGAAAATGCAGCAAATAAGATAACTACTGGGGTTACTGTCATCCCAGCACGACTTATTAAACTCTATACAGTTCTAGCTAATGGGCCTATGAAATAGAAAATGCATAGGTAACTGTTCCATTATCCGTTGCGGTAGCGGGTACCGATACGGAGATAAAACAGTTACTCCTCTACCAAAATAATCATACCTGCTCTTCGCAGGCAGAGGAAATAGGAAGTAAGATGAGGAGGAGCACTTGTCCTCACTCATCTCACCACAAAACAAATCCTTGCCTAGCAAGGTATCGTCCACCACAAGCTCGTTGGGGGCGAAGGTGAAGGTAGAGGCTTCAACTGCAAAAGGAGTAGGAAACTCCTCATGCAAGCTGAGGCACTCGCCGACAACCTGAGCGCAAGGCTCAATGTCAACCCAACTCACCTACAGGGAGTCAACCCGCACAGGCGCAGAAGGAGAAGGGGGGTCAAGGAATAAAGGAGAAGAAAAACTAAAAGAAGCGGAAATAGGGAGAGTGATCCCGGAATCACTCTCAGCAGGATCCAAACATAGATCACTGTCGGTGTCATGTGAGTCATGACGATGGGGATCTGAGAATAGGAGGTCCTCGGTGGTGGTTTGGATCCCCTCATCCAACAAGGAAGTGGAAACTTCCTCATCAGAAAGGATCTCCTCATCAACACACCTCGGTGCGGCATTATGTTCCAAGACGTAATACTCTCCATTAAAGAGAATAATGTCCTCGTCACACCATGGTGCATCCTCATATTCCCAATCTCCAAAGGGCACAACGTCATCAACCAACTCACTAAAAAGAGGAGTAGATGATTCTTGCAAAGAAAGCGGAGGAACAACAACATCAGATAAAATAGGTGCAGGTACCTCCGGGGGTGAATCAAGAAGAGGGGAAGAAGGTATAGAGGGCGACGGTACCACAATGTCGTCACATCGATCAGTAGAAAGTTTGATGGGTGTATCCACAGCAGTCCCCCATAGATAAGGTGGTACTGCGGATACATCATCAGAATCAGAAGGAGCAGCCCTTTGAGAGGTGGATGAGACAATCCGGATATCCGGTTCATCATCCGCCTCCAACTGGCGCTGAAATTCTGCGCAATCTTTCAACACATGATCGGTGCTACGACAACACAAACACCGTTTTCCATTACTCCTCGGTCCAGGTGGGACCGGAGAGGAATATGAAAAAGGTGAAGGCGGAGAAGAGTAGTGACCATAAGACTGGGGTACGGTGTATGAAGTACCATAAGACAACGGTGCTCCATACACTGAACCACGAGAATTATGCTCCCATTCTTCAGTGGGGCACTCATCACTGCTATGCCTATAATCCCCGCACCAACGGCAACGGATATTCGCATAAGAATACATGGTGCAGCAAGAAATAATTCACCACGAAAATTTTCTAAGCAAAAATTAACTACACACAAGCAGATAAATAAAAAGGAACACCTGCTACAGCAAAATAAAAACTAGAAAGGGAATAAAATAAAATAAAAACAACAACTAAAAACCAAAACAAAAATAAAACATGAAATATACAAATGGAAAGGGCAACTATCTCAAATCTTCCTCTCCAAAAACTCAAACGACTGTGTTCCCCGGCAACGGCGCCAAAAACTTGATGCGTGGAAAATACGGCAAGCGCACCGGTCGCACAAGTAATAAAGTTTGGGAATAAATACCCGAGTGTCGGTCTCTTGAGGAACACAGTAAGGGATGAGTTAATGTCGAGGAGGACTTGAGATTGAAGTCCTCGGGTCGGCTCAAAAAGGGGGGTTTTGATTGTTGCGGAAAATAGAGTAAAAATCTACAAGCTACTCCTATGCAACGCCGCTATGCGATGCTTCGCCAGGCGGGATGGAAACTACACGGGCCGCTATGCACCGAATCGCTAGGCGGATGGGCGAGTAGGCTAGCGGATGAGGTGGAGAGAACGGCGGAATAAGGGTCGTAAGCACCTCTTCGCTACGCACGCCACTAGCAATTGCTAGTGCGGCAAGGGTGGATGGAATATGGCGCACCTCAAGCAATAATAACAAAATCACAATAACTCACATAGACATGAATAAGTGAAAATGCTAATCAATAAAAATACTTCATCAATACATAGAAATTAAACTAAGCTATCAACAACAACATAAGAGGAGTGTGCAAAATTGACCGGGTCGAAGCCTTATTGAGGGTTCACGGTTGGAATCCCGGGTTGTCAATCCGAGTCCAAGCTCGGTCCTCAACTACGTCCGGGGTAGAGGAGGTTGTCACTCACTCCCAATGGACCCGTCTTCTTCGTTGAAATGACCCGGTAGATTGCGGCTCCAGCTCCTCCTAACTTGATGGAGAAAGCTCGGTCAAAACTCCGCTTGAAGCTTGGTGATGAAGGAGGAGGCCGAGGGGATGCTCCGGCTTTGATTTGGCGTTGAAGGCTTGCCCGGAGCAACTCCCTATGGTGGAGGATGATGGAGGGCGGTGGAAACCCTCCTTGGAGACGAAAATGGCGGAAAAACGGCGGACTTTGGCGATCTCCCGAAATTAGGGCGAAACCTGCATATTTATAGATTGCAGAATAAATAGGGCGCACAACCAGTGGTCATGCGCGCCCAAGGTCAGCGCCCGTGCGCCAGCAACCAGTAGACCTGCATCAGAAAATCAATGGTCGCGCACGATCAGCAGCGCACGATCAGTGATCGTGCGAGGCAATGCTGATGATCGTGCGGAAATAACCAGGCAGAACTTTGTAAAAAGGGCCATGACTGCGCACGACCGGCAGCGCACGAGCAGTGATCATGCACGGTATGGCAAGTGATCGTGCGGAAGGTTCAAGACAGAGTTTTCATAAATGAGGCCGGGCTGCGCACGATCAGTGATCGTGCGCCAAGAGGTCGATGGTCGTGCGTGGGTAAAAACGCACGACCACTAACTCCTTTGCCAAAAAATTGTGAAACGCCTATCCCGAATGCCCTCACGATCCCCAAACCTGCAGGAAAACTGCACTGGACATCGATCGTGGCAGCCACAGCAACAATGATAATCATAGCGAGAATGAAATACACACACACACAGAAATAGGCTAAAAAAGGTGCACAAGACATGGAAAACAGTAGCGAACCAAAAGGAGTGCAAATGACGTTAAACGGTGTGCAAAGACAAGAAAATAAGCCTAGATGAGTCCGGAATTAAGTAAAAAATATGGACTCATCAGCAAGCTATTGATGCTGCCGCTCGGGGCACGCTCAATAACAAAACCCCCGAGGCCGCTCAAACCCTCTTTGAGGAAATGTCCATGAACGCATACCAGTGGAACGTGCCAAGGTCACGCCCTAAACAAGCTGGGATTTATGAGCTCGACACTTCTTCTACTTTAGCACTCCAAGTAGAAAATTTAACTCAACAATTGGCAGGAATATCTGCTTCCTCCGCCACAACTACTTCGAATCCGAATAATAATATAATTGAAGAAATCGATTATATGGGGAACTCTTATAGACCTTCCTATAATCCTAATATGAACTTAAATAATAATTCTTATAATCCAAGTGATTCCCACCGAGTGATTCCCGCCGAGTGGTGGGGTGATTGAGTGAGAATTTCTGTCTAAGTCAAAATCGACGGGAATCACCAAGTGATTCCCGCCAATTTTGACGAGTAACGTCAGTGATTCCCACCGATCGGCGAGAATCAATCTGGATTCCCGTCGATCGGCAAGAATCATCCTAGATTCCCGCCGATTCAGCGATCATCCTGTATTCCCGCCGATTCAGCGAGAATCAGTCGGCATTCCCGCCAACCTCTTCTTGTTGGCAATGGATTAAGGTTTTCCTGCGGGAATGAACTTTGGCGTAGAGTGAGTTGACCTTACTCAACGCCAAAGTTGTTTTGGCATTGAGAGAGGTGGACTCACTCAACGCCACTGCTGGGTTTTGTAGTTTTGCTGAAGGCGTTGAGGGAGTTGACCTCACTCAACGCCGTATCTATTTTGGCATTGAGTGAGGTTAGCTCACTCAACGCCACTGCCTCTTTTGCTGAAGGCATTGAGGGAGTGGACCTCGCTACACGCCATGGCTATTTTGGCGTTGAGTGAGGATAGCTCACTCAACACCAGAGCTGTTCTTGCGGAGGGCGTTGAGTGAGTGATTCTCACTCAACGCCATGGCTTTTCTGGCGCTGAGTGAGGCTAACTCACTGAACGCTAAGGTCTGGTTAGGCGTTGAGTGGGTCCCACTCAACGCCAAGCCGTGTTGAGTCATTTCAACACTTTTCCTCTACCTCGATTTTCGTTCCCGAGTGAATTCCTTGATTTTATTTTTTGAATTTCTTTGTCGGCCAAGTTTTTCTTTCCTAAATGCCGAATCATGGGTTGTAGTTAGTAGTGGTGGTTTGAAGCTCTTCATGGGGAAGGTGTGTTGTAATTTAGCCAAGGCCACCCTTATTCTTCTATCTTGCTCCAAGTACGGGTTGGGCAAGGGGGTGGAAGGTCCATTGTGCTTTCACATGTAGACCCTTGAGCTTGTTGGCTTGGAAATGGTGGATGGGGGACTGAGTTTGCCTCCAACCCAGATTCATGTTGTTTGTTTTGCTACTACCATCTCCCAAAGCTTAGGGTGTTAGAAGTTTCTTCCTTGGTAGATTGCAGCACTTGGGCTCTTGGTAGCCTAGTAGACCCCCACAGGATGTAGTTTCTGGGTAGGGTTGATATTGTTTCCTCGCGCGTAGTGCATTTCTTATTGTCTTGCTTTGGGTAGTTGTGACTTTTACTGCTGTGTGTTCTCCTCCTTCATTTATTTCCCTGGTTGACACTTTCATGCAGTCTTTCGTTTTTTTGCTTTCATAGGTATTTTTTCTTCTTTTGAATGCCTCAGGTTCTGAGCAGTAGCCAGTTTGGTGGCTAGGTTGCGGTGGAGTTGCTGGTGGTCTCTTGGGCTTTGGAGGTCCTGTTGCTTTGTTAGTGAGGTAGTTTTTCTGTACTTTTCTTACAGACATACATATTTGTTAGTGGGTTCGTGTCAGGTTGTTGGCGCCTACTGGTAGTGTTTACCTTTATACTAGATATATTACTTTTGTTGCTACCATTTTCTGGATATAGTCTACTTACTTTGGGGAGGATTTATGTTAGGTTGCTAGTTATTTTAAAACTACAATTATTATTGTAAGTATATTGCATGATCAGCATGTTTTATAAAAGTAAATCACTATTTTCCAAACAACGTATAAAGATCATTTTCTTATATATAATATAAATTAAATGTAGAGTCTTGCATAGCATAAGTGGTCCTCTTAGGGCTCTTATGCACTTCTTAGGATGTCCAACCTAAATAAAGTATTTTTTTGCAGCGCTTAAGTATAGTTTTTAACTGTGGACTAGGTAATCCACCGAGCCGAGGGATACGGCCTCTAAAATATAACTGATTTTCTAATCATTAAACTCATGAATTTCTTTCATAAAGTATAGTAGAAGGTTTTGCCTGAGCGTCAGCAGTTATCCCCTTCTTGACGTGGCATCATGATGCGTATTTTCTCATACTCTGATAATTCTTTAATTCGGAGAAAATGCGGGTTGTGACAGGAACCATCCTAATTTTTCATGGAGCAACCCCAATAATGCTCAACGCCATTCGATTGCAAATCCAAGTGGATTTACACCGCAACCCCCACAACCACAAACACCACCACCACAACCGCACCAATTTAGGCCAACCCCGATAGAAGACATATTCACGAAATATGTCAGTATTAATGAGTCCAATATCCGGAACCTGACCGGATCAATTAAAAACTTAGAAACATAAATTGGAAAAATTTCAAAAATGCTATCGGAACGTCAACCTGGTAATTTGCCAGGAAATACGGAACCAAATCCGCGGGATACTGGCCATTCCAGTAACTCATCAAGTTGACAAGCCGTCAAACTACGAAGTGGCAGGGAGCTACCACCACCCTTTAGGGTAGAAAAAGAAGATAAAGTTAGCCTCCCTACACCACTTCCCGTTACATCTCTGCCTCTTAAACCCCCGCGAATTTCTTCCCCACATGTTGTTTTACCTTATCCACTTAAATTAAAAGATGAGCAAGAAGATGAACAATATAAAAATTTTCTTAAAATGCAAAAACTAATTCAAATTCAATATACCTTTCTGCGAGGCAATCGCACAGATGCCTAAATATGCAAAATATTTAAAAGCGTTATTTTCTAATAAAAAGAAACTCGAAGATATTTCGAGAGTTTTCCTTAACGTCGAATGTTCAACCGTTTTATTACATAAACTACCCCCAAAATTAAACGAACCGGGACGATTTTCCATCCCGTGTCTCTTCGGTAATCTATTAATAAAAGATACGTTAGCAGATTTAGGTGCTAGCATAAATTTAATGCCCTACTCGCTCTTTCAGAAACTAGGATTAGGTAACCCCAACCCAACTAAAATGAGCATCCAATTAGCAGATCATTCTACTAAATATCCAGTAGGGATAGTAGAGGATGTTCTGGTCAAAATAGACAAGTTTATCTTCCCGGTAGACTTTGTTATACTTGATATAGAGGAAGACGCCGATGTTCTCATAATTCTCGGTCGTCCTTTTCTCGCAACCTCTCGTGCGATAATAGACGTAAATAACGGTAGACTTCTCTTACGAGTAGGAGATGACGAGGTTACTATCAATATAGATCCCTCTATGAAAAATTCTTTAAAAAACGACAATTCCTATTATCTTGTAGAAGCCTCTTTTGAGGGAAATCGTTTTCCCTATTCTGATTTACTTTCAATAACTGTAGAAGAATCGGACCTGGCAGACTTACCCCTTTCACAAGAAATGCCTACCGATGACCCTTTAGAACCTTTTATATCCTTAACTTCTACAACTCTAAAAACTCCAACTTCATATGAAAAAACACCAACCCTCGAGCTGAAAACACTTCCTGCACATTTAAAATACGTTTTCCTTGAAGCCAAATCTAAACTCCCTATTATCATTTCTTCTGAATTAAATGATAAGAAAACATCTGAATTAATTGAAGTGTTAAAACAACATCGCCATGCATTAGCATGGCAAATTTCTGATATCCAAGGACTCAACCCATCTTTTTGTACGCATAAAATATTTTTGGAAGATAACCCTCGTAAATCTATCCAGCCCCAACAACGTTTAAATCCTAATATGAAGGATGTCGTAAAAGCTGAAGTAATGAAATTATTAGACGCAGGAATTATCTATCCAATCTAGAATAGCATATGGGTTATTCCCGTACAAGTCATCCCTAAGAAAGGCAGTATAACGGTAGTGCCAAACGCTAATAATGAACTAATTCCAACACATACTGTTACGGGTTGGAGGATGTGCATCGACTATCGAAAATTAAATGATGCTACCCGTAAAGATCACTTTTCACTACCATTTATAGATCAAATATTAGAGGGACTCTCGGGTCACTCATATTATTGTTTTCTCGATGGTTATTCAGGGTATTTACAAATTCCTATAGCCCCTGAAGATCAAGAGAAAACTACATTCACTTGCCCCTTTGGTACTTTCGCCTATAGGCGAATGCCGTTTGGACTTTGTAATGCACCAGCTACATTTCAAAGATGTATGCTAGCTATTTTCGGCAAGTTAGTAGAGGACGTTATGGAAGTGTTTATGGATAATTTCTCTGTATTTGGAGACTCATTCCATACATGTTTAGATAACCTCGCTTGTGTTCTTCAACTCTGTGAAGACACGAATTTAGTGTTGAACTGGGAGAAATGCCATTTTATGGTCCGCGAAGATTTAGTTCTCGGTCATAAAATTTCTTCCTAGGGAATCGAGGTAGATAAGGCCAAAATAGAAATAATTGAAAAACTTCCTCCTCCAACAAATGTAAAATCTATTCGAAGTTTCTTAGGCCATGCAGGTTTCTATAGACGGTTCATTCAAAAATTTTCTAAAATAACAAAACTGTTAACTCATTTATTAGAAAAAGAAGCCCCATTTATATTCGATAGAGAATGCTTAGTAGCATTCAATATTATTAAGGACAAACTTATCAACTCTCTTATTTTAGTAGCCCCAGACTGGTCCTTTTTTTTTGAGATCATTTGTGATGCGAGTGATTATGCGGTAGGAGCTGTCTTAGGACAACGAGTAGACAAATATTTCCATCCTATCTATTATGCAAGTAAAACTCTCACATCCACACAAACCAATTATACGACCACGGAAAAAGAACTACTGGCGATTGTATTTGCATTTGATAAGTTTAGATCTTATATAACGCTATCGAGAGTTATAGTTTTACGGATCATTCTGCTTTAAAATATTTACTAACTAAGGCAGATGTCAAACCCCATTTATTACGTTGGATTCTCTTATTCCAAGAATTTTATTTAGAGATCCGAGATAAGAAAGTCGCAGAAAACTTAGCAGCCGATCATCTTTCTCGACTAGAGAATGCTGCAATAGATACACTCGTGGAAGCCGACATCGAAGATAAATTCCCTGAAGAAAGTCTCCTCGCCCTCGAAAAGGTAAATAACTCTTCTACTCCTTGGTACGCAGACTTGGCTAACTATTTAGTAGCCTGAGTCCTTCCAAAAGCTTTTTCAATTCAAGAAAAGAGGAAATTCTTTTCTGATTTGAAAAACTACTTTTGGGAAGACCCGTATTTATTCCGAGTCTGTGCCGACCAAGTAATTAGAAGATGTATTTCGAACGAGGAAGGACTAAAAGTACTACAACACTGCCACGAAGGACCAACCGGCGGACATTATCAATCAAACCGGACTGCACGTAAAGCCCTTGAAGCAAGATTCTTTTGGCCTACTTTATTCAAGGACGCTCAAAAATTGGTAAGCGTTTGCAACCGTTGCCAACGGTCAGGTAACATTTCCCGTCGGGATGAAATGCCCCAAAACTTTTACTTAGAATGTGAAATTTTTGATCTGTGGGGCATAGATTTTGTAGGCCCATTACCTCCTTCTTTTAAAAATCGTTATATCTTAGTAGCGGTCGATTATGTTTCACGATGGGCTGAAGCGCAAGCTTTGCCCACCACTTACTCGAGAGTCGTCGTTAAATTTCTGAAAACCTTATTTTCACGTTTTGGCACACCTAGGGCTATAGTTAGTGATCGAGGTACTCATTTTTGTAACACCCAGATGGCTAAAGTGTTAAATAAATATGGAGTTACTCATAAACTCGCTACCGCTGATCACCCCCAAACAAGAAGCCAAGTGGAGGTAGTCAATAGAGAACTAAAGCGCATATTAGAAAAGACTGTAGATACCAATCGAAAAGATTGGTCCCTCAAATTAGATGATGCACTTTGGGCCTACCGTAAAGCATTCAAAATTGCGATCGGTTGTACACCTTATCGTTTAGTATATGGAAAGGCATGTCACCTACCTGTAGAATTAGAACATCGCGCATACTGGGCGCTAAAATTTCTTAACTTAGATACAAACTTAGCCGCCGAACAATGTAAATTTCAACTCAATGAACTTGAGGAATGGCGTGCAAACGCCTATGAAAATAATAAATTTTATAAAGAGTGATCTAAGTTTTATCATGATAGGAAAATTAAATTTCCAAATCTTTTTCACCAGGTGATCTTGTCCTACTATATAACTCACGCCTTAAATTATTTCCAGGAAAATTAAAATCCAGATGGACCGGACCCTTTACTGTTAAACAAATTTGGCCATATGGGACCGTTCTTATTTCTAACCCTGAACTCGGAACTTTCAAAGTAAACGGGCACCGTTTAAAATTATATTTTACTAGGGGCCCTTTTCAAAAAGAACCTGAAACCCTAACACTAATTCATAACCTCGAAATATAAATTCACTTGTATATTTTCATCTTTTATGCTTTTGTATATTCTGTACATATTTTTCACTTCATACCTATGCCTAACATAAGTATGGGGGTTCTTTTAGCTGCAATTGTTTTTATCACTTATATGTTTTCAATAAAAGCATTATTTTAGTACTCATCCCAAACAAGTCAAAACTTTTAAAACCATACTATGTATATATATTCCAACAATCTGAGTTGATCAAAAATGCAAAATATTCAATTTTCAATTTTACTACTCCTTCTCATAACTAGATAGATATAAATATCCGGAATAAACTTGTAAACCCTACCTTGTGAAATTTCATTACAATCAGAGTTAGTTTTTTAGCAAGCCTGCTTTAATATATCAAAAATACATATATATGCAATAAAAGCAAAACATATTATGTTCACCAAACAATTTTAGACTGTAATTATCATTACTTCAATCTTGTTAAAATATAGAAAATATCAAGCTATTATCATTGCTCTCAAAATCTTTTATCAAAATTATTTTTACAACCCTACCTACTATTTTGCTTGGCATGTTTCTTTACGCACGCAAGCATCTAGGAGTATGTGCTCCTAGAAAAGAAAAGATCTTATGTCCATGGGAATAAAAAATTCCGTAAACATAGGAATCCAATAAATATTAAAAGACCATATGAAATGGAGTATGTGCTCCTAAACATATGCATTGGATTAATTCAAAGTTCAATTCTGCAAAGCTTTTTTTTCTATTTTGGAAAGTATTTTCCTAAAATAGTTATAATAATGCATGAATATGAAAAAAAGGTGAGAGGATAAAATTCATCACCTACTACATTCAAGCCTCTATATGGGTAAAACCACCAAGTTGATATCCCGTAAAACTACTACAAATTGAATTAATTTTGCTTAAAATTTTTAGAGAGCATAATTAATAGGTTATAATTTTTCAACATATCTCATGCAAGATATAGTAGTCATAAAGCCAATCTATCCTTGTTATATCTGATTTTAATATATGCTTACTATTTGTTTTCCAAAACTTTTTATGGCTATAAATTCTAACTCTGGTATCAATGATATATATACGATAGCATTTAATTCTTTATTCACCGGATTTTTATACCTGTTTTATCTTGAAGAATTAAATTGATAGTAAATAGAAATTTTGATAAATTGTTCATTTACGCAACTCCTACTTTTGCTCTGGAATAGCAAAACATAAGTATGGGGGTATTTGATGAGTGATAATTAATACTCATTTATTAGTATAGTTTGAATATCATTTTGTACGTAAATAAGGAATTTGTTATGTAAATTAAGGAATAAATGATTTGTTTTAAATTTTCTTCTTTAAATAAAACTATGTAGAAAGTAATACTGTATTATCACAAAAATGAATATATTAAAGTTAAATAAAAATATATATAAGTTATGTATAAAATTAGAAGTAATATATTTAAGTTAACTATAATTATTTATAATATTAAATTTAAAATATAATATGACTTATATGTATATATATTAAAGATATAAAAAATATATATGTTTTATAAAATAATGTATAAAATAATTATAAATAATATATATAAAGTTAAGGGGAGCTTTAGTGAGTTTAAAATAATTAATTAAAATACTATAAAATATAATTAACATAATATATAAAATATAAAGTTTAAATGTATATATTATTAATTAAAATAAAATATAAAATATAATGTTACTGAATCAAATATAGTTTATATTTATAATGTATTTATGTTTATGCAGATATGATCAGCTGGCCTAGTGGAGTGGAAGTTCTGGTGAAATTCAACAGGTTGCGGGTTCGAATCCAGGCATTTGTAACTTTGTGCCAATTTAACTGCGACCCGCCAGCTGCCAGCCCAACCCGCCAGCAACCTGTAACCCGCCATCACCCTGCAACCCGCCAGCAACCTGCAACCCACCAACACCCTACAACCCGCCAGCTTTTCAATCAGCAGTCCGCCAGCTTTTCAATCAGCAGTCCAACATCTTCTCCATCAGCTGCTTATCCATCAATAGCTTCATACTTATCCAGCCAGCCAACTCAGCTGCCACGTCAGCTTCATACTTATCCAAGCTGCCACGTGTCAAGCTGTCCAATAGACAGTTGTACCATAAGCTGAATTTCAGCTTTTGCAAAAGCTGTTTGGCAGCTTTTCCATAAGCTGTTTGGCAACTTTTCCAAAAGTTCTTTTCCAAAAGCAATTTTTTTCTATAAATAGAGGGGTAGGGCTGAGTAGAATTATTCGAACACCAGCAGCTTCCTTAAGAACTGTTAGGACTCCCCAGCTCTCTGACAATGAACTGGTAGTAGCTTTCAAGAATTCTAAAGTTCTGTAAGTTGTAATATTTTAGCTTTCTTTTCAGCTTTTTAGAAAGTTGTAATAATTTTTCGGACTTTATAAAATAGACTCTTTCAATTTTAATTCTGAGTACTTTACTGCTTTATTTTCAGTTTTTACTTTCCTTTTTTTTCATACTATCCCGAATGAAAGACGAAGCTCTGCTTATGTCCTGGATTAAGATAGTGTGAAACTGCTTCCAAAATTATTTTCAAAACCTTATTATTTAATACTATCCTGAATGAAGGGTGAGGCGAAAGCCTATTACCTTGATTAAGATAGTGCGGAAGCTCTGCAAAAATTTAACTACCCTATCCCAAAAACAAAGGTGAAGCGAAAGCTTAAATCCTGGATTGAGATAGATAGGTAGATATTATTTTCTGTACTTTATACCGCCCCTATCCTGAGAAAAGGCTAAGAACCCTTAGCACTTGGTCAAGATGAGCTCTGGGCTGGATATTATTTTCAACTATTTCAACTCTACTTTCTAATTATCCTAACTAGGGTTTTCTGTTAATTGATCATATACCAGGTGAAGAGACACTACGTTTACGTTAACCCGTTTTAAACGCAAGCCTCCCCGATCGTACTTTCGAGTCAGTGATGCTACCAAAGGGACCCTCTAGTTAAGTTAGGTAATAAAGAAATAAAGTTGTTCTTTAATAGCTTAATTAATATTCTCTCAAAGTAATTCTAAAATCGAGGACTACCTTCTAAGTCCCTATCTTAATAAAATCACGTCTATATATTTTTCTATCTTTTATTTTTAAATATAACTCCACTCTGTTCGTTCGATAAAATAATAGTCCGTTCTAAAAAGTAGAATAATTAACACCGATCCCAGGAAAAATACGACCTTGATATTTTCTAACAAATACTATTCTCCTATGCGATAGGTACTCTTGCCTTAATCCACAGGATATAAGCAAGTAAAAAAAGAGATAGACTTATATACGTAAAAGATTATATAAAACCAAATCTATCTTCTTTAAAACAACTTTACTTATCAAGCTTTTTGGCGTCGTTGTCGGGGACTCGTTTATATGTGTTAATATTTGAAAATAAAAGAACGCTATTAATTTTATCTTTTCTTTTTCTTGTTATTAAAAAAATAACCTTAGTTTTTATAAAAATAAAACAAACATAAAATTCTCTGAATTTAAAACTTTGTTTTTATAAAACCTAATTTTTTTAACAAGTTTATTACCCACTAACGAATTCTAACAAAAAAACCCTAACCTATTATTTTAACGTATTTTATATAAAATGTTTCTAATTATAAAAACTAGTTTATAATAAAAACTGATTTTTATTATAAAACCTGTTTTATATAAAAACCTATTTTTAGTTATTTTTCGTTTTACGTCTTTTCGTGTGTTTATATTTGTATGTGTGTGTTTAACTTAGTTTTTTTTACCTATTTTTTGTTTTATACAAAAGTCCTTTTTAGTGTATGACCCGCAGAACTCCGTCTGATTTAAATCTTGAATTTGATCCTTAAATCGATCGCACCTTTCGCAGGCGCCTCCGATCTCTGAATCAAGATCTCATATTAAATCTGGAAGAGTCCGTAGGCACCGTACACGTACAAGAAATGACAGCAGAGCAACAACAAACGCCAGAGGTGGTCCCCCAAAGGACCATGTCTTATTATGCACGACCCAATTTAGATGACACCGGGTCTTGAATCGTTCATCCACCAATTACTAATAATAACTTCGAGATTAAATCGAGTATAATCCAAATGATTCAAAATTCCGTTCAATTGGATGGATTGCCTGATGAAGATCCAAACACGCACTTATGCAACTTCTTAGAAATATGCGACACATTTAAGATAAATGGCGTCACTGATGATGCCATCCGTCTGCGCTTATTTCCTTTTTCGCTACGAATGAAAGCCAAACAGTGGCTAGGTTCTCTCCCTAGAGGATCTATTACCACTTGGGCTGACATGACCGAAAAATTCCTTACAAAGTATTTTCCACCTGCAAAAACCGCACGTTTGCGTGCGGATATTTCTTACTTTGTGCAAGGCGAGTCCGAGTCTCTTTATGAGACTTGGGAATGTTTTAAGGAATATCTGATGGCGACGAAGGCCCTCAACAAGGTGAAGACGATGATGGCGTGCTTACGGATTCCCTTTCTCTGCCTCCAAATAAAGTCTGGCGGCGCTGTGACGATCATGTGGAACGGCGCCAGAATATCCGCCCGCGGCGCAAGCCCATTTTTTTAGTTTATTAATAATTATTATTAATAAATTAATATGGAGAATTAATATAGTTTATTATCTATTTTATCGCGAGATTAATATTTTTATTTCATGTATTAATTTCATGTAGATGGAGACGTATAACCATCATAGCTATTTTATTTCATGTACGGACTATAGTTATTTCATGTCATGATGGGTGTTATTAGCCATCATGAGTGTTTTCATTTGTATGGAGGAGATGGAGTGGTGTAGCCTATATAAAGGCATGTTTGTTCTCATTTTAGGTATTGAAGATGAAATATTGAAACCCTAAAATTTTCCCCCCTTGGAAATTTTCCCTCCTCCTTCTTTCTCCTTGGCCGAACTCTCCCCTCCCCTCTTCCTCTTGGCCGCCGGTCCTCCTCCTCCTTCCTCTTGCTCGGCTTCTCTTCCTCCTCCTCCTCCTCTCCCTTTATCTCCAAGGAAATCCGACCCTCTTCTTGCCTCCACAAATTCGGCCACCACCATAGCCGCCAACCTCCATCTCCTCCTCTTCATTAGGCTCGGCCACCACTATAGCCGCCAACCTCTATACCCCAAACCCGTCCATCCCCCTTTTCCCCAATCCAAAATCCGACTACCCTCAAAGGCCCCAACCCCTTGGTGTAAACATCGGCCAAGATCAAAGGTGTTTTCCTCCTTTGTGGTTTGCCTCCACCGGCGTGAAGCGACGAAGGCGAGCAAGATTATCATTTCCTTCCGGCGCAACTCCAGCGGATCCGTTGAGAGGCGATCCGAGTAGAGTGTAATCGGAATCACCCATTCCGATTGGGGTAACGAAACCTTTTCTATTTCTTTGTGTGATTTCTTTTCTTGAATATTCAAGTGGTGTTTTTATCCGTAGCGTAATTTTGAAATCATTGAAACCCATCGTGGTGGATTACTTTTGTATTGTTTTTCTTGCTTACGTTATTTGATTCAGCGGGTTTGGCGAACCCTCGTTTTATTTTCGTTGGGAGAGATCTACCTAATCCGAATCGAAGCTTAATCGGTAGATCTCTTTTGGTACAACGCCGCTCGGCCGGACGCAATATTCGTCCATTTAGCTCGATCAAATATTGGCCTCATAGCCCTTAGTTGATCCCTACCGGTTTGGCTACCCGTTGGCTAGCGTTAATTGATAGATTTATTTGTGTGGTATTGCGTAGGGCGAAGTTGCTAAAATAAGATTTAACCATAACGAGTCGAACGTGAGTGATAATAGGTTTAATCCATTGATCTTCGGATATCCCCCGGTATCCCTACATCAATTTGGTATCAGAGGGAGGTTCACGTCAATTTCCTAATTGGCACTCCTCCCCCTTGTATGTGGCACGTTTGCACGCACATTTTTATTTCAACGAAAATTCACTAAAACTAGTTACCTTCAAAGTGGTTTGCAAATAACGACTTTAATTGCCCAAATATTTTTCAAAATTAAAAATTAAAAATTTCTGGAAATTCTTCATATAATTTTCAGTAATAAAACAAAAAAAAATTATTTTTCATCAAGACTTTGTTTTTATTAATTAATTTGAAAATTTAGTATTTGGTGTGCCAATAGCGGCCTAGATTTTTATTTCCTTAATAAAAAAAATTCCAGAAAATTTTTTAATAATCCTTATATTTTTCCAGCAAAAACCCTATTTTAAAATGTTTAAAACCTTAGTGGTTAAGCGGGAACAATTCCGTCTTTGATAGAGTTAAGTGGTCCAGATCTTATTTCCCTAGCACATGCACTAATTCCGGGTGAATTTTCACCTCCGGTTCGCGCTAGGATGGCTTACGATGTCCATGCTACTCGTTCCCACATCTACCCTCCCACAAATAGTATGACCCCCACTTATGACAGTTTAGGAGGTCTACGTGTTTTCTTAGATTGGGTTAAGGATATGGAGTATTACTTTGAGTGGTACGATTTGAACAACGCGGATATGGTGCGAATAGCTAGACTTAAGTTGATAGGAAAAGCTAAACTATTTTGGATAGTGGAAGAGATTCAATTAATAGTTAAGTATGGTAGATCACGTCTAAGTTGGGATAGCATGAAGGCCATATTGAAGGATGAGTACGCCTCTCCGTACCATCGTACGCTAGCGTATGAGTCTCCTCCTAATTTACCCAAGTTAGTCGTTGATTCTCTCTTGAAATCTGAGGTTGTGATTACAAGTGTACCCGTCCCTAAGGACGAGGTTATTATTGATGACAATTTGAGTGACGATGAGGAGATTGGTTACCCAAGTGATTTGGATGAGGATTTCTCATTTGAGGAACCACCCCCACTTCCCTTCGACGACATTTCACAGTCATCCCCTCTAACCGTTGTGGAACCTTTTGATGATCCTAAGTCGATTGATATTTTGTCTGAGACAGAAGAGTTACAGTCTGCTGATGAACTTGAGTTAGTAGATATGTTGGCTGAGACAGTAGAGTCATCCGATGTAGAGAGCTTACATGTTACTGAGTTAGATGATGACTTGCTTGGACCCGATGTTATATTGGTTGACCCTGGCTTATTAGTTGTTCCTACGATATTGGACGAGTCACCTTGGGATGGTTGTTCAGTCTGGGATAATCTTAGTGTGATACATCCGGGAGTTAGTTCTTTGACGATATCATCGCCGCTTGGGATTCAAGCTAATTATAATACTCCCTTGGATTCGATTTGTCTATCCCCTATGTTTGACGATGTCCCTACCTCATGGGAAGAATTATGTTTGGAAGAATGTCCTAGCGAGAGAGTTTTATTTCTAGAAGACGTTATTGGAGTGGAACCGGATAAGCATTCCCTGATGCTAACCCCGTTGCCTGATAGGGAATATGAACTTAACTCTCTCCCGTCTGTCGTGCTACCAACTCTTTCTTCTGACCCGATCACTGAGTTGGAATTACACGAATTACCTCATGAATTGGAAGACACGTCGGATGAGTTTTCCGTATGGGTGAACCCCCTGTTTGAGTTTTCCTATGATTATAATGGTTTGCAACCGGATGCTCCTTTCTGGATGTCAAATCCGTGTTTTGGGATTTCGAGTCGGACTGCTAGTGATCCCTTGGCTATAGTGCCTTATGATGTGATGTCGCCTCGACAAACTTATCTGCCAAGCCCGATCGCACGCATTTATCCTCCTCCATTTGTTGACCCTATCATGCACACATCCGTGATGGAATATGGGTACTTTGAGTTAGGTCACTCGCACTTCCCTTCATTCCTGCAAGCGTCCACGTCTATATTTGGTGATGAGTGTTTTCCGTTAGTTTTTATTCTTGACGTTCTAAAATTTAAATATAAGTCTACTTGTATTAGTGAAGAGCGGCTTACCTTGGCATATCTTCGTGCCAAGCGTTATTATTTTAAGTATCACATTAGAGCTGCGAAGTTTATGCCTCTAAAAATCATCTTTGCTTTTAAGGCCCCCATTCCCCCGGACTTAAATCCTTTATGTTTTGCATTTGGGGTCAGTCACGTTGCACATGGTTTCACACCACACCGTAACCATTTCTCTCGGTACTATTTTAATGAATTTTTCACTTTGGTATCATTTCATGAGTTACCCGCTAGTTTGTCGCCGACTCTCACTCCGGATTATGCTACTTATGATTTCTTCTTATGTACGCACGATCGTAATGCGCTAGCCATACAAATTATCTCATATCATTTTATTGCTAGCTTACAAAAAAGAGTGTCTTACTTTAAGAGTGACGATTTTGTTTTGGTGTTTCTCGTCCCTGAACGGATGCCTTCGGGCACTTTAGAAAATTGGCGAGTTGGTAAGTTGGACCCTATTTGGATTTTAATAACGTTCGGAGAATACACATGTCATTTGGAATCTCTCACTGATTGGGATTTTTCCCTTGTTTTTGATGTTTTTGATTTAACGCTATACGATTCTCCGCCACTTGAATTTCATATCTATCCGTGTGGGTCCACTTTGTTCTCTTTGGGTATGGGTAGTGAGTTTTTACTTGGATTGTTTTCTTCACCGGTCTTCTCTGGAGGTATGTTGGTTGATGATGTTAAATCTTGTTTTCCTTTATTGCCTAATGCTTTTCCAAGGTTCCCCAGGGACATTTTATTGCATGACAGGATACTCCAGGTGGATGTGCTTTGCTCTCCAAGTGGTGACGTGTGCCGCTTCATGGTTCTAAAGGTTGATGCCTCCCCGCACCGGTACTCATCGGTGATGAGTAATTTTAAGAGGGGGAGGATTGATGGCGACGACGGCCCTCAACAAGGTGAAGACGATGATGGCGCGCTTACGGATTCCCTTTCTCTGCCTCCAAATAAAGTCTGGCGGCGCTGTGACGATCATGTGGAACGGCGCCAGAATATCCGCCCGCGGCGCAAGCCCATTTTTTTAGTTTATTAATAATTATTATTAATAAATTAATATGGAGAATTAATATAGTTTATTATCTATTTTATCGCGAGATTAATATTTTTATTTCATGTATTAATTTCATGTAGATGGAGACGTATAACCATCATAGCTATTTTATTTCATGTACGGACTATAGTTATTTCATGTCATGATGGGTGTTATTAGCCATCATGAGTGTTTTCATTTGTATGGAGGAGATGGAGTGGTGTAGCCTATATAAAGGCATGTTTGTTCTCATTTTAGGTATTGAAGATGAAATATTGAAACCCTAAAATTTTCCCCCCTTGGAAATTTTCCCTCCTCCTTCTTTCTCCTTGGCCGAACTCTCCCCTCCCCTCTTCCTCTTGGCCGCCGGTCCTCCTCCTCCTTCCTCTTGCTCGGCTTCTCTTCCTCCTCCTCCTCTCCCTTTATCTCCAAGGAAATCCGACCCTCTTCTTGCCTCCACAAATTCGGCCACCACCATAGCCGCTAACCTCCATCTCCTCCTCTTCATTAGGCTCGGCCACCACTATAGCCGCCAACCTCCATACCCCAAACCCGTCCATCCCCCTTTTCCCCAATCCAAAATCCGACTACCCTCAAAGGCCCCAACCCCTTGGTGTAAACATCGGCCAAGATCAAAGGTGTTTTCCTCCTTTGTGGTTTGCCTCCACCGGCGTGAAGCGACGAAGGCGAGCAAGATTATCATTTCCTTCCGGCGCAACTCCAGCGGATCCGTTGAGAGGCGATCCAAGTATAGTGTAATCGGAATCACCCATTCCGATTGGGGTAACGAAACCTTTTCTATTTCTTTGTGTGATTTCTTTTCTTGAATATTCAAGTGGTGTTTTTATCCGTAGCGTAATTTTGAAATCATTGAAACCCATCGTGGTGGATTACTTTTGTATTGTTTTTCTTGCTTACGTTATTTGATTCAGCGGGTTTGGCGAACCCTCGTTTTATTTTCGTTGGGAGAGATCTACCTAATCCGAATCGAAGCTTAATCGGTAGATCTCTTTTGGTACAACGCTGCTCGGCCGGACGCAATATTCGTCCATTTAGCTCGATCAAATATTGGCCTCATAGCCCTTAGTTGATCCCTACCGGTTTGGCTACCCGTTGGCTAGCGTTAATTGATAGATTTATTTGTGTGGTATTGCGTAGGGCGAAGTTGCTAAAATAAGATTTAACCATAACGAGTCGAACGTGAGTGATAATAGGTTTAATCCATTGATCTTCGGATATCCCCCGGTATCCCTACATCAATATCTACGTCGGTGTCCACATCACACACTGCCAACTTGGCTTTAGGTACAAATATTTTATAATGGTTTTAATATTCAAACTAGGCAAGCCATTGATGCTGCCGCTGGGGACACGCTCAATAACAAAACCCCCGAGGCCGCTCAAACCCTCTTTGAGGAAATGGCCATGAACGCGTACTAGTGGAACGTGCCAAGGTCACGCCCTAAACAAGCTGGGATTTATGAGCTCGACACTTCTTCTACTCTAGCACTCCAAGTAGAAAATTTAACTAAATAATTGGCAGGAATATCTGCTTCCTCCACCACAACTACTTGGAATCTGAATAATAATATAATTGAAGAAATTGATTATATGGGGAACTCTTATAGACCTTCCTATAATCCTAATATGAACTTAAATAATAATTCTTATAATCCAGGATATAGGAACTATAACGCCCCGATTTTTCTGCGACTATTTTTATTCTCGTTCGGCGTTGCGGTGATGCGTCTTCGTGGCTTGTGCCATTTGTGGAGTGTGGTTTAGCTCCTTAGAACTGAGTGGCCTATTTTGTATCCTATGGGCAAGGTCTCCCTAGCAAGCCGAGTCGTTTTGGGTGACCCGGTGTGGCCTCTCGGGGGATGCTTGTGTTTTGGCTTTAGGTGGGTATAACTCGAGTTTTGTTCGTCGAAAATTAATTTTGACTTCGCCGTTGTGTTCGTAGCATTGATATTTATCTACGGTGCGAATTTCATCGAATTCCGAGGTAGTTCAGTTTTCGCGACGTTTTAGGTGTGCTATTAGTAAAATCAAATTAGAAATTTGATTTTTAGCTGAGTGAACCGGTGGCTAAGCTGCAGTTAGGCTGAACCGACATGGCCAAGCAGTTATAAAAGCCTTATTAAGAAGTGGCGGGCCCACTTCTCCTTCCTCCTTCTTCCTGAGACCAAAAGAAAACTCTTGTTCCTGTTTCGCGGAAAGTAGAGGCGGAAGCGACGGTTAGCCCTAGCCTTCGTTCGGTGATTCCGGGAGTTTTCGTGGACGGATTTCGATTCAAAAAGCGGCATTGTCTTTCTCTCGCTCAGTTCTTCGTTTCGTCAGTGCTGCTCCTTCTAGTGCATGAAGAAGAGGAGGGAAAGCCGACAAAGCTTCGCCAGAAATCGAGGCAAGTGGTATTCTTGCCCTTACCATTGTTGTTCTTTTGAATTCTGGAATATTTCCCGGTTAGCCCTAGGGTAGAAACCAAGCATGTTCTCCTTTATCTTGCTAAATTTAGGGCTTAGATTCTCCTATGAGCCCCCCTCCTTGTGCTGTTTGCTCAACCTGCTAGTTACGTTCACCATTTAGACACCAGATTTGTAGTTCTAGTTGGGTGCTTTGGCAGGTGGAGCCGAGAGAGAGAGTGAGGGAGGTTGTTGTGGTAGGGCTCTGGTTAGAACTAGTCTTGGTAGAATCTCGGGTTTTGGTGTTGAGTGTGGTGCACACACTCAAAGCCAAAAGCCGCTCGGGCTTGGCATTAAGTGTGGTGGACACACTCAAAGCCATAGTTTGGTCTATCCTTTGCGGCGGAGTGGTGGGGTGATTGAGTGAGAATTTCCATCTAAGTCAAAATCTACGGGAATCACCAAGTGATTCCCGCCGATTTCGACGAGTAACGTCAGTGATTCCCACAGATCGGCGAGAATCAATCTGGATTCCTGCCGATCGGCGAGAATCATCCTGGATTCCCGCCAATTCGGCGAGAATCATCCTGCATTCCCGCCGATTCGGCGAGAATCAGTCGGCATTCCCGCCGACCTCTTCTTTTTGGCCATGGATTAGGGTTTTCCTGCGGTAATGAACTTTGGCGTAGAGTGAGTTGACCTCACTCAACGCCAAAGTTGTTTTGGCGTTGAGAGAGGTGGACTCACTCAACGCCACTGCTGGGTTTTGTGGTTTTGCTGAAGGCGTTGAGGGAGTTGACCTCACTCAACGCTGTAGATGTTTTGGCGTTGAGTGAGGTTAGCTCACTCAACTCCACTGCCTCTTTTGCTGAAGGTGTTGAGGGAGTGGACCTCGCTCAATGCCATGGCTGTTTTGGCGTTGAGTGAGGATAGCTCACTCAACACCAGAGCTGTTCTTGCGGAGGGCATTGAGTGAGTGATTCTCACTCAATGCCATGGCTGTTCTGGCGCTGAGTGAGGCTAACTCACTCAACGCCAAGGTCTGGTTAGGCGTTGAGTGGGTCCCACTCAACGCCAAGCCATGTTGAGTCATTTCAACACTTTTCCTCTACCTCAATTTTCGTTCCTGAGTGAATTCCTTGATTATATTTTTTGAGTTTCTTTGTCGGCCATGTTTTTCTTTCCTAAAGGCCGAATCTTGGGTCGTGGTTAGTAGTGGTGGTTTGAAGCTCTTCATGGGGCAGGTGTTGTGTAATTTAGCCAAGGCCACCCTTATTCTTCTATCTTGCTCCAGGTACGGGCTGGGCAAGGGGGTGGAAGGTCCCTTGTGCTTTCACATGTAGACACTTGAGCTTGTTGGCTTGGAAATGGTAGTTGGGGGACTAAGTTTGCCTCCAACCCGGATCCATATTGTTTGTTTTACTACTACCATCTCCCACAGCTTAGGGTGTTAGAAGTTTCTTCCTTGGTAGATTGCAGCACTTGGGCTCTTGGTAGCCTAGTAGACCCCGCAGAATGTAGTTTCTAGGCAGGGTTGATGTTGTTTCCTCGCGCATAGTGCATTTCTTGTTGTCTTGCTTTGGGCAGTTGTGACTTTTACTATTGTGTGTTCTCCTCCTTCATTTATTTCCCTGGTTGACACTTTCATGCAGTCTTTCCTTATTTTGCTTGCTGAGGTATTCTTTCTTCTTTTGAATACCTCAGGTTCATTGCAGTAGACAGTTTGGTGGCTAGGTTACGGTGGAGTTGCTGGTGGTCTCTTGGGCTTTGGAGGTCCTGTTGCTTTGTTAGTGAGGTAGTTTTTTAGTACTTTTCTTACAGACATACATATTTGCTAGTGGGTTCGTGTCGGGTTGTTGGCGCCCACTGGTAGTGTTTACCTTTGTACTAGATATATTACTTTTTCTGCTACCATTTTCTGGAGATAGTCTACTTACTCTGGGGAGGATTTATACTAGGTTGCTAGTTATTTTAAAATTACAATTATTATTATAAGTATATTGCATGATCAGCATGTTTTATAAAATTAAATCACTATTTTCCAAACAACGTATAAAGATCATTTTCTTATATATATAATATAAATTAAATGTAGAGTCTTGCATAGCATAAGTGGTCCTCTTAGGGCTCTTATGCACTTCTTAGGATGTCCAACCTGAATAAAGTATTTTTCCGCATCGCTTAAGTATAGTTTTTAACTATGGACTAGGTGATCCACCGAGCCGAGTTATACGGCCTCTCAAATATAACTGATTTTCTAATCATTAAACTCATGAATTTCTTTCATAAAGTATAGTAGAAGGTTTTGCCTGAGCGTCAGCAGTTATCCCCTGCTTGACGTGGCATCATGACGCGTGTTTTCTCATACTCTGATAATTCTTTAATTCGGAGAAAATGCGGGTTGTGACAGGAACCATCCTAATTTTTCATGGAGCAACCCCCAATAATGCTCAACGCCCTCCGGTTGCAAATCCAAGTGGATTTGCACCGCAACCCCCACAACCACAAACACCACCACCACAACCGCACCAATTTAGGCCAACCCCGATAGAAGACATATTCACGAAATATGTTAGTATTAATGAGTCCAATCCGGAACCTGACCGGATCAATTAAAAACTTAGAAACACAAATTGGAAAAATTTCAAAAATGCTATCGGAACGCCAACCTGGTAATTTGCCAGGAAATACGGAACCAAATCTGCGGGATACTGGCCATTCCAGTAACCCATCAAGTTGACAAGCCGTCAAACTACGAAGTGGCAGGGAGCTACCACCACCCGTTAGGGTAGAAAAAGAAGCTAAAGTTAGCCTCCCTACACCACTTCCCGTTACATCTCTGCCTCCTAAACCCCCGCGAATTTCTTCCCCACATGTTGTTTTACCTTATCCACTTAAATTAAAAGATGAGCAAGAAGATGAACAATATAAAAATTTTCTTAAAATGCAAAAACTAATTCAAATCAATATAACTTTCTGCGAGGCAATCGCACAGATGCCTAAATACGCAAAATATTTAAAAGCGTTATTTTCTAATAAAAAGAAACTCGAAGATATTTTGAGAGTTTTCCTTAACGTCGAATGTTCAGCGGTTTTATTACATAAATTACCCCCAAAATTAAACGATCCGGGACGATTTTCCATCCCGTGTCTCTTCGGTAATCTATTAATAAAAGATGCGTTAGCAGATTTAGGTGCTAGCATAAATTTAATTCCCTACTCGCTCTTTCAGAAACTAGGATTAGGTAACCCCAGCCCAACTAAAATGAGCATCCAATTAGCAGATCGTTCTATTAAATATCCAGTAGGGATAGTAGAGGATGTTCTGGTCAAAATAGACAAGTTTATCTTCCCGGTAGACTTTATTATACATGACATAGAGGAAGACACCGATGTTCCCATAATTCTCGGTCGTCCTTTTCTCGCAACCTCTCGTGCAATAATAGACGTAAGTAACTATAGACTTCTCTTACGAGTAGGAGATGACGAGGTTACTATCGATATAGATCCCTCTATGAAAAATTCTTTAAAAAACGACGATTCCTGTTATCTTGCGGAAGCCGAATTTTGAGGAAAATGATTTTCCCTATTCTGATTTACTTTTAATAACTGTAGAAGAATCGGACTTGGCAGACTTAACCCTTTCACAAGAAATGCCTACCGATGACCCTTTAGAACCTTTTATATCCTTAACTTCTACAACTCTAAAAACTCCAACTTCATATGAAAAACCACCAACCCTCGAGCTGAAAACACTTCCTGCACATTTAAAATACGTTTTCCTTGAAGCCAAATCTAAACTCCCTGTTATCATTTCTACCGAATTAAATGATGAGAAAACGTCTGAATCAATTTAAGTGTTAAAACCACATCGCTATGCATTAGCATGGCAAATTTCTGATATCCAAGGACTCAACCCATCTTTTTGTATGCATAAAATATTTTTGGAAGATAACCCTCGTAAATCTATCCAGCCCTAATGACGTATAAATCCTAATATGAAGGATGTCGTAAAAGCTGAAGTAATGAAATTATTAGACGCAGGAATTATCTATCCAATCTCAGATAGCACGTGGGTTAGTCCCGTACAAGTCGTCCCTAAGAAGGGCGGTATAACGGTAGTGCCAAACGCTAATAATGAACTAATTCAAACACATACTATTACGGGTTGGAGGATGTGCATCGACTATCGAAAATTAAATGATGTCACCCGTAAAGATCACTTTCCACTACCGTTTATAGATCAAATATTAGAGGGACTCTCGGGTCACTCATATTATTGTTTTCTCGATGGTTATTCAGGGTATTTACAAATTCCTGTAGCCCCTGAAGATCAAAAGAAAACTACATTCACTTGCCCCTTTGGTACTTTCGCCTATAGGCGAATGCCGTTTGGACTTTGTAATGCACCAGCTACATTTCAAAGATGTATGCTAGCTATTTTCGGCAAGTTAGCAGAGGACGTTATGGAAGTGTTTATGGATGATTTCTCTGTATTTGGAGACTCATTCCATACGTGTTTAGATAACCTCGCTTGTGTTCTTCAACTCTGTGAAGACACGAATTTAGTGTTGAACTGGGAGAAATGCCATTTTATGGTCCGCGAAGGTTTAGTTCTCGGTCATAAAATTTCTTCCTAGGGAATCGAGGTAGATAAGGCCAAAATAGAAATAATTGAAAAACTTCCTCCTCCAACAAATGTAAAATCTATTCGAAGTTTCTTAGGCCATGCCGGTTTCTATAGACGGTTCATTCAAAATGTTTCTAAAATAACAAAACCGTTAACTCATTTATTAGAAAAAGAAGCCCCATTTATATTCGATAGAGAATGCTTAGTAGCATTCAATATTATTAAGGACAAACTTATCAACTCTCTAATTTTAGTAGCCCCAGACTGGTCCTTTTTTTTGAGATCATTTGTGATGCGAGTGATTATGCGGTAGGAGCTGTCTTAGGACAACGAGTAGACAAATATTTCCATCCTATCTATTATGCAAGTAAAACTCTCACATCCACACAAACCAATTATACGACCACGGAAAAAGAACTACTGGCGATTGTATTTGTATTTGATATGTTTAGATCTTATATAACACTATCGAGAGTTATAGTTTTACGGATCATTCTGCTTTAAAATATTTACTAACTAAGGCAGATGTCAAACCCCGTTTATTACGTTGGATTCTCTTATTCCAAGAATTTGATTTAGAGATCCGAGATAAGAAAGTCGCAGAAAACTTAGCAGCCGATCATCTTTCTCGACTAGAGAATGCTGCAACAGATACACTCGTGGAAGCCGACATCGAAGATAAATTCCCTGAAGAAAGTCTCCTCGCCCTCGAAAAGGTAACAAACTCTTCTACTCCTTGGTTCGCAGACTTGGCTAACTATTTAGTATCCCGAGTCCTTCCAAAAGCTTTTTCAATTCAAGAAAAGAGGAAATTCTATTCTGATTTGAAAAACTACTTTTGGGAAGACCCGTATTTATTCCGAGTCTGTGCCGACCAAGTAATTAGAAGATGTATTTCGAACGAGGAAGGACTAAAAGTACTACAGCACTTCTACGAAGGACCAACCGGCGGACATTAACAATCCAATCGGACTGCATGTAAAGCCCTTGAAGCAGGATTCTTTTGGCTTACTTTATTCAAGGACGCTCAAAAATTGGTATGCGTTTGCAACTGTTGCCAACGGTCAGGTAACATTTCCCGTCGGGATGAAATGCCCCTAAACTTTTACTTAGAATGTGAAATTTTTGATCTATAGGGCATAGATTTTGTAGGCCCTTTACCTCCTTCTTTTAAAAATCGTTATATCTTAGTAGCGGTCGATTATTTTTCACGATGGGCTGAAGCGCAAGCTTTGCTCACCGCTGACTCGAGAGTCGTCGTTAAATTTCTGAAAACCTTATTTTCACGTTTTGGCACGCCTAGGGCTATAGTTAGCGATTGAGGTACTCATTTTTGTAACACCCAGATGGCTAAAGTGTTAGCTAAATATGGAGTTACTCATAAACTCGATACCGCTTATCACCCCCAAACAAGCGGCCAAGTGGAGGTAGTCAATAGAGAACTAAAGAGCATATTAGAAAAGACTGTAGATACCAATCGAAAAGATTGGTCCCTCAAATTAGATGATGCACTTTGGGCCTACCGTACAGCATTCAAAATTGCGATCGGTTGTACACCTTATCGTTTAGTATATAGAAAGGCATGTCACCTACCTGTAGAATTAGAACATCGCGCATACTGGGCGCTAAAATTTCTTAACTTAGATACAAACTTAGCCGCCAAACAATGTAAATTTCAACTCAATGAACTTGAGGAATGGCGTGCAAACGCCTATGAAAATAATAAATTTTATAAAAAGCGATCTAAGTTTAATCATGATAGGAAAATTAAATTTCCAAAATCTTTTTCACCAGGTGATCTTGTCCTACTATATAACTCACGCCTTAAATTATTTCCAGGAAAATTAAAATCCCGATGGACCGGACCCTTTACTGTTAAACAAATTTGGCCATATGGGACCATTCTTATTTCTAACCCTAAACTCGGAACTTTCAAAGTAAACGGGCACCGTTTAAAATTATATTTTACTGGGGGCCCTTTTCAAAAAGAACCTGAAACCCTAACACTACTCCATAACCTCGAAATATAAATTCACTTGTATATTTTCATCTTTTATGCTTTTGTATATTCTGTACATATTTTTCACTTCATACCTATGCCTAATATAAGTATGGGGGTGCTTTTAGCTGCAATTGTTTTTATTACTTATATGTTTTTAATAAAAGCATTATTTTAGTACTCATCCCAAACAAGTCAAAACTTTTAAAACCATACTATGTATATATATTCCAACAATCTGAGATGATCAAAAATGCAAAATATTCAATTTTAAATTTTACTACTCCTTCTCATAACTAGATAGATATAAATATCTGGAATAAACTTGTAAACCCTACCTTGTAAAATTTCATTACAATTGGAGTTAGTTTTTTAGCAAGCCTGCTTTAACATATCAAAAATACATATATATATACAATAGAAGCAAAACATATTATGTTCACAAAACAATTTTAGACTGTAATTATCATTACTTCAATCATGTTAAAATATAGAAAATATCAAGCTATTATCATTGCTCTCAAAATTTTTTATCAAAATTATTTTTACAACCCTACCTACTATTTCGCGTGGCATGTTTCTTTACGCACGCAAGCTTCTAGGAGTATGTGCTCCTGGAAAAAAAATCTTATGTCCATGGGAATAAAAAATTCCGTAAACATAGGCATCCAATAAATATTAAAAGACCATATGACATGGAGTATGTGCTCCTAAACATATGCATTGGATTAATTCAAAGTTCAATTCTACAAAGCTTTTTTTTCTATTTTGGAAAGTATTTTCCTAAAATAGTTATAACAATATATGAATATAGAAAAAAAAAGTGAGAGGATAAAATTCATCACCTACTACATTCAAGCCTCTTTATGGGCAAAACCACCAAGTTGATATCTCGTAAAACTACTACAAATTGAATTAATTTTGCTTAAAATTTTGAGAGAGCATAATTAATAGGTTGTAATTTTTCAACATATCTCATGCAAGATATAGTATTCATAAAGCCAATCTATCCTTGTTATATCTGATTTTAATATGTGCTTACTATTTGTTTTCCAAAACATTCTATGGCTATATATTATAACTCTGCTATCAATGATATATATACGATGGCATTTAACTCTTTATTCACCGGATTTGTATACCTGTTTTATCTTGAAGAATTAAATTGATAGTAAATAGAAATTTTGATAAATTGTTCATTTACGCAACTCCTACTTTTGCTCTGGAATAGCAAAACATCAGTATGGGGATATTTGATGAGTGATAATTAATACTCATTTATTAGTATAGTTTGAATATCATTTTGTACGGAAATAAGGAATTTGTTATGTAAATTAAGGAATAAATGATTTGTTTTAAATTTTATTCTTTAAATAAAACTATGTAGAAAGTAATACTGTATTATCACAAAAATGAATATATTAAAGTTAAATAAAAATATATATAAGTTATGTATAAAATTAGAAGTAATACATTTAAGTTAACTATAATTATTTATAATATTAAATATAAAATATAATATGACTTATATGTATATATATTAAAGATATAAAAAATATATGTTTTATAAAATAATGTATAAATTAATTATAAATGATATATATAAAGTTAAGGGGAGCTTTAGTGAGTTTAAAATAATTAATTAAAATACTATAAAATATAATTAACATAACATATAAAATATAAAGTTTAAATGTATATATTATTAATTAAAATAAAATATAAAGTTACTAAATCAAATATAGTTTATATTTATAAGGTGTTTGTGTATATGCAGATATAATCAGCTGGCCTAGTGGAGTGGAAGTTCTAGTGAAATTCAACAGGTTGTGGGTTCGAATCCAGGCATTTGTATTTTTATGCCAATTTAACTACGACCCGCCAGCTGCCAGCCCAACCCACCAGCAACCTACAACCCGCCATCACCCTGCAACCCGCCAGCAACCTACAACCCACCATCACCCTACAACCCGCCAGCTTTTCAATCAATAGTCCGCCAGCTTTTCAATTAGCAGTCCAACAGCTTCTCCATCAGCAGCTTCATACTTATCCAGCCAGCCAACTCAGCTGCCACGTCAGCTTCATACTTATCCAAGCCACCACGTGTCAAGCTGTCCAATAGACAGTTGTCCCATAAGCTGAATTTCAGCTTTTGCAAAAGCTGTTTGGCAGCTTTTCCATAAGTTGTTTGGCAACTTTTCCAAAAGTGTTTTTCCAAAAGCAATTTTTTCTATAAATAGAGGGGCAGGGCTGAGTAGAATTATTCGAACACCAGCAGCTTTCTTAAGAACTGTTAGGACTCCCCAGCTCTCTGACAAGGAACTGGTAGTAGCTTTCAAGTATTTTAAAGTTCTGTAAGTTGTAATATTTTAGCTTTCTTTTCAGCTTTTTAGAAAGTTGTAATAATTTTTAGGACTTTATAAAATAGACTCTTTCAATTTTAATTCTGAGTACTTTACTGCTTTATTTTCAGTTTTTACTTTCCTTTTTTTCATACTATCCCGAATGAAAGGCGAAGCTCTACTTATGTCCTGGATTAAGATAGTGTGAAACTGCTTCCAAAATTATTTTCATAACTTTATTATTTCATACTATCCTGAATGAAGGGCGAGGCGAAAGCCTATGACCTGGATTAAGATAGTGCGGAAGCTCTGCAAAAAATTTACTACCCTATCCCAAAAACAAAGGTGAAGCGAAAGCTTAAATCCTGGATTGAGATAGATAGGTAGATATTATTTTCTGTACTTTATACCGCCCCCATCCTGAGAAGAGGCTAAGAACCCTTAGCACTTGGTCAAGATGAGCTCTGGGCTGGATATTATTTTCAACTATTTCAACTCTACTTTCTAGTTATCCTAACTAGGGTTTTCTGTTAATTGATCATATACCAGGTGAAGAGACACTACGTTTACATTAACCCGTTTTAAACGCAAGCCTCCCCGGACGTACTTTCGAGTCAATGATGCTACCAAAGGGACCCTCTCGTTAAGTTAGGTAATAAAGAAATAAAGTTGTTCTTTAATAGCTGAATTAATATTCTCTCAAAGTAATTCTAAAATCGAGGACTACCTTCTAAGTCCCTATCTTAATAAAATCACGTCTATATATTTTTCTATCTTTTGTTTTTAAATATAAACTCCACTCTGTTCGTTCTATAAAATAATAGTCCGTTCTAAAAAGTAGAATAATTAACACCGATCCCAGGAAAAATACGACCTTGATATTTTCTACAAAATACTATACTCCTATACGATAGGTACTCTTGCCTTAATCTATAGGATATAAGTAAGTAAAAAAAGAGATAGACTTATATATGTAAAAGATTATATAAAACCAAATCTATCTTCTTTAAAACTACTTTACTTATCAGTTTAATTGGCTGAAAATAATCCTTGAATTTATTCTGTCTTTTGTAACTGCCACTGCCTAAAGAAATCATCGATCGAAGTATTCATTTCATTGACCTGAGCTCGGAGTTCTTCAATCTAGGCATGGCTTTCGTCGAGCTAAGTTTCTGACTTGAGATCAGCATTCGTCGACCGAAGATCAGAGTTCGTCGAGCTCAACTCAGAGAAGGGACTCTGAGTTCGTCGATTTGAGATAGAAGATCGTCGAGCTGAGTTCGACTATCGTCGAACTAAATTTCCTGAACTTGAAATCTGAATTTCTCTGGAATTCTTCTGAAGGAATGGTCCTGGAAATAATTCTATGACCCTTGACTATACATATTGGGTCAACCTAGGCATCCTAATAGTAATCCTTGCCCAAATCAGAACTAGGGTTCCAACAATCTCCCCCTATTTGGGTGAGGATACTATTCACACAAAATAAAACACAAAGAATAAAAAGTCTGATTGAATTATAAATTTTCAGCAGATATACAAAGGTGCTTTGAGTGAGAAAAAAATAACAACAATATTTAAACTAAAACTAAGAGTCCTTATTAGGAGCAGCTGAAGAAGAATCTTAAACTTATTGGATCTTCAGCTTCCTTAAGGCTCATCTGAAATTTGAGAGTCTACAATCTTCTATGTTGAAGCCAAAAATAACCTCAACGAATGTTCACGAACCAAAGTGCAGCCGATGCCTACTTCTCTCAAATCTCGAACCCTGACTGGCTGCTGAGGTCCTAAAACAGACCCAAAGCCTCAGCTGGGAGGTCCCACCACACACCCGGAAGATCTCTGAGAGCTTCCCCTCTAAAGCCAAATGCTGGGCTGGGAGCTCCTCAGAAGGCACTAGAGTTGGAGAATAATGAAAGCCCTGCCTTCCAAAGAGCCCCTATGGGTCTTTTTATAGTCTTCCTTTGACCTGAAAATACAGAAATACCCCTGAGGGGTCTGCCAATAGCCAAATCCCGCTGTCATCCCAAGGGCATTTGGGTAATTTTACCTCGGGATAATAATAAAATAATCTCCTCTGGACTCCGGGTCCCACCCCGTGGGCCCACTTGGCGAGACCCCCGGCCTAGAAGGCTCTCGCTGGGTCCCCTCTAGGCCCGCCTTGGCGAGAACTCCTGCCAGGAAGGTTCTCGCGCTAGGTAGTCATGATGCCATTGCGAATGAAGGCTCACCTAAGGCCTTCTCGCCTGCCCTGGTCGGTCGACGATCTCTCTGTCGGGGGCTCGACTATCTGCTCTGGTTTCCCCAGCTTTTGCCTGCCCCTGGCGGGAGCTCCTTCACGGCGGAAGCTCCTGTCTTTGGACCCAAAGCCTGTCGTGGCGCGAACGATATCGCCCACCGCCAGGCGGGAGCCTTTAAGGACGAGAACTCCACCAGTATGCCTTAGGGTTAACCCAAGGCTAGCCTGAGGCTAGCCCAATCCCTCAGTGAAGTCTCCGGGTCCCACCCAGCGAATATGGGGTTGTACACAATCCCCGCTCTTTTCGAGCTAGCCCTGCGCTCGACAAGACAAGTCCAACCCCCATAATATTCGCTGGACACGTGTCCGCCTACCAAGGGAATCTTTTGGTGGGTCCAACTGCGGCTATAAATATGCACTGATAGGCGTCCATACGCCCTGCCCTTGAAGTACGGTTTTCCAACTGAGCTCTCGCCTCAGGGATTTTGGCGCGAGCTTACCATGCATCCCAAACGTGCTGCCAAACCACTTCCGCAAGACCTCCAAGACCGGTTAGCCGCTGCCCAAGCGCGGGCCTTGGCTAACTGTGCGGCGGTGGCTCCATGGTTAGCGAGAAAGACTTCAACCGCCGGGCCTTCCGAGCCGAAGAAGAAGGAAAAGAAAAGGGCGAAGGTGGTCCGGCGGGACCTTTCTCGCGAGAATAGGGATCCTCCTTCCCCCACTCCCAATCCTGCGGGGGATCCTTCCCCGCAGAAGGTAAGCCTTTCAACCATGCCTACCGAGCTGATTGTGCACTAGATCCGATGGTTAAAGTAAGCTTTCGCAGGAATCCGCTCCTAACGATGACGTCGAGATCCCGCCAAGTTCTTCGAACCTGCCCGCTCATTCCCCCAAGGACCAAACGCGGGTCTCGGACGCAATTCCTTCAGCTGAGACCGAAACGACAGGTACGTTTTGCTACTGTCGATATGTCAACCCTGCCTTTTCTTTTCTGAACTGTCTTCTCGCAGTGCCCGCTCCCGCCGACCCGGGCCTAACCGCCAGGGAAGTAGAAGCGAGAACTGTGGAATTGCCTCCCTTGGTGACCAATCCTACCCTGCCGGGGGGAGGGACGGCCTCTGATCCCTCCGCTACTCCCAAGGATGCCGATCATCTCTTGGGAGAAGACAACTCCCCACGAGCTTCTGGCCAGGTCGGGACCATCGTGCGCGAGCCCTTCTGCCCGGGGCTGGGCAAGCCTCTTCACCTCCTTTATGGAACCAACGGAGGGGCCGGGCCTTCTCGTCCAACTGCAGGTATGCGAAACTTTCCTGGACTGCTGATTGTCATGCCTTAACCAGAATTCTCGTGCGTTCCTTTTGCAGGTGATCCCGGCTTGCGGTCGGAAGCCAACCGGGAAGAAGATGATGATGATGATGATGATGAAGAAGAGGAAGATTCTCCCCTCCCTTCGTCTGGGGAGATAGAAGGAATATTGAACGGCGCCGGGAGCGCGAAGGAGAGGAGGAAGAGAATCTCGGCTATCCTGGCCAGGCTCATCCAACGAGATCATGCCCACTCTGTCGCGGCGGAAGCGTTCCGCGAATCTGTGGAGCAAAGGTTGGAGGCTCTGGAGCGGGATTTCTTCTTAGGCAAGGCTGACCGTCCGGGAGGGCCTTCCGCCGAGTCCTCGCCAGGGAGATGCATCTCGCAGATCCGGGATCACGCCAGGCGGATCAACCTTGGGTGCACCACCCTATCGTCTTACTTCAACCCGTTGGTGCCTCCTAGAACTAGGCGGCGAGAACGAGGACGATGGTATTGGAAACCCTATTAGCCTTCTTTCTTTGAATCCCTTCTACCCATGTATCTCTGTATTAAACCTTATTGTTAATTAAGTTTATCCAGCTTTCGCTAGCGAGAACCTCACTGTTACCAATGTCTCTCTTTTCTTTCCTCTTTATTGCTCTGCGAGGCTTTTAAATTAAGACGCTTACACCAATCTAGGATGCTTGTGCCAATCTAGGATGCTCGCGCCAATCTAGGAGGCTTGCGCCAATCTAGGAGGCTTGCGCCAATCCAGGAGGCTTGCGCCAATCTAGGAGGCTTGCGCCAATCTAGGAGGCCTGCGCCAATCCAGAATGTTTGCGATGATCTAGATAATTGCGTCGAAACCAGGAACGACCGTTGACCGCTGCCATCCCGAGGGGGAAAATCGAGGCGCCGTTAGCCCGGATTCTGACACCTGTACTCCGCTGTCACTTTCTCTCTCTGCCGGATGGATCCATGATGATTACGATTCCCTATAAATAGAGAAGTCTACCAACCGCATTTACTTCTTCGATCCGGAACCTCAGCCTTCCTTCCTTGCTCTCGCGTTCTTGCTTCCGCTGCGACCTCTTTTCAGCTCTCGCTCTCACTCGCAAACCCGTCATGCCTGGAGAGAACAAGGGTCGCGCCCACTGCGCGGAAGCTTTCCAAAAACACCTCTTCCCTTCCTGCAAGCTCACCCTAGACGAATATAACCTGATCGTTGGCCGCTACATCCCCGCTGGCTTCTCGGCGCGGAACCCGGGAAATCACGATAAGGTGAATACTCCGGAGGCGGGAGAACTCGCCATCCCCCTCGAGCATTTCGAGGTGGGCTTCCGCCTTCCCCTTTGGCCGGAGGTTCGGCTTGCTCTTCGCTACTATGGGGTGGTTCCCGCCCAACTGAACCCAAACTCAGTCGCGATCCTTATAGCATTCATATGCTATATGCGATCCAAGAGGATCGAGTTCAGTTTGCCCATCTTCCGGAAGCTATTCAACTTCCGCGCCAAGGGAGGGGTGGTTTTCTTCTCCGGGCAACTGCTCGAGGTTACCGGTCTCGCCAACAAGCACCATCACTGGGGCGAGAAATTCGTCTATGTCAGCGGGGACTTCAGCAACGTCCCGCTTCAGCCCGTTCAGTACGAGGACGCTGCCTACAAACCGCCTACTCTGGGATCGCGCGAGAGCGCAATCCTGGAATTCTTTGGAACCAAGGAGTTCGATGTTCCCTACCTCAGGCGAGACGTCGACTCCCTCCCACTCGTTCACTCGGGCGAAGGTACGGTCTCGCCTCAGATTCCCTCTTTTATCAAAGATCTTCTTGCGCTGAAGTGTTTTAACTTTGCAGAAGAGCGGGAGGTCCCTCTGCGCCAACCCTTCGCTGAAGGCCGGGGTGTCGAGGGTCTGGCCGCGAGAGGCTCCCTTGCGCTCGCGGAAGCAAGCGCCAGCGCCTGCCGAAAAGATCCAGCCCCTCCTTTGCCGCCACCAGCCAAGAAGTGGAAGGTCACCCTTCCTCCTCTCCGAGCGCTGAAGAGGCCCAAGCCTTCTGCTACCGAGAAGGGGAAATCGTTGGCGGTCTCGCCCGTCCAACCTCCTCCCGAGGGCAGGTCCTTTGAAGCGATCCTTCAGGTGGCCAGCGAGATGGATGCCGCCGCCAAGAGCCGCGCCGAGGCCTCCACCGGGAACCCACTGGCCGCAAGCGAGGCTGGGGGAGAAGTGGTCGCCGCCGAAACCTCCGCCCGTGCTCTGCCCCAGGAGGTGCCGAGAGGGCACCGGAACTTTGGTTTCGGCGTGAGGTACGCCAACGCAGAGGGGAAACCCCAGATGGAATGGGACCCCGAGTCAAACTTAATCAGGGTTTCGACGCTCCTTCCCAGCTGGGCGGAGGGGGAAAATGTGACTGGCGAGGCCTTCTCGCTTGGATATGGCCTTTACAGCCGAGAGGATGCCGGCGTGTTTGACTAGATGTCCACCCGCCTTATAGCCTTTGATGCCACCCGGGCTCTATTGCGCGGGTTCGAGCTTACGCATATGTGTGCGCGTCGAAGCATCACTATCGACAAGAATTTCACCGATATGCGCAAGGCAAGGGAGGACGCGGTGGCTCGAGCGCACACCGCGGGAGAAGAACTCGCGAGAGCTCAATAGGAGCTTGTGGACGCTCGACTGGCGCTGTCTCTATGCCCCGCAACCGAGGTAAGCGAGACCCTCCTGAACCCTTGCTCTCGTTTCTCAAAGTTACGACTGTGCGATGTTTCCAGACTGAACTCTTTTTTCACAGGATTCTGCCCAAGTCAAGGAGCTTCGCGCAGAGCTGGCCAACGCGCGCTGCGAGAGCGTCCTCCTGAGGGAACAGCTTCGCGTTGAGATGACGAAGGTCCCGCCTCTGGAGCTAGATGCGAGGCTGCGGAGTCGTTACTTCTCGGAGTACGACGTTAACAAGCTGCTGCAAGCCAACGCTCAGGCAACCGTCAAGCTGACGCTCGAGACGCTGCGAGACGTCAAGCTGCTTCGGGAGGATGGCGCGACCATCGACGCTCGCCAACTCCTTCCTTGGCTCTACGATCCAGTTCCCAAACCTCCAGGCACGCCGGACTCGCCTCCCTCAGACATCCCGAGGTCTTCTACCGCTGCTGGCGAGACATCTGAAGCGAGCTCTGGCGATGATTCAAGCGAGAGCACCAGCGGGAGTTACAGCGCGTCCCCCTAAGCTTCTTTTTTTCTTTTTGTTTCTCTTGTAATGAGCGAGAGGCTCCAACTTTTGTAATTAATTGTGTAAAGTAATGTTTCGTCTTTCATTGTCAGTGTGCTTGAAAGTATATTATTCTGTCGAATGGCTTCCGCGCGAGCTTCCGCCGAGACCCTTAGTCTTTTTTAGGGTAATCTTCCTTAGAGATCAGTTAGGCGGGAACCTCGCGTCGCCGATTAAGTCGTCCTGCCCAGGTCCGCCGGGAGCCTCCTTTTGCGAGAACCCCCTTTAACCGAGACCTTTACTGGCCGAGACCTTTGAGCCGAGACCCTTACTGGCCGAGACCTCCAAACCGAGACTTTTACTGGTTGAGACCTCTGAGCCGAGACCTTTAGGGCCTTGCCCCCGGTCTAGGTCAGGGCCCTGCCCACATATTTTCCCAACCAATTAAACCCCTACTCCACCGGCGAGCCGTCGGACCTGCTAGCTTATATGGGAGCCTGCGCAGCGGGTCTACCGGGGTTCGAGCCGAGCTCGTTGTAACGTAGTAACTACCAACCAAGAACCAAGGATCAAAAAGTCAGGGACTCCACCTATCCCCCGCAGGCGAGCCTTCGGACCTGCCAGCTTGATGGGAGCCTGCGCAGCGGGTCAACCTGGGGTCGAGCCGAGCTCGGGGTGTCGTAGAAGTGGCTAAGAACAAAGTATCGCAAGAGCCAACCTTTCCCCCACAGGCGAGCCTTCAGACCTGCCAGCTTGATGAGAGCCTGCGCAGCGGGTCTACCTGGGGCCGAGCCGAGCTCAGGGTGTCGTAGAAGTGGCTAAGAACAAAGTATCGCAAGAGCCAACCTTTCCCCCACAGGCGAGCCTTCGGACCTGCCAGTTTGATGAGAGCCTACGCAGCGGGTCTACCTGGGGCCGAGCCGAGCTCGGGGTGTCGTAGAAGTGGCTAAGAACAAAGTATCGCAAGAGCCAACCTTTCCCCCACAGGCGAGCCTTCGGACCTGCCAGCTTGATGAGAGCCTGCGCAGCGGGTCTACCTGGGGCCGAGCCGAGCTCGGGGTGTCGTAGAAGTGGCTAAGAACAAAGTATCGCAAGAGCCAACCTTTCCCCCACAGGCGAGCCTTCGGACCTGCCAGCTTGATGAGAGCCTGTGCAGCGGGTCTACCTGGGGCCGAGCCGAGCTCGGGGTGTTGATGAAGATAACCAAACCTCTCCCCCACAGGCGAGCCTTCGGACCTGCCAGCTAGATGAGAGCCTGCGCAGCGGGTCTACCTGGGGCCGAGCCAAGCTCGGGGTGTTGATGAAGATAACCAAACCTCTCCCCCACAGGCGAGCCTTCGGACCTGCCAGCTAGATGAGAGCCTGCGCAGCGGGTCTACCTGGGGCCGAGCCGAGCTCAGGGTGTTGATGAAGATAACCAAACCTCTCCCCCACAGGAGAGCCTTCGGACTTGCCAGCTAGATGAGAGCCTGCGCAGCGGGTCTACCTGGGGCCGAGCCGAGCTCGGGGTGTTGATGAAGATAACCAAACCTCTCCCCCACAGGCGAGCCTTCGGACCTGCCAGCTAGATGAGAGCCTGCGTAGCGGGTCTACCTGGGGCCGAGCCGAGCTCAGGGTGCTGATGAAGATAACCAAACCTCTCCCCCACAGGAGAGCCTTCGGACCTGCCAGCTAGATGAGAGCCTGCGCAGCGGGTCTACCTGGGGCCGAGCCGAGCTCGGGGTGTTGATGAAGATAACCAAACCTCTCCCCCACAGTCGAGCCTTCGGACCTGCCAGCTAGATGAGAGCCTGCGCAGCGGGTCTACCTGGGGCCGAGCCGAGCTTGGGATGTTGATGAAGATAACCAACCTCTCCCCCACAGGCGAGCCTTCAGACCTGCCAGCTAGATGAGAGCCTGCGCAGCGGGTCTACCTGGGGCCGAGCCGAGCTCGGGGTGTTGATGAAGATAACCAAACCTCTCCCCCACAGGCGAGCCTTCGGACCTGCCAGCTAGATGAGAGCCTGCGCAGCGGGTCTACCTGGGGCCGAGCCGAGCTCGGGGTGTTGATGAAGATAACCAAACCTCTCCCCCACAGGCGAGCCTTCGGACCTGCCAGCTAGATGAGAGCCTGTGCAGCGGGTCTACTTGGGGCCGAGCCGAGCTCGGGGTGTTGATGAAGGTTCCTTCAACCAGGCCTATTCCATCATTGAGATGAGGAGTCATAGCCAGTTAAAACAAAAAACATAAAGATTGCATACTCAGAGATAGTCAACATTCTGAAATAAACTTATTGAAAATGCAATAGTTGTTTACAACATTACAATCCTTCTTTCCCTCTTACGGGTAGAAGCGCTTCAGATCGTCACCATTCCAGGTGTGACTCAAGGTCCTTCCCTCCGCATCCTGGAGATAGTAGCCTCCGTTAACCAGAGCCTTCTCTACTATATAAGGCCCTTCCCAGCTAGGGTTGAGCTTACCAACCGCGGCCGACCTTCCTGCAGCGTCGACCTTTTTCAGTACTAGATCCCCCTCGGCGAATTGCTTGACTCTGATGTGCTTATCGAAGTACCGAGCCATTCGCCGTTTTATTTCTTCTTGCCTGATGGCGGCAACATCCCGCAGCTCTTCCACCATATCTAATGAGAGGCGCAACCCTTCCTCATTCTCCAACCTCCAAGCTTCGCTTCCCTCAGCTGCGGCCGCGACCCTTGGGGACCGAACCTCAAACTCCACCGGGAGGACAGCCTCACACCCATGAGAGAGCTTGAAGGGGGTCTCCCCTGTGGCCGTGTTCGGAGTTGTTCGCAAGGCCCACAGAACGGAAGGGAGCTGTTCCACCCAGTTACCCTTCAGGTTCTCCACCTTCTTTTTGAGCAAGCTGACAATGATCTTGTTTGCCGCCTCCACCTGGCCATTGCTCCGAGGATGATGGACAGAGGCGAACCTGAGGTCAATCCCCAATTGGGTGCAGAAACTGATGAATTCTTCACTGGCAAACTGAGCACCGTTGTCTGTCACTATCGCTTGGGGCAATCCGTGCCTGCAAATGATTTCCCCCCAAACGAAGTTCCTGATGACCTGGGAGGTTACCTTGGCTAACGGCTTGATCTCCAACCACTTGGAGAAGTAGTCAATCATAACTAGGAGGAATCTTCTCTGCCCGCTAGCTGGAGGAAAGGGTCCAACCAGGTCCATTCCCCAAATGGCGAAGGGCCATGGCGCCGTGATGCTTCGAAGCCTTTGGGCGGGCAAGAGCTGGAGGGGAGCATGTACTTAGCACTTCCGACACCTCCTTGCGAACTCAGCTGTATCCTTCCTCAAAGTCCGCCAGAAATATCCTTGCCTTATCACCCTTGCTTCCAATGTCCTTCCCCCTGAATGACTACCGCATTCTCCAGAATGCACCTCTTCCAGGATCCCTGGGACTTCCTCCTCGGTCACGCATCTCGCGAGGAGTCCTGACAACATCTTCCGATGCAAGCTCCCTTCCAGCATCAGGTAATGAGCCGCCTTATGCCTGAAGCTCTTGGCCTCCTTGACTTCTTCCGACAGTTCTCCTGTGGTCAAGAAGGTCACCAACGGATCTACCCATGAGGACCGCCGATTCACCTCCATCAACTCCCCCTCTTCAATGGCTGGTCGGAACAGTTCGGTTAGGGTACCTCCTCCCCGAGGCCTGAACTTCTCCAGTCGATCAGCTGCCGCGCTTTCCTCCCTGGGAACATGTTGAATAGAGAATGAACGAAAACCTCCAATGACGGCTCTTACCTTAGATAGATATCTCGCGAGGGTCGGCTCCCGGGCCTCAAACTCGCCTCGGATCTGCGATGCTATCACCATTGAGTCGGTGAAGGCCTCCACATCCTGGATTTCCAGCTCCTTTGCCAAGTGAAGGCCAGCTATCACAGCCTCATACTCCGCTTGGTTATTGGTTACAGGGAAGTGGAAGGTCACTGCTTGCTCTATGGTAACCCCCTGAGGACTTACCAACACCACACCTCCTCCCAAGGAGTGCCTTCCTGAGGCCCCATCGACCATCATCTTCCATGCTTCTTGCGGCCTTGGTTCTTCAACCTCGGCCTCGGTAACATAGTCCGCCAAAAAATCCGCTACGGCCTGGGCTTTGATGGAGAGCCTCGGGACGAAAGAAATGTCAAACTCGCTTAGCTCGATGGACCACTTTGCCAACCTTCCTGAATGCTCCACCCCCTCAAAGACCTTGCGAAGAGGATGGTCGGTTACCACCCTAATCGAGTGCGCCTAAAAGTAAGGGCGAAGCTTCCTAGCTGAGATGACCAAAGCATACGCTAGCTTCTCCAGGATGGGGTATCGGAGCTCTGCCTTTTTTAAGATTCGGCTGACATAATAGACGGGTAACTGTTTCTTCCCCTCCTCCCTAACCAAGACGGAGCTCACTGCCTCTCCCCCCACTCCGAGATACAAGGCTAGGTCCTCCCCTTCCTTCGGGCTTTGAAGTAACGGAGCTTGGGAGAGTTGCCTCTTCAGCCCCTGAAATGCCTCATCACATTTGGCCATCCATTCGAATACTTGGTTACCACGAAGCACTTTAAAGAAAGAGGAACACCTATCCCCTGACCGAGAGAGGAACCTGCTTAGCCCGGCCAGCTTCCCGGTCAAGCGCTGGACCTCCTTGGCACTGCGAGGTGATTCCAGGTCTAGAATAGCCTTAACCTTATCGGGGTTAGGTTCTACCCCCGCGGGAGTCAAGAGGTGTCCGAGGAATTTACCGCAACTAGCCCCGAAGACGCACTTCAAGGGGTTCAACCTCATCTTGAACCTTCGCAGGGTGGCAAACGTTTCCTCCAAGTCCCGCAAGTGGGAATCAACACACTTGCTCTTGACCATGAGGTCGTCCACGTAGACCTCCAGGTTCCTTCCCCTTTGATCTCGAAAGATTCGATCCATCATGCGTTGGTACGTTGCCCCTGCATTCTTCAATCCGAAGGGCATCATCTTATAGATGAAGCATCCCTCTCTCGTGATGAAGGAAACATCCTTGACATCAGGAGGGTGCATCCGGATCTGATGGTAACCTGAAAATGCATCTAAAAAACTCATAAGAGAAAAACCAACAGTTGAGTCAACCAGCGCGTCGATTCGAGGCAAGGGGTAGCAATCCTTGGGACATGATTTATTTAATAAAGAAAAATCAATACACATGCGCCATTTTCCTCCTCCCTTCTTTACCATTACCACGTTGGAGATCCAGCCTGGATACTGGATCTCTGAAATGAAGCCTGCGTCCAGGTTCATTTGACCTCCTCTCGGATGGGGGCTTCTAGCTTGGTGGCGATGGCCCTCATCTTTTGGCGTATGGGGCGGGCTCTGGGATCCAGGTTCAAGCGATGACAGGCCACGTCCGCGTTGATGCCCGGCATGTCTGCCGCGCTCCAAGCGAAGATGTCGACGTTGCTTTGGATGCAGGCTCGCATCCGCTCCTGATCCTTGAGGCTCAAGCCTCCGTTGATCCGAACCCTTTGCACCTCCCCCGCTCTTGTAAGCACCTCCATCTCCACCACTTCTTCGGCCGGCTCCAGCCCCGACCGCTCCCAACTTACCCTTGCCTCTTCCTGCTCAAACTCGAGCTCCTCTCCCCCAACCTCATCAACTTCCATCGCCTCCTCCAGGCTCTCCTCCTGCCTCTGCTCTTCTTCATCCATCACTTCTCTCGCCTCTTCTAGGCCAATCTCCTCCACCTCCGCCATCTCCTCAACAACCTCCATCGCCTCTCCCAGGCTTATCTCCCCTTCCTCAACCCCTTCCTGCTCAGCCATCTCCTTCTCCAATTCCTCTGCCTCCGCCATCCACGACACGGTGTTGACCTCCGTCACATAGCACTGCCTTGCCATCTTCGGATCCCCCCTGATCCTAACCTGCACCCCTCCATTGTTGAACTTGAGGCATTGGTGGTATGAGGAGGGTACGCAGCGAAAGGTGCTGATGAGGGGACGTCCAAAGATGGCATTGTAACTACTCGGGGCATCTACGATCACGAACCGACAGTTCCATGAGACGCCCCCAAGCCTCACATGCAGGCCCACTCCCCCTTCCACTTCTTTCCTTTCTCCGGAGAAACCAAAGAGCGGTCCATCAGAAGCTAGGACCCTTTTTTCTTCCACCCTCATCTCGTCGAAGGCCTTCTTGAAGATCACGTTCACCGAGCTCCCGTTATCCACCAGTATCCGGGAGACGGTGTAGTTTTCTACCGCTGTCTGGATCACAAGCGCGTCGCAGAACGGATCCTCGTAGTCTGGCATATCCGCGGATGAGAAGGTGATCTTCTCCTCTGGGGGGAGCCAGGGAGGTTGAGGCGACCCCTCGGCGGAACATGGTTTGGAGGCTCCCCTTGCGGGTTGCCTCGACCCCCACACCCCCATGGATCACCCCGATCCCTCCTCGGGCCCCCACGTCAACCCTGTCTTCACACCTGTCCCCAGCCTCTTCTCGCTGCACTTCAACGATCCTTACAGGCGGATCTTGCCTTCCGTCACCTCTGGCCCCTCTTATCTCTAGAAACTCTGGGCAGGTGGCCGTCGCGTGACCTTCCTCCTGATGGAAGTCACAATAAGGCAACGCCACCCTGCCCCCTCTTCCTTCTCCTCCTCCCCTTCTTCCGGCTCCCCGAATTCTTCTTCCTCTTCCCCTTCCCACCTCCATAGCCTCCTGCGGCGGTGGGAAATGACCCATTGGTCCTTGTCGCCATCCTCCCTGCTCCAGCCTTCTTTGTTCCCGGAAGTTATCTCTTCCCTGAAGTCCTCCTTGGCCCTGGGGGCGGCCCTCCTGAGGCCTCCAACCCAGTCGGTTGTTCGGCTCCCTGGCCCCCCCATGTTGCTGTCCCTGCCCTCGGGGCTCTTCTCTTCTCCTATCTTCCCTCGGCTCCCTCTGCTCCCTCTGCTCTCTCTGCCTTCCCACTACCGGCTCCTTCACATCATCCTCGGCCAACCTGGCCAGCTTCCTCGCAAACGTAGGGTTTGCCCTCTCAAAGTCTATCTCCTTCGCCGCCCTCTCCATGAGCTCCTCAAAAGAGAGAGGGGCACCCTCTTCAACTCCATGCTGAAAAACCCTGGTCTCAGCCCCAGGATGAAGGCAAGCATCAGCGCATACCCTGGGACCTCCTGGACTAAGAGAACCTCCTCTTGTAAACGGTCCACATAGTGACCCAGCGTCTCCTCCGGCTTCTGCCTCACTGCGAACAGGCACTCAGCCTCCTTCTTCCTTTTCTTCGAAGTTGAGAACCTCAACAGAAAACCCCTGCGCAGATCCTCAAAGCTGTAGATGGAACTCGCCGGCAACTGGTGGAACCAGTCCCTGGCCTTCTCTTTCAGAGTGATGGTAAAAAGCCTACACTTGAAGGCATCCGACATTTGTCTGATGGACACCACATCCTCAAACCATTGCACGTGCTGAACCGGGTCATCCTTCCCGGTGTAGTAGGTCATGTCCGGCTCTCGGAACCCCTCCGGCACTGGAGCCGAGACAATGAGCTCACTAAAGGGGGTCTCGCCTCCCGCCTGGCGAGAAGGCACGTCTCGCGACCTTGGTTTGCTGGACCGATCTGCGAGACCATGCCCGGGGAAGAGTTCCCGCACTGTCGCCTCCTTCTCGCCCAGATCCGCCGGAAGCTCCTTCTCGGGACGCTGGCCTGGGAAAAGCTCCCGCGCGGCTACGTCCCTCTCGCCTGCCTCCACTGGGACCTCGTTCCCGGGGCGCTGCCCTGGAGCGTTCTCGCCTAATAGCGGAACCACCTCCACCGGAACCTGCGGCATCTCCCACTCATTCCTTGCCGAGAAGGCCAAGCTGATCGTCTGCATGACTTCTCGCCTGAAGTCCTCAAACATCTTCTTTGTCGCATCGTCCACCCGGGTGGGGGATCCTCCTGCGCCTGATCCTTCACCTTCGCCTCCTGCCATGGGACTTAACTCGAGATTTTCTTACACCGACTGCTTCCACGCTCACCGCACCAGAACTATTGAAGCCAAAAATAACCTCAACGAATGTTCACGAACCAAAGTGTAGCCGACGCCTACTTCTCTCAAATCTCGACCCCTGACTGGCTGCTGAGATCCTAAAATAGACCCAAAGCCTCAGCTGGGAGGTCCCACCACACACCCGGAAGATCTCTGAGAGCTTCCCCTCCAAAGCCAAATGCTGGGCTGGGAGCTCCTCAGAAGGCACTAGAGTTGGAGAATAATGAAAGCCCTGCCTTCCAAAGAGCCCCTATGGGTCTTTTTATAGTCTTCCTTTGACCTGAAAATACTGAAATACCCCTGAGGGGTCTGCCAATAGCCAAATCCCGCTGTCATCCCAAGGGTATTTGGGTAATTTTACCTCGGGATAATAATAAAATAATCTCCTCTGGACTCCGGGTCCCACCCCGTGGGCCCACTTGGCGAGACCCCCGGCCTAGAAGGCTCTCGCTGGGTCCCCTCTAGGCCCGCCTTAGCGAGAACTCCTGCCAGGAAGGTTCTCGCGCTAGGTAGTCATGATGCCATTGCGAATGAAGGCTCACCTAAGGCCTTCTCGCCTGCCCTGGTCGGTCGACGATCTCTCTGCCGGGGGCTCGACTATCTGCTCTAGTTTCCCCAGCTTTCGCCTGCCCCTGGCGGGAGCTCCTTCAGGGCGGAAGCTCCTCTAGCTTTGGACCCAAAGCCTGTCGTTGCGCGAACGATATCGCCCACCGCCAGGCGGAAGCCTTTAAGGACGAGAACTCCACCAGTATGCCTTAGGGTTAACCCAAGGCTAGCCTGAGGCTAGCCCAATCCCTCAGTGAAGTCTCCGGGTCCCACCCAGCGAATATGGGGTTGTACATTCTAGAATAAGTCTGTAGAAATAACAGCTTTTGGAGACTATCAAATACCACTATACCTCTGTTGTAAGATTGTTCTTTTCCTGAAAATAAAGGTTAGGTATTCTTGACCCAGGTTATCTTGGGTCCTATTTTTATTTCATAATAATAATTTGAAATAAAAGAACACGCAGGTTGATGTTTATATCCTAATGGATGATATCTCATAGGAGGGATTGTCCACTGAGTAAAAGGGTTTATAGATTTTTGTCTTTGATTATAATTTTGAAAGAAATTGAATTTTCTGTTTTGAAAATTTGAGTTTGACGAATCATATTGATTTCGTCGATCTAAGTTCAACGAATGGGGGTGAGTTCGTCGAGATCTATTCACAGAATGATAATAGATGTTTTTTGTGTTCTACGTTTGTCGATCTCGATTCGAAAAATCATATGGGTTTCGTCGATCATAGTTTCTTTGATAATTATGCTAAAATCTAGCGTTCATAGTTCGTCGATCAGAGTTTGACGAATGATGCTGATTTTGTCGATCTCGGTTCGACGAAATATTTTGAACATAATTTTTCTGAAAATTCTTAATTGGTTTTAGTTTAATATTATGTAAAACTTCAGTTACTTTATCTAAATCTTCTAACTTTTCTTTCCTTTTTGCTGATTTTAAAGAAACTATTTGTTCAATAGCATTTTTTAAATCTTCTTTAAGTTTTATGTTTTAGAAGATAGATTATTTTGTTCAGTTAATTTCTCTCTAAGAAGTTTTATTTCCTTCTCAGATTGAATCAAATCTTCACATAATAATTTAAAATCTGTTTTAAAATGTTCTGAAGTGAAATCATAAGAAGAGATTACCTAGTCTTTTTCAGACTCAGATTCTGAATTAGAATTGTTACAGGATGCATTTTTTGCCATCAGACAGAATTCTATTGCTCTTGATTCTTCTTCATCTTCAGTTGTACAGGATGAAGTATCTGAATCTGATTCACTCCATATTTCAGCAACCATCCCAAATATCCTTTGCTGAATAGCATTCAGTAACTTCCTGAAAAATGTCATCAGACATTGATTGGGCTAGAATGTTCATAGCCTTAGCATCAGCTGTTCTCAGCTTCTTCTGAGCTTCTGTCCATTCAGGTGGTACAGCATTGCTGCATGCTATTGTAGTTGGTGTAGGGGGACCTGTCAAAATGGAATTATATTTATCTTCATCAATGGAATTCATATACAACCTAATCCTTGTCTTCCAAAGTGCAAACTTGTTAAGATTGCACACTGGAGGTCTAGTGCTTTCAAATTCCTTATTTTACGCCATGGGAAAAAGAACAAATTAGAAAATAAATAAGATCTATCAAGGATCTTTTGGTTCAGGTGTTATCTTGTGAAACCAAACAACCATACCCTCTGATACCAAATGAAAGTGAAGGGATAGATCTTATCTTTACTCTAGAGTTTATATATATATACATAAAGGAAACATTCAGTATAGAAATAGAAAGCAAAAAGCAAACCGAATGACACGAGGAGTTTATAGTGGTTCCCCTAAAACTTGGGTTCATCCACTCTTCTACCACGCTGGTAGGAATCCACTATAAGTTTTTGATCAGGTGTCCTGCCACCATAGGTTTTTGCTCAGGTGCCCTGTCACCACAAGATCTATTTTTAAGGGAGATCTAGCAACCCTTTGAGCTTTTGACCAGGTGCCTAAAAACCAAACCAAGTCTTTTGATCAGGAGACTTGATAACCAAAGGATAACTTTTGAAGGGAGTTAAAGATGATGTTCTTCTTTGTCAATAATCTGAGAGAAGACTAGTGGATTTTGTTGATGTTGTCATAGCTCCCCTTGAGATGTAGAATAGTTCAGGAGTGGAAGCTTTGCTTCAGGGTGTAGGCCTTCAAATGATGTTGCTCTTCAGACTTTTAGACTGATTGTGATTGTTTGTCTCTTGAAATCCTGGAGCAGATGATGAAGCAGATTCTCTATAAAACTGAATGTGTTGATCTTTATCTGTTGACAGTCTCAATTTGTAACCCTAGAATCTTTCCTAACTTCGTAATCTTTATCATCTCTTCTTCTTTAAGCAGAAACCTTCTGGTAATATATATCAAAAATCCTGAGAGGAATTCAAACATTTTAATTCAATTCATCTGAAATGGCTGAAGCATTCCCAGAGAATGGTAGCTGTCTTGGGAATCAAATAACATTAAACTCTCTGATTTAATCCATACTTAATGCTGCCTTAGAACGACTATATTCATTAAGAATATTTAGCATTAAGTATCTGAGTTTAATTGGCTGAAAATAATCCTTGAATATATTCTGTCTTTTGTAACTGCCACTGCCTAAAGAAATCGTCGATTGAAGTAATCATTTCATCGACCTGAGCTTGGAGTTCATCGATCTGGGCTTAGCTTTCGTCGAGCTGAGTTTCTGACTTGGGATCAGCATTCGTCGACCGAAGATCAGAGTTTGTCGAGCTCAACTCAGAGAAGGGACTCTGAGTTCGTCGATCCGAGATAGACGATTGTCGAGCTAAGTTTGACTATCGTCGAACTAAATTTCCTGAACTTGAAATCAGAATTTCTATGGAATTCTTCTGAAGGAATGGTCCTGGAAATAATCGTATGACCCTTGACTATACATATTGGGTCAATCTAGGCATCCTAATAGTAATCCTTGCCCAAATCAGAACTAGGGTTCCAACAAGGTCACTTTGACTAGCACTAGGAGTGGGATTATCTATTGTCTTTATTTTCTTTGTTTATCATCTGACTCTCCCATTTGTCTAGTTGCAAATGAGAAAGCCTCATATTTTGTCAAATGGCACAAGAGGCTAGCTCATTTTAATTATAAGACTATAGGAAATCTCTATAGTCAAGAGCTAGTTAGGATTGGTCCTAACATGAAATGCTCTAAGGAAGGTATTTGATATGCATGCCAAAAGAGTAAGCAGACAAAAGCTTCTTTCAAAAGCATTGAGACTAAAGATTCTGTGAGGTTTTTATACCACTTATATATGGACTTGTTTGGTCCAATGTCAGTTCATAGTCTAGGTAGGAAGGTCTACACCTTTGTGGTGGTTGATGACTTTTCCAGATTTGTTTGGGTATTCTTTTTGAAGAAAAATTCTAAATCCTCAGATGTTTTCAATACATTTGTCTTGCAAATACAGAATGAGTTGAATAGTATTGTGGTCAAAATCAGAAGTGACCATGGGACTGAGTTTCAGTCTGAATTCATGACAAGAATATGTGAACATCATGGGATTCAGCAAGAGTTTTCCTCTCCAAGAACACCCCAGCAAAATGGGATAGCTAAGCGGAAGAATAGAACTCTCATAAAGGCTGGTAGAACACTACTAAATGACACTTCTCTCCCTAAATATTTCTGGGCTGAGGCTATAAATACAGCTTGTCATGTCCTTAACAGGGCTTTTATTACCAAGAGCCGCAATAAGACTCCCTATGAGATTATGAAGGGTAGGATACCAAACCTTGCATATCTAAAAATTTTTGGGAGCAAGTGTATTATACTCAATAATGGGAAATCCAATAAAACTAAGCTTACTGCCAAAACCTATGAGGGGATATTTGTTGGGTACAACAATCATAGTAAGGCTTATAGGATCTATAACTTGACAATTCAAGTTGTAGAGGAGTCAGTTAATGTAGTGTTTGATGAAGCAAATATGATTAACAATGAGATGTCAAGCTCTTCTTATAGTTCTACAGGTATCGAACTAGGGTTGAAAAAGCTCACTCTCAAAAGAAATGAAGAAGATGCTCCAATTGTGAAAGACCAAGAAGAGAGTGTGTGCATTCCAGAGGAAGAACAAGGATCATAGGAAGTAGATGAAGATCAACATCATGAAGAACATGATGTTGAAGCTGTACTGCCTCCAGCGGTAAGACATCTGAGGGATCACCCAAACCATCAGTTTATTGGTGATACAAGACAAGGAGTAGTGACAAGGAGTAGATGTCTCAACACAGTAATGTACTCTTGCTTCCTATCATAGGTAGAATCTAATAAATTTGAAGAGGCTAACCAAGACCAGTTTTGGATTGGAGCTATGCAAGAGGAATTGAACCAGTTTAAAAGATAAAAGGTCTAGAAGCTGGTTCCCAGACCTCAAGGACATAATGTCATTAGAACTAAGTGGATCTTCAGGAATAAGTTTGATGAAAATGACATTATAGTTAAGAATAAAGCTAGATTGGTGGCTCAGGGGTACAAATAAGAGGAAGGTGTTGACTTCGATCAAACCTTTGCCCCTGTAGCAATACTAGAAGATATCATATTATTCCTTTCATATGCTACATTCCAAGGGTTCAGAGTCTATCAAATGGATGTGAAATCAGCATTTCTGAATGGAGATTTGAAAGAAGAAGTCTATGTGGAACAAACTCTAGGTTTTGTTGTTCCTTACCATCCTGATTTTTTTATAGACTAAGGAAAGCTATATATGAGCTAAAGCAAGCCCCTAGAGTTTGGTATGAAACATTGTCTAGCTTCCTCATTGAAAATAAATTCTCAAGGGGGAAGATAGACAAGACTCTATTCCTTAGGGAATCTAAGGGCAAGATCATCCTAGTCCAGATATATGTTGATGACAATATCTTTGGGTCTACTGATGATAACCTTTGTAGGAAGTTTGCCAAAATTATGCAAGGGAAGTTTGAGATGAGTAGCATGGGTGAACTTAAGTTCTTCTTGGGTCTCCAAGTAAGACAGAATGACAATGGATTATCCATATCACAGTCTAAGTTTACCAAGGAGTTTCTTAGGAAATATGGGATGGAGAATGCTTCCTCCATAAAAACTCCCATGCGATCAAAAGTTTTTAGACAAAATGAGGCAGGAAAACCTGTTGATCAAACATTGTATAGAGGGATAATTGGTTCTCTTTTAAACCTCACTTCTAGTAGGTCAGACATTATGTATGCTACATGTGACTGTGCTAGATATCAGGCATGCCCGAAAGAGACTCATTTCTCAACTATTAAGAGAATTTTGAGATATCTAAAGGGCACACCAGATATTGGCCTATAGTACCCTAGGAATAGGAATTTTGAGCTAATTGGCTATTTAGATACAGACTTTGTAGGCTGAAGAGAGGATGGGAAAAGTACATCAGGTTCCTGTCAGTTTTTGGGTAGAAGGCTAGTGTCTTGGAGCAGCAAGAAGCAGACTAGTGTATATATTTCTACTGTAAAATCAGAATACATAGCTGCAGGAAGCTGCTGTGCATAGTTGATGTGGATTCAACATCAACTCCAAGATTATAACCTCCAGATAAGTAAAAGTCCTTTGTTTTGTGACTCTATAAGTGCATTGTCTATAGCTAGGAATCCTGTATCACGTAGCAGGACTAAGCACATAGAGATTAGATATCATTTTATAAGAGAGCATGTGGATTGTGAGGATATTAGTCTTGAGTTTGTCCCAACAAACAAACAAGTGGATGATATTTTCACCAAGCCACTAGATGAAGCAAAGTTCAACACCTTCAAATTTGAATTGGGTATGATGAATTTGGTATAGCTTCAGTTGTTCTTATTGAGGGGGAGCAAGTTCTGCTCTCAAATAGGGGGAGTAGATAGCATGTTGCTCCTAAGCTATTTCACAAACTTTCAAGTGCTATTTCAAAGAAGTCAAAAGGGGGAGAAGTAATATAAGAACAAAGTAGCAAGTGGAAGTAGCAGAAACAAAGAAGTAGTTTATAGTTGCAGGATGCAACAATGTAGGGGGAGCACAAGGAAATTGTAGCAAAGCAGGGGGGCATAAGGGAAAATATGGTAAACTTATTGATAAGTGGTAACTCTTGTTGCTTTGATAATTTGATAAGTGATAACTCTTGTTGCTTTAATAATATTTGTGATGCTCATGTTAGTGTATATCATTGACAAAGAATTCTCAAGTAGTGTTTTGACTTCTTTAAATAGGGGGAGATTATTGGGTCCATTGATCCCAATGTTCTAGATTTGTAAGAAGTTAAACATGTTAATGGTATACACATAGTTATATTTGATGTACATTTAAGTTCATGCATATAGGTTGGTCTTTGTCACAATGATTGGACATATAGTTCAAGAGACAATGACAGATGGACCCAAGGTGATAGGTTTGAAAGTTAGAAAAATGCCTAAGTCCAGAAGCGTTGAGTAAGGAAAGCTCACTTAACGCTCTCAATGCCAAATGGCCAAAATCGTTGAGACAAAGATATCATGTCAAAGCCTAATCTTGGCTAAGTCCAGAAGCATTGAGTGAAGCTTCATCACTCAACATCATGCTAAGTCTATCAATGCCAAACTTCAGGAAGAAGCCAAGATTGCAGAAAATCAGGCTAAGTATAAAAGCATTGAGTGAAGCTTATACACTTAACGCTCTCAATGACATCAGGCAGAAAGCTGAACAATTTGACTAAGGCAAAAGCATCGAGATAGTTGAGAAGCTCAACACAAAATGTTGAGAGAAGTGTTGGTCTCAGCAAAACTGCTGAGATAAGAGATAGTCTCGGCTGTGAAGAAGAAACCGCTGAGATAGTTGAGAAGAAACCGCTGAGACAGAAGATAGTCTCAGTTATGAAGAAGAAACTGCTGAGACAGTTGATGGAACCGTTGAGACAAAGCCAGCAAAAATATTTCTAAGTCCAGATTCGTTGAGAATGGCCTATTCACTCAATGCCGCTCAATGCCTAACAGACCTGAAGAAAATTCTAAGTCAAGAATCGTCGAAGTATTGCTTATCCAGTTTTCGTCAAACTGAGATTTGAATTTCGTCGAGCTAAGTTCATATTTCGTCGAACTCAGCTTTCACCTGTTCGTCGACTTGAGGATTTCTGGAATGATGCTTGATTTCATCGAGCTGAGTTCTGGATCCGTCGAACAAAGTTTTGAGTTCGTCGAACTGAAGTTTTCTGAGATGATGCTTGATTTCGTCGAGCTGAGCCTTGGATTCGTCGAACTAAGTTTTGAGTTCGTCGAACTGAAGTTTTCTGAAGTATTGTTTGATTTCGTCAAGCTGAGCTCTGGGTTCGTCGAACTGAGTTTTGAGTTTGTCGAACTGAGTTTTGAGTTCGTCAAACTGAGGTTTTCTGAAGTATTGATTGATTTTGGCTAAGTCCAGAATGATGCTGACATCAACGAAGTCAACAAGTCAATGATTTTCTGATTTGTTATTTAAATGCTGCAAATTGACATTAACATCGCGGTCAGTCTATAGTGGATCTCAATTTGATTAAGATGGGGTTTTAATTTCCGTTAAAACTAGGACATGTGTCAAGCATCCCACAAATCGATGGGGTTTATAAATAACAGCTGAGATTAAGATCAAAGCAGGGATTCTGATTAACATTCTAAAAAATGAGAAGCGGGAGTTCGTCATCTTCATCTGCCATTGTTACAGAACCAAGAACTTCAATTGAAAAATCTGAAGGGTTTCTGAGTTCACTGGTGCAATTAACATCTACTACAGTAAGAACATAGGATTTCTCTGAGGAAGACGAATCAATCATGGCAAACCCTAGCTGAAGTTGATTCACGATCCAAGCTGAGCCAAATCTGAAGATCTATCTCTGGATCGTTGAAGAAGAAGAAGATATCTGCACAGAGTTTTCTCTAGACAGAAGGAGAGGCTGTGCAATTCATTTTCCTGCAAATAAAGGTTAGCTGATTGAAGATATTTATTCTGAATATTCTCCCTTCATTAGCAAGAACAGGATCAAGGTCCTGAGGAACTTCCAGCACAAGCAGCAGATAATCAAAGATTATCATCCTTGTTGCTGGGAAGCAGATAGGGCTGAGAATTTCTTAGCCCAGGAAGAAATTAACTCAGAGAATAATTTCTCTTGAGTCAAATCAACAAACACTTTCAAAATCATTGGATCTTTGAAAGATCTGTGGTGATTCCTAGATTGAATAGGCTATGTGTGAGATCTATGAGATCTAATTATAAAGCCTAAATTATAAAGGTTGTGTGATTGGATTCCTGTGTGAATCTGTGTGAGGCTTGTTCATGTCGAGAACGTCCCTTAGTCACTGAAGAACCTGCGAGAAAGAGAAAAGGGTAAAGGAGAGACTGCGAGTTGTCGATTACTAGCGGTTAAAGGAAAAGGAGACAAAAGGGTGCCACTAACAGCGGAGACATCAGAGTTCGCCCGTCGCGGCTAAAACCACTACTGCGACGGGCTTTTCGGTTGACATAGAATGAATTGATTACAGCGGTTACCAGGGAGCACCCGATCGGACAGTAACCCGCTCGGCAAAGGATTCGAGACCGCTGCCACAGACCGCCGGCGAGCTTGTGGATTTGATTCGTGATGCCTAGAGAGTACTGTTCATGCATATTTATAGGCTCGGGGTCCTGCCCGAGCGGGCAGGCGCTAGAATCGCCGGCTACCCGTGGGACAGGAGAGCGGGCAGCGGTGATGGGATACACGGCTAATGAAGGAAAAGGACAGAGCTTCTAACCGTGCGGTTACGTGGTCTAAAACAAAAGGACCGGTAACTCCCAGATAGAAACCCGGCTTGCTGATTGCTGTGGTCTCGCGGTTACGCGGTCGAAAGGGGAAGCTTTGACAGTGATCTTACGGAAGAATCTGAATAACGGTCTTCCGGGTAAACATGATCCCCGTACATTTCCGAATAGTGGAATATTTCGGAAATGTTACTTTTAACCTCCATACCGATATAGCCTTAAATACGTCAAGAAGCTATAAATATCACAGGGGAGGGAGAGATTCAGATATCCCTTGGGAAAGATTACTCTTGAGTTGCGGTTAACATTCCGTTATTCGCTATGCCGATGAAAAGCCTGTTGGGAGATATGTATAGGAGATCTGGTTCGGATAAAAAACAGCTTGTCCGAGAACCTGCGGCCAAAGTGGGAGAGGTCACCAATCCTTCAGAAAAGCCGATTGAAAAAATGCATACTGTTTCCACCTCATTGACTGTTCTTGCCGAAAAACCGAGCGAAGAAAGCGGGAAAGGAGGGATCAAGATCGACCCGCTTATTACTCTGAAGACCGCTATTACCTCTGATGTCGATATCACAGAAAACACTCTGCCCAGTGATGACGACGGGTTGTCTTCTACTCCATACGACGCTCTTTTTGCCAAAATCTGGGGGAAAGCTGTGAAGGCCGCTTTGACCGCGGCGGACAAATTGAAACTCAAGTTAGGGATCACCGAGCTCTCTCCGGGAAGACGAAAATGTCAATCTGGGCCGACCACCGAGGAGCGGGTGGAGAAGAAACTTCGCCAAAAGGGAAGAGAGAACAAAAGGTCGTCTTCTCTCAAAGTTGTCGCTGCCCCGCTGTCTACGATTTCTGAGGAGGGCGATATACCTACTGATTTGCAGAATGAGATCGAACAGCCGCGAGAGGTAACCGCATTGGTCGAGCTAGAGAACTTTCTCACCGCAGATGAAGATTCTCTAGCGCTTGACCTCTCTGCTAATGCCGATTATTTGCAAGGGATGGAAGAAATTCATAGCGGCATGGTCGTACTGAGTGGTGGGGCCCCAATTACCAAACCCACCATCGAACTCTAAGAGAGGACTGCTGTTGAGAAGGTGCTTCTGGCCGCTGAGTTCGACCTTACCGACAAGTCCAATCCGGATATACTCGAGCGGGCAGAAGAAACTGAAGCGCCTCGGACAGGTAAATTGTTATCCGCTTCGGGTAAGAAAAGCCTCTCCAAGAAGGTACTGCGGAGAAAATGCCCAGCCCACTTGATCTCTGAAGGTAGGGAAATTCCAATGACCAAGGAGGTATACGAGGCGGGAAGAATTAAGTTCGCGCGACTTTGGAAAGCTCAGATAAAAAGGATTGATCTGGAGAATGCGCGATAGCAGGTATTTTCTGCCAGCGAGTTAATGATAGTGGGAGAAAAACTTGAATTCGAGCCTCTGCCTCAAAGTATCGACCCTTCAATATCCGTTCTATTCGTCGATGATTCTTCTTTTAACCGCTTGTTGTATTGTTGTTTCAGTGACAAACGGTGTGAGCTCGACGGTTATCCTTGCAAATACTCTGTCCCTACCTGACGAGGAGTAGAGGTCTTTTGATGAGCTTTGCCGCAAGCTCGCGTGGTTAGAGGAAAAGATTCAATTCGCGGAGGAAGAGAAAGGTGCACTAAAGCTGATGGCGGAGAAATTTGCTGCAGAGGTGAACTCAGCCCGCAAAGAAGCCATCGCAGCTTTAAAAGAGGCTAGAACTGCCCGAGAAGAGACGAGACGTGGGAAGGAACAATTGATCGCGCAAGCCGCAGTGCACGAGAGAGAGCTGAAAGAACGAGATCAATGACAAAAGAGACTACGGGACGACATTACCCATTATCGAAGTCGATGTCACCAGGCAGAGAGAGAAATGCAACGTTGGTCTGGGAACACTAGATCCGAGAGACAAAGGGTTGATGGTATGGTCCGAGATGAAAACAACTTGCTGATGAATCAAACGGCTTCAGCCGCGCGACCTTCCGGACAAGCGACCTCCATGGAAACGGGTGTCTATCTTGGCCGCATGGGCCGCAATGCCGCAAGGATTCATCGGTACCATCACACTGTGCTTCACCATCTTTCCGTTGCGATCTCCACGATTCTGCATGCGAGTTACCTGGTGGCTCACATTAGTGGGGACCTGCCAGATCGCAATGAGTCGAGAAGTCATGAGGAGAGGGAGAAGGATTGAAAAATTGGGGAAAAGAGAAATAGCTTCTGTATATTTATTTGAACTCGAAGGTACTATGCGGTTACCTACCCTAGCCGCCCAAGCTCGGGCAAGGAGCTTCACTCTTGATCACTTCATGGGTGAAGCTCTAGCCGAGGTTACCGGTTTGGCCGAGCGGCTTGAGGTAAGGGTGGAAGAGTTAGAGGAAGAAAAGGAAACTTTGAAGGCCGACAACAAAAGCCTCAGGGAGGTCGTTGAGGTAAAAAAGACCTTACCCGTAGTTTTTATGCGGTTAGTCACAATTTTTAATCGATTTCTTACAAGGATTTATCTTTCAGCAAATGTACAACCGGGAAAACCCGGTTTTCTTGCGCGAGATTATCTCCCATCTGCGGGAAGGAGGGGAAGACATTCTCTTGATCCTCAAGGAGAGGAGCATGTTGATACCGAAAGAGCAAAGCCTTACCTTTGACGATCTCTTCCCCGACGTCAAAACTTTAAAGCCTGAGCGAGATAAAGCGGCCAACGCGGCTAAAGCAGATCAACCAGCTCTTGTCTCTGAGGCTGAGGCAGATATCCCGGACGATCAAGAGGATGACGCTGAAGAGGTTGCCGGGGAAGTTGACTCCGATGTTAGCGGAGAATCCGACTCCTCGGAATCAACTGAATCGAGCGACTCTTCGAGTGCGTCGAGTTCGTCTAGCTCGGGACGAGATCAAAGGAAAAAAGAAGAAGGCTATGACATAAATGAGATGCATTTATTTTTATTTTTCAGACCATGCGGGTTCTATTTTTTGTAAACAGCCTGATATATATGTAACCGTCTTCTTTTACATATGAATGACATTTCACTTTTCTTTCATTTTTCCTGCTACCTGTGTGATGTCGTGCAATTAAGAAATTTTTATTTGCCCGATTAATAAATGACGATCAAACTTATGAAAATTTTACAACATAATCCTGAAATCATATAGATAGATGCGCGAACAAGATAACAGGTCTGCCGCTTATATCCTATTTATCCGCTCGGTTTAATCATCTTCAAATAACTTGAAAAAAACCCTGAAAGACACAGATGGTTGTGCGGATATGATGACAGGTCTGCTGCTTATAGCCTCCTTATCCGCTCGGTTTAATCATCTTCTTAGAGAAACTGGCTTAACCGCCAGTCCAAAGGCGAATAATAATTCTGAAAATCTTGCCCTGCGACCAACCCAGTTTTAACTTTTCGCGTGGTTAAGCGATTAAACCTGAATATGAAAAAGAAAAGAGGGAGGTGTGCCCGATTATGACGGCCTAGATTGATCAACAAGGATGAGGCTGGTGGGTACTGAGACCGCGCCATCTCATCTTAAGGAGGATCAATGAAACCGTAGTAATATCCCTTATGATGTATGGTAGAGCTAAGCACCCACCCTGACCCTCCTGATACGCAGAGGTGGTGTGTTAGATGACAGCTAGGATCCGATGTCCAGAAGCCCTTCACAGGAGAATCTGCAAGCTCCCACTATACGGTGAGAAAACTCCCCGCTACACGTGGTCTTGGTGGTGTTACGCTAATGACAACGATTCTCGTGGGGGATCGAGCTGGACTTGGCGGTGTTACTCGGGGCTTAGCATTTCCTAGCTTCGAGTCTTGAGAGAAAATATCTCGTGACTTGCTAGGACAAAGATATCAGCAACATGAGACCTTTCTATTATTTTAAAGAATGGTAGGGGGCGTATATGAAGGGATACCCTCAAGATAAAAACCGTTTTAGATCATCCCCACTCCAGGTATGGGTGATGTCCCCCCCCCCCTTCATATGTTTGCAGCTTGTAAGCTCCTCTTTTTAAAACTTCCTTTATGATAAAAGGTCTGGCCCAATTGGGATTTAATTTCCCGATCGAACTATTTCTCGCCGCAGCATCCACCTTCTTCAGAACCAGGTCCCCCACTTGAAATTGCTTGACCCTTACTTTCTGATCGAAATACCATACCATCCTCCTTTTCACTTCTTCTTGCCTGATGGTAGCATCATCTCGAAGTTCTTCGATTTGATCCAAGCGGTATCTCATTTTTTCGTCATTTATTTCTTGCCAGTCTTCCCAATTTTGTCTAGCCAATAATACCCTTGGTGATGGTACTTCGAATTCTATTGGGATGAGGGCTTCTGATCCGTGTGAGAGTTTAAAGGGGGTTTCTCCCGTGGCGCTAGAAGGTGTAGTCCTCAGGGCCCACAACACTGAGGGGAGCTGATCAGCCCAATTATTTCTCAAGTTCTGAACCTTTTTCTTGAGCAAGTTCAAAATTTGCTTTCTCTACTTGGTCGTTGCTCCGAGGATGATGTACCGAAGAAAATCAGAGGTCAGTTCCTGCCTGCTTGCAAAAGTCAATCATTTCCGCAATATTGAACTGAGGTCCATTATCCATGATTATCGCCATGGGAATTCCATGCCTACAAATTATTTCACCCCAAATAAAATTTTTGACTATTTGTGATGTGGTCCTTGCTAGTGCCTTGACCTCAATCCACTTAGTGAAGTAGTCAATCATAACTAAAATGAAACGTCATTGGCCACTCGCCATTGGAAATGGTCCAATGAGATCCATCCCCCAAATTGCGAACAGCCATGGTATCATAATTGACCGAAGTTGTTGAGCAGGCTGGAGCTGAAGTGGGGCAAATTTCTGGCATTTGACGCATATCTTGGCATATGACTAGGTATTTGAAGTCTACCAAGTCTCAGTATATTCTAGAATCCTTCCTCATTGTCATCCAGAAATACCCTTGACGTAAGATTCTCTGTTCCAGGGTCCTGGCTCCAAAATGGCTTCCCCATTCTCCCAAATGGATGTCCTGAAGTATTTTTGGGACCTCTTCCTCCGAAACACATCTCGCCATGGGTGAGATGAGAGTTCTCATGTAGAGTATCCCGGAGATCAGGTTGTAATACGCAGCCTAAACTTTAAATCTTCTTCGATCTTTAATAGCAGGGTGATACTCCCCTTTCGACAAGTACAGAATGAATGGATCCACCCAGGAATGATGTTGGTCAATTTGCATTGCCTCCCCTTCTTCGACTGATGGCTGAAAAATCTAAGATGCCACTTCTCCTACAATAACGCCAAATTTTTATAAAGCATCGGTTTCCTAATTTCCGATCCTTGGGATGTGTTCAATAATGAAGCTTTTGAATCTCCCGATCTCTGCCTTTACCAGCACGAGATATTGTTTTAGAATTAGTTCTAGGGTTTCGAAATTCCCGAGCACTTGCGAGGCCATTAATAAGGAATTTGTTTTGACGTGGGCATGATCGATGCCGAGCTCTTTTGCAAATCTTAATCTTGCAAGAAGAGCTTCATACTCGTCCTGATTGTTAGTAACCGGAAAAAGGAATTTCATCGCATTCTTTACTTTGACTCCGTTTGGATTGATGAGGACTATCCCTGCTCCTGAAGAATTTCTTCCTGAGGCTCCGTCGACGTAAATGATCCAAGATGGTGGAGAATTTTCTTCTTGAACAAAACTTTGTTCTGTGGTATCCACCATGAAATATGCCAAAACTTGAGCTTTTATTACTGTTCGTGGTACATATGAGATTTCGAACTCGCTCAACTCGATTGCCCACTTAGCGAGTCTTCCTGAATGCTCTGGCCTTTCAAATATTCCTTTGAGGGGCTGGTCCACCATGACCTGGATTGAATGTGTCTAGAAATATGGACGGATTCGGCGAGCAGAAATGACTTAGGCCAAGGCTAACTTTTTGAGGATAGGGGATCTTAATTTTGCGCTCTTTAGGATATGTCTAACATAATATACCGGGAATTGCCTTTTCCTTTCCTCCCTGACAAGAATGGAACTAACTGCCTCGGGTCCAACTCCCAGATAGACGTATAACGTTTCTCCTGGGAGAGGACTTTATAATAACGGAGTCGTTGTTAACTGTCTCTTGAGTTGCTTAAAAGCCTCATCACATTCATCGGTCCATTCAAACTTGAAGGCTCCCCGAAGACTCTTAAAGAAGGGAGCGCTCTTATCTCCTACCCTGGAGATAAAATGGCTAAGACCTGCTAATCTTCCCCCTAGCTGCTGGACTTCTTTCGGGGAGCGAGGAGGTGTCATATCCAGGATAGCTTTTACCTTGTCAGGGTTTGGATCCAACCCTTCAGGGGTAAGAAGATAACCAAGGAACTTCCCCTGATTGGCACCAAAAAACACACTTCGACGGGTTTAGCCTCATTCTAAACTTCCACAGGGTTGCGAAGGTTTTCACGAGATCCTCTAGATGTGCTGAAAAGGATTTAGTTTTTATAAGGAGGTCGTCAACATAGACCTCTAGGTTCCTCCCTTTTTGGTTTTTGAAAAGGGAGTCCATCATGTGTTGGTAGGTGGATCCTGCATTTTTAATCCCGAAAGGCATCACTAGATAACAATGTACCCCTCATTTGTGATAAAATACGTGTGTGGTATGTCAGGTTTGTGCATCCTAATCTGATGATTATCGGAGAATGCGTCTAAAAAACTCATAAAAGAATAACCAACCGCATAATCTACTAAAGCGTCTATTCGAGGCAGGGGGTAGAAATCTTTGGGGCACGATTTATTGAGTTTAGTGAAATCCACACACATCCTCCATTTTTCTCTTGGTTTTGACACTATTACAACATTCGATATCCAGGCAGGATACTGGATTTCTTAAAAAAACTTGGCCTTTACCAGTTTTTCGACCTCTTCCCGGATAGGATCCACTAATTTTGTCACGATGTCCCTCTTCTTTTGTTGTACGGGCTTGCATTTCGGATCGATATTGAGATGATGACAAGCCACATCTGGATCCACTCCGGGCATATCTTCGGGAGACCATGCAAAGATATCGAGGTTCTTCAGGAAACAGAAAATAAATTCGACTTTCTCCTCTTCTGATAACTTTGCGTTAATGGAGAGCTTTTTCTCCTCTTCCTTAGTGATTGGTACTTTCTCGGTGGGTTGAGCAGTCTCCAAATAGGCTCCCTCCTTCACACTCTTTTCGGGCTCTCCAAGCTCAATAGCTGTGATTGCTAGAGGGGTCACCTGCTCAATCACATTAACCGTTTTCACATAATACTCTTGGGCCACTCGATGGCTACTTCTAACCCGATATTGCTTTCCTCGAGCAGAGAATTTGATTGTCAGATGGTAGGTTGACACAATTGCCCGATATTCATTTAGCAGAGGCCTACCAAAAATTGCATGATAGCTGCTTGGCGCGTCGATCACCACGAACTGGATCATCTTGGTGATTCCCCCAAGAGTGACCAGTAGCAAAATGCTTCCTTCTGCTTCATTCTTCTCTCCTGAGAAGCCGTAGAGTGGCCCCTCGGTGGAAGACAACGGTCTTCCAATCTTCAGGGCCTCAAATGTCTTCTTGAACAGGAGATTCACCGAGCTGCCAGTATCTATCAGAATCCTGTCCACCGTGAAGTTTTCGATGATGTCTTGGATAACAACCGCATCGTTGAATGGGTTGGCAGTGGACGAAAGGTTATCCAGACCTAAAGTAACGAGTTCTCCGGTCCGGGCCGAGGAGGAAGACACAACCACCTCCTGCTTGCGTAACTTTGAGATGGAAGATTTTCGGCTTGATTCAAGGCCTCCCCCCTCCCCCCGTTGATGCAGAAAAGTCGCATGAGGGTTCCTTCATCATGGACATCCACAGAATCATTCGGGTAATTAATATTACCTAGACTACCAGTGTCAGTGACATCCTCACATTCCCGAAGAACCTCGGCTACCTCTTTGCCCTTTGAGGTGGCGGGATCGACGGGAGCTTCTTTACGGAAAAGAATTAACATTTTTCCTTCTTAAACAAGTCTCTTCACCAGAAAGCGAAGGGCCCGACAGTGCTCTGTAGCGTGCCCTTCTTCTTTTTGAAATTCACAGAAATTCTTAGAGCCGGGGGTCTTTCCTCTCCCCGAGGCCTGGCCTTCTTAAAGTCTTTCCTTTACAGGACCTCAGCGACTTCATCCCAAGTCATATTTGTAGCATGAGGTCCTCCATGCTGATTGACGGGGAGGACTTGCGGGGCTGTCAGAATAGGAGCAGTGTTCAATAGCAATATTCGCTCTCAGAATTATTGATGGTTGAGGAATGGCCTCTTATAACGAAAGTTTCTACCCCTTTGGGGTGAGGACTGGCGATCATGACGGGAAGGTTTTGGAACGTGGCATGTTGTGCAAGAACTTCTCGTGTCGCTACCACCTGTCATAGAGGTTAGAGTAGAAAAATAAGAAGGATTGGCACTTTCTCCTTCGATGAACTTGTTCGCAAGAGAGATCAGGGCTTGATAAGTTGCTGGGGCCATTGTTGTGGCTTTAAACTTTAACAGGCCTTCTCGGAGGTCGTTGACTAAGGCGACCTTGTAGTAATTTGGGTCTACATTTTCTATTTCCAGAATTTCTTTTTGAAAACAATCCACAAATCGTGCCACGCTTTCGCCCTCTCTCTGCATAATCTTGAAAAGGGCTGCAGGACCACTTTTCCTTTTTTTTGGAGGTTGAAAACCTCAGCAAGAGTTCTTGACGGAGCCCGGCGAAGGAGTTAATTAAGCTGGGTCGAAGCTCGTGAAACCACTCTCGCGCCTGCCCATCGAAAGTGGTCACCAGCAACTTACACTTCAGCGCATCTGTCAGGCACCTAAGCGTCACGGCATCTTCGAATGCGTACAGGTGCGTGACCGGATCATATGTGCCGGTATAAAAAGGTAAGCGAGGTTCTCTGAAATTTTTCGGTGCGGGCTCCCGCCTTATCTGCACGACAAACGGAGACAGGCCCTTCATCTTAGTCGGGGTTAAAGGTGAGGAGCAGTTAGAATTTGGGAAATCAGCGAGCATGTCGGGATGGCGGTCTTCTTCGAAATCTAACCGCTTAGCCAGACTTGCCCGAGCGATATCTTAGAAGTAACCCACGAAAGGATTCAGCTCGTCTTCTTGGGGATGCAGTTGTGCGGTGGTCTGACATGGCTGGAAAGCGGGTTGAGTGGTCGCGGGGGTCGGAAAGATTGTGGGTTCCACTGGTACTACAGCTAGAGGCATCGCTAACCACTGGTTGAGAGCTGATAGAGCTTGTCTGATTGCATCAAGGCATTGTCCGGTTTCCCACCTATCTCGTTCCATCTCCTGGCGAGATTGTTCGAGCGCCCTCCATAGGGATTCTTCTGAGTACCCCGCGTGATTAGAGTGGCGAGAATGAGAGTAGTGAGGGGATCGCCTGTCCGACATATCGAAACCGCTCGGATTCACGGACAACTCTGATCTGAAGGTCGCGTGTTTAATGTTCGTGTCGAGAACGTCCCTTTGTTGCTGAAGAACCTGCGAGAAAGAGAAAAGGGTAAAGGAGAGACTGTGAGTTGTCGGTTACTGGCGGTTAAATAAAAAGGAGACAAAAGGGTACCGCTGACAGCGGCGACATCAGAGTTCGCCCATCGCGGCTAAAACCACTCCTGCAATGGGATTTTCGGTTGACATAGAATGAATCAATTACAGTGGTTACCAAGGAGCACCCGATCGGACAGTAACCCGCTCGGCAAAGGATTCGAGACCGCTACCACAGACGGCGAGCTTGAGGATTCGATTTGCGATGCCTAGAGAGTACTGTTCATGCATATTTATAGGCTTGGGGTCCTGCCTACGGGCAGGCGCTAAAATCACCGGTTACCCATGGGACAAGAGAGAGGGCAGGGGTGACGGGATACACGACTAAAGAAGGAAAAGGACAGAGCTTCTAACCGCACAGTTATGCGGTCTAAAACAGAAGGACCGGTAACTCCCAGACGGAAACACGGCTTGTTTATTGATGCGGTATCGCGATTACGCGGTCGAAAGGGGAAGCTTTGATAGTGATCTTGCGGAAGAATCTGAATTGCGGTCTTCCGAGTAAACAAGGTTGTTTCTCTCATCCTGTGTAAAGGGCATTTGTTCCTGTGTGTGGTTGTTAGGTGATTACTGTGTGGAGGGCTGTGATCCAATATTATAAGTCTCAGTGGAGACTGACTGATCCAGTGGGATCGTGCTGTAATCTCTGAGGAGCCAGAGTTTTTGGATAAGAGACTTATCTAACATACTATTAGAAAGGCGGAGAGGGACAGTGGATGTACCCATACAATGTGGAACCACTATAAAATCTTGTGTGATGTGTATTGTGTTTTGCTGTGCTGAATATTATTTTCTTGAAAGCTAAAATATGTATACACAGTAGGACATAAGTCAAAGAAGATTTTAAAGACTCAACAAAAGACTGTAATAACCTATTCACCCCCCCCCCCTTCTAGGTGATTAGCTACCCTTATAATCAAAGACTTTCATATTCGTCGAATTTGCCTTAGCCAGAAATCCATAGTGGTCGACAAATGGCTCGACACAATCGGCGAGTATCGTCTGGGACACTCGTCGAATTCGGTGAGTATCGCTAGTGATACTCGGCGAATTCGGCGAGTATCGCCAGTGATACTTGGCAAATTTTAGTTGGTCGAATACTAGATTTTCAGATAATTTACCCGAAGTATATACGACAAATTCGACGGGTATCGGGAAGCATACTCGACGAATTCGGCGAGTATCAAGGGGATACTCGACGAATTCGACATGTATGACTAACCATACTCATCGAATTTTACTTAGGTAAAATTCATCTTCTCTGAGTCCTTGTCTTTGGCCATCCTTGATCCTTCTCCTGTACTTAGGATAGAAGTACACCCCAATAGAGAGATTACACGTGAGTCAACACATTGGCCTACACAATGAAGGATTACATTGTATAGTCCCGTGTTTACTGACCCACTATAACCTGACATTGGTGTGTACTTAGCAAAGTAAACCTGCAAGTACATAACTAGAATACAGCATCAAATACAAACTCAATTCATATTAGCTTGACTTGGCCCTTCTTGAAATTAGGGTTATTGTGGATATAATACCCAATAATCTCTCCCTATTTGAAGAAGCCAAAATCATATAAGCTAAGGTTAATTGCACATACCAATTAAAATTAAATTAAGACTTGAAGAGATAATTAAATAACACGCATTCCAAGACAATTAGGTAAATCATATATATATATATATCAAAAATGTTTTAGTTTTGGGAGGGTAGCCCACAACACTCAACAATTGAAATATATATAAGAAATCAGATCTGCATGTTCTTTCTCTTCAAAAGATGTCTCTCAAAGTATTCTCTGGGCTTCGGATAGTATCTAGAAGGAGCTGGAGTCATCTGATCAGTACAGCAGTTGCTCCTGAGATGTATCCTCCTTCTGGTGCATGCTTCCTTGTATTTGTTCCATTCTTCTTGACTGCAGTGTTCCTAATGTTTCTCCACTCCGAGCTTGACCAAAGAAAGAAAAAGTATCCAAAATAATTCCTTTGGAAATAGGGATCCAAACCTCTTCCAATTCTCTATAGGGTTACTCCCTGGCTGGCTCTGGTCTAACCTATTCTGGCCTGACTTCTGACATGCCTTCCTCATATCTTTTTCTCTTGGAAACTGGGGAGCAACGTCTTCCACCCTCTGAGCTTCTGGAAAGATAGATGCAACAGCAACAATGTTTGGATCAAAATCTTGTGTTCCTGACAAGTACTGTAAGTAATCCTGGGAAGGATAAGCCTCGTCAGTCGCAGGTACAGGCTCAACAGGGACTTGAATACCTACCTGCTGATTATAGAGCCACTCAGTATTGTCATATATATAGTCATTTGTTGCCTTGAAGTGTTGTTCCATCGAAGTTCCCAACAAATTCACTTTAGCATCCACCTTAGCTGTACGAGCTTCCTCCCCCTTTTTGGCTTCAGCGGCGATGGCATTAGCATAGTGTAGCATACTTGTATCGAAGTGAGCCATTGACCGGTTGTGAGCATCGATCAAGGATAGAGCATTGTGATCAATATTTTTCACAACATGAAGATTTTTCTTTAGAGCATTTAGAGTCAAGGCAATTGATGTACCCCCTTCTTGGCCCCACTCATCAAGTCTCTTTTCCAGCTTGCCAATCTGAACCTTTACCTCTGCAAGTCCATTCAGCATAACCTTTTCAGAGTCCTTAACTCTTTTCACAACTTTTTGCAATGAAGCCTCGAACTTAGCTTGTTGCTTTGCCAATATCACTTCAACTACTTGCAGAATGGGGTCAGATGTACTGGAAGATGGAATATTAGAGGCCTCGGGCACTAGAACATCTACTGGGATGTCAAAATCACTGGGGGATTCTTCGATCAGAGAAATATGAGCTTTATCAACAAGAACAGAATCAACAGCAGTTTGGACAGGAGAATGCACCTCAACATCTCTTTCCTCATCAGAAAGATCAATTACTCCTTCGGGCACAACTGGCCTCTTACCAAGTCTCTTCTCCAGGTTGCGGATGAACCAGTCAAACTCAATGGAGACAGAGATCTGGGACTGAGTTGCCTCCCCCTCAGTAACTGCAATGGGAGTCATCTTTGGGGGAGGAACTAGTAGGTTGTCCACAGACATTAGCTCAGCAGCATCAGCAACACTTATACTCTCAGTCTCAGCAACATCAGTAGCAGCAACCTTATCTGAATCAATAATAATCTATTCAGCAGTAATCGCTATCTCATACTCAGCAACTGTCAGATCATTATCAGCAGCATCCTCAATATCAAACACCTCAGCATCCTCCTTGTAACCCCCCTGCTTTTTTTGATGTTTAGTCAATTCTTTTATTTGGCATATTTATGATGCCAAGGTGTTACATTAACGCATGGTTGGCATGTGCTATTGTTATAGCATGGGTTTTAGCTCTTGAGTTTTCTCTGTGAGGCTGGGTTTATCTTATTGTAAGATTTCCTAGCGAGCTGGGTCTATTTTGGTGGCTCGGTGGAGCCTTTTTGGGAATGCTTGTGTTTTGACTTCGGAAGGTGTTTACCCAAGATTTGTTAGTCAAATTTCAATTTCGAGTTCGTTGCTGGATTCGTAGCGTCGGTATTTAGCTACGGTGCGATTTTCGTAAAATTCCGGGTATGTTTGGTTTTTGGGTCATTTTGACGTTTTATTTAATTAATTATGTTATCCTATATTAAAATAATAGGATAGAGTAGTATAAATAGAAACCCATTGCGTCAAAACCCTATTCATTGTCTCCCTCGTAAAAACCATGGGCATGTTGCGAAAGTGAAAGTGAGGGTAAGATCTATCTCAACTCTAGAGGGGGGTGAATAGAGTTTATTTAAATTAATTTCACAGTTGAAATTGATCAGCAAATATAAAATTCAATATATAGTATAGTGTAGAGTGTTAATGAAGAGTTAAAAACAAAGAAGTAAAGAGCACAGCACACAGCAAACCAATCACACAAATAACCCAGAAGACACAAGGAAATATAGTGGTTCCCCAAACACCTGGGTACATCCACTCTTCTACCACCCTTGGTAGGAATCCACTCAGGATGAGTTGATCAGGTGTCCTGACACCAATGAGCTTTTGATAAGGTGCTCAAAAACCAAAACTAGATTTTTTGATAAGGTGTCTTGCCACCACTGAGTTTTGACAAGGCTCTCAGAACCAGACAGAACTTTTGAAGGGAGTTCAAGAACCCTTTTATAGCAGAAAAAGAAAAGATAAAGAGGTGAAGTTGTCTTCTCTGTTCTCAAATCAAATGAGAGAAGACTAATGGATCTTTTGTTGTCAAAGCTCCCCCTGAGTTGTAGACAGGTTCAGGAATGGAAGCTTTGCTCTAGGGTGATAGGCCTTCAGAACTTTTGATCTCCAGCAAAGGATTGTTTCAGCAAAAAGGCTGAAAGATGAGGTGTCTGGAGTTCTTGAGATGAGGCTGTAATCACTTTTCTGTAAGCAAAAAGACTGTTATTCTGATTCTTCAAAATATGATCACTTGTTATCTGTCACAGCTTAATTCTTCTTGTTGTGTTCTCTAGGTGTTGTATATTCTCTCTATATTTCTGAAGACAAAAAGGAGGATCTTATTCTCTGAAAAATTCTTGTCAAGGATAGCCGTTGACAGTCATAAATGTCTTCCATAAAGAGTCTTGTCTTCTAGAGGAAGGTCCAATAAAACATTCCCTGAATAATTCCTTGAAACTTGCTCCAGAATAAAGACAAACGGCTGGCAGATCTCCTTATCATAAATGCTGAGAGATTTCAAAAACATTCCAAAGACTGGCAGCATTTGAATCCTTAGAATCGTTGATCTCTCAGAAAAATCGTCGATCTGAGCTCTACTATCGTCGAACCGAGCTCAGAGATGGAAACAGATCAAATAGACAGAAAACGTCGAACTGAGCTCGAAGATCGTCGAACCGAGCTCAGCGACCTGAAGAATAGCAGAAGAGAGATCGTCGACCTGAGCTGGAAAAACGTAGAATGCAGTTCGACAACTAACAAAAATTGTCTGAAAGCAGATCGTCGATCTGAGCTCGAAGATCGTCGACCGGAGTTCGACGATTTATCAAGTTGAGCTCAGAGAGCGTCGAACCGAGTTCGACGTTTCGTCGACCGGAGCTCGACGAAAATTGCCTTAGACTTGGCTCTATATCCTTGATATTGGAATGGTCCTGGGGGCAGCTTCAAACCTAAGTTCTAAGCCCTAGACTCATTCTAATGTTGACCTTTACAACTACACAACTAGGCCAACCTGGTTTCCTAAGACAAACATAGTGATCCTTACCCAAATTAGTAATAGGGTGTTCCAACAGAAAGAACGAGAGAGTCGGACATTCCTAGACCTTCAGCCACCGATTTCTGGAACTTTGGTGCTCGGTTTTGTTTTTGGAGAGTGGATCTGAGTAGATCTCGCCTAGATCTACATTTCTACGGTAAGCTTTTTCATTTTCTTGGATTTTTAGAGATCTAGGTATGTGGTTTTTACCCTATTTTTCTCTAAAAAGTTTCAGGTTTTGTTGCTTAAGTGTTTTTGCAGCCAGATCTGTGAGGAGGGGCATTGCTTGGCCGAATTTCTGGAGATTTGAGGCAAGTGGTGATTTTCCCCTTGCTTGTTCTTCTTTCTCTTTTGTTTCCTTGATCTGTATAAGGAATGATTTTTTGTAGGATTTCCAACTTGCATAATGTTTGGACTAGAGTAGGATTTTCCTCCATGTCAAAATGATTTTCTGTAGATCTTGAGGCAAGTGGAGATTTACACCCTTCCCAAGATTTCATGTTACTGTTTTTGTCCTAGAAGGCCGATTAGTGCTTAGTTTAGCAGCCAGCTAGTGGCTGTGGGGAGGGAGCATTGTTGCTGAGAAATCCCTTCCTGTGTGAGCATGGAAGTAGGTTGTTCTTGGTCTAGGTTTGGACATTGAAAAAAAAACTATTATTTACACTAATAATTAAATTATTCAGAAGTTAGTGGTGGTGGTAAGCCTAATATCCTCTGTTTAGGTAGGATAGCTTTTCTGCCAAGTATCTTTCTTAGGCATTGTGTATAGCCTTAGCTGATAGTTGGTTTCTAGCCTATGTTAAAAAGCATTGAGTGAGTGGTACTCACTTAACGCGGCGTTGAGTGAGCTTAGTACACTAAACGCCATTCTGTAAATTTTAGAAGCTAAGTCTAAAAGCGTCGACAGCATTGAGTGAGCTTGATCACTCAACGCCGTCACTTTAATCGGTAAGTTAAGTATAAAAATGTTGATAGTGTTGAGTGAGCTGAGCTCACTCAACGCCGTCTCTTAACCTGTAAAATAAGTATAAAAGCATTGACAGCATTGAGTGAGCTGAACTCACTCAACCTCGTCGCTTAGTTAGGAAAGCATTGACAGCGTTGAGTGAGCTGAACTCACTCAACGCTGTCATAGATATGTTTTGGTAGTTAAGTGGTAAAGCGTTGAGTGTGCTGAGTTATGGCGTCGAGAACATTGACTGCACTCGACGTGACATCGAGTGTACTCGATGCTTTTCCCATCTAATTTGTGGCATCGAGAGCGTTGACTGCACTCGATGCGATGTCGAGTGTACTCGACGCTTTCCCCGCACTCGATATGGCGTCGAGTGAATTGACTGCACTTGATGCGGCGTCGAGTGTACTCGAAGCTTTTCCCATTGACTCGTGTCATTTCACCGATTTGTCGTGTATCTCTAAAGGATTAGTTTTGCTAAGTTAGAATTGTGGTTTCTGCTGAATTGGTCGAGTTTGGGTTTTATGGGTGTTTGGGATATGGGTTTGGTTTGGTGGGCTTAGTTTCGTGAATCATTACACTCAGGCATGTTTGGGTCTTGTTTTTTGGATGTTGAGTTGTGTTGGACTAGATGGCCACCACCGCAGTCACGTTTTTGAGACGTTTGGGTCTGTTAGTTCAGATTTGACTGGTTGGTCCCGACTCAGATCTGGTTGTGTTACGGTGTTAATGATTCACATGTTTATTGAGCCTTTTCCTTATTTTGAGGATTAAACTTATGCAATTTCTGCCTGATCTCGCAAATGTTCTCAGAGTATTGCTCCATTTGCACTTGGTGCAAATTTCATTACTTTTAACCTTATAAGCTAATTCTTTCGTCCTTAATTTCTTGTTAGATTGTCGTGTTTTGATAGCTATTCATTTTTGGATTAGTAATCTTACTACTCCCTTGTTTACTGACAATTTTGTCTGTCACTTGTATTTTTCTTGCTGAGGTGTTCTTTCTTTGAATGCCTCAGGTTCGGAGCAGTAGCCGGTTGAGTAGCTAGGTTTGGTGTTTGCTAGAGGACTACAGTGTTGTAGAGATTTTCCTCTACCTTGAGAGGTAGTTCTTTGTTGTTTTCTTGTTAGTACAAACACACATACTGACCAGTGGGTTCGTGTCAGTTTGTTGATGCCCACTGGTGGTTTTCTTTTGAATTGCTGAATACTTTGCTAAGCTGCTAGTTTTACCTTTTGTTGTTGTTTTTACTTGCTCTCTGGGAATGTTTTATGCTAGATTGCATGTTAGGAATTTTCACTTATAAAAGCATAATTACTAGTACTTCATACATCTCATATTTCTAAAACTAAAATACTATTTCCTAGCTAACGCAAATACTATTTTCTTACTCATAATAAATCTAGAGTCTTGCATTCCATGAGTTGTCCTTTGGGGATGTTTATACTCATGTAGGGTGTTAATCAACATAACCAAAGTATTTTCTGCAGCGTATAACTATACTTTTACTCGTGGACTAGTTGATCCACTGTGCTAAGGGATACGGCCATCTAATTTAAACTGGTTTTTACCTAATAACCTATGGATTTCATATAAAATTGTAGAGTTTGGAGTCTTGCCTAAGCGCCTGCAGTTATCCCCTGCACGACATGGAATCACGGCACGTATTTTCTCTTACTCTGATATAATTTAAATGTTGAGAAAATGCGGGTTATGACAGTTAGTATCAGAGGGATGGGTTGTTTGAAAATTGGTCGGGCAACCATCTCTAGTTAGTGTTAGTTGTTTAGTGTCATTCCATACACACACTGATGTGTCATCAGTACGTCTTGGTTGAAGCATGAACACTACACTCATAACCATGATAAGTAGTATACGGGGCATATTATGTAGTATGGGATGAATAACCACCATCACATGGGTGCCCATTAGCACGTTTTCTCTTTTCGTTGCATGCGATGTTATGTAGTATGGGATGCATAACATATCATGTGTACGCTGCTCATAACATGCATTAAGGCCTTTTTAAAATGCATAGTGTTGATGCAAAAAAAGCGTCCTCTAGTTAACTGTTCGAAATCTCATGGGGGGATAAGGAGAAAGAAAGAGAAACTACCAAGTAGCCGGTTACTAATGTTTAGAGAAGAAACCATAGAAGGCCGCAGGAAGCGGCGACACCACATTTCGCCCATCGCGGCCTGAACTCCTCTCTTACGGCGGGCTTTCCTTTTATTTAACTGTTAATGCGAGAAATTCGTCCTTTAGTTAACTGTTCGAAATCTCACGGGGGGATGAGGAGAAAGAAAGAGAAACGTATGAGTAGCCAGTTACTAACGGTTAGAGAATAAACCAGAGCAAGCCGCAAGAAGCAGCGACACAACACTTCGCGCGTCGCGGCCTGAGTGCCTCTCTTGCGATGGGATTTCCTTTTATTTAAAATGTAGCGGTTACACTTAGAGAGGGAAGAAAAGAGAAAAATAGAAGCCGACCGGACAGCTGGCCGCAAGGCATTAAGCTCGAGACCGCGGTTCTTAACAAGTAATCTCCTAGACTCGAATCAGCGTGCTTTCGGGAGCGCTACCTCCCCCTATTTATAGGCTTGGGGGCCTGCCCAAACGGGCAGGGCTAAAGTTACCGGCTGCCCGGGGTACAGGATAACTGGGCAGAGGTGAGTGGAAATAAATAAACAAAAAAGGAGAAAGGAGGGAAACCGCGCGGCCTGGCGGATTCCTCCTGGCGAGCTGAGCGGTGAGTCCCTGGGACTTAGCATTGAGCTGGGCCGGCGCTGCTAGCGGCCTGACATGGAGACCGCGCGGCTTCTCTAACTACTAGTCATCTTGCTGTGTACGGCGGCTAGAAAATGCAGGCCGCCTGATCTTGAAAGCCATGAGAACTAGTCACGGATTCTGGGTTAACATAATTCCCACACATTTTTAAGTTTCAGAAAAACTTTGAAAATGTAGAACTAAGTCGGAGACCGCGGCTTCCTTTAGAGCTTCTGCGTCTATAAAATTCCCAGAACTCTATCATTCTTCAAGATCTCTGCCAAGTCACGGGTTGTTATTCGCCACTAAAGGTCAGAATTCTTTATAGCCGAGAGGGCATTCCACAAGATGGATGTCATGTCCTCAATGTTAGCCCGCAAGGAGAGGTCGGCTGAGAAGAAAAAGAGGAAGAGCCAAAAACCAAAAAAGCACTGATCGACAGCCTGAGGGGAAACTTGAGAAGCCGATCACATCAGCGGCTTCTGATTCTGGAAAGAAACTGGTAGAAGCCGTCGTGGAATCCTCACAGGTCGCGACCAAAGTTGAAGCGGCTTCCAAGCCTGCTCTCCCACAAATCGGGACAACCAAATCTTTCGAGTTCACATACTCACCATCGGGTGAACCTCTCTTAAAAATTTCTAAGGCGGAGGAGAAGAGTGTCGACTTTTCCAAACCGCGCGAGCTGTCCACAATAGCCGACGTGATCGTCGTTGATGAGAACGACCCGGAGAAGCTACGGGAGGCTGAGCGGTCTCCAGCTGAGAAGAGCAAGCGGACAAAGATGGCAGTCGGCCACTTGAAATGGCATAGGAAAAAGGATGAGACCCTTGAGGAAATATTGAGGAGGAATGCGCTGAAGATGCGGGCTCAAAATTGAAATGTTTTCATAATGACCGGAGCGACTAGTCTCAAGCATAGGCCGTGGGAGAAAGAAGCATCCGAGAGTCCGTCGACTCCATCCTCCAAGCTGAACGAGCAATAGAACACGCTCGCGGCTAGCGAGTCCCTGAATGACATCTTAAAGGGTATGGAGAGTTAACAGCAGCAAGACAAGCTGTTGGAAACTCCGGCGGCTTTGGAAGAGGCCGACGACCATGATGTCGAAGTTATTGTAGAGAAGCCTAGCGAGCCGGCTTCTGCGGTTTCTGAAGGAGCCAAAAAACTGAAACTCGGAGAAATGATGGAGGAGATGAAGAAACTAATCGTCGGGAAACAGGTGGCAACTACACTTCCTCTCCTGCAAGGTAAACATGGAGAAGTTAAGCGATTTATAAATTTCTACAAGGCGCGGTCACGGAAGAAGGGGGGACACAATTTTTAATCCACTGGCCAGCTTTTTCCTAACCACGGCTCAGCTGAAAAGAAAGGCTCAAGAGACCGTGCGGCTATGGAAAGAAAAGTTAAAGCGGATAGATTTCGAACGATTAAGTCGACCAGTGTTCAGATTTTACACTGCGGCTATTGATGGAGAGAAAACCAAGAGCTATGGTCTCATCCTACTGAGATTCTTAAAAGAGGTTGTAATTATACGACTGAATCTGACCGCTTGTTTATCTGCTGCAGGTGTACCCGAAGTTGCGATGATGTTGGGCGATCTGACGACCTTCTTACCTCCGCTTCCAAATATCCACGACGAAAGGATGGCCAAAATCCAGAAGGAAGTCACCGCCTTGTAGGCCAAGGTGAGGGAGCATGGCGAGGCCATTCGAGTTAAGGAGGAGGAGTGGCGGCTTGATAGGTAAGAGCAGCGGTCTGCGTAGGAGGCCGCTGAGAGGATGACACAGGAAGTCCTGGCCACCTTAGAGCAGGAGAGAGCAGAGCGGCAGTCTGTGACGGAAGCCGTTGAGAAGAGGATGCAGGAGGTGTTGGCCACCTTAGAGCAGGAGAGAGCAGAATGGCGGTCTGTGATAGAGGTCGCTGAGAAGAGGATACAGGAGGTGTTGGCTTCCTTGGAGCAGGAGGAGACAGAAAAGTTAGATCTGCAAGCTGTAGTGTTGATGACCGGACGGATTGAGAGAGAAAGAGCAGAAATTTTCCGACACAGGAAGTTGGATTTGCAAGCTGTAGTGTTGATGACCGAGCTACTCGTGCGGCTTCCTCTTCCCCATGAGCGAATTAACACCTCTGCTACCAACCAAATCGCTATCCCCATAGACCACTTCGACTACCGCTTCCACTTCCCCGTCTTGATGGAAGCCGTGGCGATCTTCGATCATTACAGGATTATGCCCGGACAGTTGCCGCCGAATTCCATCACCGCCATATTCACCTTCATTTCTTATCTGAGGTCAGAAAGAGTCCGCTTCTCCACAAAGCTGTTCCGGGAATGCTTCTTTGTCCGGTCTATTCTGGACTCCGGGACGAATATTTTCCACGGGCATCTGTACTTCAACTGCAGGGGGCTGAAGTTCATCAACTTGGCAAATAATATCCCGAGCTGGTCAGAGAGATATATGATCTTCAAAAGAAATCTGGGACTTCTGTTGGTCAACCCGCAAGTCTGCGATGAAGCCATCTTCGGTAGTAGTGGGCTGGACGGCATGGAGAAGGAGATATATAACCTCTTCAAGGGTGAGCAGCTTGATGTCAATCACGACATCTCGCTGATCCCATCATTGGAGGGCGTTCAAGCAGAAGACAGTAAGTGTTTACCCAACCGAACTGTTCTGTTAGTCGTGCGGCTTATGAACTGACTTCTTACTTTGATCGCACAGCTGCTGTTGCGGTCCCATTGAACAAATCGCTGACTCCAGGAAGTTTAACCCTCACTCAAAGGGAGAAATAGGCCAAGTGAGTCAGGCTGGAGCGGACTGAGGGGCAAGAGGAATCGGCCTCCTCCGCTGAGTTCACGCTGCATGGAATGGGCAGCAGCCTGAAGGACCTCCGCAGCAACCCGACCATGCAGTGGAGTCTGGCCGGCAACTCCATCAAAGTTTCCACCGCCCTCCCCTATTGAGGGAGGGATAAAGTTAGCCGCCACTCCAACATAGCTGGCGCAGCGCTGTATGGAAAGCACAACCTGAAAGCATTGTGCAGGGTGCCCGAAGGAGACTTGTCGCGGTTAGCCGCGCAGGTCGGGGCGAGAAGCTTCGTAACTAGCCATTACATGGGCCTGGACTACAAGAAGTTAGTAAAAGACAGAAGCGACTTGGAGCGGCAATTGGAGGAGAAAGAAGAAGAAATAAATCGACTAAAGGAGAAGCAATCGGTATGTTATCACCTGAAATTCTTGCGGTTATAATTTTGAAACCGCTCGGTCTAACCTTTTGCTTCTCTTGTAGGGGATGTAAGATCCAGCAAACCCGGTCTTCCAGGTAAAATGTCTTCTCGCAAGTTGTCCAAGGGATTGACGGAGCGCTTAACCGCCTCTGAGATCTCAGCGGCTTTGCAGAAGGATTTACCGACTTCACCTGCCTCGACCTATTCCCTACCTTGAAAGAAAAAGTGACCACTGTATATTGCATGGTCAAGGGTAAGGATAAGGTCGAGGAAGGTGAGGGCGAAGATGAGGAGGAAGACAACGAGGGATCTGACATTCCAAAAGGCCGAAGTGAAAGCGCCACCTCCGAGATAGGCATTCAAGCTTCGGAGACCGTGCGGACTGATCCCGCAAGTTCTAGTGGCTCAAGCGACTCTTCGGCCACCAGCAGTGGTTAGTCGGAATCTCAAGTCGACGTTGACGGTGGCAGTGACTCAAGTACCCCTACAGCTAAGAAGCTCAAGTCGAGTGATTAGCAAATTAAAAATTCTAACTTGTATTTTTGAATCTTTTGGAAACCTGCGGTTTGTTTATGTTAATCGCGTGGTTTGATTTTTGCAATCTTCTTTTGAAAAGGAAATGAAAGAACACTTTACCTTTGATGTCACTTTTCTATTTTTGATATTTTTTCTTACTTGTATTAGTCTGAATTGTTTGCTTCCGATTTAACAGATAATATAACCATTATGTAAACCGATTTGATTTATCAGCAAGGAAGAGAAGAATTCCTTTAATCAAATACTAAGCCACAAACCGAACCGTTTGGCAGATTTAACCGCTAATAAGCCAGATCAACTATATAATGGATAATACACATTTGAAAACCACCAGGCAGACCACACTTTTATAGCGAGGGAACGGGTTGGGATAAGTAACCTGCGGTATGGCTGAACATATCTTTTTAATATTTAGTCGCGCGGCTAACCGCTTTAGCAGCTTAAAAGCATTAACGATAACTGATAGTTGCGGCTTGGCCGAACATTGACGCAGACCGCATTTATGATATGAGTTTTATACATAAGGATAGAGATAAACAACCTGCGGCTTCTTATATAAGTATTCAAGCTGGTGACCAGAGATACTTCTGCATGCCTAACCGGCAAATAGACCGTCTTGTAATAGAGGCAAAGTTCATACAAACTTTGAAGCGATAAGTTGCAGGTTGATTATAATAAATACCATAAGCCGGTGGACTCATTCCTGGAATTGATTGACTGAATTAAGTTGGTCGGATTCCCAAGTATATTAATAATAAACCAGCTGACAGGCCTCCATAAGCTGAATAGAACAAACCAGAATACATAACCACGTGGTCTGCGGACTGCATAATATAAGTCGGCTAGAGCAGGCCGTAAAATCATAAGATGGCAAGATAAGCTCATGATAACCTGCAAAAAATAGGAGGAGCTACAAACTTATGTGTCCATGTTGGCAGGTGCACGAGGCATTTCTTTCCACACAAAGACCACATAAGCAGGGCTATAGTTCAATATCCGTGACCAATGTTAAGCGGGATAAGTACGTAATATCTACAATTGATGTCAAGCGGGATAAGTACGTAATATCTGCGACTGATGTCAAGAGGAATTACCACTACACATCTGCGACTGGTGTCAAGCGGGATGTGGAGGGCTTAAGAACTTAGCACGATATTCAAATACTAGCTTAATCAAAGGCATTTTGCATCCATACGAGTGAATGTTAGCATCAAAAGCAAAGCTAAGAGATAAGATTCGAACGGTATATGAATGCTTGTTTGTATTGAAGGACGTAGCAAAAGGATATATACTTGGAACTTGATCAGATGGCATGTAAATGCTCAATTATTCCAATCTTAAACGCCCTTATTATTGAGAAAATCAATACTTTGCTTGCACCATTGACTTTATTAGAGAAGAATGTGCTGGAGGATTACTAAATGACATAATCTTGTAATTTCCCAGCCCTTGTAAGTTGATCTGCTAACTTCCGAAGAGCCATGCAATCCTCTGCTAGATGACCTATATCTTTATGATATTTGCACAAAAGTTCCTCATGCAAATATTTAATCTTAGATTTCATGCGTCGAGGCTTTTTGAACTCTGGCATTCTTTGAAGAACTTCTAGGAGATCTTCCATAGAGATTTTAAACTTGACATACCCATCCGAACATTTTTCATGCTTTAGAGTTTTTGGATCGAAGGATACGATAGGATGTGCTTCTGCAAACCCAGATATCTCATTCAGCTGAAGAGGCTCTGCGGGCATATTCTGAGGGTGAGGAGGAGATTTTAACTTCTGAATTGTGAAATATTTTGTGAAGAACTAAGCTGTTGATCACAAGAATTCTCTTGAGGCTGCTTAGCCTTCTGATTTAAAAACGAGATGTAGTCATTGTTTGCTTCTTCACCTATTATGAACTTGTTAATATTTTTAATAAGATCTCCATAGGTCTGGGGTTCATTCACAGTGAGCTCGAACTTTAGAGGACCTTCTCGAAGTCCGTTCACGAAAGCACATCGGTAATAATTATGACGAACGTTAATAATATCCAAAACTTCCATTTGGAATAGGTCGATGAAGTCAGGATTAGACTCGTCATACCCATGTTTGATTCGGAAGAGAGCTCCAACGTCTCTTTTCTACTTCCTGTAGGTAGTAAACCTTGAAAGGAATTTCCTTCAAAGATTTTTAAAGCTGATGATTGACCGAGACGGTAGACTATAGAACCATTCTCTTGCATGGTCGCAAAAAGATATAATAAGAAGTTTACATTTGACTCTGTTTGACACTTTCCTTAGTGAAACTGCTGATTCAAAAGCTTGTAGATGAGTAACTGGATCATCGAACTCAGAATACACTAGAAGACGAGGTACTCTGAAATCATCAACGGCAGTATCCCAAAGAATTCGGTTAATGAACGGAGAAGGGACTTCCTCCTCTCCAAAAGGGGGTTCTCGGTTTTCATGATCTTGACTATGATAAGAGGTCATGTTTGTTTTGCGAATTTCAAAAATAGGGTTGAAGTTCTCTTGTACAGCGGATTGTAACACGTACTCAACTTGATTGGCAAAAAATTCATTACTACTGTTAAGTGCTCCATCATTATGTTGAGAAACACCTTGCCTCTTCGAGAGATCCGTAATAGCAGATAGAAAATTAGAGTCATCTCGTTCCTTCGTAAAACCCATTTTGAAAAAGAAGAAAATAGCCAAACAGAACTTAGAAACCGCCGAATAGCTGTGGCTTGAACGGGCGGATTGATGGTAGGACAAGCCGGTGAGGAGACCGGCAAGAAAGCTGGCGGGTAAAGTGGTAGGTTGGTGTTGGGTTGAAATTGAAAACCGGCGATACCGCGGCTTGCTTGACTAGCCGTCGAGTACTAGCGGCTGGAGCGGTCTGACTCTATCAGTCTATTGAATTCATCGACTACTCGAGATCTGAAGGTCGCGTGTTAACTATTGATGAAAGAAATGTGTCCTCTAGTAAACTGTTCGAAATCTCACGGGGGGATGAGGAGAAATAATGATAAACTGCCGAGTAGCCGGTTACTAACGGTTAGAGAAGAATCAAGAGCAAGCCGCAAGAAGCGGCGACACCACACTTCGCCTGTCGCGGCCTGAATGCCTCTCTTGCGGCGGGCTTTCCTTGTATTTAACTGTTGATGCAAGTAATGTGTCCTCGAGTTAACTGTTCGAAATCTCACGGGGGGATGAGGAGAAAGAAAGAGAAACTGCCGAGTAGCCGGTTACTAACGATTAGAGAATAAACCAGAGCAAGCTGCAAGAAGCGGCGACACCACACTTTGCCCGCCGCGGCCTGAATTCCTCTCTTGCGGCGGGCTTTCCTTTTATTTAAAATGTAGCGGTTACACTTAGAGAGGAAAGAAAAGAGAAAAAGAGAAGCCGACGGGACAGTAGGACGCAAGGCACTAAGCTCGAGATCGCAGCTCTTAACAAGCAAGCTCCTAGACTCAAGTCAGCGTTATTTGGGGAGCGCTACCTCCCCCTATTTATAAGCTCAGAGGCCTGCCCAAACGGGTAGGGCTAAAGTTACCGGATGGCCGGGGTACAGGAGAACTTGGCAGAGGTGAGGGGAAACAAATAAGCAAAAAAGGAGAAAGGAGGGAACCGCACGGCCTGGCAGATTCCTCCTGGAGAGCTGAGCGGTTGGGCCCTGGGACTTGGCGTTGAGCTAGGCCGGCACTGCTAGCGGCCTGACATGGAGACCGCGCGGCTACTCTGACTACTAGCCGGCTTGCTGTGTATGGCGGCTAGAAAATGCAGGCCGCCCGGTCTTGAAAGCCATGAAAACTAGTCGCAGATTCCGAGTTAACACATAGCACAACATACATAGCATAATATTGCATAGCACACGTGCCAAGCTAAAGATTTATATGATAACACATGTACACACATTGTTTTGAGTCAAAGGAATACAAATTCATGCATTCATGGTCTATGCATAAGAGTTAATAGGATGATTGTATATAATCCTAGGTTTAAGCATTTCATCATTTATAAAATTGCAAGAGCAAGTTAGCAGCAGGAGCAAATATTTATATGTGTTTAGTCTATACTAGGCTGTTTGGTTCTAGCGGTTAAGCTTGGTTTTGATTAGTTGCTTGTTGTAATTATTAGAATGTTGAGACGTTCTATGACAAGGTCGACTCCCCAGTCAGAGGGCGATCCGTCGGGTACTCAGAATGAGGCTGTGATAGAAGGATTACGACAGAGCAATGAAGCTTTGTCTAGGAAAATATTGGAGGTGCAGTCACAGATCCAATCCTTAGTGACTATTATGGCAGGGCATCAACTTAGAGTTCAGGACCCGACCGTGGGTCGAGGTGTTCCAGTTCCTCCTGCTCCTCTAGTGCCCCAGCTGTGTTGCCGCCATAGATGAACTTTATCTTGCATTTCCAGTGATTAGGACCTCCTTCTTTTGATGGTAGGGCAGATTTCATGCTGTTGGACAATTGGCTTATAGCAATCGAGGAGTTGTTTTCATACTCGGGAGTTTCTGACAACCAGAGAGTGATGGTTGCTGCATATCAGCTCAAAGGTTTGGCAAAGAGTTGGTGGCTAAGGGAGAGGGAAAATTTGAAGGATGGGTGTTCCTGGGAAGACTTCAAGGTGTTACTGCTGAAGAAGTTTCTGCCATCGGTCGAGCGAGACTGTCTGATGAATGATTTCCTGCATTTGAAGCAAAGACAACTCACGGTTAGTGAGTACGAGATTGAGTTTAGAAAGCTAAGTCGGTTTGCTCCTGATTTCTTAATCTCTGAAGCCAACAGAGTTAAACGATTTCTTGGTGGTCTACGGAGTGACATCCAGCAACTAGACAGTGCTTATGGGTCGGAGAGTTATACTGGAGCAATCGAAGCAGCTATTAAGGTTGAGGCGATCGACAATGTCAAGAACTGAGGTTAGCAAACGAGAAAGGATAAGAGGAATACTGGTGAGATTAAGAGTTCCTAGGAATCTGGTGCTTCTTCGAGGAAGAGGAGCAAAGAAATATGCAGTTTCTATGGCCGGCCAGGCCACCCATTTGAGAAATGTTTCAAGAGAATAGGAGCTCTGAAGCAGGAGCAGGTTCGTACGATCCAAGGTGCTCCTAAGGAGGATTTGGTTTGTACTTCATGCAAACGGAAGGGGCATGATGCTGCCCACTGTTGGGATAAGGTTAGATTCTGCTTCCAGTGCGGACAGAAAGATCACATCAAGTCAAAGTGCCCGCAGTCTCAGCCCGTGCTGCAGCCAGTTCCGCTTCGGGCCTTTCCACCACTACATCTAGTAGACAAAGGGAAGGGAAAGCTGAATGTGTTGTCTCCGGAGGAAGCCCAGACATCTACTCAAGTGATTTCAGGTTAGTCCATAACCTAGATTTATTTCTTTTTATCTCATAGTTGTAGTTTTGATGTTGTTCGATTAGTTATGTAAGCTTTTTATAGGGAAATTTATGGTAAAGAACCGTTGGGCACATGTTCTTTTCGATTCCGGTGCTATCAACTCGTTTGTGGCTAGTGCCTTCATAAAGCATCATCGTTTGACTCTTGATCGAGTTGGTGACGCGTTTTGTATCAAGTTTCCTTTTGATGATTCTGTGGCATCGGACCAAGGCATTCAGAGTTGTCTGATTCTGTTAGGCGATTTTCTAGCAGTTGCTGATTTAAAGGTGCTAGACTTGGATTATTTTGATGTGATCTTGGGCATGGACTGGTTGTCCAAATATGATGTTGTTATCCAGTGCAAGGTTAAGCGCTTGGACTTCAAGATGGACAACGGTCAACCCATGAGTGTTTACGGATATCCGCGGCAAGTTTCTCCAATTATTTGGGCAGTATATGCTCGGAAGATTTTAGATTCCGGATGTTTTGCTTCTTTGGTTTTAGTTTTGGAAACCGTTGTTAGCTTGCCGAGTGTAGAGGAGATTCCGGTGGTGCGTGAGTTTCCGGATGTTTTTCCAACTAATCTTCCTGGTCTTCCGCCTGAGAGGGACGTGGAGTTTATCATAGATCTGGAGCCAGGTACCCGTCCTATTGCTAAGGCGCCGTACTGGATGGCCCCGCATGAGTTGGAGGAGTTGCATACTCAGTTGGATGAGTTGTTCCTGAATGGTTTTATTCGGCCGATTTCTTCGCCTTGAGGTGCTCCCATTTTGTTTATAAAGAAAAAGGATGGATCAGTGAGGCTTTGCATCGATTATAGGGAGCTGAATAAAGTTGCCATTAAGAGCAGGTATCCTTTACTGAGAATAGATGATTTGTTTGATCAACTGCGTGGTAGCACAGTATTTTCAAAGATTGACCTTCATTAGGGCTACAACCAATTAAGGATTCATGAGACGGATATCCCACGTACTGCTTTCCATTCTAGGCATGGACATTTAGAGTTTTTGGTAATGTCCTTTGGTTTAACCGATGCTCCTTCTGCCTTTATGGATATGATGAACCGCGTGTTCAAGGATTTTCTGGACCGTTTCGTGGTCGTGTTTATAGACGACATTTTGGTGTATTCCCGCAGTGCTGATGATCATGCCCAGCACTTGTGTTTAGTTTTGTCTACTTGAGGGACCATAAGTTATTTGCTAAGCTGAGCAAGTGTGAGTTTTGGTTGCCTCAGGTTTCGTTCTTGGGTCATGTGGTAAATAAAGATGGAATTTCAGTTGACCCTGAGAAGATAGCTACTGTTATGGATTGGAATAGGCCAACCACACCCAATGAGATAAGGAGCTTCCTAGGGTTGGCTGGATATTATAGAAGGTTTGTAGAGGGTTTATCTACGTTGTCTGCGCCACTGACTAAACTAACGCAGAAGAACGCAGCTTTTGGCCTGAGCGATATGTGCGAGGAAGCTTTCCTGGAATTAAAGAAGAGATTGTGTACTGCACCCGTGTTGTCTCTACCTACTGAAGGGTTGGAATATACCGTGTATGTGGACGCATCGCACGTTGGGCTTGGTTGTGTGCTGATGCAAGAGGGCAAAGTATTAGCGTATGGGTTGACACAGTTAAAGTTCCATGAAAGAAATTACCCTATGCATGATTTGGAATTTGCGGTAGTTATTTATGCGCTAAAGATGTGGAGGCACTTGTTGTACGGCGCATTATGCAAGATTTACACAAATCACAAGAGTTTGAAATACGCTTTCACTCAAAGGGAGTTGAATCTACGCCAGCGAAGATGGTTAGAGTATGTTGTTGATTTTGATGTTGAGATCCAGTACCATCTGGGCAAAGCCAATGTTGTAGCCGATACCTTGAGTAGGAAGACAATTATGATTTTTAACCTCTTCATAGATTCTCTGGTACAAGAATTTCTCTTGATAACCATTTCTATTGGGAGTTGTAACTCGTCTAGTAGTTTGGAGATAGCTGAGCCTTCATGGATTGCACTCACAAGACTGCATCAGATGGAAGATTCGGATTTGTTGCACCTTTACAAGAGTACTGAGAAAGGGGAGTTTTCAGACTTTTTGATCGATGACGTGGGAACCTTGAAGTACTGCAGCAGATTTTGTATCCCTGATGTTGAAGTTATTCGAGTTAAGTTGTGTAGTGAGGCTCATGGTTCCAGTGTTGCCTACCACCCAGGTTCAACTAAGATGTACCAAGACTTGAAGCAGATCCCCTAGTGGTTCGGAATGAAAGGTGATATAGCAAAGTTTATTTCAGAATGTTTTACGTGCAAGCGAGTAAAGGCCGATCATGGAAGACCTGGTGGCAAGCTAGCGCCCTTGGAAATTTCGAGTTGGAAGTGGGAGAGTATCTCAATGGATTTCATTACTAGTTTACCGAGATCTCCCCGATGACATGATTCAGTCTGGGTTATTGTTGATAGACTAACGAAGTGTGCTCACTTCGTGCCTTTTAAGATTGATTACCCCATGAAGAAGATAGCTGAGCTATATTTAGATTAAGTCATCAGATTACATGGAGTGCCAGTTAGTATTGTATCTAATCGATACTCCATGTTTACGTCTCGCTTTGGAAGAGTTTACAAGAAGGTTTGGGTACCGATTTGAGGTGTTCCACAGTCTATAATCCGCAGACAAATGGTCAGACGGAAAGAGTGAATCAGATCATAGAGGATATGATCAGATGTTACATTTTGGATCACGGATTAGCATGGGATGAGAGACTCCGATTGATTGAGTTTGCATACAATAATAGTTATCAAGAAAGTTTGCAGATGGCCCCGTTTGAGGCCTTGTATGGGAGGTTATGCAGAACTCCCGTATTTTGGGCCGAGGTCGGGGAGAGACCATTGCTAGGTCCTGAAGCATTGGAAGAAATGGAAATTTCAATGAAGCTTATTCGGGAAAAGCTTCGGATAGCGCAGGAGAGATATGAAAAGAACGCCAATCGGTGTAGGTCTGATTTAGAGTTTATTGTAAGGTACATGGTATTCCTCAAAGTTTCCCTGATGTCAGGCATTAAAAGGTTTGGTAAGAATCATAAGTTGGACCCGAGGTATGTGGGACCTTTTAAGATTGTTGATTGTATTAGTGTATCAGCTTATAGGCTGGATTTGCCCGCAAACTTTCCTGGTGTTCACGACGTGTTTTACATGAGCCAGTTGCGGAAATGTGTGCTCAGCGACCGACAGATTCTTGATGTTTTGCCCCAGTTGGAGCCTAATATTTCCTATGTTGAGATTCCTGTCTGCATTCTGGATACTCAAGATCGAGTGTTGTGGAGGAAAACCATACCATTGGTTAAAGTTTTGTGGTGAAACCAAGACGTGGAAAGAGCCACTTGGGAGTTGGAGTCATCTATGAGGGAGGCTCATCCTCATCTGTTCTCCTAGATTCATACGGTATGTATTTCCCCTTCTATAATCCTTGATTATATTCTTCTTTTTGTTGAATCTTTTGGTGCATAAAGTTTTGGGATGAAACTTCTTTTTAGGGAGAGTGGTTATAATGCCCCTGATTTTTTCGATGTTAAGTTAATTCTTTTATTTTAGGTATTTATGATGTCAGGGTGTTACGTTAACGCATGGTTGGCGGGTGTCATTGTTAGAGCGTGGTTTTTAGCTCTTGAGTTTTCTGTGTGAGCCTAGGTTTAGCCTGTTGCAAGATTTCCTAGCGAGCCGGGTCTGTTTTGGTGGCTCGGTGGAGACTTTTTGAGAATGCTTGTGTTTTGTCTTCAGAAGGTGTTTACCCAAGATTGGTTAGTCGGATTTCAATTTTGAGTTTGTCGTTGGATTCGTAGCGTTTGTATTTAGCTACGGTGCGATTTTCATAAAATTCCGGGTATGTTTGATTTTCGAGTCGTTTTGACGTTTTATTTAATTAATTATGTTATCCTATATTAAAATAATAGGATAAAGTAGTATGAATAGAAACCCATCGTGTAAAAACCCTATTCATTGTCTCCCTCGTGAAAACCGTCGGCCTGTTGCGAAAGAACGAGAGCGGCGGACATTCATAAGCCTTCGGCCACTGATTTCTAGAACTTTGGTGCTCGGTTTCATCTTTGGAGAGTGGATCCGGGTAGATCTCGCCAAGATCTACATTTCTACTGTAAGCTTTTTTTTGTTTCTTGGATTTTTAGAGATCTAGGTATGCGGTTTTTACCCTATTTATCTTTCAAAAGTTTCAGGTTTTGTTGCTTAAGTGTTTTTACAGCCAGATCTGTGAGGAGGCATTGCTTGGCCGAGTTTCTGGAGATTTGAGGCAAGTGGTGATTTTCCCTTACTTGTTCTTCCTTCTCTTTTGTTTCCTTGATCTGTATAAGGAATGATTTACTGTAGTATTTCCAACTTGCAGAATGTTTGGACTAGAGTAGGATTTTCCTCAAAATGATTTTCTGTAGATCTTGGGGCAAGTGGAGATTTACACCCTTGCCAAGCTTTCATGTTACTTTTTCTGTCCTAGAAGGGCAATTAGTGCTTAGTTTAGCAGCCAGCTAGTGGCTGTGGGGAGGGAGCATTGTTGCAGGAGAAATCCCTTCCTGTGTGAGCATGGCAGTAGGTTATTCTTGGTCTAGGTTTGGACATTGACAAAAAAAATTTTATTATTGTTAAAGTTGTTGACTGGGCGGTCTGGCAGCCTGTCTTGGTGGATTAAAGACCGAGCGGTCTGGCGGTTTCCCTTCAGCGGTTTGGTTGTTGTGTTGTTGCTATCTGGAGTCCAAGCGGTCTAGCAGTTTGTCTTTGGCGGCTTGGAGACCGGGCGGCCTAGCGGTCTCCCATGGCGATCTCTCCTTCCTCTCTGGTGGTAGCCGAGCGGTTAGCCCTTCCATCTAACCGCGCGGCTTATGCGGGTTGTTTTTGTATAGACCGCTTAGTCCTGTATTTTTTTAGTCCCGCATCTCTTATTTGTATTCTCTCTTCTCTCCTCCATTTTATAAAAGGGAGGTCATACCTTTGTAATAGATACCTTTTTCAGATAATAAAATTTCTTTTATACCGCTTTCGGTTTGTTTTTGTTCGTTTCTTACAATTATTTACACTAATAATTAAATTATTCAGAAGTTAGTGGTGGTGGTAAGCCTAATATTCTCTGTTTAGGTAGGATAGCTTTTTTGCCAAGTCTCTGTCTTAGGCGTTGAGTATAACCTTAGCTGATAGTCGGTTTCTAGCCTAAGTTAAAAAGCATTGAGTGAGTGGTACTCACTCAATGTGGCGTTGAGTGAGCTTAGAACACTCAATGCCATTATGTAAATTTTATAAGCTAAGTCTAAAAGCATCGATAGCATTCAGTGAGCTTGACTCACTCAACGCTATCACTTTAATCGGCAAGTTAAGTATAAAAGTGTCGACAGCGTTGAGTGAGCTCACTCAACGTCGTCTCTTAACCTGTAAAATAAGTAGAAAAGTGTTGACAGCGTTGAGTGAGCTGAACTCACTCAACGTCGTCGCTTAGTTAGGAAAGCATTGACAGTGTTGAGTGAGCTCAACTCACTCAACGCCGTCATATATTTTTGGACGTTAAGTGGTAAAGCTTTGAGTGTGCTGAGTTATGGCATCGAGAGCGTTGACTGCACTCGACGCGGCGTCAAGTGTACTCGATGCGGTGTCGAGTGTACTCAATGCTTTTCCCAGCTAAGTTATGGCGTCGAGAACGTTAACTGCACTCGACGCGTGTCAAGTGTACTCGATGCTTTCCCTATACTCGATCAGGCATCGAGTGCATTGACTGCACTCAATACAGCGTCGAGTGTACTCGACGCTTTTCACATAGACTCGTGTCAATTCACTGATTTGTCGTGTATCTCTAAAGGCTTTGTTTGGCCAAGTTAGAATCGTCGGGTTTCTGCTGAATTGGTCGAGTTTGAGTTTTATGGGTATTTGGGATATGGGTTTTGTTTGGTGGGCTTAGTTTCGTGAATCATTTCACCCAGGCATGTTTGGGTCTTGTTTATGGGATGTTGAGTTGTGTTGGACCAGATGGCCACCACCACAGTCCCATTTTTGAGACGTTTGGGTCTGTTAGTTCGGGTTTGACCGGCTGGTCCTGACTCAAATCCGGTTGCATTACGGTGTTAATGATTCACGTGTTTATTGAACCTTTGCCTCGTTTTGAGGATTAAACTTATGCAATTTCTTTCTGATCTCGCAAATGTTCTCAGAGTATGGCTTCGTTCGCACTTGGTGCAAATTTCAGTACTTTTAACCTTATAAGTTAATTCTTTCATCCTTAATTTCTTGTTAGATTGTAGTGTTTTGACAGCTATTCAGGTTTGGATTAGTAATCTTACTACTCCCTTGTTTACTGACAGTTTTGTTTGCCACTTGTATTTTTCTTGCTGAGGTGTTCTTTCTTTGAATGCCTCAGGTTCGGAGCAATAGCCGATTGAGCGGCTAGGTTTGGTGTTTGTTATAGGACTGCAGTGTTGCAGATGTTTTCCTCTAATTTGAGAGGTAGTTCTTTATTTTTTCTTGTTAGTACAGACACACATACTGAATAGTGGGTTCGTGTCAGTTTGTTGACGCCCACTAGTGGTTTTCTTTTGAATTGCTAAATACTTTGCTAAGCTACTAGTTTTACATTTTGAGATTGTTTTTACTTGCTCTCTGGGAATGTTTTATGCTAGGTTGCATGTTAGGTATTTTCACTTATAAAAGCATAACTACTAGTACTTCATACATCTCATATTTCTAAAACTAAAATACTATTTCCTAGCTAACGCAAATACTATTTCCATACTCATAATAAATCTAGAGTCTTGCATGCCATGAGTTGTCCTTTGAGGATGTTTATACTCATGTAGGGTGTTAATCAACATAACCAAAGTATTTTTCGCAGCGTATAACTATACTTTTACTCGTGGACTAGTTGATCCACTGTGCCGAGGGATACGGCCATCCAATTTAAACTGGTTTTACCTAATAACCTATGGATTTCATATAAAATTGTAGAGTTTGGAGTCTTGCCTGAGAGCCTGTAGTTATCCCCTGCACAGTGTGGCATCACGATGCGTATTTTCTCTTACTCTGATATAATTTAAATGTTGAGAAAATGCTTGTTGTGACACTCCTCATGCTCAGAAGGAGCTGGATCCTCTTCCTCTAAAGTCACTTCTGCATCCTCAACTTGCAGAACCTCAGCTGCTGCAGCAGTACCAATAGCAGCAACCTCTGCTAAGAGATCAACTGTCTCTGAGTCGGTAAACACTATATCTGGGGCCACTGAATCTGGAATTGTTGGAACTGAAACTAGATCTGGAACCACTGTCTCCCCCTCAATTCCTGCACTCAAGCCATCAGGAATCTTACTGGGGTGTGGAGAAGGAATCCTATCATCAGGAGCATGTTCTTCCTCCTCCACTAGCAAAGTTGGGGCTCCCCCTTGCATCATTATCCTCCCATCCCACCTAGAGAAGATTGTGGAGTCTATCTTCTTGAGGTGATGGATAGGAACTCCTTTGGTCATATCAAACCTATCACCATCTAATTGATTCAGGTATAGGCTGATGATCCTCCCAAAGTTGGGAGTATGTAGGTTGTATTTGATTTTGGCAAATAGCAAAGCACCCAAATCCAACCTCTTCCTGCAGATAATAGCAACGAGCACTTTGAACATTTCTGTAGAAAGGTAATCATGAGATCCAGTCTTGTATATCAAAACTTTGCCAAATATGTCGAAAATAAGTTTTCCTTCATCGGTCATCCCCTTGCGCTTGACTACTTTTGAACCTCTGGGCAGTCAATAAAATAATAGGGCTCTAGAGAAATCATCTTCGTCTAGGTAATCGGCCTCTTCACAGACTGGAAGTCGCAGATACCTGGACAATAGAGAGGCTTTCACCTTGACCTTGTACTTCTGAATCTTTCTTTTGATAACAGTTTCTTCATGTCTGAGCTTGGCATTTTGGAAGAACTTAAGAACTTCCTTATCCAGAATTTTGAAAGGGTGTTCTAGGACGAAGGATAGTCCTGTAGTCTCCAACATAAGAATGACGTTGCAAAACTCATCAGAAGCAGAGGCAAAGCCTGTGCGAACAAATTCTCCTCCCCCTAGCAAACCACTGGTGGTTCTGGGAACCATGGAGAATCAAGAAATCTGGAGTTCTGGAAAGAAGACTGGAACTGCACTGGATTAACTGAACTTTCGGAATCAGCGATATGGCTCGGGAATGGATAACTGCTAGAAATCGATGGGGAAGCCCTGTAGAACAGTCGGCTAGGGTTTGGAAGTGGTTCAAAACCCTAGTCGAAAATGACAGAAGCGAAGGGGTTGTTGCTGCCGATGAGGAAGATGACGACATGGTTGCGGGAGCCGAGCCGTCAGATTGCAGTTATCGGCTAATCGGTTGTCAAACGAGGAGTGTCGTGCATGCCCCTCGTTGAATATTATATAGATATATATATATTATTTAAATTAACCTAGAATGGCTGCGTACCTCACAAATCGAACCAACGGATCCAATATAGTAAGATAGAATTTTCGCACAAGCCAAATTCAGCGAGATTCACTAAATCCAGAGTCCGATTCATCGAGTAAGAGCTGATATTCGACGAATCGGCAAGTTTGGCTACCGATATTCACCGAATATTCCTTAGAAAATTCTTCTGTCATCTTTATTTAAGTACCGAGTGAATTCCTGTTTGCTTAGCCTTCTTCACGAGTCCATCTTCAGCATGCCTAGTTTCGTTTTGAAGAACGAAAACTAGGCCTCGTCTAGTAGCTTCGTGAAAATATCTACAACCTACTTGTTTGTTAGGACATAGCTGAGAGCTATGTCCTTGTTCTCCACATGCTCCCGGATGAAGTGGTAGCGCACCTCGATGTGCTTTGTCTGGCTGTGGGAGACTGGATTGTTTGCGATTGCTATTGTGCTGGATGAGTCGCAATATATGGGAATTTCTCGGAACTTTAAATTGTAGTCTTCTAATTGATTTCTGATTCATAGAAGTTGTACACAACAACTACCCGCAGAGATATACTCTAACTCGACAGTAGATGTTGCCACACAATTCTGCTTCTTATTGATCCATAAGAAAAGTCATCTTTCAAGGAATTGACACGTACCGAAAGTGCTTTTCCTATCATCTCTGCTACCTGCAAAGTCGATATCTGAAAAACCAATTAGCTCGACATCATTATTTCTTGGGTACCATAAGCCAAGATTGGGTGTACCTTTAAGGTATCTTAAAATCCGCTTTGCAGCGATGTAATGAGATTCCTTAGTGTTCACCTGATATCTAGCGCAGACACATGTTGAAAACATTATATCTAGTCTACTGGCAGTCAGGTAGAGTAAGGATCCAATTATGCTTCTGTACTTGGTTTCATCAAGAGGTTTCCCTTTCTCATCCTTGTCTAGATACACAGTTGAACCCATTGGAGTCCTCATAGAGGATGCGCTCTCCATTCTGAATTTCTTAAGAAGCTCCTCGGTGAACTTCGGCTTAGAGATAAAAATTCCATCTTCAGATTACTTCACCTGAAGTCCTAAGAAATACTTCAGCTCACCCATGCTGCTCATTTTAAACTTCCCTTACATAAGTTTAGAAAACTTCTTGCAAAGGTTGTCTTCCGTAGAGCCAAAAATAATATCATCGATATAGATTTGCACTAGCAGAATCTTGTCTTTAACTTCCCTAAGAAATAATGTCTTGTATATCTTTCCCCTTGTGAACTTGTTCTCAAGAAGAAAGCTAGACAACGTCTCATACCAAGCTTGGGGAGCTTGTTTTAAGCCGTATAATGCTTTATTCAGAAAGTAAATGTAATCAGGAAAATTAGAATTGACAAAACCTGGAGATTGCGCTACATATACTTCCTCTTTCAAATTTCCATTGAAAAATGCTGACTTCACGTCCATTTGGTAGACCGTGAAGCCTTTGAGGGCATCATACACAAGAAATAACCTAATCGCCTCGAGCCGAGCCACTAGAGCAAAGGTCTGGTCGAAGTCGATCCCCTCTTCTTATTTATATCCTTGTGCTACAAGCCTAGCTTTATTCTTGATAATTACTCCATTTTCATCCAGCTTGTTTCTGAAAATTCACTTGGTGTCGATCACGTTCTGTCCCTTTGTCCTGGGTAGCAGCTCCCAAACTTTGCATCGTTCAAACTGATTGAGCTCATCTTGCATTGCCAATATCCATGAAGCATCTTTGTTTGCTTCCTCGAACTTCTTCGGCTCAACCTGAGACAGAAAGCTGAGATGCATAATCTCATTAGTTATACCTCTTCTTGTTCTAACACCATTGCCTGGCTCTCCAATGATTTGATCAGCCGGATGATCTCTTAGGTGTCTGAACCCTAGGTTCCTTGCTCTCCCTCCAGCAGGCTCTGCAACATCTGGTGCTACCTCTGTAGGTTGAGGCAATTCTTCCTCTAGGGGTTCTTCATCCACCAAGCCTGGATCGATGAGCTTTACTGAGCTTGGAGCTTCTTTCTTGACAGCTTCATCCAAGCTTAGCTCATTGAACCTGCTACCTGCATCTTCACCAATAATACTAGACATGATGTTATGGAGCATGCTAATCTCATCAAATACAACATTTATCGATGTAACACCTCCCCTGTAAAGACCATATAATATGGGTCCTGCCGGGGCCCCACAATATACGGACGCCACAGCTTTAGTATTAAAAGATGATATGAAAACTACCCAATCTCAAAACTCCAGACAAACACAGCGGAAACGGAACATTAACCGACAGAAGTTATCCACTAACACTAGAGTATCAAATGGCCTTAAGGCCTTACACAATAATAGACCAAAAATATAAATGTGTCAAGCACTCCTAGGCTACCTCGGCATGCAAGCCGGACATAAACATAACAAGAGTAGCAAACACAAAAGGAAAATCCAAGCACAGCAATACTTCATGAGGCTTAGGGCTTTTCGCCCGGCGTGCTAGCTCCTGCATGCGATCCTTGCCCTATAAGGATTTGAAGTAACGTGGGTCAGCAAAGGCTGACCTCTACTGTGTAACAAACACATCTCCTCCCGGCCGTCCCTAACGGACCCCGGGGTACCACTCCACCTGCAAGTTAGCACTTCGTATACCAAAAGAGCATATATATTAAAGCGGTAAAACAGGCTTGGATGTCTCATACATCATACATGTTTTCTATGTTTTGTACAAAGTGAAGGGGCCTACTATGCAACATGAATGTAACCCGGGTTTCACCCAAGGCACCCTAGCTTGTATGCATCTAGCACAACATCAAACACTGGGTACTTCCGTTTCCCCATCGGCTTAAAGCCGCAAACAAAAGGGAACCACCATGTCCCTAACGGCACACACGCCGTCACACGGAACCTTGCAAAGGCCCCACCCGCACAAGAATCATAACCCCAGGGCTTGCCCGCACAATCTGACTTCGCTCGTCAGGGTTCCGCCTCACACTGACTGATTCTAAGAAGCCTTGCTGGACCCCACCCGCTCATGGCTACATTGCCCGGGCTTGCCCTCCGCTCGGCATTCTCGTCAGTCTCACACAAGGGGCTAGTCTCGCCGGGACACTTTCCCCACATGACTTGCACGTCACGGGATAGCCAGCCGACCACGGAGACATAGCCGCTCCTTTGCACAGCACAAACAAAGGTTTCCCCACCCCAATCGCCACTCGCACCGTGTCTTTCCCGTGCTCCAAGGAAACCATCTACCGCACAAAGCGGAGCTAACCTTGTCTGGTTCCGACTACGAGTACTCACTCAAATATAAGGGGGAAAACGCATACATACAACGGCGTATTGCCGCAACGGATTTCTACCGAATCCTCAAATCTCGCTATGCAACATCACCGGGTCGGACTAACGGTCGCGACCACGGCTTCACCCACGATGCCTAATCCGCTAACGGAGCGGATCTCTAATGCAAGCATGCCGGGATGAACGTACTCAACCCGGAGGTTCCTCTTGAACCTAGGCTACACGAATCCCTCTCATTTGAGAGATTCGGGCTCAAAAATATGAAAGGAAGGGGATGTTATTCATGCATCCTAAATCCTAAAAACCGAGAGGAGAAGTGTCGTTACCTTCCGTCCCCTCTTCCTAGCCATGGAGAAGATTTGCTCGGTTGAACACCACCGCAACGCTCCCACCTTCGCGGATCTGAATTCCGTTCGCGAAACGGACCTCCGAGGCATCGCCGGCGGCCGGAACTTGGCCTCCTTCCTCCTCCTTGCTCTCCCTTCTCTCTAGAATCAAGAGAGATAAAGCCAAATGGAAAATGAGGGTTTGAAACACTATTCCCGGCCTTAAACCACCCAGGGAGGCTCCCCACCGTTGGATCTTCCAAAGAAAAGAATGAACGGCCACGATCGGAACCCAAAATAGAAAATCTGGGCCGAACACGGGTTGCAACACGGCCGTGTGCATGGCTGTGTTAGCCATTCGCCGTCTCGACCGATTCGAAAACCAGCACACGGCCTCTGACACGGCCTCCGACACGCCCGTATCAGCCCCGACACGGCCGTGTCGTGACCCGTGTCACGCCTAGAAGAATAAATTCTGCGAACAGCCCGAGAAGGACATGGCCAGGGACACGCCCGTGTCCAAGGCCGTGTGCCTTCTCGCCGATCGTCGACCAACACGGCTCGGCGACCCAGGCGCAACACGGCTCGACGACCCAGGCGTAACACGGCTTGTGACACAGCCGTGTCACAGGCCGTGTGCCTACCCCCAAAACCCAAACTTGGCCAAAACGACGCCGTCGATTCCTCTTCCAAGTTTTGCGGTGTTACAATTCTCCCCCCCCCCCCTTTAAAGAATTTCGTCCCGAAATTTAAAACATGGAAAGTACACAAATTCTAAGCGGTACCTGAGGAGAAAAGCTCGGGGTACTCTTCCAGCATGGCCTGCTCTCAATCCCATGAGAGCTCCTCGCAGCCACAGTTATCCCAACGGACCTTTACGAGTCTGACTTCCTTGTTCTGCAATTGCCGAACCTCTGAATCTTCTATCCCGATTGGACGAACTCGCATCCTCAAGTCTTCCTCTACCGGCACCGCCGTCGGCTCAATCACCACGCTGGCTTCTAACAAAGCTTTCCTCAAAACAGAGACGTGAAAAACGTCATGCAATCCACTTAGCTCTGTGGACAACGCCAACCGGTACGCTGCCTCTCCCACTCGCTCGATGACCTTGAATGGTCCCAAAAATCTCGGACTCAGCTTCTTGAGTCGGCGAATTCGTGAAACGCCTTTGAACGGCTTGATCTTAAGGTACACCCAGTCGCCCACAGCGAATTCCACATGCCTGTGGCGAGCATTGAAATACTTTGACTGCTGATCTTGAGCTACCTTCATGCGCTCTTGGATGGTCCGCACTAGCTCACTAGCGTCGGCTACCACTTCTTTCCCCAAAAGCTTTGTGTCTCCCGCCTCTGTCCAAGACATCGGTGTTCGACACCGCCTCCCATAAAGAGCTTCATATGGCGCCATCTTGATACTAGCTTGGTAGCTATTGTTATAAGCAAACTCCACCATGAAGAGGTGATCCTCCCACTTCTTGCCGAAGTCGAGAGTACACATCCTTAGCATATCTTCCAAAGTACGGTTCATTCCCTCAGTTTGCCCATCGGTTTGAGGATGAAAGGCCGTACTAAACTTGAGTTTTGTGCCCAAGCTCTTCTGCACCAACCGCCAATCCTTAGACGTGAAACGTCCATCCCGGTCGCTGACAATACTCTTCGGAATCCCATGAAGTCGTACAATATTACGGACGTACAACTCCACCAACTTTTCCACACCGTCCTCCTTCCGGTTTGGGATGAAATGTGCCATTTTGGTCAAGCGGTCCAGAATCACCCAAATGGCATCATTACCCTGCTGCGATCTAGGCAACCCATGCACAAAATCCATGGAGATGTCATCAAATTTCCATTCGAGGATTGGAAGAGGCTTCAAGAACCCGCCCGGCTTCTGACACTCGGCCTTCACCAAGGCACAAGTTTGGCACTGACTCACACACAAAGCTACGTCCCGCTTCATCCCAGGCCACCAATAGGACTTCTTCAAATACAAGTACATCTTTGTACTGCCCGGGTGAATGGAGTACTTAGTGAAGTGGGCCTCAAACATCAACTCCTCGCGGAGCTTGCCGAACTGCGGTACACAAATCCTTCCGCCCTTCCTCAGAATCCCATCAACCATCTCCCAGGCGCTACCCTCGCCCTTTAGAGCTTCCTCCACGAAAGGTTGGTATTCCGCATCTACACGGGTCGCTTCCCGTATACGATCGCATAAGTCACTCTGCATTTCAATCCAATTTAGTCGAGCCACGCTAGACTCGCCTTTTGCCACACATTCCAAACCAAGGGACTCCCAGTCCCGCCTTAACCGCTCATCGTGAGCTTCAATCCAATTTCCTTGCCCCGAGTACTTCCTACTCAAAGCATCTGCCACCACATTGGCTTTCCCTGGCGTGTACTGAATCGCCACCTCGTAGTCCCCAAGGAACTCGACCCACCTGCGTTGCCGCATATTTAGGTCCTTCTTATCTAGGAGATACTTCAGACTCTTGTTGTCCGTGAAGATCTCCACCATTGCACCATAAACATAGTGCCTCCACAATTTCAAAGCAAAAATTACTGCCGCCAATTCCAAATCATGGACGGGGTAATTTCTCTCATGAGGCTTCAGCTGCCTCGACCCAAAAGCTATCACACTACCATGCTGCACCAACACGCACCCTAAACCGCATCCAGATGCGTCGCTGAAGATCTGGAATCCTTCGGTCCCCTTTGGTAGACTTAGGATCGGCGCCATCATTAGCCTCTCCTTCAGGGTTTCAAATGCCTGATTGCACTCTTGAGTCCATACAAACTTCTGATCTTTGCGAGTTAGTGAAGTGAGGGGTAGAGCTATCCGTGAAAAGTTTTCCACAAACCTTCGGTAGTACCCGGCTAGTCCAAGAAAACTCCGGACTTCTGCCACGGTCCTCAAAACTGGCCACTCTCTGATGGCTTCTACTTTCGTTGGATCCACTGCCACCCCTTCCCCACTGATTACATGGCCCAAAAACGCCACCTTCTCCAACCAAAACTCGCATTTCGAGAACTTCGCATAGAGCTGGTTCTCTCTCAACACTTGTAACACTATCCGCAAGTGCGACTCGTGCTCCGCTTCTGACTTGGAATACACCAATATGTCATCGATAAAGACGACTACGAACCAGTCCAAATATTCGCGAAACACTCAGTTCATCAAGTCCATGAACACGGACGGCGCGTTCGTCAGCCCGAACGGCATCACCGAGAACTCAAAATGACCATACCTCGTACCAAAAGCGGTCTTGGGTATGTCTTCGTCATGAATCCGCAACTGATAATATCCGGACTTCAGGTCCAACTTGGAGTACACCACCGACCCCACCAACTGGTCGAAGAGATCGTCTATTCGAGGAATCGGATACTTATTCTTGACAGTCAATTTGTTCAACTCTCGATAGTCTATGCACAGACACATACTACCGTCCTTCTTCTTTACAAATAACACCGGCGCACTCCACGGTGAAGAGTTGGGCCTGATATACCCTTGCTCCAAAAGCTCTTGCAACTGAACCTTGAGCTCGGCCAACTCCTTTGGTGTCATCCTGAAGGGTGGACGCGACACTGGTCTAGCCTCGGGCACCAACTTGATGGAGAAATCAATCTCCCGCCGAGGAGGTGCTCCCGGTAGCTCCTCAGGAAATACATCTCCAAACTCCGCCACCACGGGCACTTCTCTAAGAGACAGCCTGGAAAGGCTAACCTCCAACAACGCTACTAGAGCTACACCTCCCTGGCTAACAGCTCGCACTAACTGAAGTGCCGAAACTAGGGAACAGGCCACTCCATGCAGGCCTTTAAACTTGACTTCCGCTTGCCCCACGCCCCTCAGGGTTACCACCTTGGACAAACAGTCGATACTGGCACGCTGCTCCGCTAGCCAATCCATCCCCAAAATCACGTCGAACTCGGACAATGGCAAGATCGCCGCTACCAATATGAAGTCGACTCCCTCAAGACTCCAACAAATCCGCCCTTTAGCCCTGGTTGTCATAGACGACCCATTGGGCATGCGCACTTTCAACTCTGAGTCCGTTGCAAAGGACTCAACTCCAATCCTCCGGGTGAAACTTTCCGCAAGGAAGGAGTGAGACGCTCCCGTATCAAAAAGTACCCTAGCGGGGTACCCAGATACCATTACAAAGCCTACACACATGCAACAAACATAAAGGCTTGAAAGACAGGAATCTAAGGTGCAGGTTGAACTCTCGTACCTGTCACCACATCGGGTTGACGGATTGCTTCTTGTTGCCCAAGGTTGTAGGCCCTTGGCTGCACTGGTTGAAACCGAGAAGCACTCGACTCTGCCATCTTCCCTTTCTCTGCGGCACTGGGGCCGGAGCGCACAGTTTGCTCCTGCCTTGGCTCTTGCTCAGTGCCCCCTTGGGTACAAAATCTTGTTATGTGGCCTAGCTTGCCACAACTGTAACACGTCTGTGGTCCCTTAGAGCGTGACCCTCCGGACGTCCAATTACTTTTCTCGCCCGACTTATATGGGGAAGGCTTCTTCTTCCATCGGCTCCCTTCCGTCTTTCCATGGGACTGAGCAGGCTTCTTCTCCTCCCCCTGCTTGGGTGTGAAACCCTTGCGACGCTGGGATCGCTCCATGTCACTCTCCAAAATTCGGGCCGCCTCCACCAATTCGTTGAAACCCGCACGTTTCATCGATATGAGGGGTTGTCTTAGATTCTCCCTCAGTCCATGATAGAAGAGATTGTCCCTCTCTTCATCGTCTGCCATGGTCGTCCCTGCATAATGACCCAAGTGAGTAAATTCTTGAACATACTCATCCACTGACTTGTCTCGCTGCACCAGATGTAGAAACTGCCACTGGAGGGCTAACCTCGTTGAGGCGGGTATGTACTTCTTCAGGAAGGCATTCTCAAACTCCTCGATGGACAGTGTGCGTCCTGGAAACTGCCGACCACTGTGGCTTACCCACCATAACTTGGCATCTCCCTCCAACATAAAGGCTGCGAACTCTGCCTTTTTCTCTTCGGGCGCCTCTGCCGCCCTCAGAAGCTCCTGAATTCTAGCCCACTAATCCTCTGCATCTGTGGGCGTCCTGATTCCCTTGAAGGTTGGAGGGTGGAAGCTCAGAAAGTACTTCATTTGCCGGTCCCCCTGCCCGACAACCACTCTCTCGTCCTGCGTCTCCGCCCGCCTGGCCTCCTCAACCTGCACGGTCGCTGCCGTGACCGGGGTAGCAGGAGTTGCTACCTGAGCAACGGGAGCTGCTACCTGTGCTGTCGCTACAGCTTGGGCCGCCACCATCGCTTCTGCAAGCATACGACAGAAGTCGGCCGGTGTGACCCCCATCCCTAGCGGACCACGCGCAGTCGCACTACTTGCCGAGAGCTCTTCTCTTGGCCTCGAGGTCCCAGCCTCGTTGCTTGCACTCTAAACACAAGCAAGAAAACACAAATCAGTCTCTAATCGCAAGACTCGAACACCAGGACACTCATGGTCCCACGATACTCCTATGTGGATAACTTCTTATACGCGACTCGACTTATACTTTCGACCGCGAAACTTCTCATTGGAACGCGAGCCTCCCTCTGATACCAAATTGTAACACCTCCCCTGTAAAGACCATATAATATGGGTCCGGCCGGGGCCCCACAACATACAGACGCCACAGCTTTAGTATTAAAAGATGATATGAAAACTACCCAATCTCAAAACTCCAGACAAACATAGCGGAAACGGAACATTAACCGACAGAAGTTATCCACTAACACTAGAGTATCAAATGGCCTTAAGGCCTTACACAATAATAGACCAAAAATATAAATGTGCCAAGCACTCCTAGGCTTCCTCGGCATGCAAGCCGGACATAAACATAACAAGAGTAGCAAACACAAAAGGAAAATCCAAGCACAGCAACACTTCATGAGGCTTAGGGCTTTTCGCCCGGCGCGCTAGCTCCTGCATGCGATCCTTGCCCTGTAAGGATTTGAAGTAACATGGGTCAGCAAAGGCTGACCTCTACTGTGTAACAAACACATCTCCTCCCGGCCGTCCCTAACTGACCCCGGGGTACCACTCCACCTGCAAGTTAGCACTTCGTATACCAAAAGAGCATATATATTAAAGCGGTAAAACAGGCTTGGATGTCTCATACATCATACATGTTTTCTATGTTTTGTACAAAGTGAAAGGGGCCTACTATGTAACATGAATACAACCCGGGTTTCACCCAAGGCACCCTAGCTCGTAAGCATCTAGCACAACATCAAACACTGGGTACTTCCGTTTCCCCATTGGCTTAAATCCGCAAACAAAAGGGAACCACCATGTCCCTAACGGCACACACGCCGTCACACGGAACCTTGCAAAGGCCCCACCCGCACAAGGATCATAACCCCAGGGCTTGCCCGCACAATCTGACTTCGCTCGTCAGGGTTCCGCCTCACACTGACCGATTCTAAGAGGCCTTGCTGGACCCCACCCGCTCATGGCTACATTGCCCGGGCTTGCCCTCCGCTCGGCATTCTCGTCAGTCTCACACAAGGGGCTAGTCTCGCCGGGACACTTTCCCCACATGACTTGCACGTCACGGGATAGCCAGCCGACCACGGAGACATAACCGCTCCTTTGCACAGCACAAACAAAGGTTTCCCCACCCCATTCGCCACTCGCACCGTGTCTTTCCCGTGCTCCAAGGAAACCACCTACCGCACAAAGCGGAGCTAACCTCGTCCGGTTCCGACTACGAGTACTCACTCAAATATAAGGGGGAAAACGCATACATACAACGGCGTATTGCCGCAACGGATTTCTACCGAATCCTCAAATCTCGCTATGCAACATCACCGGGTCGGACTAACGGTCGCGACCACGGCTTCACCCACGATGCCTAATCCGCTAACGGAGCGGATCTCTAATGCAAGCATGCCGGGATGAACGTACTTAACCCGGCGGTTCCTCTTGAACCTAGGCTACACGAATCCCTCTCATTTGAGAGATTCGGGCTCAAAAATACGAAAGGAAGGGGATGCTATTCATGCATCCTAAATCCTAAAAACCGAGAGGAGAAGTGTCGTTACCTTCCGTCCCCTCTTCCTAGCCATGGAGAAGATTTGCTCGGTTGAACACCACCGCAATGCTCCCACCTTCGCGGATCTGAACTCCGTTCGCGAAACGGACCTTCGAGGCTTCGCCGGCGGCCGGAACTTGGCCTCCTTCCTCCTCCTTGCTCTCCCTTCTCTCTAGAATCAAGAGAGATAAAGCCAAATGGAAAATGAGGGTTTGAAACCCTATTCCCGGCCTTAAACCACCCAGGGAGGCTCCCCACCGTTGGATCTTCCAAAGAAAAGAACGAACGGCCACGATCGGAACCCAAAATAGAAAATCTGGGCCGAACACGGGTTGCAACACGGCCGTGTGCATGGCCGTGTTAGCCATTCGCCGTCTCGACCGATTCGAAAACCAGCACACGGCCTCTGACACGGCCTCTGACACGCCCGTGTCAGCCCCGACACGGCCGTGTCGTGACCCATGTCACGCCTAGCAGAATAAATACTGCAAACAGCCCGAGAAGGATACGGCCAAGGACACGCCCGTGTCCAAGGCCGTGTGCCTTCTCGCCGATCGTTGACCAACACGGCTCGACGACCCAGGCGTAACACGACTCGACGACCCAGGCGCAACACGGCTTGTGATACGGCCGTGTCACAGGCCGTGTGCCTACCCCCAAAACCCAAACTTGGCCAAAACGACGCCGTCGATTCCTCTTCCAAGTTTTGGGGTGTTACAATCGACTCTTCAATCACCAGAGTTTTCTTATTAAACATCCTATATGCCTTACTATGGCTACTATATCCTACAAAAATACCTTCAAAACACTTTTTACTAAACTTAGTGCGGTAATACTTTCCATTGTTAAGTACAAAGCATTTGCTTCCAAAGATTCTAAAGTAGGACACAGTCGGTTTTCTGCACTTCAATAGCTCATAGGGGGTCTTACGATAGCTTTTGTTGATGAGTGCTCTATTTTGCATGTGATAAGCCGTGTTGACTGCTTCAGCCTAGAATTACTCCAGGAGTGAAGCGTCGTTCAATATAGTTGTACATGCTTCAATTAGGGTTCTGTTCCTTCTCTCAGCAACTCCATTTTACTGTAGAGTGCACGGGGAGGAAAACTCATGAAAGATATCTTGGCTTCCATAGAATTCTATCATGGCACCAGACTCAAATTATGTTCTGTGATCACTTCTGATTTTGACCACTGAACAGTTCAATTTGTTCTGAATTTGTCGGACGAAATTAGTGAAAGAATCGAAGGTGTCTGACTTGTGTTTCAAAAAGAACACCCAAGTAAAATGCGAGTACTCATCAACAATTACTAACGTATATACCTTACCTCCTAAGATGTGAATAGGCATAGGACTGAATAAGTCCATATGAAGCAAGTGTAAGCTTCGTGAAGAATCTTTTTCAACAATACCCTTGAAGGTAGCCCGTGTCTGCTGACCCATTTGACAGGAGTGACATGGACTCTCTTTAAGGCACCTAATGTTGGGGGCATCATGCACTATGTTGTGAGAAAATAGCAGGGGCAGCATTCCCTTATGCCATTGGTCATAGAGAGACACTACTTTTGACCATAAAACACACTGGAGTAGAGTTGTCTAAATAATGGAAATTCAAACAGAAAATATTTCTGCTCTGAGTGCCTGTTAAGACCGTCTCAAAATTTTCAAACGATTTTATCAAACACTTATCCTTGCAGAACTCAACGATATAGCCTTTGTCACATAGTTGACTTATGCTTATAAGATTATGGTATAATCCTTCAACATAAGCCACGTCTGTGAAAGAGACTACGTTGTTGGAAATCATACCATAACTTTTTGTTGTTCCCCTGTCTGACCCTCCAAAGATCACTTTTGGTTCGTCTTTGACTAGGGTATACTCAAGTAAAAGGCTTCATGTCCCATTCATGTGCCGAGAGCATCCATTGTCCAAATACCAGATCATATTTCCGCCTTTGGACATTCCTACAAAAACAAATCATTTCACCATAGGAACCCAAACGTATTTGGGTCCTTGGTCCCTGGTCAGCTGAACACCACTAAGAACATTAACCATGCGAGTGGTCAGTCTCGCATTGCTAACTCGTGGGGTTACATAATTGGTAGGATTATACCAGTAATCTGCGCCAAAATGACAAATTTTGTCGCAGCACCAACAGTCAAATCTGTGGGACCTCTTTTGTACTCCTGCTTTACCTTTTTGAGTTGTGGTCTTGCAGGGGCAGCATTCTTTGAGGTGGAGGCCTCCTGGTTGCAGCATACACAGGAGCTCCCCATCTTTTTAGCCTTAGGCACATCAGTTTTGGCTTTTGGTGCCTTCTTATTGTTATGGCCATGTATATACAGACCATATCTCTTCATCTGAATCTCTTCAAAAGGTGCTTTGAACATGCTGGTACCAAAGTCATGGGGACCGGTCCATCCCTGGTATCTGTTCTTGGGCTCTACATAAGTAGACCTTGCATGCTGACTATAGGACGACTCAAGGTCAAACTTATTTGTCAGGAAGATTACCTTCCTAAACGAGGGTTGGCCCATGGGTGCCTTCACCTTTTACTTAGCTCTAGCCTTCCTGGAAGCCTAACCCTTTCCACCGACATGTCCAAGACCACTACCCTTCTTTTGAGCTAAAAACTCATCAATGAGAGGGAGAACGGTCTTTAGCTTGGAGTAACTCTCAACGAGTTTTCTCTTCACTGCGAGCTTTTCTTCCAGCTCATCAAGATATTTTTCTTTCAGACTCAATGTCTCAGAAGATCCTTTGAGTTCCTCTTTCAAGGAGTGAACTCCATCTCTGAGAGGAAGAAATGTTGCAATTTCTTCCTTCAGATTAGTCTCCACTACCTTGAGGGAAGCAATCTCCTTTAACTACTTTCGGACTACCTTACGGCATTTGTCGAAAGCCTTTAGCAGTTGCTCATGCTAAGCCATCAATTCTAATTCTTCCTCATCAGAAGTATAGCCTTCACGACCATTGGTGGACGTTTCAGACTCAGAGAGTATTGTGTGCGAGTTTACCTTCTCGTGGTACTCGGAGTCGCCCACTTTCTCGTCTGATTGTGCCATAATCCTGAAGTAGGCTTCCTCATTACATGAACTCGAGTCACTGTCGCTGAGAGTCTTTGACTTCTTTACGACGAAGCTCTTTTCTTCTTTTCTTTTTCCCTTGAAGGATCTTTTTTCTTCCTTCTTGGAACCATCCTTATTTTTATAGGGACACTCCGCAATCACATGTCCTGGCTTATTACAATAATAGTAAATAATGTCAAAGGAAAAAATGTTTATTCGGTCTTGATTTATACCTGCCCTCCTTATTGTAGCTTTTCTATGAACGATCTCCATCTCGGTGATATTTTTTGTAGTCAGAGGAGGTGGACTGATTCTTCATCTGTCTCCTCTTGCTGAGCATTTTCTTGAACTACTTGGAGATAAGAGAAAATTCTCGATCTGATAGCTCGGAGCCTGACGTGCTTGGCTTTGAGTCTTCTGGAGTATCAGGAGCACGTGTCGTTATGGGTGACACAGCTTTAGATTTTTCTTGAACCTTTAGCCTTCAGAGCCACTGAATTTTCCCTACTAGAAGTTTTGTTGCTTTGCTCCTCCTTCTTCTGAGTGTTCATTTGTAGTTCGTAGGAGAACAATTTGCCAAACAGGTTCTAGGGGTTGATTTCTGGTAGTTTCCCAAATTCCCTAATAGCAACAACTTTGGTGTCCCATTCCTTAGTCAAGAATCTTAGAAATTTGTCGTTGAGCTCGCCATTAGTGAATGTCCGACCATAGTTCCTGAGGCCGTTGACAATCTTGAAAAAAAATTCAAAGCTGTCAGCAATAGAGTCACTTGATCCTTGCTTAAAAGCTTCGTACTCTTGATTAGGTAAAGATCTTTGATCGTCTCGAACTTCCTCAGTCCCTTCCATCAGAACTACTAAGCAATCCCAAGTCTCCTTGGCAGACTTGCAATGGAATAAGTTTTGGAGCATAGAGTCATCCACTGCACTTGCTATGATGTTCTTTGCTTTCTTATCCAAGGAGACCAAAGCAATTTCATCCTTCGTTAGATCCATCATTTTCTTGGGGATCATAATCGCCGGATTCAGAGCTGAAGCTTGGGTAGGGATATGTGGCCCTTCTTCCACTATCTGAAAAATTATTGGATCAGCAGCTTCCATGAAGAACCTGACTCTTTCTTTCCATATGAGAAATTTTTCTTTAGTGCATACAGGCAGCTTTATGGATGGCATGTCCTTACTTTTGTCCATGGTGAATAAGCGGAATCTCTGAATGCTAGATCAGGGATCTTATTCAAGGTGTTAGCCTTATCGAACAAAACGCCCCTCTGATACCAATTGAAAGTATATAGTGTCTACCTAACTCACCTAGAGGGGGGTGAATAGGTGATGTTTGTGTCTTTTTGCAGATGAAAAAATTACTCAAAAATAAACAAGCACACAAACACAGAGATCTATAGTGGTTCCCCGTATTAGGTACATCCATTATCCCTCCTCACCTATCTACCACAAAGGGATAGATTCGGCTACTTCACCTTTATTAGATTATCACAATCTTACAGCTCAGAGCAACGCTCCTACACCTCAAAGAACAAACTCTCCTACACCTCGACCACAACTGGATCTATAACTCGATCCACAAACCGGATCTACAAACTCGATCAACAACCGGATCTACTCTCTCAATCAAAAATTGGATCTACTAACTCGGAGATAAATCTACTACAATATTTAAAATAATATTACAACAATAAACATGATTACAAGTCTTCGATCTGATGTTCTTTGAAAGGGTTGAAGTAGAAACTCGGAGAACTCAGAAACTTGAAATATTTTGGATCTTGAATCTTGAACCTTCGATGTTCAAATAATTAGGACTAGAGTAGATTATATCTTGAGAGAAGACACGATCCAGTCCAAGAAGTCATCGAAGAAGAAGATCGTTCGAAGTCGGCGGTCGATCGGAAGAAAATCATGAACGATGGCGTGCGTGCGGCCGACGGGTTCTGATTATAGAAGTTTTTAAAATCGAATAGCAATTAGGTTAAGATTAGTCATTTCGAAATCACCCTATCCTTTTTATAGAGAGATTCGAAATAATGGCTATAAAAGATTTCCAAAAATGGACCCTAAAAATTACTGTGCATTGCCGACGGTTTCGAACCAGAGAAATTTCGGAAAAATCGGCCTAAGTCAAATTCGGCGGAATTCATCGAATATCGATTATGATACTCGGTGAATTAATGAGTGATATTGTTCGAATTTTCCATAGCCAGAAATCCAGAGTTGTCAACAAATGGCTCGACACATTCGGCGAGTATCGGCTGGGACACTCGTCAAATTCGGTGAGTTTCGCCAGTGATACTCGGTGAATTCGGTGAGTATCACCAGTAATACTCGGCGAATTTTCCTTAGTCGAATACTAGATTTCTAGAGAATTTACCTGAAGTATATACGAAGAATTCGACGGGTATCGGGAAGCATACATGACGAATTCGGCGAGTATCAAGGGGATACTCGACGAATTCGACGTGTATGACTAACCATAGTCGCCGAATTTTACTTCGGTAAAGTTCCTCTTCTCTGAGTCCTGGTCTTTGGCCTTCCTTGATCCTTCTCCTGTACTTTGGATAGAAGTATACCCCAATAGAGAGATTATACGTGAGGCAACACATTGGCCTATACAATGAAGGATTACATTGTATAGTCCCGTGTTTACTGACCCACTGTAACTTGACATTGGTGTGTACTTAGCAAAGTAAACTTGCAAGTACATAACTAGAATATAGCATCAAATACAAACTCAATTCATCTTAGCTTGACTGGGCCCTTCTTCAAATCAGGGTTATTGTGGATACAATACCCAATAGGGGGTGAAAAGGTTATTTGTATTTTGTGACTTCCTTTTTTTCCTTCTTTAATTGCTTGGTGAGTTAGTATATTTTTTGCTTTCAAGAACCAAAAAACCTACAACAAAGAAACACACAGAAAAGCACACAAAAAATTATAGTGGTTCCCCTTATTATGGGTATGTTCACTTTCCCTCCCACCTTTCTAACTTATAGTTAGACAAGGCACTTCTCAAATCTCGGATCCTAAGAGCTTACAAAATGATCCTGCAGGACCACTCCATCTCCTCAAAGACCTACAGCTCAGGCACAAGGCCCTACAACTCAATGATTCAAGGATCACCTAACTGAGGTTCAAAGGCCCTACAACTCAGGCTGGGAGGACAACCCTACCTCGGACACACAAAGGATCCTACCTCAGAGTGAATGACTCTCCTACAGCTCAGGAACAAAGGCCCTACCTCAGATCCAAAGGATCCTACAACTCAGTCACAAGTGCCCTACAACTCAGAGAGAATGACTCTCCTACCTCAAGCCCAAAAGCCCTACAGCTCAGTGATCAAATGATCACCTACCTTAGATCCAACCTGGATCCTATACTCAGAGAGTATAACTCTCATATACCTCAGGAAAATTTGCCCTACCTCAAGCTCAGGAGCCCTACAACTCAGATCCAAACTTGGATCCTACCTTAGAGCAAATTTGCTCTGACCACTTAGATCTAGAAAGGATCCTACTAGGTGGAAGTGTGTTGGTGAGTTGGTCTTGACACGAGATATTCTTTGTGCCAACCTTTCTAGACAGAGATAAACTCAGCCCAACTTTGACTCTATGGAAATAATCCCAGAGCCTACTGCTACCTGAATTAAGAAATACTCAGCCCTAACTTCTTCTTAGCAACAAGGATGCAGATCTTGATTTGGCTTGTGCTGGAAGCAACTTGCAGAACTGCTCTGCTTCTTCTTGAATTGACCCACAAGTTCAGTCCTATCTACTTATCAGCTCTAGAAATCTGTCCTCAAGATTAGGCTTGCTGGAACTGTGAAGTAACCTGCACCAAGGGCTATTTTCCCTTTACTACAACCTGAGCTGAGATAAACTCATCCCTAGCTTCTTGACTGCAGAAACTATATGGCTCTGCCTCTTCTTCTTCCTCATAGACCTTCTCTGAACATGCTGGTGAAGATTAGAAATGACACCGGCTATCTTGTTTGAAGCACCCAGAAACTGCAGCTTGGTTATCCCTTGGCTGCTACCTTTTTTCAGAGAAGATGTCTCTGAACTTGTTAATGAAGATGAAGATATCAACAGCCAACAGTCTGTGAGTCACAGACTAACTTTCTTTTGCTCTTGGATCAGCACTTAGAACTGGATCTCCAAGCTCTACAATAATGGTCGGCAGGAAGATGAAGTCCAGAAGAGTTTTTCCAAAAGCTGCTTCTTCCTCGATCTCTGCCTTTTATTATTAGCCCATCAACGGCTCTTTGAGCAGTGGGCCCCACCTTGAATTTGTTGGCAGCTACCAACTTTTTTATTAATTGTTGTACTGAAGGCAAGCGGCGACATTTGTCACGTACTATAGTTTTCCCGCAACAAATTTGAATTTTGTTGACTTGTTGACTTTGCTGACATCACCATCTGTGGACTTAGCCAAAATCAAGCATCTTTAGTATAGGAGTTGAGTGAGTAAGCATTACTCAATTCCAAAATACTTAGACAGAATTCGGTCACTAGGCATTGAGTGAGAAACCTTCACTCAATGCCAAAACACTTAGAAAAATTTCTTTCATTTGGCGTTGAGTGAGCCACCTTCACTTAATGCCAAAACACTTAGAAAAGTTTTCAATCATTAGGCATTGAGTGAGCAACCTTCACTCAACGCTAAAACACTAAGAAAAATTTATCTATCTCTAGGAGTTGAATGAGTAAGCTTGACTCAACGCCAAACTGCTTAACTGGAGTTCTGTCACTTGGCGTTGAGTGAGTAAGCTTCACTCAATGCCAAACTACTTAACTTGAGTTCTGTTACTTAGCATTGAGTGAGTAAGCTTCACTCAACGCCATAACACTTAGATTTGATTTTAGTCACTTGGTATTGAGTAAGTAAGCTTCACGCAATGCCAAACTACTTAACAGATTTCCTTCTATTACTACGCGTTGAGTGAGTAGTCTTCACTCAACGCATTTGGACTTAGCCAAATTTCTATTAAATCACAGTATCTGACTGACTAAGGTTCAGTCAATACTTTTTATCACATTGCATTGAGTAAGTAAGCTTCACTCAATGCCTGTAGACTTAGTCAAATATCAACACAGATTTTCTGTGGCATTGACTGTCTGAGCTATACTCAACGATTTATGTTGTATGGTGTTGAGTGAGTATATTTCACTCAATGCCTGTGGACTTAGCCACATTTCTGCTTGTTTCTCCTTAGGCTTTGACTGACTTAGCCTATCTTACAGCTTTTTATTGTATGGCATTGAGTGAGTAGACTTCACTTTATGCTCGTGGACTTGGCCATATTTTCAGCTTGCCAATTGTTAGGCTGACTATACTCAACGCTTTTACTCACTTGGCATTGAGTGAATAGACTTCACTCAACTCCTGTTGACTTAGGCGATTTCCAGCCTATCCAGCATCTTCCCTTGCATCTGGCATTGAGTGAGTGGACTTCACTTAACGCCTATGGACATAGACAAATTTCTGTCCCACCACATCTTTACTTTGTGACCAGCTATCACAATCTCTTAGACCAACTGTCTAACCATGTTCCAAGGGTCATCCTGCACACATTGAACTTGAACTATATCAAATACAATTATGCACTTAGTATTGCTTGAAATGCCTTCTTAAAATCTAGGGAATATTGAGGGAAATATTGCCAACAATCTCCCCCTATTTGAAGAAGGAAGAACACAGCAATACTAAGAAGCATATCACAATGAAACATATTAATTAACTGTTGGTGCAAGTATCAATTGAATCACCAGTCTACTAGTTCAATGTTCACTCTCCTTATACCAGCCTACTAGAACCACTTTCCTGATAATATGCACTAACTCAACTTGGTTAATATTTAGTCATTGTATTACTGATACTACATGAATATTTCCAAGTAGTATCACTTCCCTTCCAAGTATTTCCTCTACCTTATCCCCCTTTCTGGTTTCTTTAATAGGCATACATCTATTGAGGGGAGAAAAGGATCATGGGAGAACTTTACTCTTGGTCCTCGTTACCATCATGCACAGGAAGAGTTGATTCCTTAGCTTACTTTGATACAAGTGTATCAACACTATATTTCAGTGAAACCAACATTATTTTAACTGATCTTAGTGAAATTTAACCTAGCAAGTTAAGGTTATTAACTGCTAACTACTTATCTAACCTTGTTAAAAATATAACAAATAGGCAGATAGACTTCAATATGAATCTAAATTAAAAATATAGACAAATAGATCTATAATCTTAAATACTTAATATGCATGAGTCATACAACATTAAGCATTCCCCACTCCACTTTGAAAGAGTTGAACTTAGTCTCATCCAATTACTTAGTGAAGATATCAGCACCTTGATTGTCAGTGGGGACAGATTCAAGGCCAATGTCTTCACTATCTACAAGTTCTCTTACAACCTAGTTATTTAATTTCTAAAAGCTTAGTCCTGCTATATGAGACAGGAATCTTAGCAATAGAAATTTCACTGGATGAGACAACTATAAGGGTGAATAACTTCCCTAAAGATTGTAATCCACAAAATCAGCATCCTTTTATGGTGATATCATTGATAAACCACATCACTATAGCCCCTTGACACTTGAGTGGTCCATTGATCCACTTGAGCTAGCTATTGCACCTCCCCATTTTATGACTTCAACAGAGGCAGCTTTAGTCAGGGAGGAGCTGACTATTCATGTTCTCCTGCAGCAATAATATCCCTTCACCAGCCGCAGTAACATCTCAGCAGCAATAGTCCATCTCAGATTAAGAGAAGATTATGACACTGTCATAAATAACCTCCCTCTTAGTCTGTGCATTGTCCTTAGGACAAACTGATCAGCAAATGTGACAGCTGATCCACTGCAGTAGCTACCTCCCCTTCTCAACAGAAGGCTGATCCTTTTCCAGCAAGTGTTGGACATGCTTCCCCATAATAAGAGCATTTCCTGTCATCATTTCTACAGGTGTTGAACTTGCTCCCCCTCAACAAGAGCATCATTATCATCATCTCTAATGGACACATGAGTCCATTTAAGTCCAGATACCACTTGAGAATCTTTTTATAGTCTTGATACCACATCAAGGCTTATCTACCTGCAAGAAAATTAAATCCTGTAACACAAACTAAAATTTGGAGCAACTGAAGCTGTCCCAAGTTCCACATACCCAACTGAACCTAGAGGGTGTTGAACTTGACTTCATCTAGTGGCATGACAAACATGTCAGCCACTTGTCAATGAGGACAAACTCAGGAATGAGTTCTTCCTTATGCTCCCTAATTTATTGATACTTAATCTAAATAAACATAGTCCTATGAGGGACAAGATACCTAGCAATTGAATTTGCACTAGTAAAATCATAATATGAATGAGTTCTACTTATCTAGAGGTTATGGCCCTAGAGCTGAAGATTGATTCTCATCAGTTGAGCACAGAAGCTCTCTTGCACCATGTTAGATCACTTCTTGCTGAGCCAAATCTTCTCAATTTCTTTAGCAACATACTTGCCTTTGGCTCTAGCTTTCTTACTGTTTTTTTCAAACAATCCTTTTTAAATAGGAGGAATGTTGTATGCATGTTGTTCAAGCCCCAATGAGCTTCTTGCATTGGCAACCCAACCATTATTCTCCCCCTTGATCCCTGCCTTCATCCTTGATCATGGCCAGTTACCACTCCCATAGTGATCATACCACTTGACTAGAGATCATTTTTCTTTAGGTGATACCACTAACACAACTCTCCAATACCACTTGATATCACTTGAATCTTGAATGATCTTTTCTTGAATAGATCCTGCCCACACTGCCCACTGACTTGGACATCCTTTACTATAGGTTTAGATGATACTGAAACCTAAGAACACTTCGTTTTTGGTTTCCATAGAAGTACCAGACAATGAGGATCAACTGCCTCTTCTACACTGCTCTCAGAAGAGCAACCTTTGTTTTCCTCAATAATGAGTACAGTCTTCTTTTTCTTCACTAATTTGTTAGTGTGGAAGCAAAACTTTGTCCAACCAGACAATCTTGCTGGCTGGATCCAGCTGGCCTTTGCCCAAGACTTGTGCAACACTTAGTTTGTTGAGGAGGCAGCAACACTTTGTCCCATCACTCAGGCATCTTGACCTTTAATGGATGGATTTAGCTGGTCTTCATCCATGTCATGTGCACTTGTCCTTCTTCAAGATTTCACTCAACATTTTCTTCCTCTTGGGTAGTAAGAAAAGTAACCTAGATGGTCTGTTTACCCATCTCCAACTTCATGAATGCAGATCTTTTATCCATTCCTCAAGGATGTATGATCCTGAAGATAGCCTTCTTATTCTAGTCTTAAGTCTGGAACATCCTCTGTCCAAGTACCACATGGGGGTATGGGCACTTGGACTATCCTGCAAAATAGAGTTTACCTTACCTTAGGGCCCCAAAATGAATTGGGTCCTAGGTTTTTATTAGCCTAAAATCTAACTTGCCTACCAGCAACATTTCTGACAGGTAGGCTAACTCTTGCTCTGGGCATAATACGATTGCGCCAGCAATCTAGGGAAAAATTCCCCACCTTGCCATAGACCAAACACTCATGGATATTATATCTCCTTTTTTGTGCAGGTCCTGCAGTATGGTTAACTGCTGACTGTACAGAAAGAAAAGGGGCAGCAGCTTTCTTCTGGTTCCTTTCAGCAAGGATCTGACTGAAGGTTAGTCTTCCAGCAGGCTTCTTTTGCTTACTCTGAATGTTATTTACAGTTGTCTTCTTTGCATATGACATTTTGTCTATATTATCAGAAATAGTCAAGTCGGGCTTACTGGTAGACTGGCCCATGGTATGAGTCTTTGTTGGATGGGCTTGAGTGAAAGCCATTGCCTTGTCCTTGAGAGTTTGGGCTGGGGTACCAAAAACAAATGGTCCATGATGGGCCATTTGGATTTACTCATGGGGAGCCTTAAAGGCACTCATTCCCCTACTCTTTCTTCTTTTATTGGAAGATACTCTTGTATTCTTACAAGAAAAAATCTCATTCTTCCAGTGACCATGCATGCAGCCTTGGTCATACCTATGAGAAAGGATGATTACCTTATGAAAGGTTGACTGAAGCACTATAGAAGCTTTGCATTTCCCTTTAGAAAGGTCAACTCTTTTGCTTCCCTTGACTGTCAATTCCTTCTTACCTTTTTGAGAGGAGAAAGAATCTATCAAGGGCAACACAGAACTTGGCTTAGAAAAACTAGCCACCATCCTTTTCTCCTTAAGGAGATCCTCTTCAAGATCTAAGATGATCTTGTCCTTTTGTCTTATGGTCTCAAGTTGGATGACTAAGATGGCCTTTAGTTGGCACACATGCCCAGTCTTCTAATCCAGCAAGGATGTTATCTCAGCTTGCTGGGAAGCAGCTAACTGAAGGGAGGTAATATCCTCAGCCTGCATCTTGGCCAACTTCTTGCTTCTTCTTAATGCATCCAAAATTTTACCATACTTGTCAATCAATTGATTGGCATCTACTTCAGATCGAGAGTCATCTTCATCACTGGATGAGGATGCATCGGAATCTTGACTAGCCTCATAATCTGAATAGTAGGAAGAACTAGACAGAGAATTGAATGTACCTTTTCTGGACCAGGCTGATCCTGGCAAGATTCTTCTTCAATCATGATTATTAGACCATAACATCTGCAGTAATCTACTTCATCATCATCCTTCTCAGAATCATTATCTGAGTGTGACAGAGGGGCCTTGTTCTCTATTCTTGCATCTGGATAGACACTATTTGATGGGTTGATGGCATCTTCTTCCTTATCATCCTCCTTTTTTCCTTCCATGTGGGCAATCAAGGTATCTCACATTTCTTTGGCAGTCTTACAGTGTACCAAGATCTTGAAGGTGGATTCATCCATAGCACTTACCATGAAGTGTTGTGCCCTCTTATCTATAGTTGCAAAGATGACTTCATCTTCAATCATTTCAGCATAACTGTTTGGAGTATGGACTTCTGCATCTAAGACAGAGACTTTCATGGGGATGAAAGGTCCTTCTTGAACTTTTGAAAAGACTCTAGGATCAATGGCTTTCATGATCTGTCTGATCCTCTCTTTCCATGTCTCAAAGTTCTCTTTTCTACAAACTTGAGGCTCCATTGAGCTCCACTCCTTATGGTTCTCTTTTGAACCCACAAGTGAAAACCTTTTAGCTATCCTTTGAGGTCTACTAAAACTGTTAAGTCTTTTTTAGTAACCTCCCTCTGATACCACTTGAAAGTCTTTAGTTTCAAGGATAGCTAAATCACTTAGAGGGGGGTAAATAGGTTATTTGTCTCTTATGACTTTCTTTTGTTTTCCTTCTTTAATTGCTTGGTGAGTTAGTAGATTTTTGCTTTCAAAAACTAAATAACTTGCTACAAAGAAACACACAGAAAAGCACACACAAAAATTATAGTGGTTCCCCAAATTATGGGTACGTCCACTTTCCCTCCCACCTTTATAACTTATAGTTAGACAAGACACTTCTCCAATCTTGGCTCCTAAGAGCTTACAACAAAATCCCGCAGGACCACTCGGTCTCCTCCAAGACCTACAGCTCAGGCATAAGGCCCTAAAACTCAGTGATCCAAGGATCACCTACCTCAGGCCCAAAGGCCCTACAACTCGGGCTGGGAGGAAAGTCGTACCTCAGACCCACAAAGGATCGTACCTCAGAGAGAATGACTCTCCTACAGCTCAGACATAAAGGCCCTACCTCAGATCCAAATGATCCTACAACTCAAGCACAAGTGCCCTACAACTCAGAGAGAATGACTCTCCTACCTCAGGCCCAAAAGCCCTAGAGCTCAGTGATCAGATGATCACCTACCTAAGATCCAAGCTGGATCCTACACTCGGAGAGTATAACTCTCCTACAGCACAGGAAAATTTGCCCTACCTCGGGATCAAGAGCCCTACAACTTAGATTCAAACTTAGATACTATCTCAGAGCAAATTTTCTCATGCTACTCAGATCCAGAAAGGATCCAACAAGATAGAAGTGGGTTGGTGAGTTGGTCTTGACACAAGAGATATTTCTCTATGCCAACCTTTATAGACAAAGATAAACTCAGCCCAACTTTGACTCTAGGGAAATAATCCCAGAGCCTATTGTTACCTGAACAGAGAAATACTCAGCCCTAACTTTTTCTCAGCAATAAGGTGGCAGATCTTGCTTTGGCTTGTGCTGGAAGCAACTTGCAGAGCAGCTCTGCTTCTTCCTGAACTAACCCACAAGTTCAGTCCTATCTACTTCTTAGCTCCAAAAATTTGTCTTCAGGATTAGGCTTGCTGGAACTGTGAAGTAACCTGCACCAAGGGCTATTTTTCCCTTTACAGCCAACTGTCTGTGAGTCATATACTAACTTGCTTTTGCTCTTGGATCAACACTTAGAACTGATCTCCAAGCTCTACAGCAATGGCCGGCAGGAAGATGAAGTCCAAAAAAGTTTTTCCAAAAGCTGCTTCTTCTTCCTCGATCTCTGTCTTTCATTATTAGCCCATCAACGGCTCTTTGAGTAGTGGGCCCCACCTTGAATTTGTTGGTAGCTACCAGCTTTTACATTTATTGTTGTACTGAAGGCAAGTGGCGACATTTATCGCGTACTGTAGCTTTCTCGCAACAAATTTGAATTTTGTTGACTTGTTGACTTTACTGAAGTCACCATCTATGGACTTAGCCAAAATCAAGCATCTTTAGTATAGGCGTAAAGTGAGTAAGCATCACTCAACACCAAAACACTTAGACAGAATTCTGTCACTAGGCGGTGAGTGAGCAACCTTCACTCAATTCCAAAACACTTAGAAAAATTTCTATGTCATTAAGTGTTGAGTGAGCCACCTTCACTCAACGCCAAAACACTTAGAAAAGTTTCAGTCATCAGGCATTGAGTGAGCAACCTTCACTCAAAGCTAAAACACTTAGAAAAATTTTTCTGTCTCTAGGCATTGAGTGAGTAAGCTTCACTCAACGCCAAACTGCTTAACTAGAGTTTAGTCACTTGGCATTGAGTGAGTAAGCTTCACTCAATTCTAAACTGCTTAACTTGAGTTCTGTTACTTGGCATCTATTAAGTAAGCTTCACTCAACACATAATATTTAGATTTCATTTTAGTCACTTGGCATTGAGTGAGTAAGCTTCACTCAATGCCAAACTACTTAACAGATTTCCTTCTATTACTAGGCGTTGAGTGAGAAGTCTTCACTCAATCCATTTGGTCTTAGCCAAATTTCTGTGAAATCACGGTCTCTGACTGACTAAGGTTCAGTCAACGCTTTTTATCACATGGCGTTGAGTGAGTAAGCTTCACTCAACGTCTGTGGACTTAGTCAAATATCAACACAGATTTTCTGTGGCGTTGACTTTCTGAGCCATACTCAATGATTTATGTTGTATGGCATTGAGTGAGTAGACTTCACTCAACGCCTGTGGACATAGCCAAATTTCTGCTTATTTCTCCTTAGGCTTTGACTGTCTTAGCCTGTCTCACAGCTTTCTATTGTATGGCGTTGAGTGAGTAGACTTCACTCTACGCTCGTGGACTAAGCCACATTTTCAGCTTGCCAATTGTTAGGCTAACTATACTCAACGCTTTTACTCACTTGGCATTGAGTGAATAGACTTCACTCAACTCCTGTGGACTTAGGCGATTTACAGCCTATCCAGCATCTTCCCTTGGATCTGGCATTGAGTGAGTGGACTTCACTTAACGCCTATGGACATAGATAGATTTCTGTCCCTCTACATATTTACTTTGTGACCAACTGTCACAATCTCTTAGACCAACTATCTAACCATATTCCAAGGGTCATCCTGCACACATTGAACTTGAACTATATCAAATACAATTATGCACTTAGTATTGCTTGAGATGCCTTCTTCAAATCTAGGGAACATTGAGGGCAATATTCCCAACAATCTTCCCCTATTTGAAGAAGGCAGAACACAGCAGTACTAAGAAGTATATCATAATGAAACATATTAATTAACTGTTGGTGAAAGTATCACTTGAATCACCAGTCTGCTAGTTCAATGTGCACTCTCCTTATACCAGCCTACTAGAACCACTTTTCTGATAATATGCACTAAGTCAACTTGGCTAATATGCAGTCATTGCATAACTGATACTACATGAATATTTCCAAGTAGTATCACTTCCCTTCCAAGTATTTCCTCTACCTTCTCCCCCTTTATGTTTCTTTAATAGGCATACATCTATTGAGGGAAGAGAAGGATCTTGGAAGAACTTTACTCTTGGTCCTTTTGACCATCATGCGAAGGAAGAGTTGATTCCTTAGCTTACTTTGATACAAGTGTGTCACCACTATATTTCAGTGAAACCAACATTATTTCAGCTGATCTCAGTGAAATTTAACCTAGCAAGTTAAGGTTATTAACATCTAACTATTTATCTAACCTTGTTTAAAAAATATAACAAATAGGCAGAAAGACTTCAATATGAATCTAAATTAAAAATATAGACAAGTAGATCTATAATCTGAAATACTTAATGTGCACGAGTCATACAACATTAAGAATTCCCCACTCCACTTTGAAAGAGTTGAACTTAGTCTCATCCAATGAGTTAGAGAAGATATCAGCACCTTGATTGTCAGTGGGGACAGATTCAAGGCCAATGTCTTCACTATCTACAAGTTCTCTTACAACCTAGTTATTTAATTTCTTGAAGCTTAGTCCTGCAATATGAGACAGGAATCTTAGCAATAGAAATTGCACTGGATAAGACAACTATAAGGGTGAATTACTTACCTAAAGATCGTAGTCCACTTGCTGAAGTTGTTTCCACAAAATCAACATCCTTTTATGGTGATATCATTGATACACCACGTCACTGCAGCCCCTTGACACTTGAGTGGTCCATTGATCCACTTGAGCTAGTTGTTGCCATTCATCCCCTTGAGCTAGTGCCACACCTCCCCCATTTTATGACTTCAGAGGAGGCAGCATTTGTTAGGGAGGAGCTGACTGTTCCTGTTCTCCTACAACAGCATTGTCCCTTCAACAGCAGCAGTAACATCTCAGCAGCAGCAGTCCATCTCAGATTCAGAGAATATTATGACGCTATCATAAATAATCTCCCCCTTAGTCTATGCATTATACTTAGGACAAACTGATAAGTATTTGTTACAGTTGATCCACTGCAGCAGCTGTCTGCCCCTTCTCAACAGGAGGCCGATCATGTTCCAATAAGTGTTGGACATGCTTCCCCTAAATATGAGCATTTCCTTTCATCATTTTTGGATGTGCTGAACTTGCTCCCCCTCAACAGGAGCATCACTATCATCATCTCTAATGGACACATGAGTCCATTTATGTCCTGATACCACTTAAGAATCTTTTTATAGTCTTGATACCATATCAAGGCTTATCTACCTGCAATAAAAATAAATCCTACAACACAAACTAAAATTTGGAGCAACTGAAGCTGTCCAAAGTTTCACATACCCAACTCAACCAAGAGGGTATTGAACTTGAATTCATCTAGTGGTATGACAAACATGTCAACCACTTGTCAGTGAGGACAAACTCAGGATTGAGTTTTTCCTTATGCTCCCTAATTTATTGATACTTAATCTTTATAAGCATAGTCCTTCTATGAGGGACAGGATACCTAGTAATTGAGATTGCATTAGCAAAATCATAATATGAATGAGTTCTACTTATCTGGAGGTTATGGTCCTGGAGATGAAGCTGGATTCTCATCAGTTGAGCACAACAGCTCTCTTGCACCATGTTCGATCACTTCTTGTTGAGCCAGATCTTCTCAATTTCTTTAGCAACATACTTGCCTTTAGCTCCAGCTTTCTAACTGTTTTGTCAAACAGTCCTTTTTGAATAAGAGGAATGTTGTTTGGATGCAGTTCAAACCCTAATGAACTTCTTACATTGGCAACCATACCATCATTCTCCCCCTTGATCATTGCCTTCATCCTTGATCATGGCCAGTTACCACTCCCATAGTGATCATACCACTTTACTAGAGATCATTTCTCTTTAGATGATACCACTAACACAACTCTCCAATGCCACTTGATATCACTCGAATCATGAATGATCTTTTCTTGAACAGATCTTGACCATACTGCCCATTGACTTGGACATCCTTTGCTACAGGTTTAGATGATACTGAAACCTGAGCACACTTCTTTTCTGGTTTCCACAGAAGTACCAGACACTGAGGATCAACCGCCTCTTCAACACTGCTCTCAGAAGAGCAACCTTTGCTTTCCTCAATAATGAGTACGGTCTTCTTTTTCTTCACTAATTTATTGGTATGAAAGCCAAACTTTGTCAAACCAGACAGTCCTGCTGGCTGGATCCAGCTAGTCTTTGCCCAAGACTTGTGCAACATATTGTTTGTTAAAGGGATAGCAATACTTTGTCCCATCACTCAAGCATCTTGACCTTTAATGGATGGATTCAGCTGGTCTTCATCCATGTCCTGTGCACTTGTCCTTCTTCAGGATTTCACTCAACATTCTCTTCCTCTTGGGCAGTAAGAGAAGTAACCTAGATGGTCTGTTTACCCATCTCCAACTACATGACTGCAAATCTTTGGTCCATTCCTCAAGGGTGTATGATCCTAAAGATAGCCTTCTTGTTCCAGTCTTAAGTCTGGAACATCCTCTATCCAAGTACCACATGGGGGGTATGGGTACTTGGACTATCCTGCAAAGCAGAGTTTACATTACCTTAGGTCCCCAAAATGAATTGGGTCCTAGGTTTCGGTTAACCTAAAATCTAACTTGCCTACCAGCAGCGTTTCTGACATGTAGGCTAACTCTTGCTCTGGGCACAGCAGGATTATGCCAGCAATCTAGGGCAAAATCCCTCACCTTGCCACAACACCAACACTCATGGATATTATATCTCCTTTTCTGAGCAGGTCCTGTAGTATGGTTAACTGCTGATTGTACAGAAGGAAGAGGGGCAACAGCTTTCTTCAGGTTCCTTTCAGCAAGGATCTGACAGAAGGTTAGTCTTCTAGCAGACTTCCTTTGCTTGCTCTGAATGCTATTTACAGTTGTCTTTGTTGGGTCCATTGCCCACAATGTCCTAGATTTGAGGAAGTCAATCTTGTAAATGACATACATAAAGTTGTATTTGATGAGTGCCTGAGTTCATGCATGTAGGGATGTCCTAGAAACAATGATTGGACACGTAGCCTAAGTGGCTAAGTCAGGTAAACACTTACCTAATGTGTGGATAGACAGAAATCTGCCTAAGTCCACAGGAGTTGAGTGAAGGTTACTCACACAATGCCAGATGACTTATAGCGTTGAGTGGATCCTATACAGTCAAAGCCAAAGTGGTGGCAAGCTGAGAAAGTGGCTAAGTGCACAGGCATTGAGTGAAGTCAACTCACTCAATGCTAGACAGCAAAAGGCTGTGAGATAGGCTAATACAATAAAAGCCTAAGATGAAATGGGAAGAAAAGTGGCTAAGTCCATAGGCGTTGAGTGAGTATCACTCACTCAACACCATAATCTATATTTATTGAGTGTTGCCTAGTAAGTCAAAGCCACAGAAAATCTGTGATGATATTTGACTAAGTACATAGGCATTGAGTGAGGCATGCTCACTCAATTCCATATGCTAAAGCATTGACTGACCATCATTTAGTCAGAACCTGTGTTTTCAGACACAAAAATTTGGCTAAGTCCAAATGCATTGAGTGGAGCTTACTCTCTCAATGCCAAGGTGGAGAAAAATCTGACTAAGGAAGAAAGCGTTAAGTGGGCCATGCTCACTCAATTCTCTCAACGCCATGATTCAGAAAATCTGGCTAAAGCAAAAGGCGTTGAGTGAGACGGGCTCACTCAACGCTCGCAACGCTTAAGATGCTGAAGAAGCAGGAAAATGATTAAGGCAGACAGCGTTGAGTGAAGAATGCCCACTCAACGCTCTCAATGCCTAAATTACAGAAAGCATGGCTAAGGCATAAGGATTTGAGTGAGGCATGGTCACTCAACGCTCTCAACGCCAAGCATGCAGAAAAGGCTAAAGAATAAGATAAGGCAAAAAGCATTGAGTCGGGCTTGCTCACTCAACGCTATCAATACCTAGATAGATAGAATTCTGTCTAAGTATTTTGGCTTTGAGTGAAGCTCACTCACTCAACGCCTATTCTACTGATGCTCGATTTTGGCTAAGTACACAGGTGCTGACATCAGCAAAATCTACAAAATCGACAAAGTCAACTAATTTCAAATCAAGTACGGAGAAGCTATAGAACACGACAAACTCTATCGAGAAGCTATTGTACATCTTCTTCCGTTAAAGCAAGATGTAGCTGGAAGCTGGTTGTGCTACGATAGTGATCTGGAAGTGATCAAGCATGTAGCCTCACTGCCAACTCAGTGGGGCCTATCAGGGTCGTACATAAGATTATGGAGAATTGGGATTTTGGATCTGTATGGTATAGCTCATAAGATAAGCAAAAGGGACTGAAATATTCTAAGGCAAAAGCGTTGAGTACGTTGAGTCCACTCAGTGATTCGTCGAGCAAAGGAGTTTACTTGACGAGTCTGGGTCTTAGGAGTTGAGTGCGTTGAGTGCACTCAATGCCTTCATCAAGTAAAGGGTTTACTTGGAGAATCTGGCACTTAGGAGTTGAGTGTATTGTATTCACTAAACACCATTTGACGAATGTCATTCGACGAATGCAGTTCGACGAATGTCATTTGACGAATGCAGTTCGACGAATGTCGTTCGACAAATGTAGTTTGACGAATGTCATTTGACGAATGCAATTCGATGAAAGCCATTCGACGAATTTGGCCTTTGGCGAAGAAAGCATTGACAACTTTGAGTCAACTCAATGCCTTCGCAGAGTCAAGTGTTGACTTAGCTGAGGATAGTGTTGAGTTCATCGTATGTGCTATAAGATACTCAACAATTCAATGAGTATAAATTGATACTCGACGATTCGTCGTATATCCTGTAGATATTCGACGATTCATCCAGACAAACTGTTGTCTGGCCGAGGGTCTATTTTGTCTAAGTCCTGGGTCTGCGATTAGCAACGGGCTATTTTATTTATTCCCTTTGGGTATAAATTGGAAACATTAGGGCTTGAATAGTACGCGATTATTCTTTCTATTTAAGCACACGAGCCGTCATTGTACGAAAGGATGGAAGCCCTAAAAGCTGACGGAAGCATTCCGCCGATCCCGTCGCCGAGCCTGATCCCGATCCCGGCGAGTGTCGTCGTCGCCTCTCCTTCAACTGACCTAGCAGTCTGAGGAGACACTGAGTGTCCTCTCCCGACCTAGAACTTGTGCGACAAGTTTCTATGGGTTCTCTCGATCGTGTGGATTTCCTGTAGAGGCGCGGATATACTTTCTGCGCTCAAGACAAGCCGCTAGTGACCGGTTGGAATTTTTGGAGCATCTAGGTTGAGTATTGACTCAATTTCTCAAAGGTAATATTATTACAGCATGCTTTACTTCTTGATTCATGAATATTGCTAGATCCGAACTCGTTTGGGTTTTATTATTCTTATTTCCGTTACGTGCACAAGTGTTGTGCTATCCCCAAAAAACCAACAGTGGTATCAGAGGGAGGTTACCTGTAATATTCATTATTTCAGAAGTTGCTAAATCCATGGCGTATAGATTTAGAGATTTAGAAGTGTTCTAAATGCCCAAATCTTGTCTTGGATCTTCCCAAGAACGCATGTGATTTCTTTGAAGTTTACTCCTGAATAGTAACCGTCACTTTTTTGGTTTGTGAAACTAAGCATGTGCTAGATTTTGAATCTCACATGAAGTGACGAGCTTGTCTACTGTGTGAGTGGAGTTTGTGTTGCTCATGTCCTATTCATGTAAATCTAAAGATTTAGAAGTGTCTTGGATGTTCAAATTTATCCCGGCTCATCAAGTGTTGATGATCTTCTTGTGCACATCTGGGATGCATTTGGATTATGCTTGTTGAATTTTATTCTACTCAATGTGCACACTTGTTAAATGTTTACCATGATTAAAGAGTTAATCGTATATCAAAAATCCCTTAAGAAATATTAAATTTTTTGATGCCTTCTGATGGATAACACTCTTCCTGCCTCGATCGATGAAGTGTGGGCTTGCCAAAGCAAGGTGCATTAATCTATCTTAGTAAGGGTGCCAGTAGATAATTGTGATATCCCACTGTCGACATCGGGTCAAGCTTAACTGGGTGACCTCAAAGGTTGAGTGCCCAGAGGCATGGGGTTGGCATGCACCATATGATGGATGCAAATAAAGAGTTATTCACTAGCCATACAAGAATTGCATAGTGATGCAATTGGCAAGCGTTGCCTACCTAAATAGCTGCATTATGAGAGAAAAACCAAAGCTGATTCATAGTGTTAGTGAAATATAGATCTTGTCCACTAAGAGAGTTACTCTCATAAACTCATCGAATTGATATCGAGGGTTATCAGTTTGATAAAAATAGTGGGTGTTTATTTTGATTAAAGTCCTAATTGAAAGATAAATTGTATTTTGAAATGTAGTACTAATTTACTTTGCTTGTATTCTTATAGAATTTCCATGGCAAGTGGCTCACACTCCACCTTGTCCCTCAGAGCAATCCTTGAGAAGGAAAAGCTAAGTGGAACAAACTATTTGTACTGGTACAGGAACCTGAAAATTGTTCTCAGGCAAGAGCGCAAGCTGTATGTTTTGGAAGAGGCATCCCCTGATGAGCCTGACGGGAACGCGTTCTGTGCTGATAAAGATGCTTATAAGAAGTATCTTGATGACTCCTTAAACGTCGAATGTATCATGCTTGTGACCATGAACTCTGAGCTCCAAAAGCAACATGATAGCATGGGTTGCAAGGAAATTGACGAGCATCTCAAGAAAATGTTTCAAGGGAAAGCTCGCCAAGAGAGATTCGATGTCACTAAGGCATTGTTCCAATGCAAGTTTGGAGCTCGGGACCTAGTAGGGACTCAGGTACTCAAGATGATTGGGTATATCGAGAACCTTGAAAGACTAGGGTTCCCTCTTGGCCAAGAGTTGGCCACAGACCTGATCCTGTAATTATTGTCGGACAGTTATAAGCAGTTTGTCTTAAACTATAACATGAATGAAATAGACAAGACACTGCCCGAGCTCCTAGGTATGTTGCGAACTTCTGAGATAAACATGAAGAAATCCAAGCCTGCTAGCCCCATATTGATGGCTCATAAAGTCAAGGAAAAGGCCAAGGGCTTCAAGAAGACAAAGGTAGGGCCGAAGTTTGGACTGGAGCCCAAGTCTTCTGCACTTAAAGGGAAAGGCTCAGGGAAAGAAGGAAAGTGCCACCACTGTGGCAAGGTTGGTCATTGGAGGAAGAATTGTCCTTCGTATATTGAGGGTCTGCAAAAGATGAGGCGAGGTATGACTTCCGCTTCAGGTATATATGTTATAGAGATAAACCTTCATGCTCTTTCATCCTGGGTATTAGATACCGGATGTGGTTCTCACATTTGTATAAATGTGCAGGAACTGGGAAGGAGAATATTGCTGAGTAAAGGAGAGGTGGACCTGCATGTTGGCAATGGAGCAAGAGTTGCTATTGTTGTCGTGGGGGTTTATCGTCTTGCTTTGCCTAATGGGCTTGTAATAGAATTAGATAATTATTATTTTGTTCCTTCCATAACTAAAAACATTACATCCATTTCATGTTTGGACATGGTGGGTTTTTCTTTTAATATTAAGTACAATTGTTGTTCAATAATTAAGAATGATGTTTGTTATGGTGTAGACCAAATATTTAATGGTCTGTATGTTTTGAACTTAGACCATATAACATCCCCATGTTACTTAGGGGACCTACAAGTTTTAACATCTAACAAATACCTTGCCCCACCCCTCCCCTTGACTTGAGTGGACCCATTAGTACACCTAAGGGCCAAGTTGATGCACCACCAGACTCTTAAGAGAAAAGATATGCGCATAGCCACCCTTGAGCCCTTGACTTAACCAAACCTTCCCACATAACTCCAAGACCATAACCATCATGATGGCACTCCAAACAATGCACCACACCCCTTAGAAAGCCCTTAAGGCTAAGAGGTGTGCACTTAGTATTTTTGACACAAAACACCCTCCCCTTGCTCTTTTTACCAAAGGATTGGACCCACATCAAGCCAAGACCATGGCCAACCCTACCACAAAAATGTCATTTTTGGTCAACCCAAAAAGTCAACAAGAACTTAGGCCTAAACCTAGACTAAACCTTAACTTAAGAAAAATTAACCTAAAGAGGCAAACCCAAAATTATCCTAACCTAAGCCCCATTTCCCCTTTTAGGTTGCTGACCCAGCACCTAAGCAACCTTATCTTGACCTTCTGTAGGACGCAAGGTGGCTGTAAGTACCCCTACACCATAGCCATGACCGGCCATGGTGAGCTTAAGAGCTCAATACCAAAACTCACCACCGGCCTATAAAAGAGACCCCAAGGCCATTGAAAAGCTCACACCAATCCCCAGCAATTCCCCTGTGCAGAGAAATCAAGTGGAAGCCCTCTGCCGGCGGTTTCAGGCGAACCCACTGTTGAAACACCCTATTACTAATTTGGGTAAGGATCACTATGTGATTAGGATTTTGTTTTGACCTTGTTGTATAGTCTGGTAGGTCAATTAGAATGAGTCTTAGGGTTAGTACTTAGGTTTGAAATCTTCCCTCCAGACCTTCTAAAGATCAGGATTCAAGTGCTGAGATAAAGACAATTCTCGTCGAGCTCAGGTCGACGAAACGTCGAACTCAGGTCGACGATATCTAAGCTCAGTTCCATAAGGCATCGAACTCAGGTCGACGATCTTCGAGCTCAGATCGATGCTCTGTCTCTAGTTGTTTTCCAAGTCGCTGAGCTCAGGTCGACGATCGTAGAGCTCAGGTCGATATTTTTTGTCTCTAGTATAAATCCAATCTCTGAGCTCAGGTCGACGATAGCTGAGCTCAGGTCGATGATTTTTCTGAGAGGTCGACGTTTTCAAGATTCAAAATCAGGACACTTATGGAATTCATTCAGATTTATTTTCAACATTTATGACAAAGGATTATGTAGCTGTTTCAAGCAATCTGGTGCAAGTTTCAAGGAAGAATATTTGGAATGTTACTTAGGACTTTCGCCAGAGACAGTTTTCAATTATGAAAGTCATTTATGACTGAGTAACGGCCATCTAAAGTCAGGATCTGATATACTACCTAAGGAATTATTCTGAATAGAGAGAACAGACAAGATTTGAAAAAGATATACAGAAGAGAGAACAAGAAATTCAATCATCAAGAATTCATCTTTTGAGAATAGACTCAGTAGACAAAAACTCACAGAATTACTGAGTCAGAATTCTAAAAGAACACGAGGAACATCATTATGAAGGAGATCATCTGCCTTTCTACTCCTTCAAGCTTCAAGTGTTCAAAAGCTTCATTATCAAGGACTCCAGACATCACACATTTCAGCATCTGCTGAAATCATCTATTGCTGGAGATCTAAAGCAACTGAAGGCCTATCACCCTAAGCAAAGCTCATCTTCCTGAACCCTTACAGATCTCAGGGGGAGCTTTGACAACATCTTCCACTTGTCTTTTCTCAGATTGTTGACAGAGAAGAACAACTCAACTTATTTTCTTATTCCTTTCTATCCTGTAAAAGGGTTTCTCAAAACTCCCTTCAAAAGTTTTGTGGCTGGTTTCTGAAACCTTGTCAAAACTCAGTGGTGGCAAGACACCTTATCAAAAAATCTAGTTTTGGTTTTTGAGCACCATATCAAAAGCTCATTGGTGCCCAGGACACCTGATCAACTATTCCTGCAGTGGATTCCTACCTAGGGTGGTAGAAGAGTGGATGTACCCAGGTTGTTGGGGAACCACTATAGCTCCTTGTGTCATCTAGCTTGCTGTGCTTTTTGCGTTGTTGTGTGTTGTGTGTTTCTGTTTTCTTACTGCTTTAGTGTTTACTTTTCTGCTAGCACATTACACATATAAGTTAATTTAGTCTTCCACTGCTTTACAGTTTTTATTGTAAATTATTTTAAAATACTCTATTCACCCCCCCCCCCCCCCCTCTCTAAAGTGAAGATAGATCTTACTCTCACTTTCAATTGGTATCAGAGGGAGGCTGGTTACTCAACAACTGAATCTTCAACAGATTGGTTGAACAGGCTAACACCTGAACCAAAAGATCCTTGATAAGATAAATCTTCTATAGAGGGTTATTACTTTTTGTATTATATTTATTTTCATACAAAACCATGGCACAGAACAAAGATTATGCTAGCACCAGACCTCCAGTGTGCAACCTTTCTAAGTTTGCACTTTGGAAGGCAAGGATTTGGCTTTACATGAATTCTATTGATGAGGACATTTTTAATTCTGTTTTGACAGTTTGTCCAAGACCCCCAGTAATTACAAGTACAAGTGATGTTCTGCATCCTTTAGGAACAGATGCAGAAATAAAGAAATGGAAAGTTGTAGATGCAAAGGCTATGAATATCCTTGCTCAGACTATGTCTGATGAGATATTCCAAAAGGTGTCTGAATGCAGTTCAGCAAAAGCGATATGGGACAAGTTATCTTAAATTGTCTCAGGATCTGGTGATGAAAGGAAGGACAGGAGATCCCATCTCATAAGCCAATATGAGAACTTCAAGAAAGGAGAAACTGAATCAGTGGTTGACATGTACAACCGGGCTCAGCCAAATAGTCAGTGAATTAAAAACACTGGACAAGGAGATCTCTCTAACTGAATTAAATGACAAGATCCTAATGTGCTTCCCTAGCACTTGGGACTCAAGGATCTGGCCAATCAAGGATGCCAGAAGCCTAAGTGAGATCACCACAGAGGCTCTTTTGGGCAAGCTCAAATCTTATGAGCTGCTCATCAAGAACAGAGAGGAAGAACAAAAGGTTGCTTCTCCAGCTATCAGGAAGGAGAAGACAATAGCATTCAAATCTACAGAAGATCTGCCTTAAGACAAGGTCACAGGCAATGAAGAATTGATGAGCTTGCTGGCCAAAAGATTCTATAAGATGGCCAGGAAAGATTTCAGAAAGAGGTCATTCAGAGGGCATGAGAAGCCAAGGTATGACAAGTCAAATAATAAAGAAATAATCTGTTTTGGATGCAGGAAACCAGGCCATATTATGCCTGACTGTCCAGAAAATTAGAATAAGGACAAGAAGGAAAGGAAAGATAGGAGAAAAGACAAGGACTCCAGGGGAAACAATTATAACAAATCTTCCTCCAGCAAAAATAAACATACAAGGAAGGGATTTATAGCAGAAACCTGGAGTGAAACTGAACAAGAATCAGAGGCTTCATCAAGCTCAAGTGATGATGAAGATGATGTTAAAGAAAAGGAATTCTACATGATGGCTATCAATGCCTCCCAACAAAATTCTGATGCAGAACAAGAGTCAGAGTCTGAATCTTAAACTCAAACTGAAGAAGACTAGGTAATAGACTCCTTTGACTTTGATTCAGAGGACTTTAGATCAAAGTTTAAGGTACTTTGTTTAGACCTGTTAAAGTCTGAGAAGGAGATTATCTCTCTCAGAAATCAATTGTCTAAACATAGAACCTTAAAATCAGACAACCTCAAACTCTCTGAGGAGTTAGAATATTGTAGGGAGGAGATAGCTTCACTGAAAAGTGAGCTATCCCAGGCAAATAAGTTTGATGAATCCCTTAATTGGAGAAGAATCAGACTGATGGACATCACAAGCACAGTGAACTCAAGATTCAACAGTACACTAGGCTTGGGTGCTTCATCCAGCCAACCTATAGTATTAACAACTCCAATTAAATTTATTTCTGATAAAGGAAAGGGTGTTGTAGAGGTAACTAGGAAGAATCCTGATTTACCTAAGGAAAACAAAGTTCAACAAAAAACGTCAAACAGAGGTCGACGATCGTCAAACAGAGCTCGGCGATCTCAGGCTGGATCGTCGAACTCAGATCGACGACTTCTAAACTCTGAACTCTGGTATAGTCGATCTTAGAACGGAGCTCGACGATCTGACCCAAGATCGTCGAACTCAGCTCGACGATCGTCGAACGGAGCTCAGAGCTTTGAACATTCTTTCAGAGGTAAATCTAAAATAAAACCTAGAAGTCCCTCATCCCAAAGCTTCAACCCTTATACTGAATGGATAGTGCCTCCTTGGAGATACCATCCTGAAGGATATAAGAGTCAGCCAGGGATGTCTTTTATTTTTGAGTTTAAAGGTTATCAACCTAGACCCAAGGTAAACTGGGTCAAAAACATATAAATTGTTTATGTGCAGGTGAAGACCTATCCAGTAATGAACCAATAATGGTATCTGGATAGTAGGTGCTCAAAGCACATGACAGGGAGCAAGGAGAATCTAACATCCTTCAGAACCAAACTTGGACCCAAAGTAATATTTGGAGATTCAAACTTTGGTCAAACAAAAGGATATGGTGTTGTTCAGATTGGCTCAATCACATTCAAGAAGGTGGCTTATGTGGAAGGACTAAAGCACAACCTAATCAGCATCAGTCAACTCTGTGATGAAGGCTATCAGGTGATATTCAACAAATCCTTATGCAAGATCAAGTCAGAGGATAACACAACAGTGTTAACAGGTAAAAGGAAAGGTAACATTTATCTAGTAGATTTCCTTTCAACCAATATTGATATCTGTTTATTTAATTCTGTTTGCAAAACAAATGAGCTTTGGCATAAGAGACTAGGGCATATAAACCTTAGAACCATTGCTAGGCTATCCAAGGACAACCTTGTTAGAGGACTACCTTCTGGCCCCTACAAGAAGGAAGGACTTTGCAGGGCATGTCAATTAGGCAAGCAAACTAAAAATAGATTTAAGTCACTTAATAAGAGTGATTCACCTAGGATCTTGTATCTGTTACACATGGATCTTTTTGGACCCATTACAGTACAAAGCTTAGGAGGGAAATCTTACACTTTAGTGATTGTAGATGACTTCTCTAGATTCACATGGGTATTCTTCCTGAGAAAGAAGTCTGATAACTTTAAGTGTTTGACAGATTTTCTCAAATGCATACAGATTGAGTTCAATACTCACATTGCCCTGATCAGAAGTTATCATGGGACAGAGTTTGATTCTCTTCTTATGCAAGAGTTCTGTCAGAGTGAAGGGATCAGGCATACTTTCTCAGCTCCTAGAACTCCTCAAAAAAATGGGGTAGCTGAAAGGAAAAATAGAACCCTAATTGAATCTGCTACTACATTGTTGACAGATGCTCACCTTCCTCTATCCTTTTGGGCAGAGGCAGTGAACACCTCCAGCCATGTGTTGAAAAGAAGTTTGATACATAAACTAAAGGGCAAGACTCACTATGAATTGCTCAAAGAGAAGAAACCTAAAGTAGACTATTTCAAAAAATTTGGTTGTATTTGTTATATTCACAATAATGACAAGAAGTATTTAGCAAAATTCAAGCTAAAGCTGATGAAGGAGTGTTTCTGGGATACTCCATGATCAGTAAAGCATATAGGGTTTATAACAAATCTTCTCTTAAAATTTAAGAATCTGTTCATGTATCTTTTGATGAGACTAACATATTTTATAAGGAGAAGTCCACTTCTACCATAGAACCCTTGCAGGTAAACTCTCTTTCAGAAAATTTGGACAGATTGCATATTGTAGAGAAGGATTCAGTATATTCACCTAACCAACATAAGGATGAAATCAGTGAAGATGAAGAAGATGCTCAACATCTTGGAGAGAACCATCTTGAAGAGCCAATTGTTATTCCACTAGAGAAAACAACAACACAGGTTGGTGAACAATCACACCCCCTGTTGATTTAGTAACAACAAGAGATCATCCAATCTCCCAAGTGATTGGAAACATCTCAGTTGGTGTGCAAACCAGAAATCAGGTCAACCAGAACCTAATGCACACTTACTTTCTATCTCAAGTTGAGCCTCAATCCATTCAAGATGCAGAACAAGATCCACACTGGATCATTGCTATGCAAGAGGAACTTCATCAATTTGAGAGAAACAAAGTTTGGGAACTAGTGCCAAGGCCTAAGGATCACTCAATTTTTGGAACAAAGTGGGTGTTCAGAAACAAGTTGGATGATCAAGGACTTATTGTAAGGAACAAGGCAAGGCTAGTTGCTCAAGGTTATTCTCAAGAAGAAGGAATAGACTATGACCAGACCTTTGCACCAGTTGCAAGGTTAGAGGTCATAAGAATATTCCTTGCTTATGCAGCTCACAAAGGATTCAAGGTCTACCAAATGGATGTGAAGAGTGCATTTCTCAATGGAGACATCAAAGAAGAAGTCTATGTTAGACAATCTCCAGGTTTTATCTCTTCAACTTATCCTGACCTTGTTTTCAAATTGCATAAAGCATTATATGGTCTCAAGCAAGCTCCTAGAGCATGGTATGAGACCTTAGCATGCTTTCTTCTGAAAAATGGTTTTATAAGGGGTAGAGTAGACCAAACTCTTTTTATTAGAACCCATAAGTCCCATACCCTACTAGTACAAATATATGTAGATGATATCATATTTGGGTCTACTGATTCAAATTTGTGCAGAAGGTTCTCTAACCTAATACATTCTAAATTTAAAATAAGTAGCATGGGTGAGCTTTCCCTCTTTATAGGATTGCAAGTCAAACAACATGCTGATGGCATATTTATTTCTCAAACCAAGTATGCAAAAGAACTGGTTAAGAAATTTGGTATGTCTGAGGCATCATGTATGAAAACACCAATGCCTACTAATGTTGTATTAGATGCTGATGAACATGGAAAACATGTTGATCAGACAACATATAGAGCAATGATTGGCTCTTTATTGTACCTTACAGCTAGTAGACCTGATATAATGTTTGTTACATGCATATGTGCTAGGTTCCAAGTAAGCTCTAGAGAGTCACACCAAACATTAGTTAAGAGGATTCTTAGGTATGTGAAAAGTTGTCCAAATCTAGGTCTCTGGTATCCAAAAGACTCAGGATTTGAATTAACTGGATTTTCAGATGCTGATTATGCTGGATGTAGAGTAGACAGGAAAAGCACCAGTGGAACTTGTTAATTTCTTGGTGATAGACTTGTCTCCTGGTTTTGTAAGAAACAAACATCTGTGTCCACTTCAACTGCTGAAGCTGAATATATGGCAGCAGACAGTTGTTGCTCACAGATTTTGTGGATTCAAAACCAGCTCCTAGACTATGGCTACAACTTAGAAGGGTCAAAAATATTTTGTGATAACACAAGTGCTATTTCTATAGTACAAAATCCAGTCCTCCATAGTAGGACAAAACATATAGAGATTAGGCATCACTTCTTAAGAGATAATGTTGAGAAAAATAAAATTGAAATTCAATATATCCCAACTGATTTGCAAAAGGGAGATATTTTCACCAAACCTTTGGATAAAAAGAAATATACCTTCTTCCTTAATCACTTAGGAATGTTAGATGGAGGAAGTTAAAAATAAATCCCAAGATTTTAAAACTCTAAAAACATACCAAGACTAGGCTAAAAACTTGTATTTTATAGTTTCTATAGGTTTTTTTAGTCTCTGAACTGCGCTCGATGTTTTTCCCAAAAAGCGTCGAATGGAGATCGACGCTTTTCAATAGCGTCGATCGGAGTTCAGTGTTTTTCAGACAGCGCTAGGCTATCTTCTTCTGGTCAGCGATTGTCAATCGGAGATCGACGTTCTCCAGTATCGTCGAACGGAGATTGACGTTATTGAAGACTCTTCAGATTCCATTAGAAGCCCAGATCGTCAAACGGAGTTCAACGATCTTTCCTTTCCGGCGTCGAACCCTAATATAAAATCATTCTTTCGGTCGTCGTTCTTCTTTTGCGCTTTCATACTCTCTGCAAACTTTTTCTTTCCCTCAAAACTCTACTGCACTTGGTCGTGTTTGTTCATCTTTGCAGGTACAAAATGGTTGTATCTGTTTCCACTCTTGCCAAGATGAGGTTCGACACAGGGTTTGATATCGACATGGACTCCTTTGATGGAAGCGATCAAATCTTCAAAGACATTCTAGACCTATTCAAAGAACAACAGCTAGTGCAAATAATGACAACCAGGATGAAGATTGCAGCCGATGAAATTAAAGAATGGGTATATACAGCGAACAAGTTGGATCAGAATACATTGGTTGGTACTATAGCCGGGACGCAGGTATCCCTAACACCTGCTCTTCTGACTGAAGTGTTTCAATTGAGTTTTGGAAATGATTCCATTGAGTTATCTGGAGAAGAATCTGCGAATATGTTAGATAGAATGGGACATTCTTCCACTAACCCTAGCAAGTTGTTGAAAAAGAACTTATCTATTGAATATAGATTTCTCGCTGATGTTGTGGGGAAAGTGTTGTTGGCAAAGCACTCAGCATATGATACCATCTCAAGGTATCAGTTCTGCTTGATGGGAGCACTTGTGGACAAGAAACATTTGAACTAGGGAGAGCTCTTCTTTGACTTGATTAAGAAGAAAGTGAACAAAAGTTTGGTAAACTTTGGGAGGATAATAGGGTTATTCCTGTACTCCAGGTGCCCTGAACTGCTGGTATCAAGTGGGATGCACATCAATGCATCAAAGAGGCTGACTTGTGCCCTGTTTGGGAAATGGGACAGGAGAATAGTCAATCCAACCAGGACTACTACTGCTTCAGGCACAAGGACTGTTGTAGTCTCTTCCCCTCAGACCCCTGCCCTCATTGAAGCATTGCCTGCCTCCTCCTCTTCTCAACCTTTTCCAACCATCTCCACCTCAACCGTCTCCACATCAATCTCCTCCCCCATTACAATTTCAACTCCTCTGTCCACTCCTTCACCTCCTCCAGCCACCATAGAAAAACAATTCCATCCACTTCATTATTATCAACCTCTTGACATTCCATCTTTCAACATCATGGATGATTCCTTCATGGATGATTCCCCATCCTCACCTACTGAGCTTCCCTCCACTTCCTCATACCAACAATTACTCCATGAGATTCTCACCCAACCATCCTTCCCTCCATCCATCTCCACACCTATAACCTCAATCTCCACCATCCCAATCTCTCAACCCAACATCCTACCACCCCCACCCACTCATCCTGCAGCCCATCCATCACCAGCCACAATCATTTCTTCCTCCACCTCTACTCAAGTCCCACTTGAGCAAGTGGATCTCTCAGCACTGGCAGATAAGCTCTATGGGATACTGGCTCCCAAGCTAGTAGCCCTGCTGGAGACCTCCATGGCTCCACTCCTACAGTCCATCAAGGAGTTATCTGACCGGCTCTCCTCTCTATCTACTCCTCAGGCAATCCATTCTATGGGGTGCCTTGATCCAGTTCTCACTGAATCAAGGCAGGGGGAGATGCCCCATGAAGCTGTGGTAGTGCCTGCTGTTTCAGAGGAATTGCTGCCAGAAATTGCTGCTGCTGCTTCAATTCCAGCCCCAGCACCAGTTCTAACAGTGGACCTTAGGTCACTATTTTCAGTTTTTGATTCTCTTCACCTCAGCTGTTCACCAGCTCATGAAGTTGAAGATCTAACTAAGGCCATTGTGCCTGTTGCTGTCTGTGATCCCAGCTTAATTACTTCTTATATCAGTTCTCTTAAGGCTGAAGAAGTTATTGTTTCTGTTGCTGCTGCTGTTGAAGTTGTTGAATCTGCTGATATTGATATGTTGCCCATTGATCCTGTTGATGCTGATGAACTTGATGTTTACTTAGAAGAACCTGCTGTTTCTGAAGTTCCTGTCTCTGCTCTTGCTGCTACTCCAATAGTCTCTGCTCTTGCTGCTACTCCAATAGTCTCTGCTCTTGTTGCTACTCCAATAGTTTCTGCTCCTACTGCTGCTCCTATTTTGTCTGCTGAGAAGTCAAAACAAAGAGAAGAGTATATCAAAAGTACTGATGATTTATATGACAGACCTCAGAGTTCAGATAGTGATAAATTCAACACTGACTCTGATGATTCTTCTGGCACCATTGCCAAGAAAAGGAAAGCAAGAAGTAAGGCTATGATGAAAGTACCTCCTACAAAAGTCAAAGATGATAATGATATACCCTATTACATTCTGCATGACTACCAAATCACTGAACCATGGATGCAATACTCTAAGAACCAGCTTAAGGCCATGAGGAAAAAGAGAAAGCTTGACAAGTATGAAAAAGGATCATCTCAATTTCCTCCTCCTCCTCCTCCCCCAGATTCAGGATCTGGTGGAGGCTCAGCTTTTCAGTCATCTGCTACAAAGCATAGCTCCTCTCAACCTTCACAGAGATATCAACCCAGAGGACAACATCAAAAAGGTTATCAGTCTAGAAGAGGTCAGTATAGAGGAAGGCAAAGAGATTACAGAACTTACTCCAGTAAACAAAGGGAAGGACAAGGCCCCACTGAATCTACATAAGGTCCTTTCCCATATAAGCTCAGAGATACGGTTGTCACCAGGGCTCCTCAAATTGATTCAGAGTCAATCAACAGATATGAACCCCCAGTTCCTTTTGAGGACCCTGAGAACAACCCTTTATCTTGGACAGCTAGAATGAAAGAGCTTGCTGCATTGGATCAGATTAAGAAGGCTAAAGAGCAAGGTAGAGATTCTTCCAACATCACAACTTTGTCAGAACATAGAAAGAAAGAATTAGAGAGATATGCTTCAAGGAAATTCTTTAATCCAGAAGACTATATGAAGCTGCATCCTGAGGCTGTAGTTCCAAGGCCAAGATCTCAAACCTCCTTAGGTGCAGAAGATGATAGAAGATCCAAGAAAGAAGCCCTAAATCCCAACAGAGAAATCTTATTCAAGAAGGGCAATGAGTAACTTGTGTAAGCTGATACTCATATTTATCTCCTGACTGATTCTGTGACTCTTGCTGTGTTTCTACAATGCTCAACATATGTTATCTGCATTGTTGTTTCTGTTTTGTTTTCTTTAATCCTGATGTATGCTTGTTATTTTACATTCTGTCATGTAAATAGTAATCCTAACCCAAATATGGGGAGATTGTTAAAACACCCTATTACTAATTTGGGTAAGGATCACTATGTGATTAGGATTTTGTTTTGACCTTGTTGTATAGTCTGATAGGTCAATTAGAATGAGTCTTAGGGTTAGTAATTAGGTTTGAAAGCTGCCCTCCAGACCTTCTAAAGATTAGGATTCAAGTGCTGAGACAAAGACAATTCTCGTCGAGCTCAGGTCGACGAAACGTCGAACTCAGGTCGACGATATCTAAGCTCAGTTCCATAAGGCATCGAACTCAGGTCGACGATCTTCGAGCTCAGATCGACGCTCTATCTCTAGTTGTTTTCCAAGTCGCTGAGCTCAGGTCGACGATCGTAGAGCTCAGGTCGACGTTTTTTGTCTCTAGTATAAATCCAATCTCTGAGCTCAGGTCGACGATAGCTGAGCTCAGGTCGGAAATTTTTCTGAGAGGTCGACGTTTTCAGGATTCAAATTCAGGACAGTTATGGAATTCATTTAGATTTATTTTCGGCATTTATGACAAAGGATTATGTAGCCGTTTCAAGCAATCTGGTGCAAGTTTCAAGGAAGAACATTTGGAATGTTACTTAGGACTTTCCCCAGAGACATTTGTCAATTATGAAAGTCATTTATGACTGAGTAACGGCCATCTAAAGTCAGGATCTGATATACTACCTAGAGAATTATTCTGAATAGAGAGAACAGACAAGATTTGAAAAAGATATTCAGAAGAGAGAACAAGAAATTCAATCATCAAGAATTCATCTTCTGAGAATAGACTCAGTAGACAAAAACTCATAGAATTACTGAGTCAGAATTCTAAAAGAACACAAGGAACATCATTGTGAAGGAGATCATCTGCCTTTCTACTCCTTCGAGCTTTAAGTGTTCAAAAGCTTCATTATCAAGGACTCCAGACATCACACATTTCAGCATCTGCTGAAATCATCTATTGCTGGAGATCTGAAGCAACTGAAGGCCTATCACCCTAAGCAAAGCTCATCTTCCTGAACCCTTACAGATCTCAGGGGGAGCTTTGACAACATCTTCCACTTGTCTTCTCTCAGATTGTTGACAGAGAAGAACAACTCAACTTATTTTCTTTTTCCTTTCTCTCTTGTAAAAGGGTTTCTCAAAACTCCCTTCAAAAGTTTTATGACTGGTTTTTGAGACCTTGTCAAAACTCAGTGGTGGCAAGACACCTTATCAAAAAATCTAGTTTTGGTTTTTGAGCACCTTATCAAAAGCTCATTGGTTCCCAGGACACCCGATCAACTATTCCTGCAGTGGATTCCTACCTAGGGTGGTAGAAGAGTGGATGTACCCAGGTTGTTGGGGAACCACTATAGCTCCTTGTGTCATCTGGCTTGCTGTGTTTTTTGCTTTGCTGTGTGCTGTGTGTTTCTGTTTTCTTACTGCTTTAGTGTTTACTTTTCTGCTAGCACATTACACATATAAGTAAATTAAGTCTTCCACTACTTTACAGTTTTAATTGTAAATTATTTTAAAATACTCTATTCACCCCCCCCCCCCTCTAGAGTGAAGATAGATCTTACCCTCACTTTCACCCACCACCGCCAAAATATTACCCTAGCCCCGTGGAAACTTTACAGTGGACCAGAAGTGGCCGGAGATCACCGGGCGGCGGTTGCAAAGCCCTTCAAGTTTTTCTCTAGCGGGATCGATCTCGGCCATTGCTCATCGAAGAAGACAAAATCAGCATTGTTGATTAACCTTGGCAATGATTGGCTGATCCACACAGCGGATCGAACAGCAGATCCGCTGTGGGGGAAGGTCATTTTTACATCTGCCATGTTTCTGGAGCGTTGGATCTGCGCCAAGATTCGTGCTCCGCCTTTTTTTACCTTTTAAAATGAATTTAATTCTGGCTATTTACAGCCCATTAATAGAAACCTTCAAGCTCAAAATTAAGCACCCTAGAGGCTGACCCAGGCCAAGTGACCAACATGAAAGTTGTAGGGCTTGGTCTACGGTTTTCAAAAAGGGGTGGCACATTTTCAGGGGTATTGTAGAACTGCGGGAATCCTTATTTGAAGTTTTCTATTAAATGGAAATTGATAAGACCCCCCCCCCCCGACCCCAAAACCCCTAAATTAACTAGGGCTTGCCCTATAACTATTTTTAAACTCACCCCCACCATCTTACTCTATTTTGACCATTTTACCCTAACCCTCCCATTTCAATTTATGCATGTTATGAAAATACCTAAATCATTTTCCTATATATATCAAACCTTTTCAAAAAGCCTAAATAATACATATCTTGAATGCTTAGTATTATGCCTTGTAGAAAGTGAAGTCACTACCACACCACTTGTCAGAAACGCTCTTCTTTATTACCAAATTACTTACGTACAGTCTGACTAGTATCGTTGTGTTCATCACATTTATCTTGTTACCAAGTGAGTTGAGAAAATGGGAAGGAAGTCATTCATGACTTACCAAATATCCTATATTTTGCTTTATGTAATATGTGCTATATTCAGTAGTCATTACTCCTCGTTTACGAGAAATTCAATAGTCAATGCATAAACTGCTTCTTATACAATCGTCGCAAGTAGATTACCGTACTCCTTCTTTAGAGATAGTAAATCTTAACTGGTAGGGCTATGTGTATGACCTAATGTACTTTAAAGGGGCTCTATCTTTAAATTACCTAATTGGTGTCTAGAAAAGGAGTTAGGGGTGAGCCAGTATCCCCCGCAAGGAAGGTGGTGTATAACGATACTTAGTGTGACCACCAACCTTATTATTACCTGGCAAATACGTAATTTAAATCAAGTACCTTGTAAGTATCATTAAGGTAAACTCTAGATCGCTTCCAATTAAGGGATGTCTTCTTTTAAGCTTTTTTTATCGCGGTAACAGTATGTGATGATTGTTTATAAGCCCGGTGAGAGGCATCCGGTTAGAGTAAATTAATGAACTTTGTGGCAAACATAACCACTCTACCGTACAGCACACTGTCGGAGGGACTAGCGTGTTAGATTCTTGGGATTGTGAAGGGAAATCTGTCTTGTGGTTAAAATCCCGGTATACAAATCCCCTTAATCTATTTTGTTGTACCTATGGCTTTTTAGGAACAACGAGTTGAGTACAAAACACGGTCCAGTGTTGTGCGTAAGGCCTAGGGTGGTGGTGTGCACCTAATTAGGAGCAGAGAAGTCTGATCCGCTGTTATCATCCGCCACAATGATAAGGTCTGTGTGGTTAGCTACCCACTTAATAAGTGGCCTGGGTAAGGACATAGACATTTAAATTCTAATTCATCATATCAACCTTACTTAGCATACATTGCATCTTTAAATTCTTATAATACAAGTTTGTATGGGCATTCTTGTAAAAATAAGAAATTCGTGAGACCCTTATCTTATATGTTTGTATGGGCATTCATATAAGTTAAGTTATAGCTTTGAAACTATATTTGCCTTGTACAACCTTATAAATGAATTGAAACAAAGATCCTCAACATACAAGGATGTATGGGCACTCTTATAAGCTGAGTTATTTTTGTCTTCCCTCTCTTCTTTCTGATTTATCTTTTAATTTATAAAAAACCTACTGTATCTAAAATACTTCTACTAATGCTATATTTTATCGTGGATGTGCTGAGGAAAGAGAGGTAATCCGACTTAGTCTTTATGACTAATGGTTTTCTATAAAACCATCCAGGTTCCCTTACAGCAATAAGCCCTGTAATACCCCCATCCAGCCCCAGTTCTAACCCTTGCAAGGAATCCCGATAGTGGATATGGAGATACCTGCAGTCATGGACCCTATCCCTGATCCAGTGCCTGTAGCGGAGGAGATTGTAAGAGAAGTAAGTAGTTGCTTGTGCAACATAGACCTCTCCTTGTTTTCAGTTTTTATAGAATAGTAGGTTGGGTGCCTAGTAGCCCCATTTTGTATAAGGCACTATATCGCCTTAGTAGGTTTTTTCTTAGCTCCTTTTTTCTAAAACGGTATGCCGCTTTAGTCCCCTTTTTGTGGTGGTCCCTATTTTTTGAGGCATTTTGTACAATCTCAGCTGGGCCTTTTTGGGCCCAAGGACCCCTGGTGCTCTTACTCTGATTATGGTCATCTTTTGGAGAGATATATATAGTTTGACTTGCATTTCTTTTGTCTTCTCTTTATGGTTAGAAAACTGTGCTATAATGATTACTCGCCTTAAGGGACAAATGGCATATGGTGGTGTTTAGCTTGAGTGTTAATACCGCTATATGGCAATTGCCCCTGGCATAAGAACTTCCCCTCGACCGTGAACAATTATCGGGAGGGGAGGTTCTTACAAATGGTATCAAAGGCTCACGCGATCCTTCTATAGACTGAACTCCATCTCCACCTTGCTCCTTCATATTGTTCGAGGATGAACTAACGCAGCGGAAGCGGGAGAGCCCAAGTCTAGTTTAGAACACCTATGCTTCCTATAAACTCCTTCCTTTTTATCCAAACAGCTTATACTTTCTTCATTTTTACATATAGATACCAATGAACCCCGGAGTAATTACTCCAACGTCTACTCTTCCGCCGACCAACACCTCTGTTCAATCAGAAATGAACCATATATTATCAGATATCTTGGCCACCTTCCGAGATGTTATGTCCCACCAAGACAGGAGTTGTCCCACCAAGACAGGAGTTGTCCCACCAAACCACCAACCAATTATTTATGCATCTTCCGAGGCTTATCTCCACCAAACTTCAACGGCACCGAATCTGAAGTACAAACCAAGGAATGGTTGGACTTCACCCAAAAACTACTAGTAGGAATCAGGTGCCCTAGGAGCATTGCCATCACCCTCACAGTATCTTCTTTCGTCGGCTATGCCCGACGATGGTGGAAGTAAGCCATGGATATCACCTTCTTGGGGAAAACCTACGGGGAAATAGAGTGGAGCGAATTTGCCGACACCTTCAGAGATCACTTCATCCCGATAATAGCCCGGGATAAGCTCCAAGAAAGGTTCCTATACCTTAATCAAGACAACCATTTCGTCCTAGACTATGAGAGGGAGTACTCTCAGAGGTCCCATTTTACGGGATGATTCGCACTCAGCGATCACAATTACGCAAAATGCTTCTACCGCAGCCTCAGGGACTCCATCCGACAACCACTCATCTTCGCAGCACATTCCTCATTTGCCCAAATCCTCGCATCATCAAAAACTCTCGAAGCAGACCACCTGATGGTTCAAAACCGTCGGAAGTGATCAGCAGAAATAGAATACAGCAATAGGAGAAATGCTCCTCCCCTAGGAGACCGAAACAGGGAGGGACGAAGGGACACACAACCTTTTTACCCCACCCCAAAGACAGATCCACAAACGCAATAACCAACCTCAACCCTGACGGCACAACCGGTACACAATAACTCGGGACCATTCTTAGGAAACTACTTTAACTGTAACAAACCGGGCCACTTGAAACGCAACTGCCCTCAATGGAATCCTTTCCCAAGGATATAGGCAACATCACCATACCAGGGAAGTCAAGCATCTGTTCAAGGAAGAGGAAGAGGTCGTGGAGGAGGATACCAAGGTAGGACTAGGAGTAATTCAAGAAATCCCTTTCACCCAGCACAACAAGCCTATGCCTTGGATCTCACGCAAAACCACCAACCCCAGAATATTGTCACAGGTATACGCATAATAAATGGGAAACCTGCACACACCCTATTCGACACAGGAGCCTCACATTCCTTCGTATCAAAAGGTTTCATTCAGGATGTGCTTATCATTGAACGCTCCTCTAGTTTTCGTCTAAGAGTGCAACTCCCTGACGGGTCAGAGATGATTTCTTCTGACAAATACACATTCCTTATCGGCCTTCATAACAGATTATTCCATTCGGGCTCACCAATGCCCCTTCAGCATTCATGACACTGATGAACTATGTCTTCGGACCCTACTTTGACACCTTTGTCATCGTCTTCATAGACGACATACTGGTGTACTCAAAATCGGAACAAGATAACGCTAAGCACTTAAGAATAGTACTAGAAAAGCTAAAAGAACAACGCTTGTATGCCAAGTTTAGTAAGTGCGAATTCTGGCTCAAAGAGGTCAGATTCTTGGGCCACATGATAAATAGTGCTGGGATAGCAGTGGACCCCGCTAAGATTCAAGCAGTGAAAGAATGGCCCGCACTAAAATCGGCTGCCGATATCCGTAGTTTCCTAGGACTTGCGGGATACTACCATAAGTTCGTAGAAGGTTTTTCCAAAATCGCCCTTCCCCTCACCTCCATCACCAAGAAGGAAGCTCCCTTTAAATGGATGCCTCAGTACGAAGATGCATTTCAGGAGCTCAAAAGAAGACTAACATCCGCTCCCATCCTCACCCTCCCCGTGGGAAAAGAAGGATTCCAAATCTACACGGATGCTTGCCTCAAAGGAATGGGGGTAATTCTGATGCAGAATGGGAAGGTAAATTGACTCGAAGCATAAGCAATCACATGCACATGTTGCATCAATACTGCTCTCATCCCTTAATATGACGCATCTGTGTAAACTTGAAATCCTTCCTTCCCAGACGGAAGGGCTAGGATGGGTGCGGTGGTAAGTCTATCTTTCAGCTCTTGGAATGCAGCTTCAAACTGGGACGTCCATTCGTATGGTACACCTTTCTATGTCAGAGTAGTGAGAGGAAGGGCTTTATTTGAAAATCCTTTCACAAACTTGCGATAATACCCAGTAAGTCCAAGGAAACTCCGTACATCGGTCGCTGACTTCATAGGTGACCATTCCTTCATGGCACGCACCTTGGTCGGGTCTACAGCTAGTCCGGCTCCACTAATCACATGGCCCAAGAAGGAGACCTCTCGGAACCAAAATTCGCACTTGTTGAACTTAGCAAACAGCGAGTGTTCTTTTAATTTTTTTCAAAACCAAGGCCAAGTGTTCCGCATGCTCCTTCTTTGTCTTCGAATAGAGCAAAATGTCATCGATGAAGATGATGACAAATACATCTATATATGGCTCGAACACCCGATTCATCAAACTCATGAAAGCCGACAGGGCATTTGTGAGCCCAACAGCATTACGGTGAACTTATATAGACCATACCTTGAGCTAAATGTTGTTTTTTTATATTTCCTCCTCTTGTATCCTCAACTGATAGTACCCCGAGCGCAGATCCAATTTGGAAAACCAGTGCGCTCCTACTAAATAATCGAATAACTCATCGATCCGGGGTAAGGATAGGTGTTCTGCACAATTAAACGATTGAGTTCCCGGTAATATATACATAATTGTATCGTTACATCCTTTTTCTTAACAAATAGAACAGGGGCTCCCTAGGGTGATGAACTGGGGCGAACAAACCCTGATTCCACTAACTCTTACAGCTGAACTTTAAACTCCGCGAGTTCTTTTGGGGCCATTCTATAAGGGGTCTGAGAGATGGGCTTGGCACCCGGTACTAACTTAATTTTAAAGTCCACCTCTCTATATGGGGGTAATCCTGGCAATTTCTCAGGGAATACCTCAGGTAAATCTCGCACTATTCGCACGTCTTTCAAATTGACTACCAAATAAGTCATATATACTTCATCCCCCCCCCCCTCATATGGGCTTTTAAGGTCTGAATTGAAGATAATAGCATACGAGGTGCAAGTCTAATACCTTGGAATATTACCTCAGAGTCCTGATGCCTCAACATGATTTGCTTCACCGCGCAATCAATCCTAGCATGGTGCCAATCTAACCATGCCATGCCCAGAATGAGGTCAAATTCTGGCCTTCTTAACACTGTTGCAGGGGTTTCAAAGAACTTTCCTCCAAGAAGTACCTCTAATTCACACATTGTGGATGCAGTCATCTCAGAGCCATCCGGGAGGTGTACTCTCCGAGTAATACCGGTGAAGTATTGCACTCCTTCTAGGTCTTTAATGAAATCTGCCAACACAAACGAATGTGTGGCACCGGTATCGAATAGAGTGTAAGCTGGTTTCCCACCAACCATCACAGTACCTAAGTACCAATTATACAGACTCAAGCTAGACTCTTAGCATATCTTAAACTATTTAAAGAGAAATACTTATAACATAGAAATTAAATCACAACATACCCTCAATCACATCCTGAGGATTCTGCTCCTGCGCCATGTCCAACGCAAACACCTGATCTCGAGCTGGTCCGGGGTTCCTTTCTCGTGGTCCTCATCCTCGATCATGTATATGTCCCCATCCTCGTGGAGCTGCCGGAGGAAGAGCAGGGAGAGCATTCCCAACTAGCTGTGTAACGCCCCGGATTTTTTCTGCGATTATTTAATTCTCGTTTGGCATTAATTCAACGCGTTCTCTTGGCTTGTGCCATCTGTGGAGTGTGGTCTTAACTCCTTAGAACTGAGTGGCCTATTTTGTAGTCTATTGGCAAGATCTCTGTAGCAAGCTGGGTCGTTTTGGGAGACCCGGTGTGGCCTCTCGGGGGATGCTTATGTTTTGACTTCGGGTGGATATAACTCGAGTTCTATTCATCGAAAGTTAATTTCTACTTCGCCGTTGTGTTTGTAGCGTGGATATTTAGCTACGGTGCGAATTTCGTCTAATTCCGAGGATGTTCGGTTTTCGCGTCGTTTTGTATTTTATGAAAAATAATATTATTTATTAAGTATTTTATTACCTAATACTTTGGAAGAGTGACGGGTGCTTGGCGGTTTTGCTATGTCTTATCATACATTATTTAATTAATTAGCTATTAAGGTTAATAGGGTTCTACATATAGGCTATTTTATACTTAAGAAATAAATCGCTCCTGTTCATCTTCCTGAAAAAAACGAACCAGTCTGCGGCTGTTCGCGAAAAGAAGCGGAGAAACCGCCGAACCTGCTCCCCTTCGGACGCCGATTCCTGGAGCGTTTGTGGACGAAATTCGATTCTGAAAGTGGATTTGGATCGCTCTCATCAAGACCTTCATTCCTACGATAAGATTTCCAAGTTTCGTGGCCTTATTTGTGGTTTCAAATTTCGGGTTTTGACTTGTTTTTTGCCTTCAATGTCCAGATTTTTGGCCTTGTGCTTCGTTGCCGGATTCGAGTGTGAGGGAAGGAGGCAGACCAAGGATTTGCGGGAAATCGAAACAAGTGGTATTCTTGCCCTTGCCAAGTCATTATTTTCCTTGTTTTCTTCTTAAAGCTTGCGGCTGTATAAAGCCTTTGTTTCAGTAGCTGCTGTTATACAAGCCCTACTAGCCTTAGGCTAGAAACCAGGTTTATTATTTTCGCTTTAATCTGTGCTTAGCCTTCCGATTATGAAGATCCTGTTAAGCTTCTTATACATTTTTTTTGTTTACCCTAAGCCTACCTTTTTATTTCCTTCTTTCTGTAGCTTGATTGTTCTCGGGCTGAGAGATGATGTAAGGGTTAGGTTAGTTTTGTTTTCCTGTGCAGTAGGTGTAGCCGGGTAGGAGATAAAAGTTTTAAACTCGGCAATTTTACTAAGTCCTAATTCTAGCCCTAGTATTGTGCATAATCGGTTAGGTTGATTGCTGGTTCAAGCATTTGAGAATTAAGGGCTCGATATTGAGTGTGGTGCACACACTCAACGTCAGGTCTGCTTGGGCTTGGCGTTGAGTGTGGTGCACACACTCAACGTCGGGTCTTCTTGGGCTTGGCGTTGAGTGTGGTGCACACACTCAACGCTGGGTTTGCTTGGGCTTGGCGTTGGGTGTGGTGAACACACTCAACGCCGGGTCTGCTTGGACTTGGCGTTGAGTGTGGTGCACACACTCAACGCCATAGCCTCTTGGTCTGTTCTTTTGCGGCTAAGTATCGTGGCGTTGAGTGAGTCGACCTCACTCAATGTCATGGCTGTCTAAGCGTTGAGTGAGGTGGATTCACTCAACGCCGTAGCCAATCCGCGCGGTTAAGTCGGATGGTGTTGAGTGAGTGGGCCTCACTCAACGCCATGGCGGTTAAGGCATTGAGTGAGGCGGACTCACTCAACGCCGCAGCCCATCCTTGCGGTTAAGTATTTTGGCGTTGAGTGAGTCGACCTTACTCAACGCCAAAACTGTTTTGGCGTTGAGAGAGGTGGACTCACTCAACACCACAGTTAGTTTTTGCGGCCAAGTGCTAAGGCGTTGAGTGAGTGAACCTCACTCAACGTCGTGGCTATTTTGGCGTTGAGTGAGGTTAACTCACTCAATGCCACCATCTATTTTGGCGTTGAGTGTGGTTAGCTCACTCAACACCACAACCAATGTCGCAGAAGGCGTTGAGTGAGTGAACCTCACTCAACGTCGTGGCTGTTTTGGCGTTGAGTGAGGTTACCTCACTCAATGTCACTGTCTGTTTTGGCATTGAGTGAGGTTAGCTCATTCAACGCCACGGCCAGTGTTGCAGAAGGCGTTGACTGAGTGAACCTCACTCAATGTCGTAGCTGTTTTAGCGTTGAGTGAGGTTAACTCACTCAATTCCACCGTCTGTTAAGGCATTGAGTCAGTGGAGCTCACTCAACACCATGCCGTATTGAGCCATCTCAACGCTTTTCCCTTACCTTGATTTTTTCTCCCGAGTGAATTCCTTGATTTTGAGATTCCTTGTCGGCTATATTTTTCTGAAGGCCGAATCGTGGGTTGTGGTTAGTAGTGGTGGTTTGAAGCTCTTAATAGGGGTGAAGTTGTGTGACATAGCCGTGGCCACACTTTAATCTTGTTCCAGGTATGGGCTGGGCAAGTTGGTGGGAGGTCCCTAGTGCTTTCACATATAGACCCTTGAGCTTTGTTTCTTGGAAATGGTGGTTGGGGGACTGAGTTTGCCTCCAATCCGGATCCGCGTTGTTTTTGCTACTGCCATCTCTCACAAATTAGGATGTTAGACGTTTCTTCCTTTGTAAATTGCAATGTTTTGGGCACATGGTAGCCTTGTAAACTCTGCAAGATTTTTGGGCAGGGTTGTTGTTGTTTCCTTGCACTTAGTGCTTTTCATTTTTTTGTCTTGCCTTGGACAGTGGTGCTTGTTACGGTTTACTTACTCTTCTTGCTTATTGTAACGCCCCCGAATTTTCGATGATTTATTTTAAATCCTTTTTCGGCGTTACGTTGACGTTTTCCGTCTCGAGCCGTTGTTAGAGTACCTCGTTAGGTGTTCTTAGAGGTTTAGCCTGTTTGCGGGTTTCCCCAGCTAGCCGGTGTCTGTTTTGGAGACCCGGTTGAGCCGTTCAGGGAATTCTCGTGTTTGGCTTCGGGCGAGGTTAACTCGAGTTTTGTTCGTCGGAAGTCGTTTTTGACTTCGCCGTTGTTCTTGTAGCCCGGGTTTTTAGCTACGGTGCGATTTTGGTCGAAATCCGAGGACGTCGCGTTTTCGCGTCGTTTTGGCGGTCGCCAGTTAGCGAGTTGTCTTTTTTTTGTGAACGTATGTAGTTATTTACGCATGTGTCGCGTGGCGCGTGTTTTATGCGTGCCGGTGTGTTTTATGCGTGCCGGTATGTTTTGTGCGTGCGTGTGCGTGCGCGCTTGTGCTTGCATGCGTGGATGAAAACGTGTGCGCGGAGGGGTGCGATTTCGTGCGTATTTGTGCGTGTTTTGGTTTTTATAGGAATGTTAGTAATTTGTATTTGATTAAGTTATATAGGTTATAATTGGGTTATAATGTGAGATTTGAGTTAGAGTTAAATTAGTAGTTTAGTTTTATAGTTATTTAGGTTATGATTTTATTTAATTAATTAGGTATTAAATTTTATTAAGTTATTTGTTAACCTAAACTCCCCTCCCTTTAAACCTAAGCAGCCGGCCCCCCCCCCCTTATTACAAAAAAAAATAAAGCCGCAGCTTCTTCCTCCCGTGCGCACCCCGAGCCGAGCGGCGAACACCCTAGCCGACCCCCCTTCCGCCGCCCGCCGCCGGCAGCCCCGACCTCCCCTTTCCGATCCGAGCCCGGATCCGCGTTCCCCTCGCCGAGAGCTTCGAGCCGAGGTAACCTATTTGCCCTTTCCTCCATGATTTCGTTGAATCTCCATTTGGTTTTTTTTTGATTTTTTTTGGATATTCTTGTTCTCCTTTCATGATTAGTTGCTATCTTAGGTTGCCTTGGTGGTTTTGGTGAATTTTGGGAACTTTCGGAGTTTTTGGGCGTCCGCCATAGCGCCGTTGTGCTGGCGAAATTTTTGGTGATTTAGCGAGGCAAGTGTTTTTCCCCTTTTCGCCGTTTGGCCTATTTTGTCTCTCAATTTTCTTGCTAATTACTCTAATTTCATGCTTTTACGCCACGAATTTGAACGTTCCTAACCCTTATCCCCATTGGAAATCGCGTTAAAAATTTAGGCTTTTACCCTCCCGCTAGTAGATTCCCGTTCCAGGACGGCGTCGCGGTAGATGTTTAGCGTAGGTGTGGGTTAGCCTAGAGTTGGGTTTATGTTTAGGTCTAGGTGTATGTTTAGGGTGTTGGGATTTTCCTATTTGCCTTATTTGAGGCGTTTAGGTGTGAATTGTGCACGCACGGTCTATGGACGTGCGTCTAGTAATCGTGCGACCCAATGTCGGTGCTCGTACGCTAGGCTTAGGATCGAGTGAGTGTACTCACTCGCAGCGGCGTTGCGTAATCGCAACGACTAATCCCTTAGCGTTGATATCTCCCCGAGTGTTTTGCTCGTGTATCGAGAGTCCCTTGTCGGCTGTTACTTTTCGAAGGCCGAATCGTGGGTTGTGGTCAGTAGTGGTGGTGGATGGCTCTTTTAGGGGTTGTGTGGCGTGATGTAGCCTTGACCACACTCTTTACCTTGACCCGAGTAGTTTTCTGGGCAAGTGAGTGATGGGTCTTTTGTGCCTTCACGTGTCAACCCTTGAGCAATTTGTTGACTCGGAATTAGTGGTTGGGCGATTTGGAACGCTTTCAACCTGATTCCAAGTTTCTTGTTTTTGCTACTGCCGCCTCTCACAGTTTAGGATGTTAGGCGTTTCTTCCGTAGGTGTTGCAGCATTTTGGCATCATGGCCATGTTGACTCTGCAGGTTGTTAGGCAGAGTAGTTGCTGTTTACCCGCACCTGGTGCAGGTTTGCTTTTCGCCCTTCCTTGGGCATTGTTGTTCTACTCTAGTTGTACTCCCTTTACTTCACTTTACCTGTTTCTACCTTACTTTTCTTTTTAGCACTTGCATTCCTTTTTCCTTGCTCTGAGGTGTTCTACTTTTCTGAATGCCTCAGGTTCAGGACAGTAGCCAGTAGGTGGCTTGCTGTGGTGCTGTTGGAGGTTTCCTTTCTGTTGGCTGTTGAGACTCTCTTGAGTCGTAGTGAGGTAGTTTTACTGTCTTCCTACAGACTTGTGTACTTGCCAGTGGGTTATTGTCGTATGTGACGCCCCTGGTAGTTTTTACCTTTGCACTGGATATGTCTACTTTTACTGCTACCCTGTTTTTTGGGGACTTAGTTACTTGCTCTGGGAAGTTTTATGCTAGGTTGCTAGTTACTTTAAAAGCTAAAAGTAAAACTATATTATGTATAAGCATCTGATCAGCATGATTTCAAAAAAAAGAACTCACTCAACGTACTTTCTTAATTACGTATAACAAATGATTTTCCTATATATGTATAAATTAAAACTAGAGTTTTGGTTCAGCGTAAGGGTCCTTCGGGATCACTTATGCGCTCATTTAGGATGTTGACATAAATGAAGTATTTTCCGCTACGTATAAAAATCAGTTTTGAAACCGTGGACTCTTTGGTCCACTGAGCCGAGGGATACGGCCAATAAATAAATCAAGTTTTTATAATCAAATAAGTCATGATTTGAAAGGATTTGGAGTGTCGCCTGAACGTCGGCAGTTATCCCCTGCTCGACGTGGCATCACAGCGCGTAGATTTTCTCTTACTCTGATTTAATAAATAGTGAGAAAAATGCGGGTTGTGACAGTTGGTATCAGAGGGAGGTTGCTTGACAATTGGTCGGGCAACCTTCCTTTGTTTGTGTTAGATGTTTAGAGTCATATCATACACACACCGACATGTCATCGGCACGTTTTGGCTGAAGCACGAACACTGCACTACACGCATAAGCATAACATGAAGTATACGGGGCATATTATGTATTTTACGATACATAATATGTGGTTGTATATGGATCCACCATAGGGGCAACATGCGAGGGTTATGTATTATGGGGTGCATAACCTCACCGCATGGATGCGACTAGCACGTTTTCTTTTTTTTGTTGCATGAGAATGTTATGTATTATGGGATGCATAACATTTTCATGTGTACTCCGCCATGGCATGCACTAGGGCCTTTTTAGAATGCATAACATATTCATACATAGCATAACATTGCATAAGCACAACGCGCCAAGCTAAAGACGTGCAGGATGACATGTGTACACACATAAATTTTGAGTCAAAAATAATATAATTCATGCATTCCCGATCTAGGCACAAGTGTCAGTGATGGTGGTGAACCATCTTAGGCTAAGCATATCATTTCCTTTATTAATAAATGAAATAAATTTCCAGAGCAAATATAGCAGTAGAAGAGCATATTTATGTACATATTGACTGTACGTGTCTGTTGTCCGTTCTAGTAGTTTTAGTGCGTTCTAATAATTGTGATGTTTGTTTCTTTTAGGATGCCGCCGAAGCGTAGAGTGACGAGGTCGACTCCCCAGTCTGAGGGCGAGTCTTCTGGTGCTCAGAGTGATGCGTTGGTGGAAAGCCTGAGGCAGAGTAACGAGGCCTTATCAAGGCAGGTGGTGGAGTTACAGGCCCAGATGCAGTCCTTTTTATCCGGAGCGGCGGGTCAGACCCCGGGAGTTCAGGACCCCGCCGTGGGTACAGCTGTCCTAGCCCCTCCTGCCCCTCCTGCTCCTCTCGTGCCTCCAGTGGTGGTGCCCCCCGGGATGGCTTTCATCTCCCAGTTTCAGCGGCTGCGACCTCCTACCTACGATGGTAAGGCGGACTATATGGTACTGGATGACTGGATGATCTCCATGGAGGAGATGTTCCATTACTCTGGGGTGACTGAAGACCAGAAGGTGATGTTAGCCGCCTATCAGCTGAAAGGGCTAGCGAAGGGCTGGTGGATGCGAGAGAAGGAAGGCATGGTGGGAGGATGTACTTGGGCATCCTTCAAAGAGATCCTGATGAGGAAGTTTCTACCGTCAGTAGAGCGAGACAGACTGATGAATGACTTTATTCATCTGAAGCAGAGGCAGCTCTCCGTCAGCGATTACGAGATTGAGTTTAGCAAACTCAGTCGCTTTGGTCCTAGCTTGGTGAGCTCCGAGGAGGACAGGGTGAAGCGGTTTCTTGGTGGCCTGAGGAGCGATGTCCAGCAGCTTGCGGTTGCTCACGGCGCGGTTACTTATGCGGGAGCAGTTGAGGCCGCTTTGAAGGTAGAGGCTATCGAGAACGCGAAGCAGCGCGGACAGCAGGCGAGAAACGAGAAGAGGAGGTCAGTTGAGGAAAAGGGTCCCCAGGTTCTTGGTGCTGCTTCTGAGAAGAAGAGCAAGGTAGTGTGCAGTTTCTGTGGCCATCCGGGCCACCCAGCTGAGAGGTGCTTCAAGAGGGCAAGGGTCCAGAAGAAGGAGCATGTGCATGCTATCCAGAGTGCTCCGAGGAGGGATGTTCCTTGTCCTGTCTGCAAGCGACCCGGTCACGAGGCTGCTCAGTGCTGGTCCAGGGATCGTGTTTGCTACCAGTGTGGCCAGAAGGGCCATATTAAGTCGAGGTGCCCTCAGGTTCAGTCCGCTCTACATGCCGTTCCGCTCCAGGCTTTACCTCCGCCTCAGCCGGTGGACAAGGGTAAAGGGAAGCTGAATGTGGTATCTTCAGCGGAGGCTGAGACTTCGACGCAGGTCATTTCAGGTAACCCCCCCCCCCTCGCTTGACTTTCTCTGTTGTAGCAGTTTTAGTGTTGCTATTGTTTTGTTAATTGCTTGTGCGTTTAATATTTTGTTTGTGTATAGGGAAATTTAAGGTAAGGAACCGCTGGGCCCGCGTTCTGTTTGACTCAGGTGCTACCCACTCCTTTGTGGCTAGGGCCTTTGTCGAGCGGTGCCAGTGGGTTCTTGATCGTGTTGGTGGTGCCTTTAGCGTCAAGTTCCCCTCGGGTGAATCCGTGATATCAGATCAGGGCATTCTGGACTGCCCTATTTTGTTGGGGGATTATCTGGCCAAGGCTGATCTGAAAGTGTTGGACTTAGAGGATTTCGATGTCATCCTGGGTATGGACTGGTTGTCCCGATATGATGCAGTGATTCAGTGCAGGGGAAAGCGCTTGGATTTCAGAAAGGACAGCGGTCAGCCCGGGAGTGTTTTCGGTGATTCGCGTCGGGACTCTCCGGCGATTTCTGCGGTATGTGCTCAGAGGGTTTTTCCTGCTGGTTGTTTTGCTTGTCTAGTCTCAGTGTTGGGGACTGTTAGCAGTGTGCCGCTTTTGGATGAGATTCCGGTTGTGCGAGAGTTTCCTGACGTGTTTCCTAGCGATCTTCCCGGTCTTCCTCCAGACAGGGATGTGGAGTTCGTGATTGATTTGGAGCCTGGTACGCGTCCGATTGCCAAGGCGCCCTATCGGATGGCCCCGCGAGAGCTGGAAGAGCTTCGTACTCAGCTTGATGAGTTATTGGAGAAGGGCTTCATAAGGCAAAGCTCGTCGCCCTGGGGTGCTCCGGTTCTCTTCGTGAAGAAGAAGGATGGTTCGATGCGCCTTTGTATCGACTATAGAGAGTTGAACAAAGTCACCATCAAGAACAGGTATCCACTGCCCAGAATCGACGATTTATTTGATCAGTTGCGTGGCAGTTCAGTATTTTCGAAGATAGACCTCCGTTCGGGTTACCATCAGCTTAGGATCCGAGAGTCGGATGTTCCACGGACGGCTTTCCGATCGAGGCATGGTCATTTCGAGTTCCTGGTCATGTCTTTTGGGCTGACCAATGCGCCTTCAGCATTTATGGACATGATGAACCGGGTGTTCAAGGACTTTCTGGACAAGTTTGTCGTCGTGTTCATTGACGACGTTTTGATTTATTCTCGGAATGCAGCGGAGCATGATCAGCATTTGCGGTTGGTGTTATCCGCCTTGAGGGATCATCAGTTGTACGCCAAGCTGAGCAAGTGCGAGTTCTGGTTGCCTCAGGTTTCCTTCCTGGGTCATGTGGTGAACAAAGATGGTATTTCAGTGGACCCGGAGAAGATCTCAGCAGTGATGGATTGGAGTAGGCCGAGCACACCCAAGGAGATCAGGAGCTTCTTGGGGTTGGCCGGCTATTATAGGAGATTCGTCGAGGGCTTTTCTACCTTGGCAGCGCCCTTGACAAAGCTGACGCAGAAGCATGCGGCGTTCGTTTGGAGTGATAAGTGCGAGGAGGCCTTTCTGGAGCTAAAGAGCAGGTTATGTTCTGCCCCTGTGTTGACCTTACCGGCGGAGGGACAGGACTATGACGTTTATGTGGATGCCTCGCACGTTGGACTCGGTGGCGTGTTGATGCAGGAAGGGAAGGTGATCGCTTATGGGTCTCGTCAGTTGAAGATTCATGAGCGGAACTATCCTACGCACGACCTCGAGTTTGCTGCGGTGATTTTTGCCTTGAAGCTGTGGAGACACTTACTTTATGGGGCCCAGTGTAGGATCTTTACCGATCATAAGAGCCTGAAGTACGTGTTCACTCAGAAGGAGCTGAATTTGCGCCAGCGGCGGTGGCTTGAGTATGTTGCTGATTACGATGTTGAGATTCAGTACCATCCGGGCAAGGCCAATGTGGTGGCCGACGCCTTGAGCCGGAAGACGGGGAAAGTCTTCAATCTCACCGCGGATCGTTTAGTGGAGGAGTTTCTATTGATGGATATCACCGCAGGACGCTGTGAGTTGCAGAGCAGTTTGGTAGTGGCAGAGCCGTCATGGATTTCTCTCACCAGATTGCACCAGAAAGAGGATCCGGATTTGTTGCACTTGTACCTCAGAGCTGAGAGGGGAGAGTTGCCAGATTTCTCCATCGACGAGGCGGGTACTTTGAAGTACCGCGGCAGGTTTTGCATCCCCGCAGTTGGAGACATCAGAGTATTGGTTTGCAAAGAGGCTCACGGATCCAGTGTTTCCTACCACCCGGGATCTACGAAGATGTACCATGATCTGAAGCAGATCGCCTGGTGGTATGGGATGAAGGGTGATATAGCTCGTTTTGTCTCGGAGTGTTACACTTGCAGGCGGGTGAAGGCCGACCATGGGAGGCCTGGTGGCAAGTTGGCACCTTTGGAGATCCCGACTTGGAAGTGGGAAAGCATCTCGATGGATTTCATTACAGGCTTACCGAGATCTCCGAGAGGGTTTGATTCTGTTTGGGTGATCGTGGACCGATTGACGAAGTGTGCGCACTTCGTACCTTATAAGATCGATTACTCGATGAAGAAGATTGCTGAGTTGTACTTGGATGAGGTCGTCAGATTGCACGGCGTTCCAGTTAGCATCGTTTCAGATCGAGACTCTCGGTTTACATCTCGTTTCTGGAGGAGTTTGCAGGAGGGTTTGGGCACTGATTTGAGGTATTCCACAGCTTACCATCCGCAGACCAACGGGCAGACCGAGCGTGTGAATCAGATTGTGGAGGATATGATCCGGTGCTATATTCTTGATCATGGAGGTGCTTGGGATACGGCCTTTAAAATATAACTCATTTTCTAATCATTAAACTTATGAATTTTCATAGTCTACTTAGATGGTGTTCGCCTGAGCGTCGACAGTTATCCCCCGCTCGACATGGCATCACGATGCGTGTTTTCTCATACTCTGATGCTTCTTAAATTTGGAGAAAATGCGGGTTGTGACAAGCTGCGGGAAGAGACGTCGGATGTGGCCCGATTGGTTTCACTTGAAGCAGACTCGTTTATATTGCTCCCTGGGTTGCAAATGCATTTGTGGTAGTGGAGGTAGTGTTGGCTACAGGGCCGGAAGCTCCATCCTATAATTTTGACGGAAGCGGCCCCCGCCTCGGTTATTTCCACTTCCTTTATTATCTTGTCTACTCCTATAGCTTGGACCGGCCTCCAAAACACCCTCAGCGGGTCTATTGTTACTTCCCAAGTGATCTTCCTCCAGCCTTTTCGCCATGCCGATGATCTCAGCCAAACTTGAGTCCGCTATAAACAAAAGGGCTTGCCTCAGGGGATCCCGTAAGACTTTGTAGAATCGCTTAGCATACCCTCTGTCATTCAACTCGTATGTGCCAACAAACCTAGTGAGATGCTGAAACTCTCGTTGATATTCTGTAACTATCTTGATTTCCTATTTCAGCTGTAGGAATCTTTCTTCAAGTTTATCCCGAGCAGTAGAAGGGATGAAGTGTTCCAAGAAGGCTTCAATAAACTCACTCCAACTAATCTTTGTGTACACTCGGCCTTGAAACGTGGAGCCCATGAGGGACTTCCACCACCTCTTGGCGTGAGATTCCAATACTATCACGGCTAATGTCACAGCCTTGTTAGCTGGACATCGGATTCCCGCCATTAGTTCTTGCACTAAGTCGAGCCATTCCTCCGTACGCACGGCCGACTCTGTCCCATGATAGGTAGGTGGAGAGAGATCCCGGAACGTGCTTAACCAATTAGAGATCGGGGCTTGTTGTTGCACTGGAGCCTGTTGAGCTCTAAACGTGTCCAAAATAACCGAGAGTGTCTATCCTAACTCTGACTTTTAAAACTGAGTGGGTACGGAAGGGGAGGGGGTTTTCCCTACTAGCTCTATATTAGTCGGGATCTACATAAAAGGTACAAACCTAAGGTCAGGTTGGCTAATCATAGGGTCATGACTGGACATACTTAGTGTGAATTACATATGGGCACACCACTACTTCTGCAAAGTCAGTTTGTCCGCAAACTGACCAATCGAGCGGGGGTGGCACCATTGTTCCTTGACTTCTTTAGTTGAGGATTGTTGCAAGCTGATACCATTTTAAAGACCCCCCCCCCCTCCCGGAACACAAGACATGGCCGAGGAGAGTCTTATGCCCAGAACAACCGCCTTGCAGTAGCGCCAACACACGGGTCGACCTGTACTACAAGACGACTATCCTGCCGGCTAAAACTAATATCATCATTGCCAACCCAACATAAGAATATGAGCAGAAGTCAAAATCCACATAAGTATATACTCCAAAACAAATACATAAAATAAAAAGAAACAACCAATGCTTCTATAATATCAGAGTACAACATGCCATGAAGGCTACAAAATGAGTCTCTCAAGAACTCACATCAGTCACTGATGGTAGCGATGGTATCGTCACTTAAGGCCCTGTCACCCTGGCCTGGCTGTCCTCCTGCAAAACCTGCTGCTCTATCTGCGGGGTTTCCTCCTAAAAAGGAAGACGTAGCAACCTTTAGTCATAAAGACTAAGTGGATATAATATCTGCTCCCTCGGCGACTCTCAAGCACCGGGCGGAGAAAAGTAGAGGGTACAATATATATATAAATAGTAGTACAAGCAGGTGGTATAAGACTAATCAATATCATAGTATATCAAACTAACTATAACATTTGTGTACATAAATCTACACTAGCTGTTCTACCATCAATAGCAGTATACAAGTAAATTCCTACGATAGAAAAGTAACTCAACTTATATGAATGCTCATACAAACATATAAGTTAAGGATCGGCTTAACAGTAAAGTAACTCATCATATAAGAGTGACCATACAAACTTACACGATAAGGATCTTATGTGGTGCAATGCTATGTTATGAATAACTTATGATGACACACCCATGCTCACACACATGCAACTACTATGTCATCACAGACTTGTAGTTCCGACTTTTCAAGCAGGTAGCTAACCTCTCAAGCATCATCCGTCGTGGCCAGACGGTGACAGTGGAACGGGCTTTCCACTACTAGGCAGGTCTCCACACTACCAAGCCTAGGCCTCCATACGCCTCAATGCTAAGAACACAACAGCGGAGCTCACATGCGTACTATGGCTCAGAGGGGTCTTAGGTAGATGTGGACCAAGAACACGGCCCAAACTGGCCTATCATCGTGGCACGGAAGGTGCCACTGTGAACACATCACCAAAGGAACAAGTACAACCGTCCACTAGCACGGAGGGTGCCTTGGGAAGTAAACACCGAGGACCAAGGCCCAACCGTACAAGTCTATCTATAATATCCCGTCGGTGTGACGACTGGCGAGCCCATAGACCTACCAAACTATCCTTAACCCAAGATTATGACACCGCATGTCAACTCACACTGCATGCAATTTCACATATAAGGGCTCCACTCTGAGTGCTTTTTATTTATTCACATCTCGTGCTCAATAGCATGCAAGTGCTCCACACCGAGTCCCTTATAAATACATCGTTCCAGTGCGGCAAACACGCACGCACTCCCAACCCTTCCACATTTCCATACCACACAAGGGTTCATCGTTTACACAGGTGGCAAGCAACCTTACACAACATACCAATCTCACACTACTACCTGAAGGGAGACACAACTCTAAGCAGTGGACCACTTTACACCTTCCATTATTTATCACATCTCATGGTCATGCATTATCCTCTTCTAATTTCTTTTTAAGGATCAAGCATTCACCAACAAGACTACTTCCTTATGATAATCACAACAGCATAATGCTACTTCACAAATTCATCAATCATGATAACATAGTTATGGGTTCCTCATTCAATTATCGAGCATCATATCCACTTCCAAAACCTATTCCATTCTCCTGATTATAATCATGCACATCCCTACCGGGTTTCACAGGAATAGCATTTGTACAACCAATTCGTATCAATCAATTCATTTATTCTCTAACTTACCCAACCCTTGTTTATCAATCTCCTTCAAACCGATTGCACAATCAGGTTCCACCAAACCATTTGTTTATCACGATCACGTAAGACTGAGTTTACCAAACCTCAACATTATTTGTTATGATTTCTCTACCAAAAACCAACCCAGTTCTACACAAGCCGAGAACAACATGTACTTAAGACTTGACTGTACAACCACTTTGATTGGACATTCCTGAGTCTATATGACTCGTATGAAAATGTGTAACCATTCGTTGGAAAGGTATTTCCAAGGAATACAACTTTCGTGTTTAGTCAAAAGCCCAGATATGGCTGTAACATACCCGAAAATGGCCTTGAAGTTTGTTGCGCACAGAAAACAAATTTCTGCACACATCTTAAGGCAAGATGAACGTCATCGGTTCATCTTCTTCCTTTAGATATTTCCTCAGAACCAAATACAACACTTCCTCCTCTCTTATTCACCTTCAATAGATCATTTCTCTTCACGAAACCAAGTCCACCATCTTCACAAAGAAGTGAGGAGAGGTTGAAGACATCACATCTCTAGGGCACAAGCCCTAGCATGGTCTCTACCTAGGAGATCTTCATCTCATAAGTCAAACTCTTTTGAGTCGACATCTCTCCTAGAAATAACTACAGATCTATCACCAAGGAAGAGGGTAGAAAGAACACGTCATTTCTGGCGGTTCCGTCCAAGGATCTCTGATGGAGCCATCATCCCCCGGCATGTTGATTTGGAGCGTCCCCCTCCGGACGACGATGGTGATCCGGTACATGTTAAAGACTCGTGTCACGTTGCTGAGGAAGATCCCCTTCCGGATGATTATGGTGACCCGGTTATGTTTGGTGTCGTTGTTTGTCGCTATATGGAGTTTTAAGATTATGATGACCGTTGCCGCAAACTTGAAGGTTGGGACTTGACCGCGATATCCTCTGCCAAGGCCGCGTCAACATCCCCGCCAAGGCCGCGTCAACATCTTCGCCAAGGCCGCGTCAACATCTTTGTCGCATCTACGCATGAAATAATAATATTGTTGTTTAATTCCAATATTTAATTTCAGCATTTTAATTATTATTTAAGCACTTTCATTTTCATTTCATGTTGGCCTATGTTTAGCCAAATTTTGTTTCTCTTTAGAATGGGCTGCATGTAGCCTCTTGTTTGTGATGTAGCCTATATATAGGCATTGTTTTGTCATAATCCGGTAGAATGAATGAAAAAAAACTTAAAACCTAATTTCAAGTTGAAATTTTGCCTCCTCCTCTTCTCCCCTTGGGCGCCGCCCCCTTCCTCTCCTTCCCCTTTTCTTTGGCCGCCGGCCCTCCCTTCTCCTCCCACCCCCTTCTCGGTTTCTACCCTCTCCTCCCCTCTTCTCCTTATCTCTCTTGTCCACCCGAGCCTCCTCTTCCTCCACCAAGAAAACCGACCACCTCCTCTTTCACATAGCCGACCACCACCTCAATCTCATAGCCGACCACCCTCAAATCCATCTCCAATATTTCGGCCACCATCATTTCCATTACCAAAAAAAACCGATCCCACTTGTGAGATTCCAAAAATAGCCCCCTTTATTTCCTAGAGAAAATTCGGCTAAGGCTAAGAGGTGAATCTCGTGGATCTTCAACGACGACGTGAAGCCAACAAGGGACAACGTGTTTCCCTCCAATCGGTGTGCTTCCGGTGGATTCGGAAAGAAAAGATTCAAGGATAGGAAAGCCGGAATCATCCATTCCGGTTGGGTAACGAACATCTCCACTCTTGAGCGTTTCCTTTCTTAGACAATTCTCGTGGCATAAGCGTAGCGCGTTATTTGTGAATGGTTTGAAATTTCGTGGTTGATTTCATATAGATTTGTTATTGTCTCTTATCTCCGTTTACATTCGTGAGGCGTGGCGACCCTCATTTTATTTTGTTGGGAGAGAACCGCCCATTATCCGAATCTTTGTTTTCGGTGGTGTTTCTTTGGGTACAACTTACGCTCGACCGAACCATGTGGGTTCATTTCGCTTGAGAGGACCTTGGCCTATAGCCTTGGACTTATCTTGAGAGCCTTAGCGAACCCCCCGTCACCTAAATATTTTAATTATTGCTATCGCATAGTTGCTGCGTTTTGTTATTGTGTGGACGTAAAGTGATAGTAGAGAAGCGTACGTGTGAATCCCTTAGCCGTCACCGTGTCGAACCCAGTAGCCTACATCAATTTGGTATCAGAGGAAGGTTCTCGAAAATTTCCTAATTGGCACTCCTCCCCCTCTTATGTGGCACGTACATACGCATTCAAATTTCAAATTAAAAAAACAAATAAATTTCAAATTTTAAATTTCAAATTTCATATTTCAATTTCAAATTTCAAATTTCAAATTTTAAATTTCAAATTTCAAATTTCAGATTTCAAAATTTCAAATTTCAAACTTCAAATTTCAAAATTTAAATTTCAAATTTCAAATTTCCAATTTCAAATTTCAAAATTTAAAATTCAAATTTCAAATTTCAAATTTCAAATTTCAAATTTCAAAATTTCAAATTTCAAAATTTCAAATTTCAAATTTTAAAATTCAAATTTCAAATTTCAAATTTCAAATTTCAAATTTCCAATTTCAAATTTAAAATTTAAAAAATTCAAATTCCAAATTTCAAATTTTTCTCCAAATTACAAAAAAAAATAATAAAATTTTGTGGTCTGCCAATAGTCGGCTAAATTTAATTTTCAGCAATAAGAAAAATCAAAAAAAAATTAATTAATAATCTCCATATTTTTGCCAGCAAGAATATCAAAAAAAAATTATATATTATTTTGAAATATTAGCGGGAACAAATCTATCTTTAAAAATAAATAGGACAAGGCTATTTTCTTCTTTGCATGTGCACCGGTTCCGGTTGAGTGTTCTCTTCAGTTCCCTCTGAAATGGCCTACGATGTTCACGTTTCCCGAATGATACCTTTAGGTTCCGTCATGAAATTTAGAAAGTCATTCCATTTCCCGGCAGTGGAAGAGATTAAGGGGTTGATTGGCCAACTAAAGGCTAATCAAGTTACACCGCACTCATCTAGGCATGTTAGAGTTCCTGCTCCGACCTATGATGGGCTAGGTGGAACGCAAGAGTTTTTATGCTAGGTGAAGGCTATGGAGCGCTATTTTGAGAGTTATCAGATTGTGGACCCCCACAGGATTCCCGTTGCGAGACTTCAATTATTTAGTCGAGCCCAGACCTTCTGGCTCAATGAGGAGAGATGTTTTGGGACATCCCTCGATGATTCACCTGTAGGTTGGAATATTATGAAGAATCTTTTAACGAATGAGTATTACCCTCCCCACTGTCGTTCTCAAGCATCTGAAAATCTGAGTGAAGCGCCACCTATGATTATGCCTACACCGAACCAGTACGATACCCCATACTCCCGTACTAGGATCTCACATAAGTTTACTTCTCCCCGCCAGGGCACTAGACCCCTACTTGATTATGAGAGTGTTCATATCATCGTGGGTAGTCAGGCGATCAAGACACGTGAGATTAGTGACATGTCTGGGTTTGGCACTATCGATCATTCTATTCTGACTACGCCTGTAGTCTCCTTAGAGTCACCCCTGAGCTGTCGGATCTAGTTATTGATTCCCCTGAGGAGTCTGAGGCTGATTCTACGATTGCGCCCGTCACTGAGGACGAGGCTATTATCACTGACGAGTGTAGCGACGTTGAGGAGATTGGTTACCCTAGTGACCTAGATGAGGATTTCTCTTTTGAGGAATCATCTCCACTCCCTGTCGACGATATTTCAGAGTCGTCTACTATGATTATCATGAAGTCTTCCGATGACCCTGAGTCGGTTGATATTCTGGCTGAGTCAAAAGAGTCACCTATTGTTGTGACCTTACCTAGTAGTGATGTAGGTGATGATCTGTTAGAACTCGAGCTGGGTTATTTTAGTCTGAGACATATTGATGTGCCCATTCCTGAGATTTTTACTGCGTTTGACTTGGAAGATATGACGGATGTGTTGGAAGTATGTCCTAGTGAGGGAGTGCTATTTTTGGAAGACGTTATTGATGTATACCCGGATGAGCATCCCCTGATGCTAACTCCGTCGCATGAAATTAATTTTGATCTTGACTCTCTCTCGGTTTTAAGTTTACCAACTCACCCTCCTGATCCGTTGACTCAACTAGCTGACCATTTAGGATACGAGTTAGGTACGTCTAATCTTAGTCATTTTATTTTGCCAACCGTGTTGGTCTCGTCTTTGGACATGCCTCGACGAGCGTTGATAGAATTTGTGTGTGGTCACTATAAAACTTTTGATAGTCTTGTATCCTCCCGAACTCTCACATTTAGTCAAATCTTTAAGTATACGTTATTGATATGGCCGTTGATTGTGCAACCTGATTTCATTCTGCTAGTACCACCAGAGGTGGTCCCCTTAGTGCCTCCTGATCTCGTAGTATTGGTGCCGATTTATGACCCGACCACTGAGTCTGAATCACATGATATACATAATGAATTGGAAGACATGTCAGATGAGTTTTCCGTAAGGGTGAATCCACTGTTCGAATTTTCTTATGATTTTAATGGCTTACAGTCGGACGATATTTCTTGGACATCAAATCCTTGTTTTGAGGTTTCGAATTGGACTTCTAGTGATACCTTGACTATGGTGCCTTATGATGTGATGTCCCCTCGACACACTTATTTGCCAAGCCTGAATGCTCGCATTTATCCCCCTCCTTTTGATGACCCGTGCACGCGCATACTGGTGAAAGTAGTTGGGAATGTTGAGTTGTGTCGCCCGCACGTCTTTTCAAATCCGGGAGCGTCCAACTCTAAAGTTGGTGATGAGTGTTATCCGCTGGCTTTTCTTCATGACGTTTTAAAATTTAAATTTTAGCCTAAATTTCAAACTTCGACGTTGAACTGCACCAACTTTACCACTGATTTTAAAACACCCGTGCCACCTGACTTAGTCCCGTTATTTCCCACTGTTGAAATAAGTCATGTTGCACATGGGTTCTCCCCACACAGTTTTAAGATTGTTAGTTTGTATCGGAGAGTATCTTATCATTATACGAATGATTTGGTTTTGGCTTGTCTCGCCCCTAAACGGATGCCTCCGGGCACCTTAGAAATATTTACGAATCGGCAAGTCCATCTTTTGCGAATTTTATGGAAATTTAGTAACCTGACATTTCTTGTAGAATTTCCCACTGAATGGGGCATAGCTCCTATTTTCGATTTTTCATATTTAACGCTTCATTCTTCTATACCCCTTGAAAAGTCTATCTCCACGTTTACATATTCCACTATGCTTTCTATTGGGTTGGGTGGTGTTAGTATTTCTGGATCGTTCTCTTCTCCGGTCTCCATCGGAGGTATGTGGGTTGATGTTATGGAAATTCTTTGTTCTTATTTGGCTAATGCGTTTTTGAGGTCCCCCCAAGACCACCTTTTGCCTTGCAGGTTCCTTTTCCCCGGCGATTACACACAGGACTACTCATCAGTGATGAGTATTTTTGAGAGGAGGAGGATTGATGGAGCTGTCATCCCCCGGCATGTTGATTTGGAGCGTCCCCTCCGGACGACGATGGTGATCCGGTACATGTTGAAGACCCATGTCACGTTGCTGAGGAAGATCCCCTTCCGGATGATTATGGTGACCCGATTATGTTTGGTGTCGTTGTTCGTCGCTATGTGGATTTTGAAGATTATGATGACCGTTGCTGCAAACTTGAAGATTGGGACTTGACTGCGACATCCTCTGCCAAGGCCGCGACAACATCCCCGCCAAGGCCGCGTCAACATCTCCGCCAAGGCCGCGTCAACATCTCCACCGCATCTACGCATGAAATAATAATATTGTTGTTTAATTCCAATATTTAATTTCAGCATTTTAATTATTATTTAAGCACTTTCATTTTCATTTCATGTTGGCCTATGTTTAGCCAAATTTTGTTTCTCTTTAGAATGGGCTGCATGAGCCTCTTGTTTGTGATGTAGCCTATATATAGGCATAGTTTTGTCATAATCTGGTAGAATGAATGAAAAAAAACTTAAAACCTAATTTCAAGTTGAAATTTTGCCTCCTCCTCTTCTCCCCTTGGGCGTCGCCCCCTTCCTCTCCTTCCCCTTTTCTTTGGCCACCGGCCCTCCCTTCTCCTCCCACCCCCTTCTCGGTTTCTACCCTCTCCTCCCCTCTTCTCCTTATCTCTCTTGTCCACCCGAGCCTCCTCTTCCTCCACCAAGAAAACCGACCACCTCCTCTTTCACATAGCCGACCACCCCCTCCATCTCATAGCCGACCACCCTCAAATCCATCTCCAATATTTCGGCCACCATCATTTCCATTACCAAAAAAAACCGATCCCTCTTGTGAGATTCCAAAAATAGCCCCCTTTATTTCCTAGAGAAAATTCGGCCAAGGCTAAGAGGTGAATCTCGTGGATCTTCAACGACGATGTGAAGGCAACGAGGGACAATGTGTTTCCCTCCAATCGGTGTTCTTCCGGTGGATTCGGAAAGAAACAATTCAAGGATAGGAAAGCCGAAATCATCCATTCTGGTTGGGTAACGAACATCTCCACTCTTGAGAGTTTCCTTTCTTAGACAATTCTCGTGGCATAAGCGTAGCGCGTTATTTGTGAATGGTTTGAAATTTCGTGGTTGATTTCATATAGATTTGTTATTGTCTCTTATCTCCGTTTACATTCTTGAGGCGTGGAGGTCCTCGTTTTATTTTGTTAGGAGAGAACAACTCATTATCCGAATCTTTGTTTTCGGTGGTGTTTCTTTGGGTACAACTTACGCTCGACCGAACCGTGTGGGTTCATTTCGCTTGAGAGGACCTTGGCCTATAGCCTTGGACTTATCTTGAGGGGCTTAGCGAACCCCCAGTCACCTAAATATTTTAATTATTGTTATCGCGTAGTTGCTGCGTTTTGTTATTGTGTGGATGTAAAAGTGATAGTAGAGAAGCGTACGTGTGAATCCCTTAGCCCTCACCGTGTCGAACCCAGTAGCCTACATCAATCTCGTCACTCTCCTTGGCAGTATCTTCTTTTACGTTGGTGTTGTTTTCACGAAAGAAGAGAAGGGAAGGTTTTCCTTCAGAAATCGCCTCTGGCAACTCTTCTCTCCCGACGATTTCAGCACAGGTAACAGCTCGGCAAAAATTGTGAAGTGACAGCTAGGTTTTCTCGTAAGTCTTCTTTTATAATGAGAAATTATGGTTGATCCGCTTTGTCACGTGTCACCGTGTTACTGGACCGCCCATTATTATATTAATTTTATCCTTTTGAAAAGACACGTCAATTGAAGGTGCTTAGGTCCAATCCCGAAATTCGGTTTAGCCCGTGTATAGGAATCAGAAACAGTGGGCCAAAATATGCCAAGTCAAATTCATCGTGTATAGCATACCCACTCGACGAATCGTCGAGATTCGACGTGATCACTCGACGCCTTATATAAGTACAACACTTCTAAGTTAAATTCACTAAGTGTACCTCCTTTACTCGACGAATCATTGAGTGGCATCGAGTGCATTCAACGCACTCGATGCCTTCAAGCCTCAAGAATAGCCAAATCAAAAATCATTGAGTATGCAAACCTTCACTCGACGAATCGTCGAGTGGCATCGAGTGCACTCAACGCACTCGACGCCTACTGGCCTCAAAATAATTCTAAGTAAAAAGCGTTGAGTGGCATTGAGTCCACTCAATGCCGCTTTGACTTCACTCAACGCCGCAACTTAATTCGTCGAATGGCGTTGAGTGGTGTTGATCCATTCAATGCCGCTTTGACTTCACTCAACGCTGTAACTTCCAGAAACTATTCTAAGTAAAATACGTTGAGTGGTATTGAGTCCACTCAATGCCTCAGCTTAATCCATCGAATGGCGTTTAGTGGTGTTGAGTCCACTCAATGCCTCAGCTTTTTCATCGAATGACATTGAATTGTGTTGAGTCCACTCAACACCTCAGCTTATTCGTCGAATGGCATTGAGTGGTGTTGAGTCCACCCATCTCCTCAGCTTATTCATTAAATGGCGTCGAGTGCACTCGACGCCATGAGTCCAAAAAATAGTCTAAGTAACGTCTGCTCTATTCATCGAGTCCAGTCGACTCATTCGACGCTTCCTGAGCCTGAGTCAATTCTCTTGACTCAAAATGATGGCGCACCTCCGCCACCTCTACTTGGAGACGATACTGGCGATGCTGTTGATCCGGTTGCTGAGGCGGTTCAACTCAAGGACGTGAGGCGTCATGGTGACGCTAACGGAAGGCTACGTTACAACCTCCGCCCGCGGCGTACAACATCCGCCGCGACGCATTAAAATATTTCCCTACTTTCTTGCACTTTATTTCTATTTTAGGAATATAAAATTATCCAAGTTTGAAGTGATAATTTTATATTCAATGTTTGCAAGTTTATTTTTCATTTGGACAATATTTTATGTTGGTGTGCATTTAACCATTTGGATGGATGAGATTACATCTCCATCATGAATGGTTAAGGCTTGTTTGTAACTCCTATTTAAGGAGGCCTTATTATGAGATCATTAGTGAAGATTGAAAACCTAATTCCTTCTCTTTGAGAATTCGGCCAAGGAGGTTCTCCCTCTACCGCCGCCCCCTCTTGTGGTGTGAAGCCGCCGCCCCCTTGCCTCCTCCATCCGTTCGGTGCGACTCCGGCACGGCTTCCTTCGGTGCGACTCCTTGGAAGAAGGTTGCAACCCTTCGGTGTGACGCCGGTGGATCCGTGGAGAGAGTGAATCTCCCACAGTTATCTTGTGTGAAACGCTCTCCGGTTGGGTAACTTCTCATCCCCCATCTTCTCGATTCTTCTTCTTAGTTGTGATGGAATATGCAAGTCGTTTTATCCGTTTTGTTAATCTAATCGCTGCACTTTCATTTCGAAATCGCCGTTGCTAGGCTTTTATTTCCGGATCGGGTGGATCCTATTTGCCGGAGCGGATCTTGGCCTATAGCCTTGATTTCGCTCTCAAAAAGGAGTGGCAACCTTTGTGTTGATTTGGGGAATAATCCGACTCAAAGTTTCGATCGCTATTTTCGAGTCGACCATTCCTCCTTGTTATTTTTGTGCTGCGTTTGCGACGAGGAAATATTGTGGGCGATAGGTGCTGTGTAGGTGCGGTAGATCTAAGACGAGATTGGGCATACATTGACTTTTACCGTAGAGATCTCCGATTTCGGACATCCCTACATCAATTTGGTATCAGAGGCGGTCGTCTCAATTTCCCAATTGAAACTTCCTCGCTTATGCCCCATCAAATCGGTGAAAAAAAATCAAAAAAAAAATTTCGTTGGTCTGCCAATAGCGGGCTAAAATCTGCATTTTTTAGCGAAATTTCAGAAAAAAAAATTTTTAATGATCTACATGTTTTTCACATTAATCTTTTATAAAAACATATTACTTTCAGTATAGCTACAGCCCTAGGGAAATTCGTCTCTCAAAATTTTCAGGGTCTTGCATGCGCACTAGGCTAGGCACGGAGTATTCGACACCGTCTACGTCTAGGATGGCTGAGAACGAGCACGAAATTCGTAACACTGAAGCGATAGCAGGTCTTCGTAACGATATGACGGAACTTAGGGCCACCTTAGCACAGAATTTACAAAATCAAGCTAGGCCACCCCCACCTCCCGCTAATGTTGAGTTGCCCCACCGGCGCCAACATATTTCCGATTCGGATTCGGATGGCAACTCCCCATGAGTGCCCCCTCGAGGCAATCGCCACGGGCGAGAGTTTGATATTACAAGGGCCATCAAAATTGATGCCCCCACTTTCGATGGTATGGGAGATCCACAGAATTTCCTCACATGGATAGTGGACATGGAATGCTATTATGATTGGCACCATCTTACGGACCCCCAAAAGGTCCAAGTTGCCAGGATGAAGCTAACCGGTCGCGCCAAAACTTATTGGCTGAATGAAGAGCGTAGACTAGGGACTGGGGACGGAGACCCAATTATTGGATGGACCGTCATGAAGAATTTGTTGACCGATCAGTACGTCCCCGCGTACCATCGGACACAAATGTTTGACGAGCTCGCCTCCCTGCGGCAAGGCTCCAATTCTGTATCAGAGTACATGGGAGAATTAAAGGACAGGTTGGTGCGTTGTAACCTGAGGGAGATCCCCGAAGTCACCCTTTCTAGGTTTCGTAAGGGGCTTCAACCCGATATTCAGCGGAAGCTCTTGCGTTATGGTCACACAGATCTGAACACGACATTCAATGCCGCCCTCGACATTGAGAAACATTTAGCCTCTAAGGCTCACTCCCGTTACTCCCATGCGAAGGGAAAATCCTCTACCGGAGCATCTTCCTCCACATATCAGGACAAAGGGAAGTACCGGTCGACCGAGTCCAAGTCCGTAGTAATCACTGCTAGGAACGCCAAGAACCCCGCGAGCGAACGTATTCCCATAGGAAAGGTTAACAAGACTAATGCTACATGTTACTCTTGCGGCATTCAAGGTCATTATGCCTTCGAATGCCCAACGAAGACTAAAGCCATAGCCCTATTAGAGTCGACGACCGATCTTGCGGATTATGTTTATGAGGCTGCTGAGGAGAGCGACCCGGAAGAGGTCCCAAGTGATTTAGAGGACGATCACCCCTTATGGTGATGCGTTGTATCTTGACCACTCCTCGTCCGTTAGATGACTGGAAGAGGACGAGTATATTTTCTATGATCTTTAAGAGTGGCGAAAAGCTTTGTAAGCTTATTATTGATAGTGGTAGTTGTGTGAACGTTGTATCTGAGAATGCCATAGCACGTATGTCCTTGACCACGGAACCACACCCGACCCCGTATCAGGTTGCTTGGATCAACAAGATCTCCGTACCTGTTACCAAGCGATGCCTGGTACCTCTCTCATTCAATTCTTATATTGATGAGGTTTGGTGTGATGTTCTTCCGATGGACGCCTGTCATGTGTTGTTAGGCCGCCCTTGGTTATACGACCGTGATGTGACTCATTTTGGTAGAGCCAACTCTTATGAATTTAAATTCAATGGCAAAACCATCACGTTGAGGCCCACCATCCCCAAGGAGCCCGTAGTTTTGGCTAAGGATACCACCATTCCTGTAGAGAGGAAGACGTTGAATCTAGTTGGTCGGAAGGAGTTCGCGAGCGACCCGTTTTATGATGGGATCATGTATGCGCTCGTTCTCCTGAGTGCGAAACCCGAATCTAGTCTTTTGGATGAGCTACCTAGTGAGTTACGGGTACTGTTGGAAGAGTATAAGGACGTATACCCGGATGAGTTGCCGTCTACATTACCCCCGCTTAGAAATATCCAGCATGCGATAGATCTCATCCCGGGGTCTTCCTTGCCAAATCAGCCCCATTATTGACTCCATCCCGCGGCACACAAGGAGTTGCAAACCTAGATAGAGGGCTTGCTTGAGAAGGGTTTTATTAGGACTAGCATGAGTCCGTGTGCGGTACCCGCCCTACTTGCCCCCAAGAAGGACGGTACATGGAGAATGTGCGTTGATAGCCGAGCTATCAACAAAATCACCATCAAATACAGGTTCCCTATTCCCCGTCTGGATGATTTATTGGACGTCTTGTCTGGAGCCACATATTCTCCAAATTAGATCTTCGGAGTGGCTATCACCAGATTAGGATACGAGAGGGCGATGAGTGGAAGACGGCATTTAAGTCAAAGGATGGTCTGTACGAGTGGCTTGTGATGCCTTTTGGGTTATCCAATGCCCCGAGTACCTTCTCCCGGATGATGACCCACGTCTTTCAGCCATTCATGGGGAAGTTCGTTGTCGTCTACTTTGACGATATTCTGATCTATAGTACTTCTACCGCCGAGCACATCTCCCACATGAGAGTGATCCTTTCTGTAACATCCCATTTCCGGCTAGGCCCCTAGGAGTCGGTTGGTCGTGATGGAACCCTAGGAAGCCCAAAAACCGAAATAAATCGACCAGGATTTCGGGTCACGGGTTGGTCACGCCCGTGACCGACCCGTCACGCCCGTGACCTGGGGCGTGACTCATTCGACGATCGTCGATCTCAGGGAGACGATCGTCGGGCGCAAAATTTTCAACTCGGACCTGTCACGCCCGTGACCCAGGTGTCACGCCCGTGACCAAGGGCGTGACCCCTTCGGCGATCGTCGATCTCAGCGCGACGATCGCCGAGCGCGGAAATTACCTTGGCCCTGTCACGCCCGTGACCCCTAATGTCACGCCCGTGACATAGGGCGTGACCACGTTCGACGATCGTCGATTTCAGCTCGACGTTCGTCGACCCAAAATTGGCCTCACGGGCATGTCACGCCCGTGACCAACAATGTCACGCCCGTGACATAGGGCGTGACATGCTCGACGATCGTCGATTTCAGTTCGACGTCGTCAAACCAGATTTGGCCACACAGGCCTGTCACGCCCGTGACCAAGGTGTCACGCCCGTGACCACCCTTCGACGATCGTCGATCTCAGTTCGACGATCGTCGAACCCAGAATTGGCTAACCGGGCCTGTCACGCCCGTGACCTATGTGTCACGCCCGTGACCAAGGCCAAAATGACAGCCAGGTAGGAAATTTCGGTAACCGACGCCATAATAAATTCTGACTATGGGAATGAAAATCAAGAGTATTTATGGGACGTTCCCTACTTTAATAATGTTAGTAATTAAGGAAAAGTGGGTCCAATAGGAAATTGCCACCTGGCAAACACCTCTTCATCTCCAACGTTTCAACTGCCATTCGTCATTAAGGGGATTATTAATGGCCGCGAACGTTTCATCTCCAACGTTTCAACCTTTCCCCTCCCTCCTTTCTTCCCTTTAAAAAGGCCCCATAGGCTCAAGGATGAAGTTTCCAAGCCCTTGCCTGAAGTTTCGAGCCTCCTACTGTGCTGTAGAAGAATTCCGACGACGCCACCGCCGCGCCATGACAGTCCAACGTCCATCTCGCCGTCAAACCATGAATAAGGTCCTCCTCTACTCTTTCTTCTATGGATAGATCTTAGAAATCATTAGGAGAGATATCGGGCTCAAAAGAGCCGGATCGGGTGAGCGTTTCCATGCTTTTCCGAAATTTGCATGGTGGCGGGTTCGCCGGAAACCGCCTCTCCGGCGGCCGTGCCGCCGCCCGACGATAGCACTCGCCTCAACGGAGGTGGTGGTGGTGGTGGTGGCCGGCCAGGGAGAAGGCTGGATGACCGGGAAATAGCTTTGGAAAAGCTACAGGAAAAATGAATTTTCAGGCTTCTGGTTTCGGGCTGTTGAAGAAGATGAACAGTGCCATGAGAATTAAATTCTATTTTTAAAGCAATTTCTGAATGAAAATATCTGTCACCTTAGATAATTTGGGAAAAATACCTAAAGGCTCCTACAGGAAAAATGATCAACATAGAAAATGTAGCCCTTGACGTCTTCTTTAATTCAAAATTAATTTCACTCGATTTGGAGTCCTGGATAGACCACAGCACCCTTTTTGGTGAGGTCTATCCAGAGGGCTGCCTTGACCTTAGAAAAATTCCCCACTCCAATCCAGTCATCCAAATGACTTGAAATTTGGGGTGTGGTCTAATATTACATATATCTAGGTGCTATCCAAAAATGAGAATTTTTGGAGAATAGTTTTCTATAGTTTTTAGAAAAAATTCAATAATCCTAGCCGAATTTAATTAGATAGTTAAATAATTTCCAACCCCTCCCAAACTTTGGTGAGTGGTCCCTGGGATCACCATAAAGTTCTGTATAATTTTCCATCTCATTTGTAGATGGTTTGGACTAGAAATGATCAATCCTAAGTTTTGCCCTAATAAGGGGTCTTAGGATAAAAGTGCACTTTTGAAGTTTGAGTGGTGAGATCGCCTCAACAGAGGCTGAGATTTTTACCACTGGCCAGTAATATTCTCTAGCACTCCCCTCATGGAGTTTGAGGTGGATCGGGGTAAGTTTACCCTAAGGACCAAGGCCAATCCCTAAGGATGGATCTTGGAGGTTTGTGAAGGTCATGTGGTCAAATGACCTTGGATTGACCCGAGATTGGGTGAAGAGGTCCATAGGGCCAATATAGTGCTTTGGATGAAATCTTAGTAGATTTGGAGACCGTTTGGATACCTAAAAATCTAACCCTAGTTTAGGGCGCGAAACTAATAGAGATAGGAAATGACACTAAATCACATTGAAAAGTGATAAGAATTGGGTAGAGTGCATTATAGGGATGGTACAAGCTCTGGATATTTTTCTATGAATTTTATGATCATTATTTTGGATACTCCTTTAATTACTTAGTAGTTGTATGATTTGCTTAGAAAATTTATTATGGAGTACACACTTCCTGGAAATTGATGAAATTTAGGCAGAGAATGTTTATTATGATTTTATATCTCTGTGAATTTTTTATGGGATTTTTGGAGGATTATTTTTAAGGCTTACTTCTTTAAGTATGTTTTACCTTGATTATTTGATTAAATCTTTAGTGGTATTTAGCAAGCTAGTAAAATTATAATTCTCTGCACAAAGAACTTTTATATATCATACTACTGACTAGTGATTTTTCTATAATTTTTAGATGAATAATTTCAGTACGTCCTTCATTACGTAGAATTAACGTGATTATACCGAATAAATTATTTAGAGGTTAAATACTTTCTATAAAATTCTGAGAATTTGGATTTGAGGTTATCTTACTGTTATTTAATGATCATGATTTTTGAGTAGCCATTACTTAGGAGGGTCATGTAGTTCATGTTTAAAATGACCCATGGCCCGTTCTTTGGGAAAATTAAATAAATATCGGATTAATTAGGAAAATTATAAGTTTCTGGATTTAGACAAATTATGATATGGTAGACCTCCAGTAAATATTATAGGAGATTTGGAAGATAATTTGGTGTACCTCCACTTGTGTACCTCATATAGCTTAGGATGGTCTGCATATAGTAAGCCATGGAATTTTGGTAGTTGATGGTTGGTAGGGCAAATTAAGGTTGAGTTCATCATTGGAAGTCAGGATAAGTGGAGTGTGAGACTGGTTAGGATAAGGGAGTACGGGAACGACGAAAGATCGTCCATCCCGGGAAGAAGAGGAAGAGTCTTAATACTCTAGGGTTAGAATTAAAGTAACTAAAAGGGGATCGGGTTAAGGGAGATCAACCAATAATAATAAGTGCCTTGCGAAAGGGAACTTCGGGCCGTAATGCCGCCGTCTTGGTTCCTAGTGCCCCTTGAGAGCCCTTCACGGGGTATACCGGGGGCAGTCCTGGGCTAACGTAAACCGTAGGAATAATAAATTAAAAGAGCAACTAGTATAACTAGGGTTGCACGTTTACACTCCCCGATAGCTAGGAAAGTAGAATTATAGGATTACTTGCCATTCAGACAGTAGCTCTGAAGGTAGATGCACGGACAGGACTGTCCGGGGGGCCGCGGGCTCGAGGGTTGGAGTACGAAATAAAGGTGGTGGGTCATCGGTACTAGGCGATCGATCACACCGACAGCGGTACGATGACTCGGCGAAAAGTCTGGAGGGTACATCCAGCAGCAGTACGCGGATACTCTAGGTTGTGTTCTTCTAGGGGCGTACGGAAGGGCTAGGCCTGGTAGTGTGGTTACCCGCCTAGGAGTGGGGGGCCCGACCCACTGTCTCCGTTTGCCACTACGGAGGTTCCTGGGGGTGAAGCTAGCCACCCGAACAGGGGGAACTAAAGGTCTGTGCGCATAGAGTCGTGTGCGTGAGTTGCACTTGCATGAATCATGGCATAGCATATCACTACACTCATATTTGCATACAACTGACACCCCAACGTATAAATCAGTATGGGACTTTTTATACGATGGGAGCCTTGCAGAAGATCCCTTAACTTATAAGTTTGTATGGGCATTCATATAAGTTAAGGTTACATTCTTACTTACTTGTTGCTTACTTACTATTCTCTAGCTGCCTTTTATACAAATTGTTACTTAATAATTGCTCTACCTATTACAACATTTAAACTGTTCACCTATTATAATTTGCTAGCATAGGTCCGCTGTCACCTGTTTATTTGGTTTAATCTCCACCTTCATGTCCTTCCCTTTCTTCCTCCCCGCTCGGTACCTAGGAGCCATGGGAGAAGGGGTAGGGGATGATAGGGCTTAGTCTTTATGACTAACGGTTTTCGAACCATAACATTTTAGGTATACCATATGGAAGGGTCACCGCTATTGCGGTTTCTGACCGAGCTGGCCCCGCGACCGTGTTACCATTGTCACCAGCCGGGACACACACGGGTCAAATGCCCCTTGATGGGTGGGACCCCACCAACTCAGCAACCAGGAGGCCGAAGACGTAGACGCAGACGTAGATCGCGAGGCAGCGACGGCAGGCCGAAATGGAAGAAGCACCCAGAGATGCAACAACAGCGGAGTATAGAGTCGATGGAGATGGGCCAGTCCAGCTTGGGTGCTCTCAGTTCAGTGGCAGTTACGGTGACGCTTAGTTTTAGCTTTGCTTCCGTGAGTGACTTGTAGTGAGGATATGATGTACCGGGCTTAAGCCCGTATTTTCAGTACTCTGATATATTGTGGACACTCCCTTCGTGGAGATTTATTTATATACATGTGATTATTGTGGACTTGCTCTTACTTTATTATGCTACTATTCTGCGATCGAAAAGGGCCGGCAGAATTGGCGTTTTGTAGTGGCGACCTTCCCGTGAGTCGGCATCACCGCAAAGCGACAATTCTGGGCAAAGACCCCTGTGGTTGGAAAGAAAAAAAAAGGAGGGGGTCTTACAAGTGGTATCAGAGGAAACCTCGATCGGAAAAATAGCAGTCCACTAACCCTGGGTCACCCCCGCTCGAGTTTAGTTTGGGGACAAACTAAGCAGCGGAAGCAGTGGTGTGCCCGTAAGGGAAATCACATGTGAAAGTCCACTTCATCGTTAATTGGAATCCTTCTTTGTAGCCTGTGGCCTACCCTGCCCCAGTAGGGAACACCTCCGGCGGCAGAGAACATTTCACATAATTCTCTAGTCTACGATTTAGACTCAACCAACTAGGACTCGTGACTAACCATGACAATTTATAGTGTTCCCTAGTTCAAAATAGACCTTGGGTATGAATTTGGTTAAGGTAAGGAGATACCCAAAGAGAATGAAGGAGGAGTTTAGCACGAGAATGACTACCTAAGACGTAAAACTCTGGTGCCCCTACTATCCCAATCAACGATTATTCGAAGCGGTAGGCTACCTTAAGGAGAATTGAGGCCAATAATCTATTAACAGAAGGGTAGAAGAAAAGCAGTTTTATCCCGCATACCTGTGACAAGAATTACTTGGGGGCAACCATCGAGACAAACACTGAGAGTCGGATAGGAATACAAGTTCGGAAGATACCCATTTGGGATTGGGAACATCGTGACTCGGACAAGGCTGTCGAAAATGTGACTCAAAGTGTTTGAAGTACTGGGTATATCGACGAATTTCAGGGTGGAACCCCAAGTCGAAGATTGATGCCCTATGGATTGTGCACCCAACTGGGACGGAGATAACATGGTAATATAAAAGACGCTTAGCCCAAGGTAGGTAGGGGCTTATCTTTTGTTTATTGGGGGCTAAACTTTTGTTTATTGGGCAAATAGGATTGACTTAGGTTTTCTTAGCCCGAATTTAGGAATAGTGAGATTAAATTTGACAGAATTCGACGTTGTTCGGACAAGATAAGACTAGATCGCTATGTTATATCATCGGAAGTACAATGACTCTAGGAAACTACCCGATGTGAGCAAACAATATATTGAAAGACGGATACCTTAAATATAACCCGTAAGGTTGAATTGATTGATTTCGGGCGTACTCGAAGGAATAGGACAATCATCGTGTGGAGATTTTATAGATCTGTTGCCTACACACACAAATGAGAAATTAAACTACCGGAAGTGTGGTGTATCTCAGAACATCTACCCCCTGGAGTGAATAAAAGTGTCACGGATTTGGTGATGCACGGTAAGATCCTTCAGTTGTTGAAGGCTAAGTGAAAGAATTTTTGGGAAACTATTGCAGCCACTGCCCGAGATATAATGGAAGTACGAAGGTATAATTGGAGATTTCATGCACAGGATTCGTCGTCCCCACCCCAGGCACAATGGTAAAGGGAGCGTCGAGGATAGACTGGACGGGGTAGTGGTGTCACCTCGACCCAAAAGATAACTCTTGTGGGTGTTTCATAAGAATGGTGAGTAGCTGTTCGTTAGCACGGGATGCCCAAGACGATTGTGTTGAATCGGTCAGTCAACTTGGAACCTATCAAGATCGATGACACGACAGTGCGGGTCTTGCGGCGGAAGAAGGTTCCGTTAGTCAGGGTTCTGAGGAACAATCATGGACAGGAGGAGCATACATGGGAGCCACAGGACTTGATGCGACAGAAGTATCCAGAACTTTTCGGTCATATATACCCCACAACCCCTCTGGACAACCAATTTGTGTTCCTGTTTTAAGCCAGTAGGACTGAAATTTTCAAGGATAGGGGCTGATCTTTTGTTTACTGGGATATATACCTAGTCAATTGGACGAACGGTTCTTAGAATCAAAACTGCACATTGCAAACGTAACGCAGAGATGTAGATCTTTCAACTTTCATGGGATGTTACAAGCTTCCTTTTCCCAATCAGAGTCCCGTAGGCTTAACCTTGATTTCGGGGACGAAATCTTTGTTTTGTTTATTGGGATTTGTAACATCCCATTTCCGGCTAGGCCCCTAGGAGTCGGTTGGTCGTGATGGAACCCTAGGAAGCCCAAAAACCGAAATAAATCGACTAGGATTTCGGGTCACGGGTTGGTCACGCCCGTGACCGACCCGTCACGCCCGTGACCTGGGGCGTGACTCATTCGACGATCGTCGATCTCAGGGAGACGATCGTCGGGCGCAGAATTTTCAACTCGGACCTGTCACGCCCGTGACCCAGGTGTCACGCCCGTGACCAAGGGCGTGACCCCTTCGGCGATCGTCGATCTCAGCGCGACGATCGCCGAGCGCGGAAATTACCTTGGCCCTGTCACGCCCGTGACCCCTAATGTCACGCCCGTGACATAGGGCGTGACCACGTTCGACGATCGTCGATTTCAGCTCGACGTTCGTCGACCCAAAATTGGCCTCACGGGCATGTCACGCCCGTGACCAACAATGTCACGCCCGTGACATAGGGCGTGACATGCTCGACGATCGTCGATTTCAGTTCGACGTCGTCGAACCAGATTTGGCCACACGGGCCTGTCACGCCCGTGACCACCCTTCGACGATCGTCGATCTCAGTTCGACGATCGTCGAACCCAGAATTGGCTAACCGGGCCTGTCACGCCCGTGACCTATGTGTCACGCCCGTGACCAAGGCCAAAATGACAGCAAGGTAGGAAATTTCGGTAACCGACGCCATAATAAATTCTGACTATGGGAATGAAAATCAAGAGTATTTATGGGACGTTCCCTACTTTAATAATGTTAGTAATTAAGGAAAAGTGGGTCCAATAGGAAATTGCCACCTGGCAAACACCTCTTCATCTCCAACGTTTCAACTGCCATTCGTCATTAAGGGGATTATTAATGGCCGCGAACGTTTCATCTCCAACGTTTCAACCTTTCCCCTCCCTCCTTTCTTCCCTTTAAAAAGGCCCCATAGGCTCAAGGATGAAGTTTCCAAGCCCTTGCCTGAAGTTTCGAGCCTCCTACTGTGCTGTAGAAGAATTCCGACGACGCCACCGCCGCGCCATGACAGTCCAACGTCCATCTCGCCGTCAAACCATGAATAAGGTCCTCCTCTACTCTTTCTTCTATGGATAGATCTTAGAAATCATTAGGAGAGATATCGGGCTCAAAAGAGCCGGATCGGGTGAGCGTTTCCATGCTTTTCCGAAATTTGCATGGTGGCGGGTTCGCCGGAAACCGCCTCTCCGGCGGCCGTGCCGCCGCCCGACGATAGCACTCGCCTCAACGGAGGTGGTGGTGGTGGTGGCCGGCCAGGGAGATGGCTGGATGACCGGGAAATAGCTTTGGAAAAGCTACAGGAAAAATGAATTTTCAGGCTTCTGGTTTCGGGCTGTTGAAGAAGATGAACAGTGGCATGAGAATTAAATTCTATTTTTAAAGCAATTTCTGAATGAAAATATCTGTCACCTTAGATAATTTGGGAAAAATACCTAAAGGCTCCTACAGGAAAAATGATCAACATAGAAAATGTAGCCCTTGACGTCTTCTTTAATTCAAAATTAATTTCACTCGATTTGGAGTCCTGGATAGACCACAGCACCCTTTTTGGTGAGGTCTATCCAGAGGGCTGCCTTGACCTTAGAAAAATTCCCCACTCCAATCCAGTCATCCAAATGACTTGAAATTTGGGGTGTGGTCTAATATTACATATATCTAGGTGCTATCCAAAAATGAGAATTTTTGGAGAATAGTTTTCTATAGTTTTTAGAAAAAATTCAATAATCCTAGCCGAATTTAATTAGATAGTTAAATAATTTCCAACCCCTCCCAAACTTTGGTGAGTGGTCCCTGGGGTCACCATAAAGTTCTGTATAATTTTCCATCTCATTTGTAGATGGTTTGGACTAGAAATGATCAATCCTAAGTTTTGCCCTAATAAGGGGTCTTAGGATAAAAGTGCACTTTTGAAGTTTGAGTGGTGAGATCGCCTCAACAGAGGCTGAGATTTTTACCACTGGCCAGTAATATTCTCTAGCACTCCCCTCATGGAGTTTGAGGTGGATCGGGGTAAGTTTACCCTAAGGACCAAGGCCAATCCCTAAAGATGGATCTTGGAGGTTTGTGAAGGTCATGTGGTCAAATGACCTTGGATTGACCCGAGATTGGGTGAAGAGGTCCATAGGGCCAATATAGTGCTCTGGATGAAATCTTAGTAGATTTGGAGACCGTTTGGATACCTAAAAATCTAACCCTAGTTTAGGGCGCGAAACTAATAGAGATAGGAAATGACACCAAATCACATTGAAAAGTGATGAAATCTGAGGAGAGTGAATTATAGGGATGGTACAAGCTCTGGATATTTTCTATGAATTTTATGTTCATTATTTTGGGTACTTCTTTAATGATTTAGTAATTGTATGATTTGCTTAGAAAATTTATTATGGGGTACAAACTTCCTGGAAACTGATGAAATTTAGGCTGAGAACCTTTATTATGATTTTAAAGCTCTGTGAATTTTTATGGTATTTTTAAAAGCTTAATTCTAAGGCTTGCTTCATTAAGTATTATTTATCATGGATATTGGATTAAATCTATTTTGGTGGTTAGCAAGCTAGTAAAATTATGATTCTCTGCACAATGATCTTTTATATATCATACTACTGGCTATTGATTTTTCCATAATTTTTAGATGAATAATTTCAGTACTTCCTTCACTACATAGAATTAATATGATTATACTAAATAAATTATTTAGAGGTTAAATACTTTCTATAAAATTCTGAAAATCTGTATTTGAGGTTATTTTTGTTGTTATTTAATGATCATGATTTTTGGGTAGCCATTACTTAGGAAGATCATGTGGTTCATGTTTAAAATGACCCGTGGCACGTCCTTTGGAAAAATTAAATAAATATCAGATTAATTAGGAAAATTATAAATTTTCGGATTTAGACCAATTATATTATGATGGACCTCCAGTAAATATTATAGGAGATTTGGAAGATAATTTGGTGTACCTCCCCTTGGGCACCTCATATAGTTTAGGATGGTTTGCATATAGTAAAGCCACGGAATTTTGATAAGTTGATGGTTGGTAGGGCAAACTAGGATCGAGTTCATCATTGGGAGACTTGTTGGAATAAGGGAGTACGGGAACGACGAAAGATCGTCCATCCCGGGAAGAAGAGGAAGAGTCTTAATACTCTAGGGTTAGAACTAAAGTAACTAAAAGGGGATCGGGCTAAGGGAGATCAACCAATAATAATAAGTGCCTTGCGAAAGGGAACTTCGGGCCGTAATGCCGCCGTCTTGGTTCCTAGTGCCCCTTGAGAGCCCTTCACGGGGTATACCGGGGGCAGTCCTGGGCTAACGTAAACCATAGGAATAATAAATTAAAAGAGCAACTAGTATAACTAGGGTTGCACGTTTACACTCCCCGATAGCTAGGAAAGTAGAATTATAGGATTACTTGCCATTCAGACAGTAGCTCTGAAGGTAGATGCACGGACAGGACTGTCTGGGGGGCCGCGGGCTCGAGGGTTGGAGTACGGAATAAAGGTGGTGGGTCATCGGTACTAGGCGATCGATCACACCGACAGCGGTACGATGACTCGGCGAAAAGTCTGGAGGGTACATCCAGCAGCAGTACGCGGATACTCTAGGTTGTGTTCTTCTAGGGGCGTACGGAAGGGCTAGGCCTGGTAGTGTGGTTACCCGCCTAGGAGTGGGGGGCCCGACCCACTGTCTCCGTTTGCCACTACGGAGGTTCTTGGGGGTGAAGCTAGCCTCCCGAACAGGGGGAACTAAAGGTCTGTGCGCATAGAGTCGTGTGCGTGAGTTGCACTTGCATGAATCATGGCATAACATATCACTACACTCATATTTGCATACAACCGACACCCCAACGTATAAATCGGTATGGGACTTTTTATACGATGGGAGCCTTGCAGAAGATCCCTTAACTTATAAGTTTGTATGGGCATTCATATAAGTTAAGGTTACATTCTTACTTACTTGTTGCTTACTTACTATTCTCTAGCTGTCTTTTATACAAATTGTTACTTAATAATTGCTCTACCTATTACAACATTTAGACTGTTCACCTATTATAACTTGCTAGCATAGGTCCGCTGTCACCTGTTTATTTGGTTTAATCTCCACCTTCATGTCCTTCCCTTTCTTCCTCCCCGCTCGGTACCTAGGAGCCATGGGAGAAGGGGTAGGGGATGATAGGGCTTAGTCTTTATGACTAACGGTTTTCGAACCATAACATTTTAGGTATACCATATGGAAGGGTCACCGCTATTGCAGTTTCTGACAGAGCTGGCCCCGCGACCGTGTTACCATTGTCACCAGTCGGGACACACACGGGTCAAATGCCCCTTGATGGGTGGGACCCCACCAACTCAGCAACCAGGAGGCCGAAGACGTAGACGCAGACGTAGATCGCGAGGCAGCGACGGCAGGCCGAAATGGAAGAAGCACCCAGAGATGCAGCAACAGCGGAGTATAGAGTCGATGGAGATGGGCCAGTCCAGCTTGGGTGCTCTCAGTTCAGTGGCAGTTACGGTGACGCTTAGTTTTAGCTTTGCTTCCGCGAGTGACTTGTAGTGAGGATATGATGTACCGGGCTTAAGCCCGTATTTTCAGTACTCTGATATATTGTGGACACTCCCTTCGTGGAGATTTATTTATATACATGTGATTATTGTGGACTTGCTCTTACTTTTTTATGCTACTATTCTGCGATCGAAAAGGGCCGGCAGAATTGGCGTTTTGTAGTGGCAACCTTCCCGTGAGTCGGTGCCACCGCAAAGCGGCAATTCTGGGCTAAGACCCCGGTGGTTGGAAAGAAAAAAAAAAGGAGGGGGTCTTACACTTTCCACCCTGCGGAAAGAAACTTTATTTCTCAATCTTAAGAAGTGCACTTTCTATGCCTCGGAGGTAGAGTTCTTAGGCTATATAGTCGAGTCTGAGGGTATTCGAGTTGACCCGGGTAAGGTTCAGGTCATCAAGGACTGGCACGTGCCAACCACCCTACGTGAGGTGCGTAGTTTCCATGGGTTAGCCACATTCTATCATCGTTTCATACGAGACTTCAGTAGTATTATGGCACCTATTACCGACTGTATGAAGAAGGGAGAGTTTACGTGGACGAAGTCCGCCACCTATGCTTTAGAACGAATAAAGAAACTTATGACTGAGGCACCTGTCTTACGTCTACCAGACTTTTCTAAAGTCTTTGAGCTCACATGTGATGCATCTGGGGTGTGAATTGGAGGTGTCTTGAGCCAAGAGGGCCATCCCGTTAGTTATTTCAGCGAAAAGTCGTCAGGCCCCAAGCTGAACTATTCAAATTACGATAGGGAATTTTATGATGTAGTCCGATGCTTACACCATTGGAGACACTATCTCCTCTCCAAGGAGTTCGTGATTCTCTCCGATCATGAGGCCTTACGTTTCATTAACGGCCAGCATAAAATCAACCCACGACATGCTAAGTGGGTAGCTTTCCTACAAGGATACACATTTAATCTCAAACACCTTAAGGGAGCTGATAATCGAGTCGCTGACGCCCTTAGTCGTCTAACACTTTTACTCACTTCTATGGAAGTACATGTCATAGGATTTGAGCGGGTTAAGGATGAGTATGCTACGTGTCCTGACTTCCAAGACTTCTATTTATCAGCCCAGGATAGTTCCCCCACGACAATATCTGCATACGTCATTAAGGACGGTTACCTGTTTAGGAACGGAAAGCTATGTATTCCGCAGTCATCGTTACGTCTACATATCATTTGGGAATTGCATAGTGGAGGGTTGAGTGGTCACTTCGGTAGAGATAAGATGATTACGTTAGTCGAGGAAAAGTTTTATTGGCCCAAACTTAAGGCTATGGTAGGAAGAGTAGTGAGTAGCTGCCGAACGTGTCAGGTTTCTAAGGGTGGTAAAACCAATGTAGGATTATATACACCCTTGCCTATTCCCTCCATGCCTTGGGTAGATGTTAGTATGGACTTTGTATTAGGCCTTCCCCCTACCCAACGCCGTCATGATTCCGTTTTTGTAGTTGTGGATAGGTTTTCCAAGATGGCGTATTTCATCCCATGCAGTAAAACAAACGATGCGTCTCACGTCGCTAAATTATATTTTAAAGAAGTCGTTAGTCATCGCGGAGTGCCAAAGACCATAGTTTCGGATCGAGACGTAAAATTCACTAGCTATTTTTGGAAAACTCTATGGATGTTAATGGGGACAAAATTATTGTTTTCCTCCGCCTATCATCCCCAAACGGATGGACAGACGGAAGTGGTTAATCGGAGTTTAGGGAATTTGTTAAGATGCCTCGTGAGCGATCATTTGGGCACTTGGGATCTTCTCTTGCCCCACGCCCAATTAGCCTACAATAATTCCAAAAATCGGTCTACGGGTATGTCTCCGAATGAGATTGTCCATGGTTATAAAGCTCCTGTGCCGCTTGACTTGGTGTCGTTGCCCCCAACGTACAAGGCAAGTCAATTTGCACAATCCTTTGCCCAACACATCCATGATCTACATGCACGTATACGGGCCACTTTGAATACACAGTACGACTCTTATCAGGCGCACGCTAATTTACATAGGAGAGTATCAAACTTTAAAATTGGCGATCTGGTTTTAGTCTGTTTAGTTCCCGAACGCTTGCCAACTGGCACCGTTAAAAAGTTAGCACCAAAGCGCGCCGGCCCTTTTCGGATCATTAAGAAGTTAGGTGACAACGCTTTCGTTTTGGACTTGCCTGCTGATTGGGGTATCTCCCCCATTTTTAACGTTTCGGATTTAACGATGTTTGTGTCGCCACCACAAGAGTTGATTTCTTTGTCGTCTTCTTCTCCCACTTTAAATTCTCATGGGTTGGGGAGTGGTAGAACGGATGATCTCTCTCTTACGGTCCCCACAGGTATTTCATCGGATGGTACGTTGTCTTCTTTCTTGCCTACTACTAATATGTTCCCCAGGTTTCCACGGACGTTTTCCACCCCAGAGATGATACTTGATGCTGAGCCGGTTACCACTGCTGATGGCGACACCCGCCGTTTTCTCATCCGTTGGCGTGACCGCCCCCCTTTGGATGACTCTTGGGTACTCGAGTTGGAGCTGCGAAGTTTGGATGCCGATCTCCTTCACCGCTATCTCTTGGACCACGCTACGGAGATGCGTGATTTTGAGCGGGGGAGGATTGATGGCGCACCTCCGCCACCTCTACTTGGAGACGATACTGGCGATGTTGTTGATCCGGTTGCTTAGGTGGTTCAACTCAAGGACGTGAGGCGTCATGGTGACGCTAACGGAAGGCTACGTTACAACCTCCGCCCGCGGCGTACAACATCCGCCGCGACGCATTAAAATATTTCCCTACTTTCTTGCACTTTATTTCTATTTTAGGAATATAAAATTATCCAAGTTTGAAGTGATAATTTTATATTCAATGTTTGCAAGTTTATTTTTCATTTGGACAATATTTTATGTTGGTGTGCATTTAACCATTTGGATGGATGAGATTACATCTCCATCATGAATGGTTAAGGCTTGTTTGTAACTCCTATTTAAGGAGGCCTTATTATGAGATCATTAGTGAAGATTGAAAACCTAATTCCTTCTCTTTGAGAATTCGGCCAAGGAGGTTCTCCCTCTACCGCCGCCCCCTCTTGTGGTGTGAAGCCGCCGCCCCCTTGCCTCCTCCATCCGTTCGGTGCGACTCCGGCGCGGCTTCCTTCGGTGAGACTCCTTGGAAGAAGGTTGCAACCCTTCGGTGTGACGCCGGTGGATCCGTGGAGAGAGTGAATCTCTCACAGTTATCTTGTGTGAAACGCTCTCCGGTTGGGTAACTTCTCATCCCCCATCTTCGCGATTCTTCTTCTTAGTTGTGGTGGAATATGCAAGTCGTTTTATCCGTTTTGTTAATCTAATCGCTGCACTTTCATTTCGAAATCGTCGTTGCTAGGCTTTTATTTCCGGATCGGGTGGATCCTATTTGTCGGAGCGGATCTTGGCCTATAGCCTTGATTTCGCTCTCAAAAAGGAGTGGCAACCTTTGTGTTGATTTGGGGAATAATCCGACTCAAAGTTTCGATCGCTATTTTCGAGTCGACCATTCCTCCTTGTTATTTTTGTGCTGCGTTTGCGATGAGGAAATATTGTGGGCGATAGGTGCTGTGTAGGTGCGGTAGATCTAAGATGAGATTGGGCGTACATTGACTTTTACCGTAGAGATCTCCGATTCCGGACATCCCTACATCACAAAATGCGTGCGAGGGGCCTAGCGCGAAACGGGATGTTATAAGTATTCCCTTCTAACAGGTATGACCATGATAGCATGTATGGTCACTGGAAGATTGGAAATTCTTCTTGTAAGAGCAATAGTGCATCTTACATTGGGAGAAGAAAGGGTGTGGGCTTGAGTGATTTGAAGGCTCCCCATGAAGAAATCCAAATGGCCTACCATGGAACATTTGTGGTTGGTTTCCCAGCACCCACCTTCAAGGATAAGGTAGTGGCATCCTCCCAAGATCTCTCAATAAAGAATAAGGCTGTGAGCAAGACTACAATCAAGTCTCACTTAGCTATTCCTGATGCCATCAACACCTTGTCAACTGTAAAGCAGACACATGTTGCTGTCAGACAGAATCAGCTGAGGGAACCAGCATGCAAGATTACATTCAACCAGATCCTTACTGAGATAAATAAGAAGAAGGTTGTTGCACACCCTGCTGAACATAAAAAATCTAATAGTTTACGTACATCTAAGGCTGTTCAGAAGAGGAGATATAACATACATGAGTGCTAGTGCTATGGTAAAATGGGACACTTTGCCATTAACTGTTGGCACAATCCTAGTGTGTCAAGTGCAATGAGAAGCTTTCTTGTCAAGGCTACAGCTGGGAGAAAAATTCCTATTTATGCTAACAAGAACCAAGGACCTAAATTCCTTTGGGAGCCTAAGGCAGATTAATTCTGTGATTGCAGGTTAGTCTAAGTACCCATCAAATGCCTATGTAGTACTTGGACAGTAGATGTTCTAGGTATATGACTAGAACAAGGAGTCATCTGAAAGATTTCACTCCAGTAAGGAATGTACCCGAAGTCATTTTTGGTGGTTCAGACAAAGGAGTAACTAAATGCTATGGTGTGATCACTAATGACATAGTCTCCATCTCAAAAGTGATTTATGTGGATGGATTGCAACACAATCTAATTAGCATAAGCCAACTCTGTGATCTAGGCTATGTCATTGTCTTCTACAAGGATAAGTGTCTAATCAAGAGTCCAAGTGACGAAGAGATCATTCTGACAGACACTAGGAGTGGAAATATATATTGTCTTAACTTTTATGTCTAGATTCTGACTCTCTAGTATGCCTTGTAGCAAATAAGAAAGACTTTTATTGTGTGTAATGACACAAGAGACTTGCTCACTTGAACTACAAGGCTATAAGCAAGTTCTTCAGTGAAGTGTTAGTTAGAAATGGACCCAACTTAAAATGCACTAAAGAGGGCATTTGTTCAGTATGCCAAAAGGGTAAACAAGCAAAGGCTTCCTTTAAAAGCATTGGGTCCAAATATTCATTGAGGTGTCTCTACCTCCTGCATATGGATTTATTTGGTCTTATGCTAATTCATAGTCTAGGTAGGAAATTCTATACCCTGGTGATTGTTGATGACTATTCCAGATTTGTCTGGGTGTTCTTTCTTAAGAAAAAGTTTAATACCTTAGACAGCTTCATGACTTTTGTCAAGCAGATTCAGAATGAAAAGGGCTGCACTGTGGTCAAAATCAGAAGTGACTATGGCACAAAGTTTCAGTCTGAAAGCATGATAAAATTCTGTAAAGAATAAGGTATCTTTCAAGAATTTTCTTCTCTAAGAACACCCCAACAAAATAGCATTGCTTAGAGGAAGAATAGAACTCTCATAGAGGCTGAGAGGACTTTTCTAAGTGACACTTCTCTCCCAGAATACTTCTGGGCTGAGCCAGTGAACACAGCCTATCATGTCTAGAATAGACCTTCTATCAACAAGCATCACAATAAGGCTCCCTATGAGCTTATTAAAGGCAGAAAACCAAATCTTATCTTTTTCATAATCTTTGGAAGCAAATGTTTTGTGATAAATAATGGGAAGTCCTACTTGACAAAGTTTGCTAAGAAATCCTATGAGGGTATTTTGTTGGGTATAGCAGCCACAACAAAGCCTATAGGATCTACAACTTGAAAAATCAGGTTGTAGAAGAGTCTATTAATGTTATTTTTGATGAAACTTCAATGATTCACAATGAGCTGCTAAGCTCTTATAGTACTGTTGGTGCAGAATTAGGCATGGAAAAACTAAGCTTTGATGATACACTTTCAGTTGAACAATAAAAGGATAAAGTTATGCTCAACCCAAAAGAAGGTCTAGGTGATATGCAAAGAGCAGATGAAATTTAGGCCACTGAAGATGAAGTTCAAGAAGCTGAAGAGAGTATGCCAACAGCCATCAAAACTTAAGATACTATCACAGAGATCTAATCATTGGGGATGCAAGCAAAGGTGTAACCACAAGGAGCAAAACTCACAACATTGCTATGTATTCAAGCTTTTTGCCACAGATAGAATCCAAGAAGTTTGAAGAAGCCAACATAGACCCATTCTGAATTGTTGCTATGCAAGAAGAGTTGAACCAGTTTAAAAGATGTATTGTCTGGAAGACAGTTCACAGACCTCAAGTACATAACATCATAGGAACCAAATGAATATATATAAATAAACTAGATGAGAATTGTGTTATAATCAAGAACAAAGCTATACTGGTTGCTACAGGATACATACAAGAGGAAGGTATTGACTTTGATCAAACCTTTTTACCAGTAGCTAGACTTGAAGTTATAAGGTTATTCCTTGTATATGCTGCTTACAAGGGATTTAAGGTCTACCAAATGAATGTAAAGTCAGCTTTCCGGAATGGTGACCTAAAAGAGGAGGTCTGTGTTGAGCATCCCTCAGGTTACAAAGAAGATAGGAAAAGAACATCTAGTACCTGTCAATTTCTAGAGGGAAGGCTGGTGTCCTGGAGCAGCAAAAAGTAAACCAGTGTAGCCATCTCCACAGCTGAATCTGAATACATTTCAGCAGGGAGTTGTTGTGCACTGCTCCTATGGATTCAACATCAACTTCAGGATTACAACATCTAGCTAAAAATCTTGTATCATACAGGAACAAACATATTAAAATTGGATATCACTTTATAAGAGAACATGTTGAGAGAGAAAATATCAATCTTGAGTTTGTCCTCACTGACAAACAATTGGCTGACATAATTACTAAGCCTCTTGATGATACCAAGTTCAACAATTTCAAGTTTGAATTGGGAATGCTGAACTTGAAGTATCCTTTTACTTGTAAAGCATTTCCATTATATATATGTGCATTTGGAGGCTAACCTTTTGTAGGAGAACACTAGGAAGAAAAAGTTCAACTCCGGGCATTGAGTGAGTTGAATCAATTCTCGACGCTAAGTGCATTGAATCAACTCCAGGCGCTGAGTGCGTTGAATCAACACCAAGCGTTGAGTGCGTCGTGTACACTCAACACATACATTTTTAAGAGTTGAACAAGCTTCAAATCTAATAGATTAAATCACAGCCGTCCATCTAAAGTGTAAATCATGACAAGGTATGCTCCTCTCCACCTTCTTGAATGGGGTAGGGTATAAATAGAAATTGTGCCTAGAATAAACACTTTCATTTTATTGCACTTCTGAATTACTCTGTCACATACCCTAGATTTTGTGCTTCGTCCTTTCCTCCTCGATCAATCTCTCGAGTTCAATGTCTCCCAAGAGGGTTAACTTCCTATTCGAGGGCAGTAAAGTAGTTAGAAATGGATTTTGTGATGCTCCTAAAGAAATTCTATCCATTATTCACCTTCTCACAGTCGCAGAACTATAATTGTGTTGTCTAAGCCATGTGCAATCTGGAAGAGTGAAGTACTGGAATTGTATGTTATACCAAGGTGAACTCTTCCTCCACTAAGATAAAAACTTTCATCAATGTAGAGAAAGTTAAGATTAATGTCAGAAAGATTTGCAAAGCACTGAAGCTCCCCAAGATGAATGATAATGAGGAAGAAGATGAACTGTTCCAAGATGATATTAAGTCTGCCTTGAAATGGTATAGCCTTTCCAAGCACACCAGTGGTTCTATCATCAGGAAAGAGATGAATTTAAGAGAAAAATTCCTCGTATACATCATAGGAAAGGCTTTAATTTATAAAACTGGATCACATGACAAGATTTCCAGAAAAATATTTGAATTGATGACAAAGATAATCCTCACAAAGAAGAACAAGTGGGGTAAGGTAATTTTTGATAGGATAATTGAATGTATACCTGTACAAAACTTTGGTAGGATCCTATCTCTATTCCTGTTGAACACAGTTCCCAAAATTCTGAACTGTGGCTTGGTGCTAAGATCCATCACATGAGAAGGATGGACATAAAGATGTTTGATAGATGGAATAGGGTGTTGATCAATCACCCCAATCAAAGTGCTCAGCAACAGAAAAAGAAGGTTGATACAAGTTTTGAAGAAAGCTCCAGCAGTAACTCTTCTGACAGCATAAATACTGAACCACATGACCTAAATCTGATAGAGTCAACTGAAGATGTAAGGAGGGATGTGAGTCCACAAGTCTCTATTTCTTCTGAGCTTGCTGCCAAGGCTGTTCCCACTAGTGTGATTCCTACTGAAGTTGAAGAAGGCACAACCATGAATAATGCTAAAGATGTGGTAATAAAGGTTGTGGATAGAATCTATAATGTTGTTCAGGAGGAGACCCTAAGAAAAGATGTCCTGTTGAGGGGGAGCATGACTTGCCCACTGGGTGTCTACAGGACAAGATTTACACCTTCCTAATTAATCTACAAGAAAGAATAGATCAAATCCCAACAGACTCATAAGTGCTGACTGATAGTGCTCTTGTTCAAGGGGAGTATGTGATAGAGGATGACAACAATTTAGGAGATGATCTACTTCAGGATCTTATGGCTAATGATAAGGTTCAGGGGGAGTCTTACCTTGAGCTCCCTGCTCAAGTTGTTGAAACTCAGATTGAAATATCTGATCAAGACAACCAAGGAGATGATGTCATGTCTAATGTTAAGGAGCATGAGAGAGAAGAGCCCATCCATATTGACAATCAAAGGGAGGACTCTTCTGAATATGAAATAGCTGGCTCTGAACTAAGGGGATACATCAATAAGAATGATGCAGAAGTCCACTTCCCAGGGACTACTCAGCTGAATGAGGATATGTCCACCTCCTTTCTGGCTCAACTGAGAGGTCTATTTAATGATCAAAGGAGGAAAATTGAGTTGTATGTGGATGACTCCATCAAGGAATTGAGAAAAGACCCCACTACTGAAATTTCTTCAAACAGATTTGAAGTCAAATTGTTGAAGAAAAATATAGTAAAATTCTTTACAAGAGCTGCTCCAGTTGTGGATTATACTGCCAACACGCTTGATGAGATAGAGAAGAATCAAAATGATATCATAGAGAATCAATGCATCACCACTGAATATATGAAAATGGTTCATGAATTAACAAAGACCAACCTAGAAGGAGATAAGATTGTCCTATAAAAGAGAATGGATACTTGCACTCAATTCCTGGATGATCACTTGCTACATATAAAGAATCTTGTCTCTGTAGGGGTAAATCATTTGGCTAACAAGACCACCTCCCTAACCAAAAAAGTTTATGAAGAAGTCATAAAGGGGAGAGGTCAATGATAAAGGTCATTGCATACCATGCTATATGAACTTCAAATATAGTCAGAGATGCATTGGCCTTGTGTTACGCCCCCATCCGTCGTATAACATATGACAGAAGGTCCGGCCGGGGCCCGATGCCATATACTACGGACAGGTGAGTGTTGATGCAAGAAATGCGCTCTCAAGTTCTGGCAGAAGGGAAAAAGAGATTAAGGAAACTGCAAGCAACCGTTTACTAATGAACCAAGGAAAAGAGTAATTAGGACCGCTGATCATGGTGGTCAAGACAAGTTGGAGACCGCAAAGTCCGAGATTCGAGACCGCAACCTCTAATAAATGGGCTCCTAGGCTCGAGTCAGCGTGCCTTGGGTGCACTGGTTCCCATTATTTATAGGTTTGGGGCCTGCCTAGTCGGTTAGTGCTAAAATAACCGGCTGCCCGGGGTACAAGAGAACCGGGCTGTGATGATGGGGAATAAAAAAGAAAAGACAAGCAGTTTGCACAAGAGGGGCAGACTGGGCTCGCGAGCTGGAGCTTCCATCTGGCTGCAAGGCATGATATTGGCTGAAGGGCCGCGACCTCTGCAGACTGACGCTTGAGTCTGCCTGAAGAGCAGGCGGACGATCTGGAAGCTGATCAACTAAGGCTGGACGACCTGGGCGGACTGGAGGATCGAGTCCGCCGCTGAAAGAGGTCAACTGGAAATCCGACTAGGCGACCTGGGTGGACTGGGAACTTCGTCTGTCGCTGGGGAGCCTTGGACTCTACATGGTCTTGATGACCTGAGCGGGCTTCCAAAACCGCCGAAAGAGGAGGAGGATCTCTCCTGCTGAACATGTTGCGGATTCTGGGGTTAACAGTAAGGAGATTACAAGTTTTTTCCAATCCAAGTTCACTTATAAACGCACCCTAACTCAGAGCATTCTAGCGGAAGCATTTAAGTTTATGAACCCATACCGTACAAGAATGTCCACTACACAACAGGAATGATATATATATACATATAACACATATTTTGGCCGTAGCCTTTTTACAACTGTTTTATTTAACAAAAAGTGACTTCATACATCGGCGCGCAGGCCGGCCACACATGAAAACAGGAAAGTTCACCTTTGGGCCTTCAAGGGCCAGCCACTCGCAGCATAAGGGCTTTAGCCTGCTACTTCCCACCTAGCTCTCCAGCACCTGCAAAAAAGGGCCCGCCAAAACGTGGCAAACAAAGCAACGGTCAGCATTTTGCTGACCTGTTTATAACGATCCCACCCCTTACTCGGGGTGGCATTTCTCCATCCCTGCAAATAAGGCATCATATATATATATCGTGACATTTACAACGTGCAATTTAAGCACCATTCACCACAGACGTAGGATCAATGGCCATACGCCCCGTGCACTCAGGGCACATTTTCGGTGTACACGCCTTCCCGTGTATCACCATCGTTCAAAAGTCCACGATTTAATGATTAACTTTGTCGTTCAGAGGTCCTTAACTTGACGACTCTATAGTTCAGAGGTAATTAACTTAACGACCAACTGCCCATTCAGAGGTACTTAACTTAATGACTCTGTCGTTCAGAGGTACTTAACTTGATGGCATAGTAATTGGCCTCCACGGCACAATTCATCATTTACCATTTTAAGCCGGTACCCACCATTGCTGGGCAATTTGAGCTCACAGATTTGTATACAATTACCCCTGGTCTCATAGAGACAGGCCTCACAACATTAGCTTCCTGGAAGCTATCACCGGTGACAGTCACTATCGCCTGGCGACATCCACAGTTCCCTAAACTGGGATCTTTTCTAGGTCTTTTCCTGTACATGCTTCCAGTATTATGAAAGTGATGATAGATACAACTCTAGAGGGGGGGGTGAATAGAGTATTCAAAAATTATAACACCCTACTCAACTCCCTTAGAGTTAATTTGCGGAATGAGTTTATAGATATTGATAACCCTAGAGCCTAACACAAAGTGAAGTGCACTAGAGAAGGGCAACTGTAATTACAGTTGAGCTTTGATCCTATCACAGCAACTAGCAATCCTAGTTATTTCTACTCACAACCACAGTGCAATAAATTAAATAAGCAGCACAGACGACACAAGAAATTTTATAGTGGTTCCCTCTAAATAGGTACGTCCACTCTTTTACCACCCTGGTAGGAATCCACTACAGGTTTTTGTTCAGGTGCCCTGCCACCAGCTGATCTGCTTCAGGTAGATCAAGTAGACCCTTTGAGCTTTTGATCAGGAGCTCAAAATCCAACACAGGTTTTTGATCAGGTGCCCTGCCACCAAGGTTCACTTTTGAAGGGAGTAATAACTCTTTGTACAGGAGGTTGAGAGAGTTAAAGTTTCTTCTCTATTGTTAAACAGATTAGAGAAGCTAATGGATTGCACAGAGCTAGAAAGCTCTAAAGAATCAAGGCTCCCCCTAGCTTAGAGAATATCCAGGAAGGAGTCTTGCTTCAGGGTACAAGAACTCTTCTGAACTAAGACAAATAACTGTCTTGGAGTTCTGAAGGAGAAGCTTGAAGAGGACTCTTGATTTGGAAAAGGTGTTCTTCTTCAATCAGCTTCCTTTCTTCTTCTTCTTCTAAAAGCCTCTGAGTGAAAGTCTTCCTGTGAGCAGGATGAATTCAGGATGAAGAAGAATGCTGAAGAGTTTTGATCTTCTCAGTTGAATGTGAATTTCTGAGAGTTGTAGATCTCTATGCTGTTGAGAGTAAAACTTCTTGTATATGTATATCTGTATCTCTCTATCTGTATATATTTCTTCTTTCAAAAGAAGCTCTTTATATATGAGCCTTTGCAACGGCTCTAATCTGAGTTTGAACTTTGTCTTCTTCTGGAATCTGTAATCTGGGCTGTAAAAAGCATAAAGCAAAAGTATATCCTGCAGACAAAGTCACATTAGAAAGAGCTCTTTACGGCCAGAGAAGACTTTCTGAGTCTAACGGCTATAAAGGACAGCCTGGCAGATAAAGCAGAAAATATATTTCAACTAATAAGACAAACCACTTTGTCAGATAAAGATTGGCTCATGCATAAAGAATGGAGCAGAGATTGCCTGGAAATAATAGCATAATATCAATGAAATATACTTTAATAGAATATGCCAAGCAGATAAGAAATACATAATATAACTTTACTAAAGGCAGACAAAAAGACGTCGAACGACCCTCGGAGATCGTCGACCGAAGCACGGAGATCGTCGACCTATCAGACAGATAGTCGAACGACACAGATAGTCGAACTATCAAAGAAGATAGTCGAACTACCACAGCAGATAGTCGACCAATCAGAACAGATAGTCGAGCTATCAGATAGTCAACCTATCAAGATAGATAGTCGAGCTATCAAGCAAAACAGATAGTCGACCTATCTATTAGATAGTCGAACTATCAAAGACGAACAAATAGTCGACCTATCAAACAGATAGTCGAACTATCAAAGAAGACAGATAGTCGACCTATAAACAGATAGTCGAGCTATCAGATAGTTGAACTATCCAAGCAGATAGTTGAACTATCAAGAAGAGCAGATAGTCGACCTATCAAACAGATAGTCGAGCTATCAAACACAACAGATAGTCGACCTATCAAACAGATAGTCGAGCTATCAGATAGTTGAACTATCCAAGCAGATAGTTGAACTATCAAGAGATCTGTCTGGTCAAAAGAAGTCAAGCGGGGTTCGACGATCGATGAGGCAGATTCCACAGAACGCCGAGCTAACAAGAGTTGAACTAACTCAGAGATAGACGATCTGCTGACAGACGATAGTCGACCAACTGATAGACGATCGTCGAACATTCGATAGACGATAGTCGAGCGCCATTCGACTATAGTCAAACCAAAAATGACTTAACCAAATTTTTCATCTGGATAAGCAATTTTACAACTAAGGGAATCTAACCTATTAGCTAACCTTTGACCATAGATAAATCTTGGGTCAAGAAACTAAAGGAGCAGACTAAACTCAAATCCAAACTAGGGTACCAACATATTATGATACAACATCCTGCACAACCCTAGACCCGGACTTCACACGTACATCACATGCATATCCACGGAGTCTTCTCCGACACGTAAATTAAACATCATCAATCCAGACCAACTTGTCCAGATGGGCTTCTCACAACATGCTTATTCCGTACTCTATATTTCCGGATCTAAATGCAGGAATATATGGGGATCAAACTTATCTTTCCATTGGAATCCAGCCTTTTCACCTTTTTGTGAGGGGATCCATGCAAATATGCATATTGAGGACTTCACTTGTCTGGGAGAAACTCGTTACCCTTGAAGTTCTCTTCTGAGCCATGGCGAAGTTTTTCTATGCGGATGGAAGTGAATGCCTCACTTTCCCCTTTGCGGATCTAGCCTCAGATCTGGCTTCCGACCACAAGATCTCCTTCAGCACCTTCATAAAGATCAGCCCAAGCCCTTAGCTCAAGCCTTTAGTTCTCTTCTCAAGAACTTGGATAAAATGAAGAAAGAGAGTGAGAAGGAAATAATAATCTCCTTATCCCATACCCTTCTGGATAAGTGGCCTCAGGATTAACCCCAGTCACACGATCAATCCATCAAATTGAAGCAAAGGCCAAGATTTGGGTTGACTGGTCAACTTTGGCGCTATCGCCTGGCGACATCGACTGTCACCACTTGGCAACATCAATTTAACCGCTTTGACTCAGGTCAACCACCGCTTATCGGTCACTTAACAGACGATCTGACACATGTCACGCCACGTGGCACTATCTCCCGGCGATACCCACTGTCGCCCGCGATATCAAGCCACTCAACGATTTCAAGCGTTGAGTGTGTCGAGTGTCGACTCAACGCTTACCGCAATCGCCACCTGGCGATGCCCACTGTCGCCACTCGGCGATATCATTTCGACGATTCGTCGAACGCGTTGAGTGCGTCGAGCGCAACTCGACAAACTCTACATCGCTATCGTCATCAGGCGATACCCAATATCGCCCGGTGATAGTAACAAAATTTCTGCTGTCAAATTTGGGGTGTTATACCTTGACCCTATCAAATATGATGAGCCTGAAATTCACAGAGATGGATATGGGGCTGAATTTGTTGATGATGTTCCTGCCTTCAACCCCACCACTAAATAGTTATTAAAGGTCAAATGCAAAACTATTGTAGATGAAGAAGAGGAAGCAAGGATAAACAAAAAGAGACATAGAGAAGAGCTGCAATCTAGACCAGATTTTGAGTTATGGAGTCCACAATCCAAAACAATCATCTTGTCAGCCTGTGATAGGATTAAAGAAAATAAGGCAGATAGAGCCAAACTTATCAGCTCTATAGAATGGGCCAAGTTTGAAAGGCGGGAAGAAATTAGAAAGAAATTTAGAAGAGACAAGATAGCCGGAATTGTACAGATATATGCCCCAGAGCCCTGCAGATACTATCCAAAGCCTTACAATTACTTTGAGAGACAAATACAGAAGAATAAAGAGTCTGAGGAAAAGATGGGAAAGAAATCTGGAGGGGGCATAGTAATTAGGGAACCTAATACTTATCAATGTTATACTTTTTAGGTTCCTAAGGGCTATTTAATGAACTTGTTTATTGTAGACCTTGTTAAAACTTTTATCTATTATGCTAGTTGAAAGCTCATTCATATTTTGCATAAGTTTTTGCTTAAATGTTGCTACTTCTTGACATTTATTTTGCAGTGGTGTATATCATTGGCTGAGTTCCTGACTTCTTCAAATATGAGAAGATTTTTGGGTACATTGACCACAATGTCCCAGATTTGAAGAAGTACCACAATTCAATAATATACACAATCTTGTATTTAATATTTGTCTAAGTTGACATGTGCAGGGTATTGGTAATTATGTGATTGGACAGGCTGAGAGTATCATAAGTTTGGCTGGAAAGAAGTCAGCCTGGTCACAGAAGACAGGAAATTGCAAAAGTACAAAAACATTGAGTGACTACACATCACTCAACGCCAAAGGCCAAAAAGCATTGACAGTATAACCCCCACTCAAAGCCTCAGTGGAGAAGCTCTAAATCTAGCTAAGTACAAAAGCGTCGAGTGAAGGACTTACACTCGACGCTTTCTCAAGAAAGGCTGTTAAGAACAAATGCATCGAGTGAAGGGCTTACACTCGACGTCGTCACTCTAAAATCTGGTTAAGTACAAATGCGTCGAGTGAAGGACTTACACTCGACGCCTTCTCAAAGAAAATATTTTGAGTCCAAAAGCGTCAAGTGAAGGACTTACACTCGACGCCTTCTCATGAAAGGCTTTTAAGTACAGATGCGTTGAGTGAAGAACTTACACTCAACGCCTTCTCAAAGAAATCTTGCTAAGTACAAATGCGTAGAGTAAAAGACTTACACTCGATGCCATCTCAGTAAAGGTGTTAAAGGAAAAATGCGTCATCGAGTGAAGAACCTTCACTCAATGCCTCCGCGTCAGGCAGAAATTGACTAAGTACAAAAGCATAGAGTGAAGGCCATTCACTCAATGCTTCTGGAGTTATTTATCAAAGCTAAAATTTGTCGAGACATATGAGATCACTCAACGCCTGTACATACTAAAATTTTTTTCTAAGTCAATTGGTGTCGTGTCAAGTCTGCTGACATCATCCTTAATTCAAATCGTCGCAAATCACGCGCTAAAAGACAGAGACCGCCGGATTGATCAGGCAACGATATCCTAGAATATATCAACCATTAAAGCCGGCCAAGCCGCTTACTAAAGGGGGATATAGCCGTTGTTGATGCTGAGATTTAAAAGGGAAGTGAGTGAAACTTTTAAAAGATCTTTTCGAGCGAGAACGGAGGCCAATCATTCTAAACCCTAATTTCAAAAAGTCGACTAGCAGAGCAGAACAAATTTCTCGTCATCTTCAAGCCTGCTATTCTACACAAAGGACATCTTTCTCAAGCTTGAAGAAGAAGAACTCTGCTAGATACAACACAGTACATGATGAATAAAATATGATGAATCATCCTCCTGTAGTTGTGCTGAAGAAGGGCTATCTGCTGATTCAGCATAAGAAGATGGCTCAAAAATTTTCTCTTGAGTCAAATTTCTGAAACCTTTATTCTATCTTGTAGGATCTCTCTAAGATCTGAGTGTAGGCCTATTTTATAAAGGCTGAGTGTAAGACAGTGAGCAATCTGAGTTGTAGGAGTGTGGAGCACTCTAAGTTGTAGGGTCATGGGAAGGATTTGAGGTAAGGCTTGTGCCTGAGGTAAAATCTTTGTGAAGATCTGAGGTAGGAGACCAGCTGAGTCTCTGAGCTGTAGGAGTTGGAAGACACAAATTTGTAAGGTTTGTGCTTAAGGTAGGATCTTTGTGAAGATCTGAGGAAGGAGACCAGCAGGGTCTCTGAGTTGTAGGAGTTGGAAGACTCTGAGTTGTAGGGCTGTCTAGCCTGAGGTAGGAGACTGGTGATTATCTCTAAGGTAGGACTGTGGTTAGTCTGAGCCGTAGGAGTGGAGAGCACTCTGAGTTGTAAGATCCAGGGAAGAGATCTGAGGTGTAAGATCTATTTGATCTGAGATTTGGAGGAGTTGGACGAATCTAGCTCACTGCTAGATAGATGAAAGGGAAAAGTGGATGTACCCTAGATATGAGAACTACTATAAATGTTTTGTTGTATGTGTTCTTGAAAGCTAACTTACTAACATAAACACACAACAAGATCATACTTCAAAAGATTTAAAAGATTCTAAAGGAAACCTATTCAAATCGAAACCCAGATTACTAGCGAGTAAATTGGTTCGGTTTTTTGCGGTTCCGATTCAATTTCCAGTTTTCAGTTTTAAGTGTCAACTCTACGTGTCAGTCACTAAGGAGTATTGCGATGGGGATCACATGATAAAACCTCGACCTCAATATACGAATTGTTATATAACCTCAACAGTATTAATGAAAAGTATCGTATATATAGGGCGTTGTTACGTGCACACCACTTCTGGCTTTGTGCACACCCAAAATCTTACGTGCACACCACTTCTGGATTTTTCCTGAAGGAGCTGGCCCTAGAAAGCTTTGACAGTAAATCTCCATTGCTGCAACTTTATTCCAGGGACTTAGATGAAGGGCCGGGACACTCCTTATGTTATGTTAGGTTGGCGATCCTCGACTCCGCGACGGTTATTCAATCCACTACCGATAAGTATACCGTAGATTCGAGCAACCTCCGTTCGGAGATACAGAGTGGCTCATTCAGGCAAGAATTGGGTGTAGAAGAAGACATGCCTGACGTGCATAGGACTTGTAAGAACTTATCTGAAACCACTTTTAAGATCATTTCCGGAGCCTCTGTTTGTGCCAATGCTTCCACGGCAAGGTCTGGCGACAATCTCAATGTGGTGCTCTCCGGTGATGTTCAGGAACCTGCTACCATTTTTGAGAGCATTGTAGCACTACCCTTTCTCCCGCAGGCATACATGCAGCGCTCATAAAAATTTTCACTAGACAGATAATGTTCATGTCTTGCCCTCTAGATGGAACAAATATGTCCAATTTCTAGAGTTCCTAGCTAATGGAACAGATATGTCCAATTTTGGAGAGAACGACGACTTAACTCCACGAAATGGGGTGACGACACTCAAAGAAACGACCACGGAACTCCAGATTTCGGGCGCCGAACTTCCACGAAATGGAGGACGGGTCGTGTAATTGAACCCAAGCGAAAGGAGGGCAGCGGATGGAGGCACTCCGACAAACAACGAGCGGCGGACCTCCTTGAATCAGGGGGTGTGCGCTTAAATTTATGATGGGTGGGTTTGAAAAATAATACTTTTGTTCTTTATTTTGAGAGTTTGATGTACAAGTAACAGTGCCTCATATCTATGACTTGTCTTCCTTCTTCCACAAATATTAATGAATTAATGAAAAGTATGCAAAATATTACTTGCAAACTTCCCTTTCTTTCTCCGGGTAACTCCCGCTAGGATTCCTTCCAACCTCTATTCAGGCTTCTGCCTCAGGAGGATTTGGCTGCCGAACATCTTTTAATATTTCTCCATCATCTTCCTGCTTTTTTCACCGCTTCCACAAAATAGAAGCAATTCTCGCTAGTCGGAACCTTCATGGACGGCTACGGAAATAAGTATCCTTATGGCTACGGCTACCCTACTCCGCTTCCTCCGACGAACTACGATCCTTATGGATCTCCCGCACCGCCGCTGCCGGGCTACCTCCATCCATCGAATTCATTTTCTTCGCACCCCTTTCTGCCGCAGTATAGCCATTCCGGTCACTTACAATACCCCCCGCCGCCCTTCTCTTCGGCTGCCCATCCTGCTAATACCTATGATCCCTATTACAATCCCCATCCGAACCCCGTCTCATACGCTTACCCTAATTCCTACAATCCCCATGATACACCGCCCTACACCAATCCCAATCCCAATCACCCGAGTTTTCATCAATACGGAAGCTTCTCCTCCCATTATCCACCGGATGCTCACGCTCCCTCTGCTCCTCCCTCTTCTCCTCCTTCTGCTCCTCCCTCTGCTCCTCCCTTTGCTCCCTACCCCGAAACCTACGGTGGTGCTCGTCCAACCCATTCGCCCTCCCCCTCTACCTCCTCTCTATACCCTGTGAGCGACCTTCTCGCAGAGATTCAACTCTCGGATCGGCCCACAACGCTGCCGCCGGTCTCCACTCAACCTTCCTCTACCTCTGAACACTTTCCAGTGTACGGAGACGAACCGAGAAAATCCTTCTCTGATAGGTTATCTAACCCAGCACCGTCCTCCCCTGGTTCGCAGCGCTGGCAGGTCGTTCCCTTTAAAAGCGGCGAGTCCTTGGGGTCCTCTCTGAAGGTTCTTCTCCTTCACGGAAGCCTCGATATCTGGGTGTTGGAGGCGCGGAACCTCCCTAACATGGACATGTTCTCCAAGACCCTCGGTGACATGTTCGGCCGCAGGCTCACTAGTTCCCTCAGCAGCAAGCTGGATAATCTCTCTTCCGTCACCAGCGACCCCTACGTGTCTATCTCTGTCGCTGGTGCCGTCATTGGCCGGACATACGTTATCAGTAACAGTGAGAACCCCGTCTGGATGCAGCACTTCTACGTCCCGGTGGCTCATCAGGCCGCCGATGTGGTGTTCTTTGTTAAGGACAGTGACGTAGTTGGCTCACAACTCATCGGCACCGTGTCCATACCAGCGGATTGGATTTATTCAGGCGACAAGTTAGAAGGCATCTACCCAATTCTCAGTTCCAACGGAAAGCCTAGCAAGCCCGGAGCAACACTGAAGCTATCAATTCAATATATCCCAATTGAGAAGCATGGAAAATGTTACCATGGAGTTGGTGCAGATCCTGAACATGTAGGAATTCCTGGTACTTATTTCCCTCAGAGGAAAGGAGGGAAGGTCACTCTCTATCAGGATGCTCATGTACCCGATGGTTACTTGCCGGATGTGAGGGTGGATCATGGAGCACACTATGAACATGGCAAGTGTTGGCTGGATATTTTCAGGGCGATAAGCCAAGCTAGGCGTTTGATCTATATCACTGGGTGGTCGGTGTTCCACACGGTTAAGTTGGTACGGGATGCTGGCAGTGGATCCGATGGTTCACTGGGCTCTCTTTTGAAATCAAAATCACAGGAGGGTGTGAGGGTGCTGCTTCTTGTGTGGGATGATCCGACTTCAAGGAGCATTCTTGGTTATCAAATGGCAACTATTCTTTCCTTCTTGCATGTTTTACCTTTCTGTGTTAACATTCATCCAATACGTATTTCTGTGTTCTTGCACATGCTCTCTTTATGTTAATGCACTATTTGTTTTGGAAAGAAGCACTTTCCTACCGCATTATGCTGCCCCTTTAGTTGATTTTGATGTCTTTCTTGATATTATTGATTTATTTTAGCTGCTTCGTGTCAATCATGTTCTTCTATTAGTATCTAAAGTATTTCATATTTGCTATATTCTGCAAACAACATACATTTAATTTCAAAGAGCACCAAAAAGCACGTGTCCACATTATGTTAGACATATAAGCATCCACGTAAGCATATTAGGACTTTGAGTTCTTAATTGATCATGTGTTCAAATCGATGTAGAGGGGATCAAGTCGCCAACTCAATATTGAAGCCACTAAGGCACTAAGATCAGAGACACACCATAAGCTTAGCAAAAGAATTGCTCAACCAAACTGAGTAGAAAGGATCGTGCAGGCTTAGGTATCAAAACACTTGGAATAAGCTGAGTGAATTTTTGAACTCGTCAAAAGAAGCAACTAAAGCAACAAAAAATCAACAATTGACCTACCAAAATTCAGCATTTTACTGACCAGACTACAACAATCAATACAAAACCAATCATAACAGAGGGAATCGAATCAAAACTATTTTGACTTCAAAAGAAAGAAATCTCCTAAAGGAGATTGTTGGCATTTAGTATTTTTTACGTCATTTCTTTTACTCGTATGTGCTTGTGTAACTCTCTGCTCATATATATATATATACATATATATACATACATATATACATATATGTTGGGTTTTTCTATACGTCACAACACTTGTGCGCAGCAGAATTAGGGAACAAGAAAACCCAAAAGAAATACGGATCTTGCGATGAACATTGATCAAGAAGTAAAATAGGTGTTAATAAAATTATACCTTTGCGGGATTGAGTCACTACTCAACCAAGATGCTCCAGAGAAGTCCGACGAACACAAGTGGCTGGAGTTCCGAGCCTAGAATTATGTCCACGCCTCTACGGATGTCCACACGAGCACATAGAACCCTTAGACTCTTGTCACACAAGATCTAGGTTGGAAGAAGGTATGCCCTCAACGTCTCCACGGTTTGCTAACCGTTAAAGGAGAGGTGGCAACGACGAAGATGAAGCCTGAGGAAACACTTTCCTGACGACAGTAGCAGATCGGCGAGCAGTCGGAGGCAAGGAGCGGCGATCACGACCTAGGCAAAACAGTTCTGTAGGGGAAATAATCGCCGTTCTCGGTCTCGCTCGATTAGGTCAGAAGAATGAGCACACTTTAATCGGTTTACTGTTTACATCGTATATATACAGAAAAACCGAAACATCTGATACCCGCAGACCACGCCAAACCGGGACTTAAAAGATTGTCTTTTTGGAATTGACTTTGGGTTCCGGGAAGCCAATTTTGTTATTCGGCGAGTGAAATTTGAGCCGGTATCAGCTTTGAAACCAAAACCCACGGGTATTCTCTTTAGCTTAAAAGCCTAATACCAAAAGCTTACCTCCCGACATAGGTTTTGCGCGAATTTTATCCAGACGGCGACGCCTTGACTGATCCCGCGACACAAAGGATCGATCTCCAGGTTGGTCGTCAAATTCCTCTTCCTCCTCTTTTTCTTCTTCTTCTTCTTCCTCTTTTATTTTTCTTTCTCCGAATCTCTCTTCCTTCAGCGGCGACGAAGTGCCCTGATCTCCCTTCCTCCTCTAGCTGCTTCAAACATTTCATGATCTCCACTTCCTCATACAACTAACCTTGTTCTTCTTCCCCCTCATCTTCTTTTTATTCCTCATTGTGTTTGTCACAGACTTTTCTGTTTTAGCAGCTTAAATTATTTTGAACTGCTTGCATAATTATCGATCTGTACATTTTATCGTCTGGGTGAGATTTTTTACCCACTCATGCACTCTGGAATGCAGTCCCATATTGTTTACAATACCCAATACTTCTATTTAAGGAATCATGATATTCTTATTAGCTTTAAAATGATTCATTCTAGACTAATTCAATAAACCAGGTCTCTAATCTTAGTCAACTAAGAATTCTCCCGACTACTTTTATTGGGCTTCCTATGAAGATGGTAATGAACTGTTTCTGATGGTGCATTATGTTGATGTGTTCATTCTTTTGAGTTATGTGATACCAATTTTTGCTTTATGAAATTTCTTGGTGCCCTACAAGCGGTATTTACTCATTTTTGGGAGCCATGACATGATTTGGTGCTAATATTGCATTTTAGTCACTTGTGGATTTGATAAATGTGCTTGTAAGTTGTACCATAATCACATAAAATTAACATACTTAAATCAATCATTTTGCTGGTAGTTCTGAAACAAACATTTCTTATCTTCTTTTCTTAGCAAATCCATCTGATTTTAGTTGACCGTTCTCCTTGTATCCTATGGGCACCAAGCCTTAGTTATGATAGTATTTAACATGACATAGTTCAATTAATGTGAATGAATTCCATTATGCAGTTGAATATGATTTTCGAGCAATTCCAATTATGTAGAATGAATTCCATCATGTAGTCAAACATCAGAATTAGAATTTTGCACAAAGCCAACTCCCAGAGATATTGGTTCTTTGTCCAAAGCCAACTCCTGAAAGCCAATTCTTGCGCGCCAAACGAACCCTAAGAGCATTTATCCTTGTAATTTCATTATTCGATAATACTATTACTTTCCAACATGTTATCAGAGTTCTAGTTTCCGCTCTATCTTGGCCCCATTTCAGGCGTCACGCTCGTGCCGTCTGTCGCTTGATCTCGTTCCCGCTTCCAAGCGCAGACTCCGATTCCGATTCTCCTTCATTTCTTCTGCCAGTCCTTCGTCCAGTCTCCGACCTTCCTGCTACTGGTTTCCCACCGGCTCTCCTCAAAATCCTACCGTTGTAGTCGCAGTTTTGTTCCGATTGAAAAATAAGGCGCCAGAACCCTCGATGGAGTGGTGTCATTCATCCTCTTCGACATTCGTTCCTTTCCACTCTTGAGGAAACGATTCTTCCTCTTTCCCATCACTTTTTGTGATATCGCTTGGCTCCATTGTCGCATCGAATCTCATGTTTTCTCTATCTTTGAGTAAACACTACTCTACGGCTCTCTAAGTCTCGTTTTCTGCAATCCGTTGATTTCTATTCTTTGGTCGCCATGTCCGGGTGCGTTGACCTACCTTTTATCTCATCTGGAGCAGGTGCCTCTTCTTCTCTCGTGATTACCGTGGGATCTATCCGTGCAAGCCATGACGAAAACATTCCTTAAATTATTACTCTTAGATTAGATGGCTTGAACTGCCTTTAATGGGCTCGCTCCACCACCCTTACCTTGAAAAGCCATTGAATGTTTGGATGTCTCTGACATCATTAGAGAATCTGTTTTGAATTCACGCGAGTGGCTACAATGGGAATCTGAGAATTCTCTTGTCATGTCTTGACTCATAAACTGTAACAACCCAGGATTTACAAAAATGGTGATTTAATTCAATTTATTTTGGATTGGCAATTTCGTTAATAATTAGGTTTTCCCTAATAGAAAGCTGACCGACCCCCCTTTTTAATTTTCCCGCAAGCCTTTTCTCCCATACCCTGCACGATTCTGCCGAACCCGACGCCGCTGCCGATCCCGCGACTCTCGTCTCTCGCTAGGGCCGCTCGCCTTCTGCTCCTCTCCCTTGCTTCCGTTGGCGTCTCCTCATGGCGTGGCCTCCTCTTCTTCTTGCTCTAGCCGCCCGTTTCTCCTCCCTCCCCTAGACGCATCAGGAGTTCCTTCCCCTCTTCTTTTTCGTTCAGCCAGGGGCCGACAATAGCCACATCTCCTCCAATAAGACGACAACATCAAGCCTTCCCCCCCTCCTCAGGTCAGCAACCTCTCCCTCTAACAACCCTCTTCTTCGTCGACTTTGTCGAGTTTTTGCGAGAGGGACACCTAGGGTTTTCTCCCCTTTCCTCTTTGGGCTCGGATTTGGTTCATTTTGGTAAGAATCTTTCTCCATTCACATATATTCAGATTTTTTCATAACCCCTAATGATTTATTCGTGCTTCAAATTTCGTATATTTTGTGAATCTAAGTTTATTTCCCGCCTTATAATCGTCTAACCATCTTTGTATTTGTGATATCCGGTGCCGCTCCTCGATTCAATTGATGAGATCTCCCCAAAGTTCAATCCGATTAGGGTTTCCGTAACCTAAGTGATGGAGACGACGACCCTTAACAAGTTGAAGACGAAGACGGCATGCTTACGGAAGTTATCTCTCCGCCTCCAAGTAAATATTTGCGGCGCCGTGACGATCATGTGGAGCGACGCCAAAAGATCCGCCCGCGGCGCAAACCAATCTAATGATAGCTTAATTAAATCATTTTTATGTTTCTTTAATTTGCAATGTCTATGAAAATGTTTATGCCATGTTGTGTTTTAGTTTAATGTGTGTTGTTTTTATTTATTTATTGTGGGCTGCAAATAGCCGAACTCTTGATGTAGCCTATATATAGGCAAGTATGTTTTCATTATGGATTAGTGAATGATAAAATATTGAAAACCCTAATCCTATCTTGAGCAGCCACCTCTCTTTCTCCTTCGCTCTCCTTGGCCGCCCCCTCTCTTCCTATTCCTCTTAGCCGCCGGCCTTCCTCATCCGGGGCCCTTTGGCCTCTCGGCCTCTTCTTTCTACTCCTCTCCCTCTCCTCCTTCTAGCATCCCAACATCTCCCTCCTCCATAAACATCAAGCTCGGACTTCCTCCACCATAGCCGCCAATCACCTCCTCCTCCTCCACCAAACCCGGCCACACTCCTTATCCCCATCACAAAACCGAGCAGCCCTCCACCATCAGATTTCCCGAGCCCCTCTTTCCCCTAAGCCGCCGACCACCTCTCAACTCCACCTCTCTATAGGCTCGGCCACCACCTCCCCCTAACCGACCCTCCATCTCCTCCAAACCACCAAACCGACCACTATTCCTCAACCCTACCCGACCACCAGCAAGAAGAACTTCCCCTTGAGGATCTCCAACACCGGCATGAAGCGACAAGGGCGAGCAAGATTTTCATATCCTTCCGGCGCAACTCCGGCGGAGCCGTTGAGGGACGATCCAAGTAGAGAGTAATCGGAATCACCCATTCCGATTGGGTAATGAATCCTTCCTACCTCCCGTGTGATTTCATTTCTTAGATTAAGTCTTGTGGTGGATTTATCTTTGGTGTTGTTTTAGATAACCTTGAATGGTATCGTGGATTTCTTTGCATGCTTTGTAATTCCCTTTATTATCGTTTTATATTCGAGAAGGTTTGGCGAACCTCGTTTGGCTTTTGTTGGGAGAGATCTACCCATTTCGAATCGAATTTTTTCGGTAGAACTCTTTTGGTACAACACCGCTCGTTCGGACCCAATATTGGTCCTTTTAGCTCGATCGAACCTTGGCCTTATAGCCCTTGTTGGATCCAAACCGGATTGGCTACCCGTATGCTAGCATAAAATTGATAGACTTAATTGCGTTGTGTCGCGTAGAGCGATTGTGCGAGTGTAGGGATTGGATCGAAGAGTGACGTGGCGTTGGACCGTAGTTCTATTCGGTGTGAAACGTGCAAGCCTACATCAATTTGGTATCAGAGGGAGGTTCACGTCAATTTCCTAATTGGCACCCCTCCCCTATCTTGTGGCACGTTACCCGCACTTCTATTTGCACGTTAGTTGTCAAAATTACAAAAAAATTATTATTTTTGGGTCTGCCAATAACGGCTTAAATTTCTTATTTTTCAGCAAAAAAATCAAAAAAAATTAATTAATAACCTTCCTATTTTATTCTGCAAGAAAATATATTTTATATTAATATTACCCTGGTGGTTAAGCGGGAACAATTCCGACAATCCTATTTTATTTGGGTCAGTTTACTTTTCTTTGCATGTGCACAAGTATCGGATCGAGTTTTCTCTCCGGTTCTTACGATTATGGCCTATGACGTTCACGTTTCCTGTTTGGACTATTGGTATAAAAAATCCATGGCTAAGCCTCCCCCTAGGCAACGCCATATTTATCTTACCTATGACGGTTTAGGGAATCCTAAAAATTTTAGGGATTGGCTTAAGGAGATAGAACTTCATTTTGACTGTCGCGAATGGGAGGACCTCCAAAAGGTTCACTTCGCCCGAGAGCGGTTAATAGGTCGAGCCCAGTCATTTTGGATAAACGAAGAGCGTCGTGTTGGTAATTATAAACACACGTGGTGGGCGATGCGTAGCCTCTTCTCGGATCAATTTGATCCCACCAATCTCCGTACTACTAACGCCAAACCTTTGAGTGAGTATCGTTATGACGCTAGTTTCATACCAACCTTTAGGACTGACTATAAACCTAACGCCCAGATCAAACGGCACATAACTGATGATTTGGCTCCCCTACAACAAGGGAATAAGTCGGTCTCAGAGTACATGCAACTATTTAAGGATATGATGGTTAGGAGCGGTATGAAGGAATTGCCCGAGATGACCCTCTCTAGGTTTCGTAGGGGGTTAAACCCTTACATCCAGAGTAAGTTATTGCGTTATTTGCACACCGACCTAGACACCACCTTTAGTACGACGTTGGAAATTGAGAAGCACCATATTCCTAGGCCTAAGGTTTCCTCGTTTCGGACGACCACTACTTATGAGTCTAGTGACATATCTGATTTTGGATCTATTGAGCGATCTCCGCCGATTATGCCTGTAGACCTTTTTGAGTCTCCCCCTGAGTTGTCTAGTCTAGTTGTTGACTCTCCTGTTGAGTCTAAGGTAATGTCTAGGATCGTGCCCGTCACTGAGGACGAGACTGTTTCCTCTGACGATTATAGCGACGATGAGGATATTGGTTACCCTAGTGACCTGGATGGGGATTTCACCTCTGAGGAATCCTCTCCACTCCCCGTCGACGATATTTTGGAGCCGTCTCCCTTGGTTATTATGGAGTCTTCGGTCGACCCAGTGTTAGATGTTTCAACAGTGTTGGAAGAGTATTCGTGGGATGAAAGTTTATCTTGGGGTGAAGATAGCCTGATATGTGAGAATAGCACCTTGCCTAATTTTGGCCATACTAGTGTTGTGTCTGTTCACCCTAGTTTTGAGAGCCCTCTCCAAACTATGATCCCCGTCGTGTTAGAGTGTAATATTACACCCGCTGAGAAAATGCCTGAGTCGGTAGACATTTTGGCTGAGTCAGTAGAGTCACCTTACATTGAGAGATTACCTAGTAGTGACTTGGAGGATGACCTGTTCGGACTCGAGCTGGTTCCTTTTAGACCGAGATATGTTGAAGGTTGTTCTGATGACCCCGTTGTATTGGACGTTCCGACTGATTGGGAGGATTTACTGTTTGTGAACGAATTATGTTTGGATAATTTTAGCGCTATGAGCCCGAACGATAGTTCCTTGATGAAAACACCTTTATCTGAAGTTCCTGAATTAAAATTTTCATCGGGCTTGATTTTCCCCTTTTATGAGACCATTACCGATTCTAAATTAATCGACGAGACTAGCGTGTTAGACGAAATGGTAAGCGAGGAAGTGGTATTTTTGGACGATTATTTAGTCTTACCCCCGGTTGAAAGTTCTTTGATGTTAGCTTCGATTGGTAAAATTAATTATGATTTGGATTTTCCGGGTTTGATTTCACCAACCCTTCCTCCTATTTTTGTGCCCGCTTTCGTAGATGTTTTAGGCAGTGGAATCGGATGGCCTAGACTGATTTGTTGTGACACGCCCACTATATTAGTTCCTGTATTGACGATGTCCCCGTGCTTAGGTCTTAGTCAGTTGAGCGCGCTAGTTTCTGGTGTGTTCGCCGCTCTGCGTAGATCTGACGACGCGTCACATTTGACTATGCTTTTCTCTGTGTGTCCGGCTACGCCCCTACCCTCGTGTACTCCTCATTCTTTGACTATTTTGACACTAGAGGTGGTGTCACTTTCACACACTTATATTCCACACCCGGTCGCGCGAATTTACCCCCCTCCATTTGATGACCCCTTTTTCCACTCGTTAGTGACCACGGTTAGGCCACATGAGTTGTATCGCTCGCACCTGTTGCTACACTCGGGAGCGTTCAGCTCTACTAGTATTTATGATGAGCGGTTTCCCTTGGCATATCTTCATGCCAAGCGTGATTATATTAATTATAAAAGTAGAACTGCGACGCTCACCCCTATGAATATCATCCTTGATTTTAAGGCTCCCATCCCTCCGGACTTAACTCCTTTATTCTCTGAATTTGGGGTGAGTCACATAGCGCATGGGTTCACACCACACGGTAGCAAGTTATCTAGGCGCATTTTAATAGAATTAATCACTTTGGTGGCGTCTCATTACTTACCCTCTAGTTTGTCGGCGAAACTCACTCTAGATAATGCTCGTTATGATCCCCTCTTATATAAGCACACTAGTAAAGCGCTAGCCATTCCAATTATTTCGTATCATATTTATGCTAGCTTACATAAAAGAGCATCTCACTATACAGTGATCGATTTAGTTTTGGTGCGTCTCGACCCTGAACGGATGCCTTCGGGCACTTTAGAAAGTTGGCAATTTGGTAAGCTGGACCTTTGTTGGATATTAATGAAATTTGGAGAATTTGCATATCATTTGAAGCTTTCCATTGATTGGGGTATCACCCTTAATTTTAATGTTTCTAATTTAACGCCTTATGATTCTCCACCACTTGATTTATCTGTCTGTCCGTTTGGGTTCACTTTGTTCTCTTTGGGGTTGGGTTGTGAGTTTATGCTTGGATTGTTTTCTTCTTCGGTCTTCCCTGGAGGTATGTTGGTTGTTGATGCTGAATTTTGTTTTCCTTTATTGCCTAATGCTTCTCTAAGGTTCCCTAGGAACATACTTTTGCATGACAGGATACTCCAGGTTGTTGTGCTCTTCTCTCCAAGTGGGGTTGTCTGCCACTCTGAGGTTCTATTGGATGATACTTTCCCGCACCGGTACTTTCAGACCTACTCATCGGTGACGAGTACTTTTAAGCGGGGGAGGATTGATGGAGACGACGGCCCTCAACAAGTTGAAGACGAAGACGGCATGCTTACGGAAGTTATCTCTCCGCCTCCAAGTAAATATTTGCGGCGCCGTGACGATCATGTGGAGCGATGCCAAAAGATCCGCCCGCGGCGCAAACCAATCTAATGATAGCTTAATTAAATCATTTTTATGTTTCTTTAATTTGCAATGTCTATGACAATGTTTATGCCATGTTGTTTTTTAGTTTAATGTGTGTTGTTTTTATTTATTTATTGTGGGCTGCAAATAGCCGAACTCTTGATGTAGCCTATATATAGACAAGTATGTTTTCATTATGGATTAGTGAATGATAAAATATTGAAAACCCTAATCCTATCTTGAGCAGCCCCCTCTCTTTCTCCTTCGCTCTCCTCGGCCGCCCCCCTCTCTTCCTATTCCTCTTGGCCGCCGGCCTTCCTCATCCTCCCCCCCTTTGGCCTCTCGGCCTCCTCTTTCTACTCCTCTCCCTCTCCTCCTTCTAGCATCCCAACATCTCCCTCCTCCATAAACATCAAGCTCGGCCTTCCTCCACCATAGCCGCCAACCACCTCCTCCTCCTCCACCAAACCCGGCCACACTCCTTATCCCCATCACAAAACCGAGCAGCCCTCCACCATCAGATTTCCCGAGCCCCTTTTTCCCCTAAGCCGCCGGCCACCTCTCAACTCCACCTCTCTATAGGCTCGGCCACCACCTCCCCCTAACCGACCCTCCATCTCCTCCAAACCACCAAACCGGCCACTATTCCTCAACCCTACCCGACCACCAACAAGAAGAACTTCCCCTTGAGGATCTCCAACACCGGCGTGAAGCGACAAGGGCGAGCAAGATTTTCATCTCCTTCCGGCGCAACTCCGGCGGAGCTGTTGAAGGACAATCCAAGTAGAGAGTAATCAGAATCACCCATTCCGATTGGGTAACGAATCCTTCCTACCTCCCGTGTGATTTCATTTCTTAGATAACCTTGAATGATATCGTGGATTTCTTTGCATGCTTTTTAATTCCCTTTATTATCGTTTTATATTCGAGAAGGTTTGACGAACCTCGTTTGGCTTTTGTTGGGAGAGATCTACCCATTCCGAATCGAACTTTTTCGGTAGAACTCTTTTGGTACAACACCGCTCGGTCGGACCCAATATTGGTCCTTTTAGCTCGATCGAACCTTGGCCTTATAGCCCTTGTTGGATCCAAACCGGATTGGCTACCCGTATGCTAGCATAAAATTGATAGACTTAATTGCGTGGTGTCGCGTAGAGCGATTGTGCGAGTGTAGAGATTAGATCGAAGAGTGACGTGGCGTTGGACCGTAGTTCTATTCGGTGTGAAACGTGCAAGCCTACATCACTAAGCGTCTCTAGGACTCCAATTTCTTCGTGGTTTCTCCCCTCCCCTTACTTTTGAGGGAGGTAAATCTCTAAACCCGTTCTTGATCAAAGTCATGAGATGAATAAATACTCTGTGTCCGCGTAGTGAATTATGCTTTATCATTTTTCGTTGTTCTTAAACAGGTTCAAAATAGGATTCCTGTTTTTTACTTGCGCCGCTTAACCGCCGTCAGTTTTAGCCTCACCTTAAGGCAAATAGAGATCTCTCTCTTTTGTAAATATTGATCTTTAATTACTTTATCTGCTCTTATGATTTTATGACTTCCATTTTAAATACATGTTTCGTTAAATAAATTTAGATTTTGAATGGCTAAATTGACTTGTTAGTAGTTTGAGGCTTCGCGCATTTGAAATAGCACGAGTTGTGAATGTGAAGGATGGTTATTTGGATATTCACTTAGTTGAATTGCGTCTCATTGGATGGATAATTGAAAAATGAGTTAGTGAACAAAAGTGATTTTAATTGGATTTCCACTTAGGCTCTGTTTGGGGCAGCTCTGGCGGATTGAAAAGCTGCTGTTCGGATAGAGCTGTTTTAAAATAGATCTCTGGGGAGCAGTTTTGAAAAGCTGCAGAGTGTTTGGGTGTTCTGTGCAGAAGTGCGCTCGGAATCACCGGAGAAAGGCCGTCGGGGGCTCGGAATCGCCGGAGGAAGGCCGTCTGAGGCTCGGAATCGCCGGAGGAAGGCCGTCCGGCCTCTGAGCATGTTCCAACTGAAGAAACCATTAGATTTCCAAAACCTGTGAGAGAGAAAGCTATTTTGCGGAAGCTGAAGCTGGGGGAGGGGAGATTTCTGAAGAGCTGCAAAATAGCTCCAGATTTCTGAAAAGCTGCTCTTAAGGAGCTGTCCCAAACAGTTAAAAAACAGCTCTGGCGGCTGGAATAGAGATTCTCCAGCCGCCAGAGCTGCGCCAAACAGACCCTTAGATGAATTGCGTCTCATTTGATGGATAAATAAAAGACTAGTAGATCTTTTGAGAGCATGAACATTAATTATTATAATGATAAATGCTAAGATTTCTTGCTAGCAAATAGATGAATTGTGTTTGATATAAAATGTTTAGATCGTACAAATGTTTACTTAAAAGATATCGTGTCTTGGAATGGATTAATCTAAATGAATGTTTGTTATCCTAGAAATCGATGCATAATTATCTTACCACGCGCGAATTATTGAACCCGCAAAAATTTAAAACTCGCTACCTAGATTTGGGTATCATCAAATCTTTTTACTTCTTTAAGTATGTTTGGATGCAAGACTTGCGTAATTATTGTTCTATGACTTGATTCCCCCTTTCCATGCTTATGAATACTACTTCGTATATCTGAATCATAAATTAGTATCATGTCTTGATATGATAAGAATCACTAAATCAAATATCATTTAATTCCTTAATGTCACAAGCAATTATTGAAAGATAGTGTTGAATTGATATGATGCTTTAACTCAAGTTTCTTCTTGACTTATAATGAGAACTAATAAATGACCATAGTAAGCACAAATGTTTTGATAAGATTTGCATATAAATTTATATTAGAATCATGTGCATCAAATTGAAACACTTACACCTTTCACTAATTACAATTTATTTCATTACATGATCGAATCAATGCTATACTCCAGAGTAGTCTAATAATTTTAGTTATTTATGCTTGTCTCACTTGCTTGCTTGTCTTGCTACAGCTTTCATTGATTACAACTTATGTCATTACGTGATTGAATTTATGATATACTCCAGAGTAGTCTAATAATTTTAGTTATTTCTGCTTGTCTCACTTGCTTGTTTGTATTGTTAATTTCGATTCATTAAACTGGTACACAAATATTTCAGTTTCCCCTGCTCTTATTTTATTTTACTCTGCTCACCAGTTTATTTCAATATTCTGATGTTTTTTTCCTTCTTGTTTTGGAAAATGTCTTAGTGTTCGTGTCTGTGCCACCTGCTACTCGACTCCGATCTGCGTTAAACTCCAACTTCTGGATGTTTATCTTCTTGCCGTATCAAGTTCTATGTTTCATTTCATTTACTGTCTCGGATATTTCTTTTAGGTAATATAATCAACCATTTTCTTTGTTATCATGGACAATTTCTAGGATATAATATATGTACTAGAATTTGACATTATTTACATGTTCATTCATCTGAGATGGTCATTGCATAAAATTTGTATCAAAACTTATATCATGAGTTTTATTAAATTATATGTGCGTCTAATTTTTTTGCCTTATTTTAATCCTTTCACATAAAAACAATTTATTTTACTCAAAAGTAATTAATTTTAAACTAATTATTAGTATCTCTGCTCTCGCCTAACAAACATGGATTTTCTTTCCGCCCTTGCTTGTGACATCACGACCCGCCCGAAGTGTACTCTGACTTTTGTTTAGACGGGTCGTGACAGTTGGTATCAGAGCTAGGTTAGTTCCTAAAGATAAAGTATTTTATAATTATTACCTATTTTGAATCATATTATATAAAAATATATGTGCATGCATCATTGCTTTACTCACCTTATCTTTATCTGTTGTTCGCTGTTGAAATACGCACACACTACACTCATAAACATGAGTAGTATGCATACAAATGTTAAGAGGTTATGAGCAAATTTAACATTTTTGTGCATATGAATTTCCACTTGGATATACACTGCTTGCGAATATTAAATGGTTATGGACAGTTTAATATTTTCAAGTGCGATGACATTAGATCATAATATTCATGACATGTTGAGAGAAATGTGCACTTACATGATATATATATCCATTCATTTGCATCCTTATCATAAATCATTGCACAAATATCAAGCTAAGAACAACAATAATGATTGTACATACATGGATTTACTATTTACTTAACATCGCACATGATCTCATTGTTGCATTGCATGATCATTACCTAGAGTTGTCCAATGAAATGCTGTGATTATTACATGATTTATATATCTGACAGTAGAAAATGTGTTAGAATCTCTAGTTCCAAGTTATCGACATTTATATTCAGTTCTTTCTGTTCTGCTTGACCACCAATCTTATTTGGTTCTTCTGTATTTCTTTCTAGTTAACTCCTAAGCGTCAGCGTCGCAAACAATATAATTATAGACTTATTTCTCTAGTTGTGTAAGAGTGAAATGAGGTTCTTCTTGTAAATTGCTCTGCTGAATTAGTTCAGCGTTGTTTTGTGCTCTTCAAACTCCATATTGACTTACTTTTGTCATCACTCAAACGTCATTCAACTCTTTTTTTCTTTGATGTTCTATCTTCTCTTTATGCAAAGAATTTTTCGCTCTCGAATTCTTGAGTTTTACCTAGCAATTCCAAGCTAGTTGAAGAAATTTCTGTGTTTCCTAAAGCTAATCTTTCGTGTCCGGCTGAACCCTCTAAGATCGTGGAGTATCAAGTACGCATGCTTCAAAAGAGAATCATCATTCCTTTAATAAGAGTGTTTTGGATGCATGAAAGTTTGAAGAGTACACTTGAGAACTTGAATCTGACGTGCGTAACAAGTATCCACAAATTTTCTCTTGATCTTGGTAGTCTCCGAACTTGTTCTTCTTTCTATTTCAGTATTTTCATGATTAAATTCCATGCCTTAATTTGCAAACCTTATTGGAATAATTGACATCTGAATCTTCGTCATAAGAGATCTCATTCAGAGAATTCTCAGAAAGTTTTAGGACGAAAATTTTTAAGCTGGGGGTAATGTAACAACCCATGATTTACAAAAATGAGGATTTAATTCAATTTATTTTGAAGCGGCAATTTCGTAAATAACGATTAGATATTAGGCTAATAGATAGTCGACCGGTCCCCCTTTTTATTTTTCCCGCAAGCTTATTCTTTCGTATCCCGCACGATTCCGCCAAACCCGATGCAGCTGCCGATCCCGTGACTCCCGTCTCCCGCTAGTGCCGCTCACCTCCCACTCCTCTCCCCTGCTTCTGCCGACACCTCCTCATGGCGTAGCCGCCTCCTCCCCTTCCTCTTGCCCTAGCCGCCGGTTTCTCCTCCCCCAAGCCGCATCAGGAGTTCCTTCCCCCCTTCTCCTTCTTCGTTCAGCCAGGGGCCGACAACAACCAACATGTCCTCCAATAGGGCCGACAACATCAAGCCTTCCCCTTCCCCTCCTCAGGCTATCAATTTCTCCCTCCGACAACCCTCTTCTTTGTCATCTTGGTCGGGATTTTGCAAGAGGGATGCCTAGGGTTTCCTCCCCTCTCCTCCTTGGGCTCGGATTTGGTTACCTTTGGTAAGAATCGTGCTCCATTCACCTATATTCAGAGTTTTTCATAATCCCTAATGATTTTTCGTGCTTTAAATTTCGTATATTTTGTGAATCCAAGTTTATTTCCCGCCTTATAATCGTTTAACCACCTTTGTATTTGTGATTTCCGGTGCCGCTTCTCGATTCAATTGGTGGGATTTCCCCACATCTCTCTCCAATTTAGGGTTTCCGTAACCTAAGCGCCGTCAGGACTCCAATTTCTTCGTGGTTTCTCCTCTCCCCTCACTTTTAGAGGGAGGTAAATCTCTAAACCCGTTCTTGATCAAAGTCATGCGATGAATAAATACTCTGTGTTAGCATAGTGAATTATGCTTTATCATTTTCATTGTTTTTAAACAAGTTCAAAATATGATTCCTGTTTTTGCTTGCGCGGCTTTGCCGTCGCCATCAGTTTCAGCCTCAACTTAAGGCAAGTAGAGATTCCTCTCTCTTGCGAACATTGATCTTAAATTACTTTGTCTGCTCTTATGATTTTATGACTTCACTTTTAAGTATATGTTTCATCAAATAAATTTAGATCTTGAATGCCTAAATTGACTTGTTAGTAGTTTGAGATTTTACGCGTTTGAAATAACGCGAGTTGTGTATGTAAATGATTGTTATTTGGATATTCACTTAGTTAAATTGTGTCTCATTTGATGGATAATTGGAAGACGAGTTAATGAACGAAAGTGATTTTAATTGGATTTCCACTTAAATAAATTGCGTCTTATTTGATAGATAAATAGAAGACTAGTAGATCTTTTGAGAGCATGAACATTAATTGTTATAATGATAAATGTTAAGATTTATTGCTAGCAAATAGATGAATTGTGTTTGATATAAAATGATTGGATCGTACACATGTTTACTTAGAAGATAATCGTGTCTTGGAATGAATTAATCTAAATGAATGCTTGTTATCCTAGAAATCAATACATAATAATCTTACCACTTGCAAATTCTTGAACCTGCTAAAATTTAATACTCGCTACCTAGATTTGGGTGTCATCGGATCTTTTTGCTTCTTAGGTATGTTTGGATGCAAGACTTGTGTAATTATTATTCAGTGACTTGATTCTGCCGCTTTCCATGTTTATAAATCCTGCTCTTGTATATCTGAATCGATAAATTAATATCATGTCTTGATATGATAGGAATCACTAAATCAAGAATCATTTAATTCTTTAATGTCAAAAGCTATCATTGAAAGATACTGTTGAATTGATGTGACGCTTTAACTCGAGTTTCCGCTTGATTTGTAACGGGAACCAATAAATGACCATAACAAACATAAATATTTTGATAAGACTGTCATATAAACTTATATTAGAATCATGTGCATCAAATTGAAACACTTACACATTTCACTAATTACAGCTTATATCATTACGTGATCGAATCTATGCTATACTCCGACGTAATATAATAATTCTAGTTATTTATGCTTGTCTCACTTGCTTGTTTGTCTTTTTAGCTTCGATTCATGAAAATTGGTACTCGAATATTTCTGTTTTCTCTACTTTTATTTTATTTTACTCCGCTCTCCTATGTATTTTAATGTTCTGAAATTTTTTCCTTTTTGTTTTGTAAATTGCCTTGGTGTTCGTGTCTGTGTCGCCTGCTACTCGAGCCCGATCTGCATCAAGCTCCAGCTTCTGGATGTTTATCTTCTTGTCTTATCAGGTTCTATGTTTATGTTTTATTTCATTTACTGTCGGATATTTCTTTTATGTAATAATTGTAATCAGTCATTTTTTCTGTTATCATGGACAACTGCTACGCTATAATATATGTACTAGAATTTAACATTATTTGCATGTTCATTCATCTGAGATGGTCATTGCATAAAATCTGTATCAGAACTTGTACCATGAGTTTTATTAAAATACATGTACATCTAATTTTTTTGCCTTATTTTAAAGCTTCCACATAAAAACAATATATTTTACTCAAAATTAATTATTTTAAAATTAATTATCAGTTTCTCTGTTCCTGCCTAACATGCATGAATTTTTTTTCCGCCTATATTTGTGTCATCACGATCCACCCAAAACGCACTCTGATTTTTGTTTAGACGGGTCATGACACAAATTTTATGCAAGAATTCAGTGCACACAACTACTTGTTCCTGTGTACAACAACAAATATTTGGAAAAGAGCTGAGACCACTTATTCTTGCTGTGGGAATGCATCTCAAATCTTCCAACTACGATGACAGATATTCCTTCTGAGATAGGCTTAATGTCCTTTTTCTCTCTAAGTACTTGGAGTTCACTAAATTATACCAGAAATAAGATCACTTAGATTTACTCATCCTGGTGTCTCCTTGTATGAAGGTTTGGTTTGAGCTCAGGAAGAACGTAATACGATGTTTGAATTCCTACATCAGATGTATAGTGATTTTGATTAGATCAATGATTAAGTTCTATGGTGCTCACCTACTCTTTCTCTTTCAGAAGATTATAACCTTGTTCAACAAGAGTTTGATTGACGGCAAATCTTCCTACTTTGAATGGTTTTTGAGGGATCAACCCTTGTAGCTTAGTACAATTTGGGGAGTCATGCTACCCGCAACCTCCTATCGAAGCTTATAGATAAGGATTATTTGACTTGTGATTATTATGAGAAAACTCACCACTCTCGGAACACATGCTTTAAGCTTTATGACTTGGTGGTTTTTCTCCACGAAGGGGATGTGTCTATAGTTGCTCTCATTGCGGACCACCTCAGTCTCGATTTGCTCATCTTTCAGAGGTCTCCGAGGAAACTATACCCGATGTTCATACTAATCTTGCTGGACTTCCCATGGATCTTTCTGCTGATAAGATACAAGCATTCAACCTCACTATGCATAACAATTCTACCGAGCCATCTGCTTCATCATTTTTCTCATATGCTCATCAGGGAATTCCAAGTGCCCACTCTGCTTCCACTTGCTCTTCCACTCACTGGATCATTGACTCTGGAGTCACTAACCAGATAACTGGCTAAACTATAGATTTTGTGTCCTATCTTTCCTTGTTTGGTAGAGACAAAGTGAGTATTGTTGATAGATCTCTTTCCTCCATTGCTGGAAAAGGATCCATCCCCTGTTCCTCTCTCACCCTATCTTCTATTTTTCATGTTTCTAGTTTTACTCGTAACCCCCTCTCTGTAGTCACTAAATCAACTTCATGTGTGTTCAGGACCTGAAAACGGGGAAGGTGGTCGGCTCTGGTAGAATGTGTGTTAGCCTTTACGTGTTTGACCCTTCCAGTTCTGCTTCACCTTCACAAGCCTTATAAGCTGACCAGTCTTCTGGTCTACTAGCACTGCCATCATGGACATCCCTTTCTACTATGAAACTTTTATTTCCTACTATGTCATTTGTGCAATTTGAAAACTTTAACTGTGATATGTATGAGATGAGTAAATATTGTTGTACTTTTTTTAATCATGTTTTCCTTGTAGTACTACGCCTTTTGTTATGATTCTTATGGATGTGTTATGAGTGTAACCATAAATTATGTTATTATATTATTTTAATAGTATTATATGTTTGGAGTCGAGTCATGTTGTATCGAGCCGAGTGTATTAAGTGTTTCAATATTTTATGAGTCAAGTCAGAGTGTTTTAGGGCTTGTTAATATTTATGATTTTCATTTATGTATTTACAATGCTGCCATTATGGTCCTATAAATAGACCCTTAGAGCCATGTAAGAGGGAAATTAGTGAAGAAATCTATTTTCCTAAACCTTAAAAGAGATTTTGGTATCTCCCTCAACCTAAGCAAGCCTTGCTTAGCAACCGCGGTTTCGGCTCTAAGGTATCTCCTCCGCCTTTAGCCACCACTCCCGCGAGCACATAACTTCTTGGTATCAGAGAGATCTAGAGCATTAGATCATCCGAGACGGTTCGAGTTTGGGGACAAACTCAATTTCAAGGATTGTTGGAGTGTTATGGGTTCAGCCATTAGTTATCTTATTATATTATTATTATAATAGTATTGTATATTTGGAGTCGAATCATGTTGTATCGAGTTAAGTATATTAGGTGTTTCAATATTGTATGAGTTGTGTTAGTGTTTTAAATATTTTATGCTTTTTTCTATGTATTTACAATGTTATCACTAAGGTCCTATAAATTGACCCTTAATGTCATGTAAGAGGGGAATCAATGAAGAAATCTATTTCCTAAACCTTAAAGAGATTTTTTGTTGCTCTCTCCACCGGTGCAAGTACCGCTTAGGTAATCACGGTTCCGGCTCCATTGTATCTTCTTCGCTTCCGGCCACCACTATAGCAAGCACATAACTGGATGTTTGGGGACCTTGTCCCATTGCCTCTATTTTTGAATATTCTTGGTTTGTTATTTCATTAATTATTTTTCCTGTACATAGTGTATTTGATAAAACATAAAAAATAAACTTTTTAATCTGTTTCAAAGCTTCTAAAAAATGATAGATACTTAGTTCAATACTACTATTAAACTTTTTCATAATTAAAATAGTTGTGAGTATATTGATTCTTTGTTTGAGCGATATCTCAGCGGCCTTGACATTATCCACCAAACCTTGTGTCTACTCTCTCACTCAAAATGGGGTGGCTGAGTGCAAAAATCATCATCTTCTTGATATGACACAACGTCTCCTACATAAGATGCATTTTCCTAAATATTATTAGGGTGAGGATGTCCTTACTGCAACTTACTTTATTAATTATATGCCTACTTGTGTTCTCGGGCATAAAACTCCTCTCAACACTCTCCATATTACTCCTACCCATCTTCATCCTTGTATCTTTGGATGTGTATGCTTTGTCCATATGCATCAAAGAACCAAACTTGACTTCCATGTAGGGGCGTTCACAAATCGAATTTCTCTTTAATCGAATCAAAATTTGACATAAAATGCAGAGATTAAGATTTGGATTCGTTCAAATATTCGGTGTCGGATTCGGATTCGTCATAAAATGCTGGATTCGAATTTGGGTTTGAATTCGGATCGAACATGGATTTGAATTCAAATTTGAAGTTTATTATATTTAACTATATATAATGTTCAAATATAATTATATTTAATATTTAATTACATATATTAGTTTTGTTTGACTATATATTCCAGTATTCGCGAACTATTCATGAATCCTTCAAACATGAATAAAATTATTTGTATTCGGATTTGAAAACTATTCGAATCCGGATTTGAATTCAAAAAATATGAATTTTAATCGAATCTTCACCCTACTCCCATGTTCTGAATTGTGTTTTCATTTGGTATCTACCCCCCACCCCCCACACACATACACAGAAGAGTTACAAATGTTAAGATCTTTGTTACCATGTACGTTACCTTTCGTGAAGCTGAGGTTTATTATGGGATATCACTTTAGAGGAGTCCTCACCCATGATGAAAGTGAGCTCCTTATCTTTTTTTGGGGAGCCCTAACCTATACCTCTACCCATTCCTCCTTATCAGCTTCTTATCACTACTTCACCTGTCAAACCCAAAGGTCAGGGGCTATCTCGTGATCATCCTTTGCAGGTGTATTCTTTAAGAAATAAGGGTATAAACACACTGGCACCTCCCATGATACCATAATTGACACTAGATCCTTATTTAGAGCTTATCACTCTAAAAGAACGTACTTCTACCCAATATCCTTTGACCGTGCCTTATGATTTACTAACTGCTTTACATAAAACATTATTTCCTCTCTGCCCTCCATGTCTAGTTCGTCATCCTGGAAAGAAGCCCTTGATCACCATAAGTGGCAAGAAGCGGTACTTGTGGAAATGTACGCTCTTGAAAAGGACTGCATGTGTGATCTTGTGCATTTTCCTCAAGCGAAGACGTTGTTGGGTGTGATCTTGTGCATTCTCCTCTCCAGTGTTGCCTGTAAGGGATGGAAACTCAGTTAGATGCGAAAATTCGTTTTTTCACGGGACTTAGAGGAAATTTATTGTTCCAATCTCCTAGATTTGCCCCTAAAGGATCTAATGGAAAATTCTATAGGTTAGGAAAGACTGTACAACCTTAAACAATCTTTAGTCGTTGGTTTGGGAGATTTCACACGACTACGATGCATTTTGATATCCTCAGTTTTCTGAAGTTGAAACCAGAAATATGTTGTTAACATTTTAACAGATGGCTTAGTTCTTTTTGATGGTATTAGCAAAACAATCTTTAGTGGTTGGTTTGGGAAATTTATTGTGTAATGGCTTGTTAACATTGAAATAGGTATATTACCTTTTAATGTTGCGGGCCTTTGTATAGGTTCTAAAAAAAGGATACATCAAAAATCCAGTTGAAGGGAAATTCAAAAAAACTAGTAAATGATGGTCCAATATCGATTGTTGTGTCGAGTTCGTTCAACACTAGTAGACACATCTTCCTTATTTGCACATTGCTCTTTCTATTTGGTTAATTTGCACCGACATTAATACTCTCCAGTTCAAAATCGTTCTTGCCATAATGGTCTAATCGAGGTGGGACCATCATAATGCTTAAGAGCTTCAAAGTCAGCGTGGGCCATCATTTAGAACAAAGAAGGTTATGGTGGAGGTTCAGGTTGGTGGATGTCTGACTAGACGAGGGAGCATGGGATATGTGAGAGCAATGTCAATGCAACAATTTTGGAAGATGTTAACAGATCGGTAGTGCCCGGTGGGCATATAATTTGTAGGACTAAGTGCTTACCAAACTAGTCTATAAGCTCAAGCATGCGAAAAATGGCGAAACCTTTTTTCTTTTAAACAAATGATAACACAAAAGTCCCGTACTAATCGCTAGGTGAACATAACGTGTTGAGCACATTGTGCTTGCCGATTAGTTCCACTAGAGTCAACGGGAGGCAATGGACCCAACAATACCCTTAGCGCCACACATGCAAACTACATAGGTTTAGAGAATCCACATGTTAAGATTAAATTACATGCTTATACCTTGAAATCTCCCTAAGGTTGATGCCTATCCTCGAACCCACGATCCCGCTTTGATACCACTTGTAGTGCTTTAATACCACTTGTAGCCGTTGTAGGATTAAGTGCTTGCCAAACTGGTCAATAAGCTTAAATTTATGAAAATGTCACAATTTGTTTTTAAGAAATGACCGTGCAAAGCCCTACAACTAGTTCCACTAGTTGTTCTAAAATGTCACAATTTGTTTAAATTTATGAAAATTAAACAATCAGGGATGTTTTAATTTTAATCATCTATGTGATTAAGTACATACATGATCGCTCCCACCGATCCCCCTTTTGCAAAAACCACCTGAAAGATCCATCCTCACAACGCCCTCCAACAACCCCCTCCTTCTGATCTTCCACAACGATCACATTCTGGCAAAACTTAAATCCTCCATACATCTCCAACTTCCATTTCCATTCGCCTCTAATTCTAGTAGCTTCAACACCGTGATCTAGCTCCTCCATTGACGCGAACCTATGAAGCACGGATACTTCCCCAAAGGCAGCGTACCCGTACCGGATACGTATCCGGTATCGGTACGTACCCGATACTCAACGGATACACCTATGTGGACACACTTGGACTTATCACATCATTCTGCATATTGTGATAGAAGTCTGTGTTTCTAGAGTAAACAAAAGTTGGTCTATGCTAGGAAGTGTTGGTACGTCCAATTAAGTTTAGTATCTGTACCTAGTATGTTTCTGGTACTGGTACGTTTCTGTTACAATTACGTGTATTGAACATGTTGAAACGACACAAGTTATTAACAAAACGACCAATTTGTCTCTAGACTAACCGGAGATTGAAGATATTGATCACCAATGAAGAAGAAGAAAAAAGACTGATGAGTAGACTTACGTTTAATTTTATCTCTTTTGGTTAAACATATAAGATATTAATTTTGTAATATTTACGAATGCTTAATGTTTGAAAATTTCATGTTAGGTTGCATTGAATTGTGAACCTGTATTTTAAGTTATGATTTATTTTTGATGTTTTGAGAACTATTTATTGCACTTGTGATATATATATATATATTATATTTATTATAACGTATCATGACGTACCCGTATCCTTGTTTTTAAAATTTTGTCGTACCACCGTACCGGGTACGTATCGGATCTGGTACCCGTACCTGTACCGGTGCTTCCTAGACGCGAACGTCCAGGCCATCGATCGGCTCAATCTTGTCCAACCCTCACACGACGACACCCTTACAACTCCACAGTCCATCATCATTCCTCGTGTAGCCGATCGATGACCCTCTACTAACCCATTATCCAGTAACGACCAACCTTAGTGCTTACCTCTCCTTCCATAGCACCACCGACTCTCCCGTATACTTACTCCATCTTTCGCTTATGCTTAAGACCCATCAAACAATGAAGAACCGTGTGGAGCCCTTGAGCGTCGCCTTCACCACCATCAACAATCGCCTTGAGGCCTAAGTCAAGCAATTCACATCGATTCTTGCATTGCTCCGCACCATACATCCCAGCTGTTAGGGTCTTATATGATTTGGAAGTAGTCAACGAGCTATTCTCGCTGCCAACGTAATATGAACTTATGAGGTCGCACATAATTACACACGAGAAATTGGATACTTGATCGGGGTTGCTCAACTCATATAGGATATGTATGAGTGGAGGGACAAACTTGAGTGAGTGGGAGAAAGTCTATGTCGACTTGACTGCATGTCAATATAGTGATATCAACTAGAATCAAGGTGACATAGTGTATGCCATCTTGATTGTCAAATTCGACCAGACATCTAGCCGATTGAATAGATGGTCTAGCCGATTGAATAGATGGTCTAGCCGAATGACTAGAAGAATTTGTCTGGACTGTTTCAGTATTGGCTAGACAGATTCGACTAGACATCTATCCGATCGACCAGATAGTCTATCCGATCGATTAGAAGAATTTGTCTGGACTGTTTCAGTATTGACTGGACAGATTCGACTAGACATCTAGTCGATTGACCAAATGGTCTAACCGATTGACTAGAAGAATTTGTCAAGGTTGTTTTAGTATTGACTGGATAGATTCGACTAGACATCTAGCCGATCGACTACATGATCTAGCCGTTCGACTAGACATCTACCCTACTCAGCTAAATGTTGCCTTTTCTTTGATTTTAAACCCTAAATCGGTTCACCTATTCTTGGGATAATTCTTGTAGAAGCTGAACCCGTTTCACTGATAATTATATATGGATATTATTTAAGATCTAGGGTTAGAAAATTTTCAACTATCTCCCCGAGACCTTTTTGAAAAGTTCAGAATGACAGACCTGACAAAGGCTTCCCTTTTGCGAATTGGAATCTTCACGCCGACGGTCCTCTCCTGGAAGAAAATCTAGTAGTTCGTGGAGACGAAGAAGCCGATCATTCTTCCAGCTTGCTGTCTTGCGGCGAGAGCGGGTCGTTTCTCCCATAAGTGTGGATTATCCATATATCCGCAGATCTAGTTATGTGTGAACTCAAACAACCTCCAGTTGTTGATTTGAAATCAGCCTCAAACAAAAGAGAACCCGAAATAAGATTTTGACACTGGAGCACATATACTTTGCATTTTATTTCTTGATTAATGGTTTTCGCAAGATCCGTTTCTGTTTAGGGTTTTCTTGAACTTTATTCCACTGCGCACATGTGATGTGTCAACCCCTATAGAAAATTCTACACCAGCTAACAGTCCGAGACTAACGCCGCATCTATCTTGAGATCCTCAAGTGAGTCATCCCCGGAAGAACCTGTTCTGACTAGACTGCATCCTCCACTGCCGCGAACATCGACATCCACACATTCAATGGGACAGACCCACTTGGTTGAATTGCACGCACTGAGTAGTATTTTCACTATTTTGACATTCATCAGACCATGTAGGCACAAAAGGTCTCCACTGATCTTATTTGCATCGAAGGTCTGTACTCCATTGAGTCTGCTGTCTCCTCTAGTGCTCTCCATGACTCACTTTGGTTATTCTCACATAGATACTTATTCAACACTACCATCATTGCCACTTCGACAACACGATCGAACTCCCGTGCGGGGTTTACCAGATGGCCGCCATCGACTCTTACATGGATGAATTTATCAAGCTGGGCACACACGTTCTGAGTCTTCCACCTGACCACTCCTTGGTCTATTATATGCAATGGCTTACAACCTTGTATATTAGCTTGCCTTCCCACTCTCCATCCATCCACCATCAACCAAGCTCTGAACCTCTTCTACTCGTGGAGGCCGAATTCCTTGCGACCTCCACCGAACCTAATTTTACATCTACTCCCTCCAAGCCCCTACCTACCATACTTCGCCCATAATCCTAAACTTCCAACATCACCACAACCACCTCTACCTCATCCATTCATCTTACCTTCATGCAACGACCTACCTATTTCCAACCAAGAGTATCATGAATTTCAGAGTAAGGAATTGTGCTTCCATTACAAGCAACCATACTCTCCTACTAATGATTGCCCTGGTAATGAGTTCCGAGCCATCATCAATGATGACTTGAAGGAGATCGACATAGCTGACTTTGAGGCCCTTGAGATCACTAACACACCCACAAACAATGCCCTAAGCACCTGTGCGGCGGCCAACCCGCAGACGTACCACTACTAGCCAAGAGGTGGCGCCTCAATCTTGCGGTCAAGGTCGATTTTATGGAGGGATATATTAATATGTCTGTATGGCGACGATAACTATAAGTGTTTTTATTTTATTCATCTATGTAATTTTTCTTTACGAAGGGTGTTTCAGTAAATTGTAAGTGAGACTCCAACTTATATAAGAGGTGGCCAAGGTGTATTTGGATCATCTCTATGATCATTTAGATTTAATTTCTCAAATGAGAGTGACTTCAAGAAGGAACTAGCCTCCTGGATTAGGGTATGAGTATTCCTCTTGATTTTGTATCAGTTATTCTGTTGTGAATGCATATATTTTCAAATTTGTAACAAGGTACTACGCTGTAGGCGCTGTAGACTGGGCAGTTAGTCATACTCAAGTTAAATGGTGGCGATGGATCCAACATAATTGTTCAACAAGAAGAGTCCTCTCTATTACTTGAAAAAGTGTGCTAGGAATGAGGACACAAAGGCGTGCTTAGTTGTAGGATTGTAACCCAGTGAGGAAGTGGCCCAAGCAGAGCTCACCCAAGATCTCTAGAACATGTACGACAACCTCGATGAAATCATTGTTGTAGAAGGTGACTGACTCCGCTTGATGAACTGCCTCAACCTGCTTGAAAGCATGTTTTCTTGATGACTATCATATTGACGAATAAGCTCCATTTTGACCAGTGTGCACATTAAGGTCAAGTTGGTTTGTAGGGTCGAACAGAGCCAATGGAGTGAAGACTCCTCCATGTAGTTGGTGTATAAAGGAACCTTATGAATTTTCAGTGTTATTTGTAGTTCAAAAAATTGCTCACCACAAGCAATCCACTCTAGGGTACCGGCCCCATGGACTTGTTGAATGTCTTGGCGCTGAAAATGATTTGGATGGTGGCCGCATTTGACCTGGAATAAGGTGGTGGCTTGACAGACGACAGTACACCGGATGGAAGCATGTCGACGGTGGGCTGATTTGGCGTCATAGGCTTTGTTGGTAGGGGTGGTGTCGATGTCTATTGAGGAATGTATAAGGCTCCGTTTGGCACGGTGGTGGCGGTCATGAACATTAAACTGTCATTCATTCTCGCCCATCTAAGGAACTTCATCCACTTTTATGTTTAAATGGATGAAGTTTGTTAGGTGGTCCTTAACGAATGACGATTTAATCCTTGCGTTTGCGACCGCCACTATCGTGCCAAACGGGGCCTAAATCTCTTGCACCGCGATTTGGAGGTTAAATGAAGTGGTATCTACGCGATCTATACGGCCTGAGAGGGAGCTATTTCTTCACGCCGAAGGGACAAAAGGAGCAAATGGATGCTGCTGGGTAACTGTTAGGAGTGGTTGAGGAGGCTTACTAGGAGCTTCTATCTTGAGGAGATGTTTGCCAAAGTAGGCTTTACCTTCACTGGGTGTGTTGGAGGCTTCTGGAAGCTAGCGGGAAGTTCATAATGGAGTTGACGCCAAGCAGAAAGCTGTTTGCATAGCTTCTGAATCTTCATACACATCACTGATCTTGAGCAGAGATAATGAAGGCTAGGGAAGCTGAGTGCATTGGAGTCAACACAGAATGCACACAGATGAGAGATCTCGTGGAAGTTGTTTAGGACGTCGACTGAGTGAGTGTTGTAGGTCGGAGTGGATTGAACTCTATTTGTGCGCATCAGATGTAACCGACAACAGGAAGGATCATCCTGTGAGATAGATAAGGTTAGACCAATTGATGAAGGAGAAGGTAGAGTTTGAGATACAAACTATAAACACAAGCCTCTAATTCAACCTCAAGAGCTTGATTCTATTTCCTTAGGTGAAACCAACATAGTTCCATTATCTTAAAGGTTCTTAAAATGGAAGACTCATCATGACCTACTTGAATGGAAATTCAAAGACCCGTAAATAATGGACTGATATCAACTATTGCTGCGAATGTGGCCAGCAGTAGTTGCCGTGTCTTCCTTAGTCGCACATGGATTCTCCTATTGGGTTGGCTTGCACAGACATATCTGAGTTGACCTATTGAGAGAAAAGCAGAAACCCATAGCACATATGGCCTGCCATGTGGATCCAATTCCTGATACATGCATCTGGTTCTTGTGAGTCTTCCGTTTTGCAGAATTTTATTTGTCAGGTTGTTGAGTTGATTAATTAGAAATCTTGATGAATGTTACACTTGTATTATTTTTCATTGTGAATATCTATAACTGCATTTGTATTGATTTATAAAACAACTAAAATATTTAAGTCTGACGCTCTTCAAATAGGTCTCTATCTCAAAGTGCTTACTTAATGCTTATAGTAGTACATGAGTGTGGATGCATGATTTGTTTTCATGTTGTAGATTAGCTATATTTGTCTTGATTGCTCCTGGGTGAAAAATCGGATGCATCCAACTAATTTCTATATCCATAGGGCTCTAGATTTCTCACATGTTATACTAACTAATTACTTTCAGGTTGCAAGGATCTTTAGTTTTTCCCTGTGGAAAAATGATCCACTTGTAGCATTCTTTCCCTCGTAGATGGCCTCCATCTATTAGAATATGCCTGAAAGTTAATTGAAATCTTCATGGAAGTTTTGGCAGCTTAACACAATGTCTAAATTGAGAAGTACAATAGCCTACTCTATTGCAGCATGTACTATTTAGTTCACATGGAGCCAGCTAAATGTGGTTTATTGGCTAGGCCACCACTATTGTGCTTCTTTTTTTTCAACTAACACGTACAGTTTTGAGATGTGAATCTTCCTTCCCTTGTAAATATATCCAGAATGCATTCTATTTTTTATCATGCTTGGATGTATTTATATACGATAAGTGCAATCAAATAAAATGGCTCATGAGTATTTCCTTCCTATCTTTAATCATATGGTTTCACATTCTAAATGTACTATTTTGTGTAATTAATTATTATGCTTTCTGTTAGAATTCAATCTTAACACAACCTTGCTTGTTATGTAATATATTTCTCATCTGACATACTATGTAGGACGGGGTAATGGCTACTCGTGATGAGGAGACTCGTCGATTTTTCAAGCATTCATCAGTGCAGGTTTTGCTTTGCCCTCGTTCTGCAGGAAAAAGGCACAGTTGGGCAAAGCAGCAGGTGAGAGCTTGATATCTTCTTTTCTTCCTTTGGCTAAACAAAATCTAAAATTATTTTGAGTTTTTGATATTTTTAATCTAAATAGAAAGTTCTCATTTTTATCTACAGAATACAACGAACTTTAATTTTTTACTAGTGGTATATTGTTCAATCATACATAAATTGCAAGGCTACTGATGCCATTTGTGAAGAAGAAGAGTGGAGGGAGAAAGGATGATGGAGGCAAGAGGCTAGGTCTACGCTTGGTCGTATCCCTCCAATTTCTTAATTTTCAAGATTAAACATTTATAATTCCAAGATAGGTCTCCTCCTCTAATATATAGGAAGACCTTATGATATTAAAGGCGCAAGGCGCATGCGAGCGTCCGCCGCACTTCAGGCGCAAAAATGAAAAAATGAAATAAAATTAGTGAATTGGGCGCCCAATTTACTGAAAATCAGTGGATTGGGTGCCCAATTCACTAAATAGCCACCACTCTTCAAACAACTTTGCAAAAAAATATTTAACCACATTTCCTGAAAATCCTCCAAAAAATATCTGGAAAATTAAAATGTGAAAAATAGTCCCGAATGCCTGAGAAATAAACTGTGAAAAAGATGTCACCTATGCACAATTGGGTTTGCAAAGGCAGCAAATAATCGGTTGCATATGGAAACAGTGGAAAAACATTTTTCCATGGATAAAAACAAGTTTTCGGGTAGGTTTTGCAACTGATTATAGTATCAAAAATAACAACCATATCAAATTTCTAAGACAAGCACAAAAACATCTAAAGAAGAAAAATAAGAAAACAATGGATTGAATATATCACAATTCTAATATATTTTTTAGATGCATTAACAATAAGAGAAGAAAAAGAACATGAGAAAAAAATGTGTGCCTGATTTACTTGATCAAGCTTGCTGATGATGTTTAGTCTAACATCTAGGAATTTATCTTTCAACAAAGAAATAAAAATAGGAAGAAACTACTCAATAGTTGTGATGCGGAAGGATCATTGGGAGAAACACGTGGCTCGGCGAGAGGATCAATAGTTTCGCCGCGACAGCAGTTGACGAAAAAGACGAGGGGGGAAGCATCAGCGGGAGAAGCGCGACGCGGAAGGATCATTGTCAGCGCAGGCCTCGAGGTCGATGGGGGCACACAGAGGCACATGAGGGGTACATGTGGCTCGGCGAGAGGATCAGCGACGCGTAAAACGACAGTCAGACCAAAAAGATAGAGGGGAAAGGCTAGGGCTACGCTGCGTCATATCCCTCCAATTTTTTATTTTCCAGGATTAAACATACATAATTCCAAGACAGGTCTCCTTCTCTTATATATAGGAAAGCCCAAATACATAATAAGAAAAACAAATATATAAGATAACGAACATATAAAAGTCCCAACATCCATCCGGTGCCGAACCGCGCTCGGTTCTCGTGCACGACTTGTGTAAACCCTTGTGTATCGCTTGCCGATAATGGGATCTTTCACACTCGTATCAAAGGAGGATGCCTCCTTGAGAACAAGGTGCTCCAATATCGGTCACTAAACCTACTTATTGAATAAGTCGTATAAACCTTTATCAAAGGTTCTTCCAACTTATGCTCTTATTGAGGTCCCACTTGGCTTGAATCATAATGTCTTTAACACCTCAGGAACTAACAGTTTAGAGATCAATAAGGCCCAAATTTATGCCATGATCATTTAGCCCTTTATGGGTACAACTTTGGTAAACATATCAGCCAACTGATTTTTAGCGATAACAAAAGGAGTAAATATGACCTTGGCTTGAACTTCTTCTCATAGAAAGCGACAATTTATCTAGTTATGTTTTGTTTTCTCATAAAACACATGACTATAGACAATATGAACGGCAAATTGGTTGTCAGAATATAGTGACATTGCCTCTTGGACCTCAAACCCAACTACTTAATCTTATGGATTTCAGTCACATAAGTTCAGTAGTAGCAGTGGTCATGACCCTATATTCAACTTCAATGGAAAATTGTGCTCCCACATTCTACCGTTTGCCTTTCCATGATACAAGGTTCCGACCTAAGAACATACAGTACCAACTGTTAGATATTCTATCATTAAAAATCCAGCACAACCAACTTCACAGTAAGTAGTGATGTTTAAGTGACCATTTTTATGTTGAATCTGTGATCTACAAGTAATCAAGGGATTAGTCTTACTGCAGTCGTAATATGAACCTATGTGGTCACACATTAAGAATGTGCTAGAATTGGATAAATGATTGTGCTAATTTACTTGTATTGAATACAAGTGAAGAACCAAGTCCATAATGATGATTAATTAATTGAGCATAATGAACTTTGTCACCACACGATCCACATGTCCTCTTTTTCAAACTATTTTGAGGCTTTTCTATTCTTGCTATTATTCGCTTTGCTATTTTTGGACGTCCTTTTGTTCGTGTTTGAATTAGATCTCTAATAGATATACCAGAATGATCCACTGCTATTGAAGATGATCCAACTTGACTACCAATCTTTTCAATCTCACCTTGAACAGAAGTTTCATTGTAATCATTTAACTGTCTAGTAACATAATGATATAATTCTTTGAAAGAATCTTCATCTTTTGATACTTTCTCTATTAAATTGTTGTAAAGAGAAGTGAGGTGCCATTTCATTAAAGAAGAACCTGGATGCAGATGACCTTCAGCTGAATTTGATGGGTTAATAGATAAAATATTGCGTGCTTGAATGCTCCATCTCTTCAATAAATATCTATTTGGAATTTGTGTTACTTGTTTCTTATATAGTATACGTAAAATATGCTTGCAAAATATTCCATCACTCTCAAACTTTCCGCACTCACATTTGATACATATAGGGTCACCATCCACATATACAACCTTAAACCACTTGTGTTTTTCATCAGATGATAAACCCACAATATAATATTTTGCAACTCCAGAAGAACTTACTTTCTCATGTAAACAATTTAGAATCTCTTGAAACTCATTCTGGAATCGTTTGAACATTACTCTTGTATAATGTTCATTAGCATGAGCTTCTAGATTTTCTTTTCCAAATAAAACTGGTTTTGAATTCATAGTTTTGAAGTCTTCAAGTTCCTCTGCATGACGACGACTTTCTAACGCTCTTTCATATTGCTTTACAAACTCTAACAAGCTTGTGTTGGAATTTACAAATCCATCAAAAAAAAATTTATACTCTCGCTTCTACCTGTTGATGTCATGTCAGTCACAAAAACATCTTTCAAGTATGCAGGTACCCAATGAGATCTTCTTTCCCACATTCTGAATAGCCACTTGTTTTTTTGTAAATGGTATTTTGAAATGAGGTCTTCCCATCTACATTCACTTAAACAAATTGTTCTACTGTTATAAATTTTTTTATAATCCTTTGAGAACTCACTTTCTGGATAGCACATTTCAATCACATTCTCAACCAAATGCTTATGTATATGCCATGAGCAAAAACGGTGTCTTGTATATGGAAAGACAACTTTGATAGATTTATGAATAGCATGATCCATGTCTGTAATTATAACTTGTGGTGCTCTATCAAACATGCAAATCAACCAGTGCTTAAAAACCCAAGTTTATGTCTCCTCTGTTTCATCGGCCAATAATGCACATCCAAGTAGAATAGATTGTTTATGATGATTTACTCCAGTAAAAGGTGTAAAAGGCATTTGTAGTTTATTTGTCTTATAAGTCACATCAAAAACGATTACATCACCAAAAGTAATGTAATCATTCTTAGAACGTGAATCTGCCCAAAATATAGATCTCAATATCTTTAAAGCAAAGTAAAAATTTGGATCTTTGGAATGCTGAGCTTGCAGATATTGGGCTACTAAAGCACCCTGACGACCAACTTGGTTATCCTGATGTTGTCTCAAGTGATTTATGACATTTTGTGCACTGATATTTATATCTCCAGCCACTGCATTTAGTGTTTTAGCGATATTAGATGGTCCCAACCTAGATACATTTAGTTGAGCCATCAAATCCTTGGCTATCATGTTCCTATGACTGACATTATTAGATCTATGTTTCTTTGTTCTTCTGGGTGTATCTAATATATGATTATGTTCTTTTTGGAATCCTGAAACAACCCACTTATTATCTTTCCCTTTGCGAACATCTAGTTTTGCTAAACATCCAAGTCTCGTATTGCGCTGTTGTTGTATAATTTCACAATTTTCAGCAGGTTTAGCTTTCTTTTTGCCACTCTTATAGCATACATAATTCTTCCAAATATGCTCTCCTATAACTTTTGATATGTTGCTAGAATTTTTCCTAATACCAAATCCTAAATTGTGAGCATAATCATTATAAAAACAGTAGACTGCATCAAGATCTTCAAAAATTTGACCTATATATGGTTCTTGGTTTGCAATAGAACACTCTTTATTAATCTCTTCTACTAGATCAGAGCAAGAAACAAAATCCATTTTAAAGTCTTTAAATAAACCTGTAGGCCTGGATAGAGGAGGCGAGGGTGGTTTTAGGAGGCTGTAGGCCTGGATAGATCGACGGATAGATCGCCGGATTTAGAGCTTGGAAGCTGCGGCGCCGGTTTGGAGGCACGAGATTGAAGCGGCGGAGGTGGATTGAGTTGCTGCAACGCAAGCGACGGAGGTGGATTGAGGCACTGCGACGCTGGATTGAAGCGGCGGAGCTGGATTGAGGCGCTGCGACGCTGGTATGATCGCAGTTTTTTGTGTTAGGGTGCTGGATTGAAGAAAAATGCGGAAAAAGCTATGTCCGTGTGCTAGGGCACTGGATTGAAGAAAACGCGGAAAAAGCTATGTCCGGGTTCCGTTTACATACATATAACCGTATATATATATATGTATATAACGGAAAAATACATAGCGTACTTCATTTTTATCTTATATGAGGATGACGACCCAACAAACATGCTAATGATGCACACGTTTCTAAATTTAATATAGGTAAAAAAAGATTTTCATAATACTTAAAGTTGGGTAGTATTAAGTTGAAAAGAGATGCTATGAATCTAAGCTAGAATACAGTTTTTTATATTTAAAATACATAACATACATCCTAACATAAAACGTTCACAGAGAGCAGGTATGCAAATAATCAGTAAGTAACAACAGAAAAGCCAACAAGTGATCTAACATTTGCAAGTAAAAGCTATGAGCGTCAACAACCTGACACGAACCCATAAGAACTAAACATATGTCTGATCTGGGACAGAAGCAACAACAAGATCACACGACGAGGGGTACTACAAGCAGCCTGGAATCACCAACTCTAACCACCCAGAGTGCTACTGCCCGGAGCCTGAAACATTCTAAAAGAAAAGAACGACTCAGCAAAGAATGAGCAAGAGATAGCTAAAAACCAATAAACCAAAAAATTATTCAACTTAAACAGGTTCACCATCATAATAAACTTAATTGCTATTCAACAGAAACCACATAAACAGAGAATATTGATAGCTAATTCATCAGGGATTAATTATCAACAAGGATCTATCTTATATATATATATATATATATATATATATATATATATATATATATATATATATATATATATATATAATTGAGACAGATCGGTTCGAGAGAGTGCATCATTAACACCAGTCATAATTGGCACTGAGGCAGTGACTCACATTCTAACACAAACCATCAGTCCATAACATCATAAAAAGGGCACTGTGGTGGCTATCTTTCCTACACAACGCGACAGTCCGAGATATCACAAGAAGATACTGTGGCGGCGGCTATCTTTTCAACACAACCCAGCCGTCCAAAACAAAGTCACAGGGTGTAATGATTCACAAACAGACACTATGGCGGTGACGCAATCCACTAACACCCACAATCCAACCAATATCGCATCATAAAACAGGTACCGTAGTGATGACATCTTTCCCATTCACACCAACTGACCACCAAATTCCAAGAATTTGGAATGGAATAACACATGAGTTCCTGAGTAGAAGATACACATATTTTACGAAAAATTCTGAACCATGCAGTCAATGTAGCCGATGCAGTCGATGAACCATGCAGCCGATGCAGTCAATAAATCATGCAGCCCATGCAGTCAATGCAGTCAACAAATGACTCAAGTATAGAATTTTGAATTATGCAGTCGATGCAGTCGAAAAATGACTTAGATGCAGAATTTTGAATTATGCAGCGCATGTAGTCGACAAATGACTTAGATGCAGAATTTTGAATTATGCAGCCCATGCAGTCGATCCAGTCGACAAATGTCTTAGATGCAAAATTTTAAATTATGCAGCCCATGCAGTCGATGCAGTCGACAAATGTCTTAGATGTAGAATTTTGAGTTATGCAGCCCATGCAGTCGACAATTGACTTAAATGCAAAATTTTGAATTATGCAGCCCATGCAGTCGATGAAGTCGACAAATGACTTAGATGCAGAATTTTGAATTATGCAGCTCATCGAGTCAATGCAGCCGACAAATGACTTAGATGCAGAATTTTTAATTATGCAGTCAATGTAGTCGACAAATGAATTAGGTGTAGATTTTTCATGCAGAATTGAACCATGCAGTCGATGCAGTCGACAAATCATGCAGTGGATAAATAACTTAGATGTAAAATTTCACGCAGAATTGAACCTTGCCTCAAAATACACAGTAGCTTACTCATAAGAAGAAAAAGCTTGTCCAAAATTACTGCACATGCATCATTCATTCATTTTCACCATTTATTCTTTAATAATAATAAAATAAATAAATTAATAAAAAAGGCTAAGAAAAGGAAACCTGTTGCTAAGTTCTGAAATAAAACACAGAGGAAGAGCAAGCCACCACTTGCCTTGACTCTAAATCACCATATTTTTGGCCTTTGAAGCACTCCACGCCGAGGATTGACCTAAACAAAAGCTGGGCAAGAAAAATCTGCGAAGATTGGCAAGAAACAACGGTTAGGGCCGCTTACCCAATCGCTAAAACTCCGCGAAAAGAAAAATACTAACCACGCACGCGAAGAGCTCGTTGAGAGCTTTCCGAATCTAGGTTCCATCGAGAATTTTGAGCACCCTCCCGAACGGGTGGCCGAAAAGCTTCAGAAGAATACTTCTCCGCCTCTCTCACTCTCTGGTTCGGGTTGGCTTGAGGAAGAAGAAAGACTTTGGAAAAATAAAAAGAATAGTTGACTTCTTATTTTAATAAAGAAAGGGATCAATTTCCTAGGTAAGTTTTAATTCAATTGATCATTTCCAAGGTAAATCTTTGACTTAATTGATTCGAAATTAGAAAAAAGAAATCTTTATTAATTAAGCCTGCTATAATTAAGACTTAAGAAATTCCAATTTATTATTATTATTATTATTATTATTATTATTTTTACAATTAAAATTTAAAAAATATCAATTGGCAATCGCCGACTAAGCCCGCTCCGATTCCGACAAAATTCACACTAAAGGCAAAGACCAGTGCTACGACTCCGACGGCGAAACTGAAATCAGAGTTCGACATGCCGATCTCGAGCTAAAATTTTCCGAAGTTAACGACAAACATAAATTCTTCAAATCTTTGCAAATTTGGCTAGCTTCAAACATGGCTCGGACCACAACGAAACTTGACGATCAAACTTAAAATTAATTAATTTAAGTCTCTATAATTAAAAATCTAAATTCTGGCAAGCTCGAAATTCAGTCGTCTTGACCAAACAGACACAAAAACACACTAACGGTGACGCTCCGTTGTTCCGCGCTAACATAACGCCCTTACTCCAAAATTATTCAAATTAGGAGATTAAAATTAATTATCGGAAATTCAGGGGCGTTACAGCCGGGACGTCCCTGAAGTACTTGAGGACTTGGCGAACCTCGGGCCACAGAGGAAGGCACAACTCCACCTCAGAATGCGAGATGGGGAAGACGAGCTCGTCCTTATAGAAGGTGTTGATCGCCTTGCGCTTTTCGGGTTGGCGAGCAATGAATCCGGGCGGGATGTATTCGGTCATGAAGGAAAGGTACTCCTCGGACAAGTGCCTATCGTGGAACGGGTGCTCGGCAAATTGATTAGCGCACTTACTCCATCCACCCGCTACATCGCTATCGCCACCCATTTTGAGTAAGCAGAGGACGCGAGTGCAAAGAGTAAGGAGAGGCTGAATCGAGCAGAACAATAAATGCTGTAGGTGAATGTACGACTAGGGGAGGGGGATATGTAAAGAAAAAGTTATGGGTACTGAGGGGATATACCCCTCACCTCCGCCACTTGACCGATCCAGCGAGACTCCTCCCAACTCGCCAGAAAGTTGAGAAAGCTGTGTCACCACGATAGTCGGGAAAGAAAACGAGCATAAAAAAATATGCAGTGCCCTCACGCGGGACTAGACCTATCGCTTATAAGCACGTGTGTCGCATAAAACCAAGGCAAATAACACTTATGAGGCGAGTAAGCGTAATTATTGCACTTTCGAGTGTGTTCTAAACAAGTTAAATTAAATTAATACACAGTCCATGTTTTCTAAAAGAAAAGAGCCGGGATTGTGTAAACCTGGTATTTGCCGAGTAGAGTCAAACAGGAAAGGTAAGTCTGGTTTAGGCGAGTCGGACGGGCGAGTGGAAGGGTTACTTCCTCACTTACCCCGAGCGGGTGATATGAGCGAGAGGGGCGAGTGAGGCATCTTGGCCTGTACTCACCCCAAGCTCCCGTCAAGTTTTGGACTTGAGGGGCGAGTCGGCCTACATGCGCCCCAGGATCAGGGAAAGCGTCGAGTCCTGGCTTCGCCAAGCACTCGCCATCCCCAGGCGAGCAGGTCAGCTCGCCTAGTTGTAATTTTTCTAGCTAACCTATTTTTGCTTGCCATTAGCCGCTTCAAACAGCGGGACTTCGCTGTTGGCAGACTAATTTGGGCTGCATTTAGTAAAACCAAAAATCGGGATTCCGCTATCCGCAGACAATTCTTGAAAAATTATAAATAGACCTCCAAGGGCACCTTTGGAGAGGACTTGGGCTTTGGCTTTTCTCTCTTCTGGTCGATTCTGGTTGGTTGGAGCTCCCACACTGTTGGCCGTGGTTTCCGAGTGGATAGTTTGGTGCTTCTCAGTGCCCTCCAAGGTGCCCAACTCAATATTGGCTAGGGAGGGGAAGCTCTCTCTAATCTTCTGGGTATGTGGCGTGACCTCACTACAGATCAGGGATCTATTTCTGGTTGTTCACTCCTTATGGGGAAGTTTCTTATTTCTAAGTGGCCGGTCTAGTGTTCTAATTTGGGAGAAGTGTAAGTTGTCCCATCGATCCGAACTTGTTGAACCGTGATTTCCGCGTTCAACAGTGGTGAAATTCGAATCTTGTCCCAATAAAGAGTTGCTCGCTTAAACTATCCGAAATGATATGCTAAATTATTAATTTAAAGAAAATAGTAAGAGTACTTTAATAAAAGATCTTATTAAAATAAAATGTATTTTAAAATATATTATTAATTATCTTCACATAATTTTTGTAAAATATCCATAACATGTAATTCATATTACAGCTTGTCCCCATGACTTGTTCTTGAGAAAGACAAGTTCATTGAAACAAACTACAAGGACAGATATAAAAATTTGAGGATTGTCCTCAAACATGAGCGTAAGCTCTATGTCTTATAGGAAGATCCCCCGAAGAGCCACTCAGATCAGCCTCTCATGTAGATAAAGGTGCTCACAAGAAGTATCAGGATGACTCTTTAGATGTCGAGTGCTTCATGCTCGTAACCATAAACATTGAGCTTCAGAAGCAACATGTGACTATTTGTGGTTATAAGAGACTCGAGCACCTCAAGAAAATATTTTAGGTACAGGCTCGACAAGAGATGTTCGATCTTTCCAAGGCGTTGTTTCAGTGCAGAATGAGAGCTAGCGAACCAATAGGAACTTATACACTCAAGATGATAGAGTATATTGAGAAACTTGAAAGATTGAGTGTAAGACCCCTCTCACCTTACCAGGAGGTAACCTGGGTCTTATGCCCAGAACCGCCGCCTTACGGTGACACTAACACATGGGTTAGTCGACACAGCAAGACGCCGATCCTGCCGGCTAGTACGATCATTTAACCTGTTCGGCCAATCGAGAGTAGAAGCAAAGCATGTAGTAATAAAACTAACAAGTCCACAAAGATCACAGTACATATCATATATAAGAAAATGAAAGTACAACGGTAGTTCACAATGAGTACAAAAGAAAGAGAAAATGGCTTATGCCCTGTACATGATATCAAATCTCTTTCTCACAACAACAAACAAAGCGGAAGCTAATCTATCAACGGTACACGCGTCGTCACCTGACGCCGCGCTGTAGTAGTAATAGTATGTGATATCAGCTTTTCAAGTCCTGCCACCTCGTCCTGCTGGTTGTGCTGGTGCTCCATCTCCTCGAGCTCCTAAAATGATACAGTCACAACCGATCGTTAGTTATAAAGACTAAGCCATTATCGTCCTCGCCTCACCCCCGCGACTCCTAGGTACCGAGCGGGAGGACGAAGCGAAAGACAACAAGGGGTACAAAAAGGAAAGCAGGTGATAGTAGATTTAATCTATCAAGATTATGTAATAACAAGTATATCTCTAATCTAGCAGTTCTATATAGTACAAGTAAATTAAGAAGGAAATGTACTGAAAGAAAGTGCTGAAAACAAAATAGAGAACGGAGCAGGAAGTAAACTATCTACTGCTAAGCTATCATCACAGGAGTACCTTAATTTATATGAATGCCCATACAAACTTATAAGTTAAGGTTTCACAAATGTGACTTATCATATAAAAGAGCCCATACTAATTTATATGATAAAGATCTATGATGCGTATGACCTAAATATGTATGTATGTTATGCATGTGGTTATGATTCATACAAGTGCAACTCACGCACGCGACTCTGTGATCACAGACCTTTAGTTCCCGCTTTTTGGAGCTAGCATCACTCTCTGGTACCACCGTTGTGGCTACGACAGCAGCGAAACGGGCGCTTCCGCTTCCTAGGCGGGTATACACACTACCAAGCCCAGACCCTTCGTACGCCTCTGTACACGTCCTAGGTGCACTCTATAGTCTCTGCGTACTAATGCTGGCTACCTGCCAGACTTTCTTGGTCGTGTGTGAGTTTTCGGGGATTGTCCTCCAGACCGTAGTATAAACAACCTACTGGCCCCTCAAACCCTCACACCTCACCAGAGTCACCGTACTGACATCGGTGTGACGATTGACCCAGTACCGCATGACCCGCCACTAGTTTGTTTCTATGCACATGCAAGATATTCCAACCCAAGCCTTCAGCTCGCAGGGCCAACCCGTCCTGAAGTAAAACCTCCCGAGCCTCCAGCTCGCAGGACCAAACCTGTCCTGATATCAAACTCCCGAGCCTCCAGTTCGCAGGACTAACTGTCCTGAATCCCTTCAACCCTTCACGGGTGAGATTGTCACATCATTCTCTTAGTTCCGAATCCCTCCAACCCTTCACGGGTGAGATTGTCACGGGTGAGATTGTCACAATGTTCTCTTAGCCTATTAGACTATTCTTTTCTAATGTTTATTACACTTAGCAATTTAGGGTTAATCCTTGGACTGCCCAGGGCATGCCCGGTGAAGGGCTCTCGGGGGTAGGAACTACGATGGGCTGAAGCCCAAAGCTCCCTTTCTCAAGGAAACTTACTTTTATTAGTGTTTACCCATTATTATACCCTCTCTCGATGTTACTCTGGTGTGGACCTAACGACTTTTGATATTATTAGGAGGACGACGGTCTTCCGCCGACCTTCATTCTAGTTACTCGCTTTAGGGTTTTGCACTCTAACACTCGTTACTAAGTAGTGACCTACTAGATACCAACCAGAGTTTCAACTTCCCAATTCAATTTTCCTTCTAACCACTTTTCATATCCCCCTGTGGGTCCTTGTGTTATACCGTACTTTTGCTATACGTAACCCACGACCTAACATTTACCCAGGTGATGTGACTCCCAAACCCTTGGGCCAAATGCCCCTAAATATTTATCCTGGGTTTATCTTATGTGTGATGTCGACCCTTTATGATTTCACCATTTTTCTAAGTATTTAGGGTCTTAAATTAAATTATGTGATTATGTGAACTAGGTCACTTTGTATGTGAACTACCTTATCCAAAGGTCCAACATGCCTAAGTAATTTTCCTGGAGTTCCTCTAGGTTAAATATGACTGTCTACTAAGGATTTGATTTTTCCCATTTGAATTTCTATTTATTCTCTATTTATGATTAAAACAATAATTAATCCATTTTCCAAATGAAGTACTTCAATTATATAACAAAAAATTCCTAGAAAATTACTGGAGGTCAATATTTATATAATAATACAAAATACAGAATTTCATGATCCTATCCAGTGATTTGAACTAACAAAATTCCATTAAAATGTTATTACCAAAATACCACTACTAGGATTTTCAGCATATGTAATCATCCAAAAAATTCATAAATAATTATAGTGGGTTTGAATCATAGAAGTAGGATGCTATAAATTTTCCCATAAATTTTCAACAGTGTTTCCCTTATTTTAAAATTAATTTCCAAAAATGGTAAGATTGTAAATCTACAATATGCCCAAGATATAATCCTCAAATAGAATTATTATTTTTTCCAGATATGTAAAGTGTCCTATTAGGGCATGTATCAAAATTTTAGAATTTTACAAGGTCAGTAGGCCTATAATTCATTTTTGTTTCCAAAGGGTTTATTTTCCAATAATTCAAAATAATGGGATTTTTGTTCCCAAAAATCCCACTCTTCCTGTAGGAGGTGTAATTCATCCCTATAAGCCTCTGTCCAAAATCCCATGGACATTCATTGGGCCAAATAGACTAACTTCCCATTTTTTGCATTGGACACAATTATTTACAAATCTACCCTCATCATGTATGTTGGATTTCCCAAACATGCAAAAGTCCAAATGGTCTGAAATTTCTACCATGGCCTTATAGTGATCCTAAGACCATGCCACCCAAATTTGGGGACATTTGGATAAGGGAATCTCCCTATTTTCATTTTATTTAATAAATGAATTATCGTTAAAAACTTTAGAAAAATATCCCCCCAAAATTTTGATTTTTGGACAGGACTTCGGTTTAGCCCAACCACATGCATGCCCAAAACTTCACTACATGTGGACTTAGGGTTTGACCTTGGCACCCATTTCACTTTCTGTCCCACTTTAGGAGCAGTCCTAGGAGAAATGTCCTGCAGGGAGCTAAAGTGCTTCAAATCTCATGTTTAGGGTGCCAAAATGAATGTAAGACTTAGGGCTACATATTCTATGCTGGGAGTTTTTACTGAAAATGCCTATACAAAGCCTAAAATAAGCATGCAAGATAACTGTGAAAGTGCTACAATAATATACACTATTCAAATATTAATAACATTAAATTAATTCCATCATTTTAGACAACATCACTTCATCGTCCCCATCAGCCGACGACTGAGGTCGAGCCGTCCTGTAACATTTGATCGTCCATTACCGGCTACTTGGGCCGCCGCCACCGCCGGTTATTATCGCTACCACCTCCGTTGAGGTGGTGGCTTTTGTTTCCCGACGATGTGGCCGCCGGAGGCGGCTCCTCCGGCGAACTCGAGCTAAAACAAAAGCTCAGAAAAATGCGCACTTGCTCACATGGTATCAGGCTCAATTGAGCCCGATATCTCTCCTAATCGAGCTAGAATGCTAGCACAGAGGGAGGGGAGGAGGAACAGAACATTAGATGAACTTGACGGCGGGTTCGGTGGTGGTGCGCCATGGCCGATCGGTTTTCCGGCGAGCTAGATCCAAACTCCAATTCTCCACGGTTTGCCTCGATCCAGGACTAGGGGTGTGCACGGTGCGGTTATCTCCACTGTAGAGTCAGAATACATAGCTGCAGACAGCTGCTGTGCTCAATTGTTGTGGATTCATCATCAGCTTGAAGACTATGACATCAAGATAGGTAGAACTTCTTTATTTTGTGATTCTACTAGTGCTATTTCTATTGCTAGAAATCCTATTTCACATACCAGAACTAAACACATAGAAATTAGATATCATTTTATTAGAAAACATGTTGAGAAAGAAGACATTAGCCTAGAGTTTGTCTCTACTGAAAAACAAGTAGCTGATATTTTCACTAAACCTCTTGAAGAAAGTAAATTCAATTGCTTTAAAATTGAATTAGGAATGTTAAATATAGAATAAAGTCAGTTAAGTGGTATACAAGAAAATTCAATTCTTTCACTCAATATTTGACAAAGTACATAGATTGTGTCGACTCAAAATAAGTTGTGTCGACACTATCTATAAGTTGTGTCAACAAAGAGGAATTTGTGTCGACACAACAATAATTTTGTGTCGACCGAAAAGGCCCGTGTCGACACAAAAGTTGTCGAGACCTTAGGTTTTAAGTGTCAACCCACAGATGTTTGTGTCAACACATAGAAATTTCGGTACTTGAGATTCTCTGTCGAGACTTTAGTAGCCGGTGTCGACACAAGTAACCATGTGTCGACACGCAATATTCTACTATTAGCGCGCCTTTTGACCTTCCTTATAAAATACTATAAATCGGAGGCAACAAGAACTAGTCGACCATGCGCCTTAGAACTTTCGAGAGATTGAACCCAGAGTGTCGAGACAAAGGAATCTCCAGTCGTCACTCTTCAACCTTCAACTCCTTCAAGTGGTATTCTTTCACCTCTAATGGCGCCAAAGATGGACGATACCTTTAACGACGGGTATGAGCTTGTTTGACAAGCATTCGACGGTGCTGCACAAGAAATCAAGGATGTAGTTGACCTAATCCAAGAAGCTGGTCTGGAATTTCTTGTTTCTGAGCCTACAAGGATCTGGAAGAAAGAAGTAATCGAATTCTACTCAAATGCTTCCCTGGACTCGAAGAGAGGAAAAATCAAGTCTACTATTCTAGGATCAAAGGTGAAAATCTCGCTCAAAAGTCTGAGCAAGCACCTCCATCTTCCCAGGATCAAACAAGAAGATAACATTGAGTCATCCATGACTGTTGAAGCACTAAAGTGGTGTGGACTGACATCATCCACCAAGATTGGATCATCAATGAATAGAAAGGGAATGAATTTCCAGGGAAAGTTCCTCTCTGAAGTGGTAGGAAAAGTCATTCTTTGCAAGTCAGGGGGACATGATAGGATCTCTTCCTACATGTTCAGCCTTATGTCAAGGATAATCTTCAAAGTGAAGACAGACTGGACAATGGTTGTCTTTGAGAAGATAAAGGAAGACATTAAGAAGCCTAATCTGGGAAGAATTCTCAGTAAGTATCTGGTTTCCAGATTACCAGAAATACTAAATCAAAGTGCTAGCTGTAAGATAAATCATATGAGGAGAATGAACATCAGGATTCTGTCTAGGTAAGATAGAGTGTTGTCCAAAGATGCTTCTGCACTAAAGCAACAACTGAAGGAAATGAAGAAAAAGAAATCTACAGCCAAGGATGTTGAGTCCTCCAATGATTCAGAGGAAAGGGTAGAGTTCAGTTCTGATGAAGAAGTCACTGAACAACCAAGGAAGTCTCCTAGCCCTCCACCTGGTACTGAAGTTCAGATTCAGGGGGAGACTATCCAAGAGACAGACAACCAAGCTGTATCAGTCTCAGGGGGAGATTTCAATGAAGCAACCTTGGACAGTGAGACTGCAAATCTCACTGTCATGGAAGTAGTAATGGAAATCAACACTGCTGCAGAAACTACTGAGAAAGAAGCACAAGATGTGCAAGTTCCTGCTCAGCCCCAAGTTCTTGAGAAAGAAATTCACCCGGAAGAGACAACTGATTTCCAGGAGGAGCAACATGAGGTTAACAAAGAAGACATTTCTCTTGATCAACAAAATACAAGGGTTGAGGGGGAGGTGCCAGACCTAGCCCCAAGACTTGCTCTTGGAAATACAGTGGAACTTGATAGCTCATCTCATTCAGACAATGAGGAGGAAGCCTCTGTCCTTAAGAAAAGAAAAAATTATGGAGCTAAGCAAGAAGAGCTCTGGATACAAGAAAGCCTTAAAGGCTGGAACAACATCTCCTGCTCCAGTAATGGACTTCAGTTCACTGCTGGTGCAACTGCAAGTAAAGCTTGATGAGCAAAGGCTTGCTCTAGAGAAGTATGTGGATGAAAGCCACAAGGAGCTGCAATTCCATTTGACACAGGACATAAAGTCTATAAAATTTGAAGTCAATCTGCTAAAGAAGGAAATGACAGATTGCTTCCACAAGCGAGACAATACTGTAGTCTACATTGCCAAACAGCAACAAAACACTAAAACTGAGGTGGATGATCTAGTAGTCAAGCAAGGCTATGTTCTAGAGAATCACAAAAGAATGAATGAAAATTTGGTTGACATACATTCAATCACTCTGACAAAATTGGGTGAACAAACCACTGCAATAAAAACACATATGGACACCAAAGTGTCTGTTGTAGAAGCACAAATAAAACTGGATTTGGCAGTAGTCAATACTGCAATACAGACTTTTGAGAATGCCATTTCTAATCAAGTAAAGAAGTTCAAGGACTACTACACCACTGACAACTATCATGTAGTAGATCAGGTCAGGTTTCAGAAAAATGATCTAAGAGATCATATTACGAAAGAAGTCATAAAGGGGGAGAGAGTGCTAGTCAAAGCTAGCTCTGACCATGCTAAATGGATATCTAATAACATCAGAGCTACCTTTGAAATCCACCCCTGTGTGATGATGACAATACTGCAGACTCTGCCTGCCAACCTGCTCTCTTAGAGGGGATTCAACAGGAAGTGGTACAAGTCATCTATCCTCCTCCAGAATTTGAAGAAATTCAGCAGGCAGTCCAGCACATGTACAACCCTCCTCTGGATACACTGCCAATGATTTCAGAAGAAGTGGAGATGGCTGAGTCAGCACTACTGAAAGAGAAAGAAGCCCAGTTGTCAAAAAAAGGTTTAGAGAACAGGCTGAAACAAGGTCTGACTTCGAGCAATGAAGTCCAACCTCCAAAAATATCATTTTAACTACATGGAAGGCAGTTAAGGATAATAAGTTTGACAGGGGCAAGTGGTACTCCAAGCAAGAATGAGACAAATATCTTGCACAATTGGATGAAATTTACAAGTTCAGGAGGGATCTAAAGGCTGGGGTTATTCCTGTAAATTCAACAGAGCCATGCAAATATTTCCCAAAGTCGTTTCATTACTTTGAGAGACAAAAGCTTAAGGCTGCTCAACTCGAGTCAAAGGACATCAAAGGGAAGAGGCCAGCTGTTGATACTGAAACAAAAGTTAAAGCTACTTTTCAACCTGGAAAGAGGATAGTCATCAAGGAACCTGATCAGTTTTAGGTTTAGATTGACTAGGTTGAGAACTATGTAATTTTTTTTTGTTCTATAAAACCTTGTAATTCTAAGTCTGATCATTATGAAATGATGAATTCCTTGATTGATTGAATATATTATATCATTTTTTTTATGATTCTGTCTCTAAGTTGCATGTTTTCCTTTATGATATTTCATTTTGGGATATTTGTGCATAACATGCTATTTCTGCTTAAGTATAACCCTGTCTTTGAAATATCTGTGTACATCATATTTATTACCTTTATTGTAATGGTGTATATCATTGACTATGAGTTATGACTTTTCCAAATAGAGGGAGATTGTTGGGTACATTGGAAATTGTGTACCTGATTTGGAGAAGACTCACTTAATTCAATGATATACATCAGTTTGTATTTGATGGTATATTGAGTTTACTTGTGCATGCTAAAGAATGCAGAAAATATTCTAAGTACAATAGTGTCGAGACACTTATAATGTGTCGACACCTTTGAAGGAGCAGCGTCGAGACTAGAAGCATGACTGTGTCGACACACAGGACTTGTGTCGACACACAGAATTTGAGTCGACAACAGTTGTGTCGACACTCAGGACTTGTGTCGACACACTTAGACTTGAAGTGCTGACATTGACAGAAAAACTGTGTCGACACACAGGACTTAGGTCGACATCAGTTATAAATGGAGAAGCTGTGTCGACACATTCTACAAATGTTGTGTCCAGACTGAATAAAGAGCTATGTCGGCAGTTTCTGAAGTTTGTCAACAACATCAAAGGAGTTGTGTCGATAACCTGGAAATTGTGTTGACACATATTTCATCAATGTCGACACATACTTCATCAATGTCGACACATACTATACTTGTGTCTCGACACTATCAGCTGAGTTAAATACTCTAAGTAACAGATCTCAAGATCAGGGTCTTGACAGCTGCCAGAACTGTCAAAGCTGTCAGATGTCAGTTATCACCCGGATCAGCCGGTAACTTCTGACGGGATCTATATAAGGAGATGTTCTATAAAAAAACAGATAACAAAAAGAAAGAAGAATTTCTAAAGTAGATAGTATCTCATCAGATCTGTCAGAGTTTTACAGATTCAAATCTGTAGGGAGAAAGAAATTGGATCGTGGATCGACTCCAATTTCTCAAGAAGATCAACCTTAATTTTCTATTTTCAAGAAGCTTTGAATAAGCTAAGTGAGGTTGGATCAGATCCTTTGCAGCAAAGATCATAAGAAGACATGTCATTCAAGATCTGGTCATGAAGAATTCACCTTTCTCTCTCTATCTGGGTGAAGATTTTACAATATACCTTTTCAATTTTATGTAAGATCTATTCATAGATTTGAGTGTAGGGGAGTAATTTCTCTGAGTTGTAGGTCTACAATTATAAGGGCTGAGGTAGGGCTTGATTGCCTGAGTGGTAGGAGTGTGGACTCACTCTGAGGTAGGGTTTTTGGGAAGAATCTGAACTATAAGATCTTGAGGATCTGAGTTGTATGACTTGCAGAAGTCTGAGTTGTAGGAGCCATTTGGGGTTCTGAGTTGTAAGATCTGAGGATCTGAGAAAAAGGGAGTTGGGCCGAATCTAGTATACTGTTAGATAGACGAAGGGGGAAAGTGGATGTACCCATAAATTGGGGAACCACTATAAATCTGTGTGTACTATGCTGTGTATGCTGTGTTTACAGATTATTTGTGCTGAGATTGATGTAGTATAATTAGCAGTACTGTGTTAAACTTTTAACTGCCCAAAATTATTGAATTGAACCTATTCACCCCCCTCTAGGTGTTTAGTGGTTATTGAAATCAATTCTTTCAAGCAGGATCGTGGACTCCCACTTGCTCGACTTAGAAGAAACATTCGCCACCCTGCGGAAATACAAGATGCGGCTAAACCCCATGAAGTGCGTCTTTGGGGCAAGCCGAGGAAAGTTCCTTGGCCATCTTCTAACCCCGCGGGGGTAGAGCCCAACCTTGTCAAGCTAAAGGCTATAATGGAATTGGAGTCGCCGCGTAACACCATAGAAGTTCAGTGCCTGACGGGCAAGCTCGTCGGGCTAAGTAGGTTCCTTTCCCGGGCCGGGGAAAAATTCTCACCCTTCTTCAGGGTGCTGCGGGGGAATCAGAATTTCGAGTGGACAAAGAAATGTGAAGAGGCTTTCCAAGCATTGAAGGGTCAACTCTCCCGAGAGACCCTCCTTCAGGGCCCGAAGGAGGGGGAGGACCTGACATTGTATCTAGGAGTGGGATCTGAGGCCGTAAGCTCCGTTTTGGTTAGGGAAGAAGGGAAGAAGCAGTTACCCATCTACTATGTCAGCAGGATTTTGAAGAAGGCGGAGCTGCGCTACCCTATTCTGGAAAAGTTGGCTTTTTCGTTAGTCATCTCGGCTAGGAACCTTAGGCCGTACTTTCAGGCCCATTCGATCAAGGTAGTGACGGACCACCCCCCGTGTTAGATTTTCGAAGGGGTGGAGCACTCGGGCAAGTGGTCCATCGAGCTAAGCGAGTTTGATATCACCTTCGTGCCACGACTCTCCATCAAAGCACAAGCGGTGGCCGATTTCTTGGCCGACTACATCGTCGAGATAGAGGGTGAAAGGCCGCCGCCGCAGGACGCCTGAAAGATGTTGTTCGATGGAGCATCAGGGAGACATTCCCTGGGGGGAGGGGTAGTGCTGGTAAGCCCTCAGGGGGTCACCATAGAGCAGGCTGTGGTCCTTCACTTCCTTGTCACCAACAATCAGACAGAGTATGAGGCCATCATAGCAGGGCTCATAGTTGTCAAGGCGCGCGCCTGAGGCGCCGGGCGCACCAGGCGCAGTCCGCCGCGCCTCAGCACAGCTGAGGCGGGCGATGTGCCCCAGGCGCGCCTAGGCGCGCGCCTTACAGGCTCCCAGGCGCACCAAAGGCGCGCCCGGGTCTTTCAAGGTATTTTTTTTTTAAAAAAAATTTAATATGGTCAAAAACGTGATCCTAGACGCACCCGAGACACCCCAATTGAGCGAATTGGGCGCCCAATTCGCTGAAATTGTGGGAATTGGGCGCCCAATTCGCTGAAATTGAGCGAATTGGGCGCCCAATTTGCTCGCTCAATTTCAGCCAATTGGGCGCCCAATTCGCTCAATTTCAGCGAATTGTGCGCCCAATTCGCACAATTTCAGCGAATTGGGCGCCCAATTCCCATAATTTCAGCGAATTGGGCGCCCAATTCGCTCAATTTCAGCGAATTGGGCGCCCAATTCGCTCAATTTCCTTTTCCCCCAATTTTTGCGCCTCACGTGCCTCAGGCGCGCGCCTGCGCCTTGCGCCTTGCGCCTAGGCTCCAGGGGTCCTTTGCGCCTCGGTGCGCCTTGCGCCTTTGATAACTTAGGCAGGGCTGCGACTGGCCAAGGAGCTCAGGGTACATGATGTGGAGGTATTCACCGACTCATTGGTGGTGGCGTTACAAATCCGGGGTGAGTACGAACCCAGGGAATACTACTCTCATAAAATACTTGTCCAAGGTAAAGGCGATCGTCGGCGGGTTCCGAACGTTTTTCATTCAGCACGTCCCCAGGGAGGAGAATACAGAGGCCGATCGATTGACCAAGTTTGGACCCCGAGCCAGAGGAGCGTTGACGGAACTGTCCCACCCAATGATCGAGGAAGGTGAATTGATGGAAGTGGATCGGCGCCCCTCTTGGGTAGATCCCTTCATAATTTTCTTAACCACGGGTAAGCTTCCAGAAGGAACCAAGGATGTGAAGGGCCTCAGGCACAAATCGGCACACTACTTAATGCATGAAGGAGGGCTGCATCGGAAGATGCTGTCAGGGCTCCTGGAGCGATGTGTAGCGGAAGATGAGACCCCAAAAATCCTGGAGGAGATACACTCTGGCGAATGCGACAGTCACTCGGGAGACAAAACTTTGGAAGCAAGGGTGGTCAGGCAGGGGTATTTCTGGCCATCTCTTAGGAAGGATGCGGCAGAATTTGCGAAAAGGTGCCAAAAGTGTCAGCTGTACGCCTCGCTCCAACTCTTGCCTGCCCAAAGACTTCGAAGCATCACGACACCCTGACCCTTTGCCATTTGGGGGATGGATTTGGTTGGGTCTTTTATCCAGAGAAGCGGGCAGAGAAGGTTCCTATTAGTCATGATCGACTATTTTTCGAAGTGGCTGGAGGTCAAGGCACTCGCCAAGGTGACCTCCCTGGTGATCCGCAATTTTGTCTAGACAGAGATCATATGTCGACATGGGCTTCCCTAGGCCAGTCACTGACAACGGACCCCAGTTCGCTAGTGAGGAGTTCATCAGTTTCTGCGCTCAGCTGGGGATAGATCTCAGGTTCGCCTCCGTTCACCACCCCAGGAGCAACGGTCAGGTGGAGGCGGCCAATAAGATCACCGTGAATCTGCTAAAGAAGGTGGAAAATCTGAGGGAAAGTTGGGTAGAATAGCTTCCCTCAGTGTTATGGGCCATGCGGACCACCCCCAATACGACCACTGGAGAGACCCCCTTCAAACTTTCTCATGGGTGTGAGACAGTCCTGCCCGTGGAGTTCGAGATCCGATCCCCGCGAGTCGTAGCCGCCAGCGGAGGAGATGAGGGATGGAGGGAATAAAACGAAGTGGAGCTGCGACTCTCGCTAGATATGATATAGGAACTTCGAGACATGGTCGCCGTCAGGCAGGAGGAAAACAAGCGGCGGATGGCCAGATACTTTGACAAGCATGTCCGGATCAAGCAATTCCAGGAAGTAGATCTAGTCCTAAAGAAAGTCGACGCCGCTGGAAGGTCTGCGGCCGTTTGGAAGTTCAATCCTAATTGGGAGGGTCCCTACATAGTCGAAAAGGCCCTTGGGTCTGGAGAATACCACCTCCAGAATGTGAAAGGTATTTCCATGGGTCACACTTGGAGTGGTGATGACCTGAAGCGCTTCTACCCTTAGTCTGTGTAAGATTGCATATTTTATTATGATGAATTGTTTAAAAATTGTTTCTCCAAGTTTGGATGATAAATTATGGTTTTGATGACCCCGAGTAGACTCACTGACCAGGCTCCCATCAAGCTGGCAGGGCCGTAGGTTCGCTCAGTGGCAGGTGTGAATGTTGTGGTTTTGATGGCCCCGAGTAGACCCGCTGACCAGACTCCCATCAAGCTGGCAGGGCCGTAGGCTCGCTCGGTGGCTGGTGTGAAAGTTGTGGTTTTGATGGTCCCGAGTAGACCCGCTGACCAGGCTCCCATCAAGTTGGCAGGGCCGTAGGCTCGCTCGGTGGAAGGTGTGCAAGTTGTGGTTTTGATGGCCCCGAGTAGACCCGCTGACCAGACTCCCATCAAGCTGACAGGGCCGTAGGCTCGCTCGGTGGCAGGTGTGAAAGTTGTGGCTTTGATGGCCCTTAGTAGACCCGCTGACCAGGCTCCCATCAAGCTGGTAGGGCCGTAGGCTCGCTCAGTGGCAGGTGTGCAAGTTGTGGTTTTGATGGCCCCAAGTAGACCCGCTGACCAGACTCCCATCAAGCTGGCAGGGTTGTGAGCTCGCTCGGTGGAAGGTGTGAAAGTTGTGGTTTTGATGGCCCTGAGTAGACCCCCTGACCATGCTCCTATCAAGCTGACAGGGCCGTAGGCTTGCTCGGTGGCAGGTGTGAAAATTGTGGTTTTGATGGCCCCGAGTAGACCCGCTGACCAAGCTCCCATCAAGCTGGCAGGGCCGTAGGTTCGCTCGGTGGCAGGTGTGAAAGTTGTGGTTTTGATGGTCCCGAGTAGACCCGCTGACCAGGCTCCCATCAAGCTGGCAGGGCCGTAGGCTCGCTCGGTGGCAGGTGTGAAAGTTGTGGTTTTGATGGCCCCGAGTAGACCCGCTGACCAGGCTCCCAATCAAGCTGACCGGGCCGTAGGTTCGCTTGGTGGAAGGTGTGCAAGTTGTGTTTTTGATGGCCCCGAGTAGACCCGCTGACTAGACTCCCATCAAGCTGGCAAAGCCGTATGCTTGCTCGGTGGCAGGTGTGAAAGTTGTGGTTTTGATGGCCCCGAGTTGATTTGCTGACCAGGCTCCCATCAAGCTGGCAGGGCCGTAGGCTCGCTCGGTGGAAGGTCTGAAAGTTGTGGTTTTGATGAGCCCGAGTAGACCCGCTGACCATGCTCCCATCAAGCTGGCAGGGCCGTAGGCTCGCTCTGTGGCAGGGGTGAAAGTGCTTGGAACAACTAGACCTAGAGCCGCTCCCGCTGTCAGGCTCTCACCAAGCTGACAGGGCTGTTGGACTCACGATGAACATTACGAAGTGCTCTGACAACAGATTTTCAAATATCTAACACCTATTCTAAGTAGGGATGGAAGAATCCAGACCCATTTCGGCACGTTCCTCTCGACATGGGTTTCTCGGCATGCCCCTCTCGACAACGTTTACTTAATCTGCTCAGTGAACGAACTGCGGTCATCACCTAAGAGCCTAGGGTGCATGCGAATGCGCGAAAGAACGTGCGAGTAATAAAAAGCGGAAAGAGGGAACCCCAGACAATAATATCTCAGCAAGAGAATGAAAAAGCCCAAAACATTGTATTTTTTAAAAAGTTGTTACATGTATTTTCGGGACTCGCCCTTTATATCGACGGTCGTGAAAGAGGGAAAAATACAATCAAAAAGAAATGAAAAGACAGAAAGGCTTAGGAAGAGTCATTGGACTTCTCGCCAGAGGATTCGTCGCTCCCGCCCAATAGCGAGTCGGCTTCATCCTCGCCTGAGTCTTCTCCCGCAGGTTTGTCAATAGGGTCGAACAACGAAGGGAGGAGGCCTCGCGCCGTGAGCCTCTCGCCGCCTTCGGCCAGCAACGCGGAATCTCACAGTAGCTTGATCACATTCCTGGCCGTCGCCTGGGAATTCTCCTGCATCATCACTTCGATCTCGTAATTGGAGTATTGATGCCGCTTGACTTTCTCGCCCAGGGGCGGCGGAAGGAGGATCTCTTGCAGGCACTTGACCTCAGCCTTCAGCATGGCGATCTTGCGCTTGAGATCAGCCTCCCGCGCGCGCGACAGTTCGGCGTTGGTGGAATCTTGTGAAAAGCTCGTTAGAACTAATTAACAAAAGATAGCCACAATGCGGAAAGCAGTTAAACCATCCCGTACCTTGGGCGCCGAACGGCTGACGAGAAGCGCCTTGGAGGCCGCCAATTTGTTCTTCAGTAAGGCCACCTCGTCCTTGGCGAGATCCCAAGATTTCTGGACCTCAGCTAAGTTCTTCTCGATGTTGAGGCTATGATGCAGGGACATATGCGCAAGCTCCAGAGCACGTAGCTGGGCTCGCGCAGTCTCATGCGCAAGAGCCCTGGTGGACTCCTGGTCATAGACGCTGGCGTCCACCCGACTGTACATCCCGAAGGCGAGTGCGAAAGCCTCTCCGCTAGAAGTGTCCTGCTCCATCCATGTGGGGAGGAGTGATGAGACGGAGACCCGGTTGGCCTCGGGGTCCCATTGAAGTAAGGGTTGGCCCTCTTCATCCAGATGTCTCCCGCGAAGGCCAAAATTTTGATGCCCTCCAGACACCGGCTTCGCGGGAGCTGTCTCTGATAAGGTAGCGATCTTGGCGACAAAACTGGTGGCGGCGCTGGGCACGTTTGTCGTGGTCGGAGTCTTGGCTTGAGCCTCGACCACGCTTTTGCCCTTGTCCTGTCCTGAGGTTTTCGCCTGCTTGGAGGATGAGGGAGGGGGAGCGTCGGGCTTCGCTTCCAGGCACTTGGTTGGAACGAAGATCCCGGCTCTTCCCGGCAGGCGAGAGCCGCGGACTGGGCGAGAGCCATAGCGGAGGCGGAAGCCCTGGTTTTGGCAAACGGCTGATGGAGGGGTATCTCCCGCTCACCTGCGAGAACTACAGGGGTAAGCTTTGCTTAATCTGAGGCGATAGGCTGAAAACATGAGTAGGATTTAGGAATGTCACCTTCACCAGCTGGAACAGGTAGAAGGGAGTTGAGATCCCGCTGCAAGAACTGGACATCGAAGTTCTTGGCCCCGAAGAAGGTGATGAGGGCGTTCTCGCGCCCCCCAAGTGCGGGAGGCCTGTAGGTTGCCTCATCTTACTGGACAGGCGCAAAGGGAATGTTGCCGAAGTTCCCAGATATGAAGATGAATTTCTTTGGCCAATGATGATTCTTATTGGCGAGACCGCTGGTTTTGATGGTCTACCCGGAGAGAAGACGACCCCACCCTTGGATCGGAAGTTCAATAGCTCCGGAAGATCGAGAGGTTGAACTCGATCCTTTCCGCACGCATGTAACAGGCGAAGACCACCAACAACACGACGGAGTTGGGGTTAAGTTGGGCCGGGATCACCCCATAGTACCGGAGGGCCTGACGCACCTCAGACCAGAGGGGGAGGCAGAACCCCACCTCAAAATGCTCCAGGGGAATGACGAGCTCCCCTTCCGACATGAAATTGACTTTGTCTTCGCTCTCGGGACGCCGCACAATGAAACCTGACAACACGTACTTCGCGACGGTGGAAACATATTCTGCCTCGGTCAGCCAGCATCCCGGGAAATCTTGGTCGAGGAAGCCTTGCGCGCACTTAGTTCGACCCTCAGTCTCTCCCGACATCTTGTGAGTGCGCCGAGGGGAAGTTTGGTTTAGGCAGGCGCGAAATCGAGAAGAGGCGAGTGGGTAAGAGGAGAACGAGGGTTCAGAGGTCAAATAGAAGTAAATGCGGTTGGTAAGCCGGCCTATTTATAAAAAATTTTTGCAATCATGAGATTTTTCATGACGGCGGAAGTGCAGATAATAATTTTTTTATATTTTGACGCCTCGTATTCCGCCCAATCCCGCCAACGCTTCCCATACCTGCGAATGGCGAAAGCCTCCGGGAAGGGTCCCAGATAAACTTAGAACAGAAACAGGGATAGAAAACAAAAATAACGCGAGAGCAGGGCATTCGACAGTAGCGGCAGTTCCGCGGAAAATGAAAAAAAATAAAGATATCATGGGCCACTCGCCAGGCGAGAGCCAAACAACAACATACATTTATTGTCTACTGCATAAAGCGAAAAGGGTACATTGGGAAGAGGGGTAGGTCAGGAGGTTGGGGTAAGAGGAGGCGAGAGCCAATAGGACTCAGCATTGGACCCACTGCCAGCGGCCCCGACCTCGCCTCCCGGTCTGGGAGCCACTCGCGGATAATGGTAGGCGCTCACAGTGGTAAGCTCCTGGTAGACCAAGCGCATCTGGTTCCGGGCTCGCGCGATGTGCCTCCCGGGAGAGGTCTCCTCGCACCCACCCCCTTGGCGTTCCATCTCGCCGACGAGGTGCGAATAATCTCTCTCTCGAGCATACCCAGCCGACGATCAGTTGTCGCCCGATGTGTGCTCGCCTGTAAGGAGTCCTCTCGCCGCATCCACATGAGTTTCGACAGGACTTCCGCTACTCTCTTCCTCCGCGCCTTGTCGTTCCCAGAAGCATCAAGAAATTCCTCCATCTCGCTGGGGGAAGGCGGGGGCGAGATCACCTCCTCGCCTTCGTCAGGTCCCGCCTCTGCAGTCTCCTAATCTAGCAGAAAATTCAGTTAGATCAATGTGAAGCGTAAAGGTAAAGTGAGCTCCTGTTTACTGGGCGCAAAGGTGGGACTTTTACCCGATGGCTGGCGGGAGGGGCCGGGACACCCTTCGAAGGGTTTCTCAAAAAGTGAATGGCGCGGCTTTCCTCGTCCCGGGCGGTATGGCGTTTGTGCCGACGTATGTGTCTCGGCCAATGACGGGTGGGCGGCTTCCTTCCCTGTCAAGGGCCGAGAACCCGACGCAGGCGCAGGAGACTTGGCAGCGACCCCATCAGCCGATGGGCAGGAGATCGGGCGTTGGATCAATGGGGTCCTTTGCCGCTGGAGTTCTCGGCGTTGGACTGGCAAGGCCCGTGGTTCCGAAAGAGGGTGCTGCGGGAAGCTAAATAAGCGAGATGCTACAGGCAAAAAAAAGCAAGGGTCGGGCGAGAAGGTTACTTGGAGCGACCATGGGCTTGACCTGGACCCCTGGGGGGGGGGGGGTTGCCTTCAGAACCAATTGTTCGTTCTCATCAGGAGGTTTGTCTGTCTCGGCATTTGCCGGAGGAACGTCAGCATCCCCTTCTGGTATCGTCCTCTGCGAAAGGGTTAAAAGATCAGTATGACATACTCATTTTAGAGATTCTCGCCAAAGTGGGTATGAAAGCTACCTCCGGCAGAAGAGCAGGGTTCTCGCGGACAGGGGTCGGGGTCGGCGAAACAGGCTCGTTTCTAGTACGATCCCGCCAAACTGACTTGGCCATTCTCGGCCTGTATGCAGAATCTGCATGCCTCTTGGCCGCATGCCATGGGGCGTACTTGAGGGGTTTGTCGAGAGACTTTTTCTGCGCAGCGACGAGACAGTCTTGAAGTTCCTGCAGGAGTGGTCGCGAGTCTCGTTTGACATACATTCTCGAAGCAGTGCGAGAGCTCAAGCGACAAGCAGTAGCAGAATGAGCGATGTCTTGAGGACAGACCCTGGGATATATATAGCGTCGTGGAGGGGCCCACAAAATATTCCCTTCTAGGTCAGCAAGGACTCACCGAATATCAGGGGTTGAACTTTTCTTTTCGAGCGTGGGACTAGCCCAAAAAGAGCGGGGATTATGTACAACCCCGTATTCGCTGAGTGGAACCTTGGGCCCAGGTGGGTCAATTCAGGCGGGTGAAGCAGGCGGGAAGACTCCCGCACAAGAGTAGGCAAGTAGGGAGGGTAAACCCGCACTCGGCCTGTCAACTCCAAAGCCTTTCGCCAGGGTAAGCGGAAAGGCTTCTGCCCGGATAAGAGGAAAGCCCACAGAGATAGGCGAGAGGGCTCCTCTGGCGTTGAGTGAAGCTTATTTTGTCGATGTCTTCCGCTCTTGGCGTTGAGTGAAGCTTATTCTGTCGACGTCTGCCGCCCTTGACGTTGAGTGAAGCTTGTTCTGTCGACGCCTTCCGCTCTTGGCGTTGAGTGAAGTTTATTCTGTCGACGCCTGCCGCCCTTAGCGTTGAGTGAAGCTTGTCATGTCGACGCCTTCCGCCCTTGGCGTTGAGTGAAGCTTGTCCTATCGACGCCTCCCGCCCTTGGCGTTGAGTGAAGTTCATTTTGTCGACGCCTTCCGCTCTTGGCGTTGAGTGAGGTTCTGTCGACGCCTTCCGCCCTTGGCGTTGAGTGAAGCTTGCCCTGTCGACGCCTTCTGATCTTGGCTCAGGAAGGTGAGCGAGACCCTTCCCAAACAGCATCCGCCTAAGGGGCAAAGGGGCTCCCGCCCATAGCAGGCAGGGTGGCTCTCGCCCGAAGAAGGCGCGAAAAGTCTCGCCTAGTGAGGCCCAGAGGTAAAATTATCTGGGTGCCCTTGCATGGCTGCAAATAACCTTCTAGAACAACGGAGTTTGACTGTTGACAGAACACTTTTGGCTGCATATAGGTATTTAGAACAGCGGAGCTACGCTGTTGGCAGACCAACCTTTTGAAATCTATGAATAGACTCACATGGTATCTCATAAGGGAAGCTTTCTCATTTTTTCAAGTCTTTAGGCGCTTTCTGAGGTACCTTAGCTCAGCACTAGCTAAGGAGAGGAAGCGCTCTGAGATCTTCCGGGTTAGTGGAGGGACCTCCGTCTTGTAGCCCAGAGTCAGTTCATTAGTTCTAGCAGTTGGTCAAGAGCCTAAGTCTGGGAGAAGTAGGTGTAAGCTACACCAGGGTCCAGACTCTCGTTGGGACCAGTTTTTGGCTCCAACAATATCATTGCCAAGATAGGGCCATTTGTATGCTTGGAAGTGATAAGGTATTTAGGCATATCATGACAGTGAACTAAGCCACCACCAGTTTTAATTCCAATTTCTCAATCTCTGATCAAATATATGCGCAATTCTATGGCCATAAGGAATTCAGAGTCCTCACCATTAGAGTAGTTTGTCTAGATCCTATCCGCAATCCACATCAATTGGAACCCATTAGGCCACATGTTATACACTATGAGGGTCATTGTGACGTTGAGAGACTTCTTTAGTGTACGTTTTATTAACCCATTGGAACAAACTCCTCCACCCTTCCCCAAGGGCCCGACATTTGCTTATGAGCGACGTATAGATCCTATTATCGGTCAACACCACTACCCATAGGAAGATCACTAAAACCCCGATTCCCGATGCATAGAGATCGTCCTGGTCACATCGCACGCTTCGACCAAGGTAGAGATGACTATATGGATTATCATGAGTTCGACAGTGGTTATATAGGAGAGGAGGATATCACACGCTGTATTTGTATCGATGCCCTATCCTACGACAGATAGTTGAATCCAAAGATTTTTAGTGATTGATTATTTCGACATGGACAATTATTTTGATTGGTATGAAATTGTTGGGTTTCTCTAAGAGGTTGACACAACACTTGTGCACGCAGCGGAAGTAATAAAATCTAGAACAACCCAAAGAGATTGGACCGGGCCATGTATGTTGAATCAAGAAGTTAATACAATAAGGCAAAAGTTACCTTTTGGGTGTTGAGTCACAACTCAACAAAGATGCTCCAAATGCGATTCCTTGTCGGTGGCGAGTTCCACGTAGAATAATATCTACGTCTCTGCAGAAATCCACACGAGCGGGAGAACTCCAAACTTTCGTCACACGGATGGTCGGAAAGAAGATCGGCCGCACCTATGCACTTCCCACGGACTGCTAGGTCCGCGTCAGGGAAAGCAAGACCAGCGACGGTCGCCGGAGAGGAGGTGGTCGGCGGAGCGAACAGCCGACGGCGGAACGTTTCCGTCCGGCGGGATTCGGGAATCGGCGGAGCGAACGAAGAATGGCGGAACACTTCCGTCAGATTCGTCTCGGTCAAAGGGCCAACGATCGCTTCGATTCGATCAGATCTAATTCCCGAAAACCCTAAGTATCTATTTATACCAAAGGCATAAACAGACTTAGGAATATCGCTATCCGCAGACCACCCAGAAAATTAGGGTTCCAGAATCGGCGAGAATCACCTAGCAGATTCTGTGAGAATCAATCGGCGAGAATCTCATAGGATCGGCGAGAATCAGTCGGCGGGTATCAGTCGACGAGAATCAGAGTACAATACTCGACGATTCACGTCGAACGTAGGTTGACGATAATCATCGACCTGCGGTCGACGATCGTCGACCTCGATAGTCGACCCGCGGTCGACGATACTCGTCGACCCGCGGTCGATGATACTCGTCGACCCGCGGTCGACGATACTCGTCGATCCGCGCTCGACGATCGTCGACCTTCAGTCGACTATCGTCGACCCTCGGTCGACTATTCTGACCAAACCTTTTCAAGGCAACATTTTGCCCAACCCGACGATCGTCTAAGGCAACACTTTGCCCATAACCCCATTCAAGGTCGGTGATTGGTAACCTTTACCAACACAGTCAATCATCCAACTTCTCCACATCTCTTATGTGCGACCCTGCAGGCTCATATCGCGTTGGCAGTGAGATTACATGTTTGACTACTTCTAGATCACCATGGTAACTCCAACAGAAATGACTGACGAGCGACGAATGCGCTTTGCCAATATGAAATTAGTCAGACAAGCCAAAATTTACTTGACTAGTTTAGAGTGCTCGTTAGATATAGATGGCTATAATCTCATCACCCAATATTACAATATGAAGTAAAACTTGAAAAAATATCTCCCCGCTTCATATTGTTTTTAACTCTTAGATTTTCTCTGGGTCCTATGTTAAGGAACCCTTTTCGTAGCCGAGTATATTTCTCGCTTTGATGAGCTTATGATTAGAAGCAATATCACTGAGGAGCACATTGTGTCCGCCTCTCTTTTCCGGGCCAGTTTGAGAGTTGACATTCGTAGGGAACTCATTTCTCACCACTTGGAGTCCGTCGAGCAGATCTTTCAGTTCGCATTATAGTACGAACAATATTTACGCACTTCAGGTCTCAGGAGACCTAATCCACACCCTGATAACTCTGCACCTAGGAGGCCGCCTCAGCAAGGACCCAATCCATCCTTGCTGACTCGTTGTCCTGTAGACATGAGGGGCACATCTATTATCATTGGGCCCTCGAAGCCCGAAAGAATCTAGTTTTGTTGTTGCCATGGGTATAGGCCGTGCGGCGAGAAAATGCCTCACATGAAATCTGCTTATCGGGGATGACCTGGACTCTTGTACTAATTCCATAGAGCTTCCCGAAGAAGAGATTGTTGTGACTATAGAGGAAGGTTGGGAGGACAAAATAAATTGAGCACTTGAGATGGGTGTTATCTGCCGCTTACTCCACACTCCTTGCACATATGATGATTGGAGGCGGACCACTATCTTTTACATTTATTTCCCGAGCGTAGACAGAGCCTGCAAGCTCGCTATTGATAGTGACAGCTGTGTGAATATCATTTCCCAAAAGGGGCTTGAACGAATGAGGATTAAAGTTGAGCCCAACCCACACCCATCTCGAGTCGTCTTGGTTGATAAGACAACATCCAGGTCACTCAGAGGTGCCAGGTACTTATTTGGCTAGTCTCCTTCGGGGATAGAGTTTGATGTGACGTCTTTCCCATGAATGGTCTAACACTTCCGTATTCTTTGACGAGGTCGCATGATCACATTATCCCCGACCCAACCTAAGGATCCCCCAAAGGAAAGGGTCGAGCTTTCAGTTACCGCAGGTGCCCCACGACCTATCCACATCCTACGCCATAGTGAATTTACTCGGGAGAGTCATGATACATGCATCATTTATGTCTTTGCTGCCTCTTATTCTATGAAGGACATTATGGACTTAGAGTCCATTCACCCCGCTGTTCGACACGTCTTAGATACTCAGTGACATCATGCCCGATGAACTCCTTGATGAGCTACCCCCATTACAGGATGTCCAACATGCAATCGATCTTATATTGGGGTCATTTTTGCCGAATCTTCTACACTATCAGATGAATTCCGGTGAGTACGAAGAGCTCAGGTCTCAGATCAATGACCTCTCACAAAAGCAATTTATGAGAGAATAGCCCGAGCCCTGTTGCTTACCTGCCCATCTAACCTCTAAAAAGGATGGTAGTTGACGAATGTGCGTTGATAACAGGGCCATCAACAAGATCACAATCAAATATCGGGTTCTCATTTCCCGACTCGACGACCTCCTAAAAACCATGTTAGGTGGTTTGATCTTTTCCAAGCTAGATCTACGGAGAGGGTACCACTAGAGCAAGGTCAGAGAAGCTAATGAGTGGAAAACCGGTTTTAAGACGAAGGACAAGTTATATGAGTGGTTACGCCCTTTGGGCTATCCAATGCCCCGAGTACATTCATGCGTATGATGACTCAAATTTTGTGCCTATATATGGGCAAGTACTTTGTAGTCTATTTTGATGATATCCTAGTTTACAGTCAGACTCTCGGGGAGTACCTCACACATGTACGACTGTTTTTCGACACCCTCCAAAAGGAGCACTTTTATATCCATCTAAAATGTTCTCCTTTCTATTTGTTTTATCTCTCACTCGAGCATGTCCGCTTGATAAAGTCAAGCCTGTTCGAGAATGTCCAATTCCCATAAATATCCTTGAAGCTCGACACTTTCATGGGTTGGTCACATTTTACAGACGGTTTGTTAGAGGTTTCAACATTATTATGGCTTCCTTCACAAGCTGCATTCGTAAGTGGGATTTTCAGTGGACATACGCCGATACATAGACATTCAAGGAAATTAAAGCAAATTGACCTCGGCCCCGGACCCTCGATACTCTGATTACCTGATTTCAGTCGAGCATTCAAGGTTGATTGCGACGCTTTTGCCGCAGGCATAGGAAGAGTACTTAGTCAAGAATGTCACTAAGTTTCTTACTTGAGTGAGAAAATGAATGACGCCCAACAGAGATATTCCAACTACGACCATGAGTTTTACGCCATTATGCAGTCTTTAAGATATTGGAGACACCACCTCCTCTCCCGTGAGTTTGTATTATATTCAGACCACCACGTTTTACGTTATCTAAACTCCCAGAAAAAATTGAGTCACTGTCACGCTGAGTAGATTAAATATATGCAAGATTTTCATTATGTTCCTAAACATCAAGTTGGTGTTGAGAACAAACCAGCTGATGCACTTAGCTGCTAAGCGGGCTTACACTACACCCTTACCTTTGAGATCACCAGATTCGAGCATTCGATCATAGAGTATCCAACCTGTCCAGACTTTGCGACTATATACTCCACATTATCTTAGGACCCACCTGGGGTCATCCCTGACTTCTCGATCAGTGATGGTTATCTATTTTGCGAAACACTCCTATGTATTCCCAGGACATCCATCCGAGATCATCTAGTCAGGGAGATGCATGTCAGTGGTACAGCTGGTCACTTTGGTAGAGAATAGAGATAAAACCAACTTACGTGTAAAAGACCGTTTTTATTGGACAACACTCAAAAGGGATGTCATTCGAGTCCTCCGATATTGCTACATCTGTCAAACGGGTAAAGGTTTATGACAGAACTCATGTTTATATACACCACTTCTGGTACCACACCATCCTTGGGTGTATATTAGTATGGACTTTGTGCTTGAATTACCTCACACCCTACACAAACACGACTATATCCTTGTCGTTGTTGATCAATTTTGTAAAATGTCTCACTTCATCCCATATAGCCGACCCCATTATAGTGGGATAAAAGCTTGAGTGTTGTGTTGTTGTCTCACTTCATCGCATGCTACAAGACCGCCGATACGTCTCACATCGCATCAATATTCATTCGGGACATCTTTAAACTTCACGGTTTACCTAAAGACCATTGTATCTTATCGAGATGTCCGATTCATAATCCATTTTTGGAAAACCCTATGAAAGAAGACCAGTAGTACACTTCAGTTCTCGTCCACCTACAACCCACAGAAGGATGGTTAAACTAAAGTAGTGAACAAAAGTCCAGGAAATCTCTTGCGATTCCTTGTGGTGACCACACCTACTTTTGGGATTCAGTGTTACATGTAGCAGAGTTCGCATTTAACAATTCATTAAATAGGACGATAGGGTCGGGCCCATTCAAGATTTCCAGGTACTCTTAGGGTATTAGCCTAGGAAACCCAAGATCTTATTTCTCTACTCATAGAGTCCCTCCCCAGCAATTTCCTTAACCAGCTGCATGCGGGGTTCCCCATGCATGTGGCGTGGAGTGACTGGAAGGTGTCTCGAGGGATGGAGGCGTCGTTGTCTTGGGAGGAGGGAGAATCATGTGGGGGCTGCAATAGAAGGATGGATTGATATCTTCTGTCCGTGTGCAGCAGGTACAGTTGACGTGAACTAAAATTCGTGCAGGATAAGCGGTGCATGCAGAGGCATGGTGAGCAACACAGGTGGTGTTTTTGGCTTGGTAGTGGTGGATCGAGCTAAGAGTGGTGCCGAAGGTCGGTCGGCGACCGTCGTAGTAACACCACTGGATGCTTCCACCGACAAATGGCTTAACATCACTAGAGAGCTCGAGAACTCGCAAATGCCTCGACATCAACAACTCGACGAGGATTAGACCAAGTGGCTGGAACATCGTCTTCCATGGAGGCGATAAGATGTAAGGTGGGCCATGGTGGGAACTGCCGATGCAACGACCAACAAACTGAGAGGATGCATACCCTCCTGTGATTCAACGAGCATGTCTTATCGATATAGTTTGGAGTCAAGATGCTGCACCATGACGAGGATGTGTGCGAGCATCTCGTTTTGCTGATCGTGGTTCTCGTGGGCTGATGCGGCGGGGAGGGCATAGCTAAAACAAATGTTTTTTGATCGTTGGACGACAGAATCGCTAGTGGAAATCTGATGAAGGAAACCATGATTGAAAAATGACAGGTTGGGCCAATTGCTTGGAAAAAGAATCTTCGATGAGAGACCTACTCAATGCGATGCACACAATAGAGAGAATGATCGACTTAAAATGAGGAGCATTGCATTCATAAAGGCTTACATTCGTGAGAGGAAGATAGGAGTCCTAAGAGGAGTGGGAGAGAGAGAGAAAGAGAGAGGCTGAGAGAGCCCATACAGTAATGATCCTTCAGGATGCCAAACACACACGCCTCTCCCCCTTACATAGATGAGGGAGGACATACATACTACATTAACTAATATCATTAATCTAATCATTATTAACTAATACTCATTAAATATTATTAACTAATTAATTATAACGCAGTATATTACATCAAGAATTTATCAAGGCGGCGTCCATGTGCACTCTCCGGTGGTTCCACAAGGGGGGGGGGCAGTGTGGGCGAATGTTTGAGCATAATAGTTTCACACTATAATAGATAATTAACTATGTTATGTCTCATGGGGCCACGCAGTAAGAGAGGTTAGACCTTAGACGTTTTAATTCATAAGAGAGAAGCCAACATATGGTATGTTGATGTAGTGCTTAGTATGTTTAAGCATGGGAGTGTGGTACATGCGGTTACTATACTACAATTCTACAATATTATACATTTGACTGCTCTAGGTTGTGTTTTTCTTTTCACTATTCATGGATTAGTGCGGTACATCCATCTACTGTACTACAATACTGTACATTTTGACTGCTCTAGGCTGTGTTTAACTTTTCCCTATTCATGGATTAACATATGCCACTTTAATTAAATATATTTTCTTTAGTGTCTATGCTAAGAATATAGTTCCACATCGGAAAATTTATGTAGCCTTATGCATTTAGTATATCCCGGTCCTCTGCACCAACAACCAACTGTTTTTTTTGTTGGTTGCACAACATCTATTATGATATTAGAGTAGATTAAACCCAACTGTCCACTCTCATGTCACTCAATTAAAAATTTCACATGCTATATGCCAATGACTCACTGATGCGGAGCAAAGACGAGAACTTGCAGTGGAGGACGAGTTTTGGGTCCGTTCGGGGCTGATTGGTGGCTTTCCATATATGGCGTGCCCGGGTCGACGATCGGACTCCACATATTTGTCCGGATTCGCATTGCGAATCGATTTGATATATTATTTCACTATGTTTGCATTTATTTTGTTGTATTTGGGTAGAATCACCTCCGACCAATCATAGCCGTTGATGGGGGATGCCCTAATCTTCTCTTTATTATAAATAGATCTCTTAGGGGCTGATCTAAGACATTGCAGAATTTAGTGAAAAAAATCCCGGTTTCCAGCGATCAAGCCACAGAGCCGACTCCGTAGAACCCTAGGTGACGACTTTTAGGTGTCTATCTTCCTCCCCAAGGTATCCCCTAACCCTAAGCCTCTTTTCTCCCTCCCAAATCCTCTCCCACAACCACCCACCTCCTCCCAAATGCCGCCAACAGAGAGCTGCCAGAGAAATCAGATTTTTTTAATTTACTGTTTAATAATTAAAAACACTATTCCAATCCTATACTTTTCCCTCCCCTCCCTGTACCACCGCCACCCCTCCAAGCACTGCTCAGCCATCCGCCGCCCCCAACTTCCTTAAGTCATAACCGTCTTCCCCTCCACATCCCTGAAGCCACCGCCACCCCTGCCCTCCCTTTTACAGCACCACCAACCCCTTCTTCATCTACAACGACCCCCGCCCCTCAGCCCTTGGCCTCTCCTCCTTGCCTCCAAGCCTCCCCCACCCAGTGGAGCGACCCTCACAACCATCCCTTTTGGGTTTGTTTAGATCGGGACAAACCAGCCCTGATCCGCCCGTTTTCCTCACCCGTTCCTTCCCTTGCCCGGATCCACCCATACGTCGCCGAATCTACCCATTTTCGACCCGTTTCCACCTCCCATCGCCGAGGACTGCCACCTATGCTAATTCCACGCCACCGGTTCCACCTTGGATCATCGTACACGCATTTCTAGCTCTGGATTCTTTAGTGTCTTGGTCATCCCACTATTTGGTGAGATTTAGTTGTACTGATTTATTATTTTCAACATTTATTTATTGAGTTGGACATTTATATTTGCTTGGAAAAACAATATCGTAGAATTTTGCCCTAGATTATTATTGTGATTTGCAGGGTTTATTTTCAGCGCGCTCGTGCTTTGACCCTCCACGCGAAGGAAAACCTAAGTTTGTTTGCCCAAATAAATTACTTTTCCTTGTTTCGAATTATCTGCGTGCGATGATTTTAATTTATTATTTAATTTGTGATCTAGCCGTCGGATTTGCATAACATGTAGGGTTAGGTCACCGAGTTTCCCGCTGTTTATAGATTCTCCCTGCGTCAATTGATATCAGAGGTAGGTTGCGCGCAACCAGGTTGCACACACTTTTTGATACGCAGTCGTAGAGTCTATAGGTTTTTTGTGTCATGTCTATGTATCACCGTTATTCCGAGTCCACTTACACACACTCCTATAGATCCTCTTCAGAGACATCCTCACGTTACTACAACAATTATTCTCGATCGCAGCACACCACTTTTAGAGATCGTGTTGACCCACTGGCACGATCCCACTACACTAGTGACGATCAAAATGATGATTGTCGTCGTTCATATCCTTGCACACGAGCAGATCGTGTTGATCTTTCGACACGACTCGGTTACCTTAGGAATGATTATTATGAGGATATTCGTCCCGAGAGAGATCTTGAGAGTCAGTTTCGTACTGCTTCCCCTTCCTTTGACGACTCATCGAGTCCCGAGTCTTTCAGCTTTTGGCTCGTGGATATGGAGTATTATTTAGATCATTTTGAGTTATTCGGTGAACGCCGCGTCAAGTTTGCGAAACTTAAACTTTTAGATCAGGCGAGAGCTTGTTGGGCTAGCATTAAGAGGACCCGCGAGCGAGACCGTTTTCGTCGCATCACTAGTTGGGCGGACATAAAGCGTATATTTTGTCAGAGATATCTGCCTTCGTCATATCAGAGTCGCTTGCTCGACCAATTATTTTTCCTTCAGCAAGGATCCATGTATGTCGCTGAGTACATGGATCGCTTTGATGAGTTTGTTGTGAGAAGTGATATCCGAGAGGACCCAACCATGGCCACTATCAGATTTTGGTCTGGGCTTCAATCTGACATTCGTACTAAGGTAATTTATCATAGCTCGGAGTCTTTCGAGCAGACATATCAGCTCGCCCTTCGTTATGAACAGTCATTGAGATCCGCAAGAGCTGGTCGATGAGATTCTCATCCTGACCTCCGCAGTACAAGTCCCTCCCATACTGAGGTCACCATGACGCCTACCACTATCCTGTCAGCCACGACATAAGTGATACACGAGGCGGATTGCTCTCACCTCAGTGAGGTGCTTAGCCCAGTGAGTGACCTATCTTTTGTCTCTGATCCGTCTCCTGCGACTCCGATTGAGAGTGAGCCTGAGCGACCAATTGAGTCTGCAGTATTGTGTCCCTCACCCACATCTCCTCCTCAGCAATCCACCAGGTTAGTTAGCGCCCTAACCACAGACCCATTTTCTGACACCGCACCCACAGATCCATTCTTAAGTGTAGGTATATGTCGCTCTCCCGTTGTCGTTGCCCTGAGTCACATCACGACCGAGAGCCCAGAGCCTGGTGTTAATCTCGAACTGACTATATCACCTATTCATTGGGGAACTACCCCTTGCGATGGTACTCATCTGGAGGACCTTGACCTTGACGAGTTCTATGACGACCCCCCGGTTGAGCCTCCTGATGATCCACCACATCCTGGTGAGGATGCGATTCAAGTGAGCTGCTTGTTTACGAGTTTCGGGTTAGTGTCGTTTCTTCCATCATCATCTCTGGCTTTGCCCCAGAGGATGGATATTGTGTGGAGCATCAGGTATTTTTGGCACCACCTGCTGACGCATCGCACCCTCGATGAGTTTTGGGATACACCACCCGCTGACCCACCTGATGAGTTTTTTCTTGTCGGGGACACCACATTTTAGAGTCACGACTTCTAGTCGGTGGACACGATTTTCACTCAGGTGGTCGTCTTACCCGTGATGACTTTTCGTACACACCTCATGGTGAGCCCCCTGATGTGTTACATTCCCTGAGAGACATTTTGCTGGCTACGAGCTCGTACTTGAGTATACATGTCTCACGCAGTCATCTAAACACTCGTCACACACGTGATGAGTTTTTCTACACTCCATCGAGAGAGCCTCCTGATAGGCCACCATATTTTAGAGACGTCCCGGTCATTATTAGACTTTCCTGTAGTAGGCATGTAGCGTCTGTCGTGTTTCATTTGCATGAGTCTGTTGAGTCGTTTCTGTTGGGTCCAGCGTTCCTTCACTTGACCCGTGACGCTCTGCTACTTATATAAAAAATTTAGTAGCGCCCCCTCCAAAAAGTCCGGGCTTTTGGTGCAGTTGGGTATGCGCTTGATCCTTCAATTGGTATCAGAGGAGGTCACGGGTTCAAGACCGGGGGGGGGGGGGGCGCTGATTAAATCCTGATTTTTTCCTTCTACCTGTGTGGGTCCGGTGGGTCAGGCAACCGTGGACACGTGGTAACCCCACCTCTGAGCCGTGTGGGCCATGTGGTAACCCCATCTCTGAGCCGACGGGTTGTGTTGGATGCCGGGGGGGGGGGGGGGGATTGTTGGGTCCGGCGTTCCTTCACTTGACCCGTGGCGCTCTGCTACTTATATAAAAAATTAAGTAGCGCCCCCTCCAAAAAGTCTGGGCTTTTGATGCTGTTGGGTATGCGCTTGATCCTTCAGTTTCTTCGTCATTTGCATGAGTCTGTTGTGTTGTCTGTTCATTATTTGCATGCGTGTCATGAGTCGGTCGGACAAATAATCAATATTGGTAATAAATTTTGTAAATCACATGCGGATGTTTATTGACAAGTGCAGGTAGTTCATGAAGGCGAGTAGGTGATGGTGAGAATCTGCGTTGTGAGGCTCCGTGCGAGGTTTGCTAAAAGCTTGAGTGTTAGGCGATGGATCCCTATATAATCGTGAGACGGATCGAAGCAAACACCTATGATCTTGATATTCTTGCAAGTATGGGTATCCACCTGGTATTTAGTGTTGAGGATATGACACCGTATTACGAGCCTCGCCAGTATGTGGACCCAAGCAGTAGGGATTTCCATCCGCCCACCCCTCCACTTCCGTTACCTTGCCACCTTCGTAGCTCACATACGTCTGATGGCCACCACTACTCACCTACTTCTGACACCCACCCACCCGGGGACTCGTTTTCTTTGGTTCTGCCTACGGCGCCGCCGATCGCACCGGGATCCACCACTCATGAGTTGAGCTTTGAGAGCTTCATGGAGACCAGACTCCACCAGTGCATTCCTACTACAGACGTTGGTGACACCTGGGTACTTGCAGCAGAGTTTGATCGACTCGCCCCTAGATTTTAACTTCAGTACGACCGTCTCCATTCACCGGAGATGACAGTTTTTTAGTCAGGGGGAGTTGATTGGCGAGGACAATCTTCCATCGACGACACTTGGACGATCTCTGGTGGACCTCTTCGAGTCTTACCTGGCATACATCGAGAGGATTCTGATACCTATCATCAGGAGATGAATTCTTTCAACCCGGTCAGAGTGATGCTGAGTAGAGACGGGAATTTGCAGTGGAGGATGGGTTTTGAGCCCGTTCGTGTCTGATTTGTGACTTTCCATATATGGCGTGCCCGGGTCGACGATCAGACTCCGCAGATGTGTCCGGATTCGCGTTGCGAATCGATTTGATATATTATTTCACTATGTTTGCATTTATTTTGTTGTATTTGGGTAGAATCACCTCCGGCCAATCATAGCCGTTGATGGGGGATGCCCTAATCTTCTCTTTATTATAAATAGATCTCTTAGAGGCTGATTTAAGGCATTGCAGAATTTGGTGAAAAGAAATCCCGGATTCCAGCGATCAAGCCACGGTGCCGATTCCGTGGAACCCTAGGTTACGAATCCTAGGTGTCTATCTTCCTCCCCAAGGTATCCCCTAACCCTAAGCCTCTTTTCTCCCTCCCAAATCCTCTCCCACAGCCATCCACCTCCTCCAAACGCCGCCAACAGAGAGCTGCCAGAGAAATCAGAGTTTTTTTAATATACTGTTCAATAATTAAAAACACTATTCCAATCCTATACTTTTCCCTCCCCTCCCTGTACCACCGCCACCCCTCCAAGCACTACTCAGCCATCCGCCGCCCCCAACTTCCTGAAGGCATAACCGTCTTCCCCTCTACATCCCTGAAGCCACCGCCACCCCTGCCCTCCCTTTTACAGCGACACCCGCCCCTCAGCCTTTGACCTCTCCTCCTTGCCTCCAAGCCTCCCCCACCCCATGGAGCCACCCTCACAGTCATCCCTATTGGGTTTGTCCAGATCAGGACAAACCAGCCCCGATCCGCCCGTTTTCCTCACCCGTTCCTTCCCTTGTCCGGATCCACCCATAGGTCGCCAAATTTACCAATTCCCGACCCGTTTCCACCTCCCATCGCCGAGGACAACCACCTATGCTAATTTCACACCACCGGTTCCACCTTGGATCATCGTACACGCATCTCCGGCTCTGGATTCTTTAGTGTCTTGGTCAGCCTACTATTTGGTGAGATTTAGTTGTACTGATTTATTATTTTCAACATTTATTTATTGGGTTGGACATTTTATATTTTCTTGGAAAAACAATATCGTAGAATTTTGCCCTAAATTATTATTGTGATTTGCAGGGTTTATTCGCCGCGCGCTCGTGCTTTGGCCCTCCACGCGGAGAAAAGCCTAAGTTTGTTTGCCCAAATAAATTATTTTGCCTTGTCTCGAATTATTTGCATGAGATGATTTTAATTTATTCTTTAATTTGTGATCTAGCCGACGGATTTGCATAGCATGTAGGGTTAGGTCACCAAGTTTCCCGCCGTCTATAGATTCGCCCTGCGTCACTCACGGGCTGAGAATATAACCCACATTGGAAAATTCTTGTAGCCTTGTGCATTTATATAGATTATGTGCCTCTCTACGGACAACCAACTTCTTTTAGGTTGGATGCATAGGTTCTAGTAGTATGCACTTTCTAAATACTCAAGTGACATACCACTTCTTTATTTCTATTAAAAAATAGCAACATTCTTATCCTCTATTTGGTTTTTGAAATAGGTGATTTCTGATAAAATTATTAAAAAAAATTGCTCTCATGTTTTGGAATATACTTTTTTTTCCTAATCACGAATCTCATTTATCAGGAAACTGGAGTCATCTTTACACATCACCAGAAAACTGTGATTGTTGATGCTGATGCTGGAGGAAACAAGAGAAAAATAATTGCTTTTGTTGGAGGTCTTGATTTATGTGGCGGGAGATATGACAATCCCAAGCATCCTTTGTTCAGCACACTCCAAACATTGCATAAGGATGACTATCATAATCCTACCTTCACGGTAAACCATTTTAAAAAATTTATTTCAGTAGTCAGAATTATTTCCTGATTTGTTCAGCATGTATATTCTAATTTTTTCTGTTGCAAATTTAAGTTTTACTGGCTGTATGTGCTTCATATCTTGTTTTCAAGTGACAAATAATATTTACAAGTTACTTTGCAGCATTCCATGAAACAAATGATAAATTTAACTCATAAAGAGAACCAAAATAGCTGGGATAATCTAATGATGATGGTGAGGATCATGATTGTCTAAAGATTCTTGATATTTAAGGTTTTTCTTGTCTGAGGAATTTGGTTTGTAAATCTAATAATAATTTCATACTTATGACCTCAAAGCTAAAATTTCTAAATATTGAATGCTTAGAATCATTTGAGCCAGAGTTAATATATCTGTCATCCCATTTTGCAATGTTTGATGCCATAATTTAACACAAACACGAGCGCACATGACACACCGTGGAAGCAGGCGTTGCGAGTCTACTCGAGTTCGTTGGGGGCTGCTGCGGACTGAAGCTTTCACTCTCTGCTTAGTTTGGTTCAAAACTTTAAGCTTATAATAGCTTATTTTCCTTGTTGTTTGGGTACCCTAGTATATAAAAAGACTAGTATCATGTGTTTGGACGTCACTTATTTTGTTTTAGAGAGGAGTATTAGTGACCCTGCGCCATTTTGTGTATTCAGATACGCCATGAGCTATCAATTTGTCCGACCTCTGCCCTAATAATGCCTTCCCTACCCAACCTTCTTTTGTTCGTGTATCTCCGACTACATCTTTCATCCTTGGTAACCTCTCTGTTCACGTGTTGCATCAACTGCGTGCTTCCATGAACTCATGTATGACTTCCATCCTGCTCTGTTTTGTCGAACCCGCGGCCCGGACGATCCCAAAATTTAAGCTCTCCACACTTGTCAGTGCCTCCACAATAAAATTTTAGGCCATCCGAGTGCGGCTTCCATCTCACGCTGGTTTGTCGGGCATGCCGACGACACAATCCCGACCTTCAAGCATGCTCACATTATCCGGTTAGCCATGTCAGGGCATCCTCCACCTTAGCCGCCCTTCACAACTCTTGTTCGAGACCCAAAATATGGCTCGCCGTAATGATAGTGCCCTTCCCCTTGCCTCCTTTTTCGTATCACATGGATTGCGTTGACAACACACTTTCGGATCTCCAAGCTTCTGTCTGAGACATCCCTCCCTCCTCTCAAATCGTTCCCTTTACTTCTGCTACCACCTCGTCTCCAAAGCAGAGATTGACCAAAGGTTATGCAAATCGTTTCCTCCAACCCACATGCAGTACTCATTCTGTCATCGTGGCATCCCTGTGTTTGATGGAACCGGCCCGGTGGCCTGGATTGCCAATACTTCAAGCTTTAGTTCCCACATGAGAATCAGAAGGTTCCTCTCTCTCCTGTTTACATGGAATGTTATGCCCTCCATAAAATTTTATGATGCTCGTCAATGCCTTCAAGCATTTGGAGGTAGTGCGCAGTAAGAATATGTTATCACCTAAATTATGATTTCATTAAGATCGTCACACTTGTTCCTAGTCTTTCAACATACTATTATTCAGTTTATTTTCTCAACGACTGCAATCCCATATCAGTGCTCGCCTCTGCCTGCTCAATCCCAACACACTCACTCGAGCCATAGTCCAAGCTCGATCACAAAAAGCTTAACTAAGCACGCCCTCAGCTCCCTCTACCCACCATAATACACAAAACCAAACCTCCACATTGTTAATCCCGGTAGGAGTACTTGAAACTTCACAACAAGGGTTCACCTTCTACCACAACCAACCGTATTCCTCCACTCCTAACCACTCTGATTGTGAACTGTGAATGCCCTTTGGAGGGCAGTACGATGACATTTGTTTAGAGGATTTTGAGGCATTGTAATTGAAGGACAATTCTCCTCGCCATGGGAGCGACATAACTTACCTGATTAAAACTGCCCTTGTATTTTTGTAGAGACATCATGGGACGCCTACCACCACCAGACAAAGAAGCAAAGTGAGGTCTTCAATCATTGTTTGGCAACATATTTGTGATGTTTCATGTTCGAATAACCCTTCATGTGGTCACATTGGTTTGCTTGGGGGAGGGGGAGATTGGTTCCACACCTCAATTCTGTTTGCAACAGGCACCATCCCCTTGTACATAGTGTAGACCGATCCATCATCATAGATTCCGCACCATTGGGGGGGGGGAGTGCAGAGTCAAATCCTCAGTTTTTCATTTGCGTGATTAGGAAGAGGCTCTGAGATAATTGAAGCTGCATCTCACCAACCCTCAGAATCGTATGACTTACCAAGCTAACCTTTATATGAGGGACCTTGTATTTACACCCAATGATACAATTTTCGTGAAGCTACGACCCCATCGATAAGTGTTTGTCACCATTCAAATTCACCCCAAGGTTATATGCTATGTTAGCTCCTTCCTCATTCTTCTTGAACAACCCAATAAGCTGGACATTGATCTTGTTATATTCTTCGAGAAAAAACATCAATCACGGCTAGTTATGAAGACATGCATCCATTTCTTTCACTCAATGACGAAGAAATTTGTAGTGGTCTTCTTCAGCTTCTCAGTGTGCACATCGAAAGTATTCTTCAACTTTGAAGCTTACTCATTTTTCTCTTTGAGGGTTTCATGAGTTATATCCAGTTGCTTTTGGGATGATTCTAATTGCTCTGCTACTTTCTCAGTCCATGAATGAGGTCGAGGACCTGGTTGCCATATTTACTCGTGTTGCTTTACTACGGGACAAGACAACCTAACACTTCAAGTCGACTACACATCAATTTTAATGCAAACTTCAACCCAAATATCTCCCTAAAAGGCTACAATATAGTAGTCATCTTGGTGGAAGTTATACAAATGGTCACTTGAAGCTATCACTGTCATGAATCACGGTGCAATTTACTTGTCTAAGTAGTCATTATGAGAGGCTAGGACTGTGCATTCCTTTGCCATTATCCTTCAGTAAAGGTGGTTCAGTGTCATTGGCGGAGTGTATTATACTCATCCTGGTTTTCTTTGCCGATGATAATGATGCATTGAGGTCCATGTTGGCTAACCCAGTAGATCGTATTGATATGACAATGCCTCACTTAATTATCAAACAATGATGGGTTTTCGGTTCCGATACACATGCAAAGATGAGAAATCTTGTTTCCGGTCTTCATCAATTGAGTTATCAAGTATCCACGCGGATTTGAAAATGGTAGGTCACCTATGACAACAAAAGGATGAAGAGTATTTGTCCAAGTAATGCTACATCATAAACAAAAACTTATGTTGGTTGACTGAATACTATTTTTCTTCTTTTTCCTCACTAAAGCTTCTTTGGACACTCCTTTTCTTCCTCATCAATTTCTGCGAGGTTATTTGTTGGTGGGAGTAGAACTTATTGTGTATGTCTAATTAATGATGACAAAAAAGGCCGCATGGTCCCTCTTTACATGCCCTTTGAGTCAGATCGGTCATGCCTTTGATGTTTTGACATAATGCACATTGCTCATCTTTTTCTCGACAATGGTCATTCTCTCTCTTCACCATTTGTGAGAGGGATAATAAGGAGAACTAGTGATGGTATCGTATCTTGCAACTACAATACAAAAGTCCAGGATCACTGTAGGTTATTGTGATGTTGAGTTAATTTCAACAGAGACAATTAGAATGTTTGAAAAGCCATGATCAAAACGACAATTGTTTGGTCTCGGGAATTAAGAAATTCGTGCAACTTGCTTGCATTATTGCAATTTACCTGTTTGAGCATGGTCTAGATTGTATCCACTCGCAAATGCCTTCACGGAGAATTAATTTCTCCTTTAGCCTTAGGAGTTTCATAAATCCTTAGTAAAGAATCCCTTCAGATAGCTGTGTGAAGTAGGAGCTTCCTTACCTTTGAAGCTGGAAGTTATTCAAAACTTATAGATGATGGTCCTTAAAGATCTTTGTCATCTCAGCCACCAAGGAGGTGTTGGGACAATTAAAATCTTCTACAGTATCACACACTGATACATAACCTCCAGAGCTATCATCCTCAATCCTTGTAATCAGAGAAAGTATTATTCAAGAACTCCATGATCCTCAGCACAAATCTATGGCTACTGTTGACATCTTGCTTGGTGGTGACGTTGCTTTCGTAAGTTGTGGTGTAAGTCAAAGTTATAGGGTGGTCGTCTGCCTCAATCTCACTGGTAGTGTTGACATTGTTGACCGTCATCACTTGATCATTAGCATAAGGATCGCCTGACAACATGATGCTTGGATTGTAGGAGAGATGAGCAAAGGATTGTAAGAGTAAGAGTATAGAGTTGAAATAATTAGGATTTTATGGCCCGTCATGACTCTTCTGAAGGGGGAGGGAAAAATGACTCTTGATGACTACTTATTTATTTGCTGATATGTGTTTTTACCAATGCCTGAGAACGATTGTTATCAACTACCTACCTTAATTTCAAATTGTTAACATGGTATCCTTAATTGTCTATGCATTTGTTCAAATTATAAGTTAATTGTTTTAATTAGTGCAGTTCAACTGTATACTTAACGAAAAATTGTGCCGATGTTCTTGGTTTACATGAGGTTAATACTACACTGTCAAATCCCATATTCCTCGAGATATTACACGATGTAGCTATAGTTATTATACCAGAAACCAAATTTTGCACCAAAACAAGAAACAAAATGTAAACTCATGAGGCATACTCGTGCCAAATTGCAGAGGCCTAGTTCCCTCTAAGAACTCTTCTACAAAAGAGAGAATTATAAGACTTCAAGATGCCTGAAGACTCGTATCTCATTCTCTTATATCGAGAGTGGAGCAACTTGCACGACTAATATTTCAAAAATGCCATTAAAAAGAAAACATATAAAATATTAAATGAAAATTTTTAAACTCTAGATCGCGCGTCAATCAAGGTTGTAAACATATTATGGTAGTGATACATCGTATTGTGTTTTAATTTTCGGATGTTAGAGACATTAAAAATATTTTAAAATATCAGATTTTCATATTTCATTGATAAAAATATATGCAAAATATACCTTTTTGTTCTGAAAGTAAAAAATAGTATAATAAGTTGGCATGCCGGGAGTCATGTATGATAGATAAGGACTATTGAGAACTGAATGCACTCTATTAATACAAATCAAAATAAATATATGGAGTATGCTCAATACGCGACCTTTGAAGGAAGGAGGAGAGACTAAACAATACAAATGATCCAAGATAATCTAAAAGATTCTCCTCCACTCCCTTATATATAGGGGGAGTGGACATACAATATAATTGTGGAAATGCCATATGGTTTATATAGGTAAATAGACACGTGGATGGCCTAGGGAGCCATGTTCGTATAAATCCCCCCATAACAAAAATTAACCTTGTTCTTAAGGTCGAGGCTCCTTGGGGTCATCAGCCAATGTAAGTGGATCCAAATACACTAAGGCCTCATTTTGTTTGGCGGTGGCGGGCGGAACCAGCGGGTGGAGACGGGGCTTTCGAACTGGAGGGGCGGGGTGGCTGTTCGAGCGGGAGCTTTTTGTTTCGTTGTTCACGACGCAACAGGAGGAAACGCGGCAAACTCCACCGCCAGCCGTTTGTTTACCCGTCGTGCGGTGACATTTGCTGCAAACGCCGGGCGAAAATGCGGAATCAAATGAGGCCTAAGTCGGGGTCGTCATCTTTGGCACTGATGAACAAGCTTAGTTCCTTGAGATCATAGTTGTTTTGTTGGCAAGTATGAATTGTTGCAACGAAACAGAAGCCATGCCGACGAAGCTCTAGGTACTCTTGGTGGAATTAGCACTGAGGTGATGGAAGTATTGTCGTTAGTGGAGGTGTTGATAGTGACGGTGGTGAACCGATCATTGGAGGTGTATGTGGAGGTAGGAGATCTTGTCGATGGAGTGGTAGATGAGGTTTCGTCGGCGGGAGCAATTGGTGGGGTGTCTAGGTAGAGGAGGTCGGGTGGGCTGCATTATTTTCCTTGTCGAGAGAATGAGCTTGATCCATGGCGTGGGAGAGACTAGATGGGTTGTGGACACGAAGGCACGCGTGGAAGTAGGGCTACAAACCTGTTAGGAAGTATCCCATCCAATGTTCCGGGAGAGCCTTGTGACGTGCATGGTGACTAAGGAACTCAATGATGTAGGCTGTAACGATGTTAGACTAGAGAACTGAGTCAAGGTGCTTGTATGTGTTATTTGTATGATGCATGTCGTAGTGGTCGTAGAGTTAGTGAAGCGCATTGTTTGTTATGTAGATAATCTCCACGTGGGCCTTCTGGTTTACGGTGTTTGACTGGAGGTCAAAAAACTTCTTGGTGTGGGCAATCCAACCGAGCGTGTCGATACTACTAAACATCGAAATCTCTATCTGATGAAGGTGGACCAGATGAATGCCCCCGTCTTGATATAAGAACCCCATGGAGTCAATGCCATGGGGGTGGAGGGGAAGAAGGTGCTGATTGATGGTTGACAGTAGTGGTTGCGAGCTCATAAAGGAGCGTGGGATCTTCCAGCCGAACTTCGAACCGATTTATGGTAGTTGAATCAGTGAAAGACGAAACAAAGACATTGGTCAGGGCATGCAGCGGAGGGGCGAAATAAGAAAATGTGTCGATAAATGACTGCATTGGTGGCTGGCCGGGAGTCTGGGTGAGGGCATTCATTATCGTTGGAGTGTTGCGAGGGTGGGAAGCGTCACAGGGAGCAAAGGATGGGGATGATCCTCCAAGGAGGACAAGTTTGGTTCTAAACATGGTAAACGGAATTCTACTAATATAATCTGCTATTGCTGCAGCAGGCCAGGGCATGTGGTAGCCGACTGCCCAGTGAAGAGAAGAGAGGATGGTGAGAAGAAGCACCACCTTCAGCACAAGGGAAAGAAGGAAAAGTCCTTTGCGGCTAAAAAGCAGAAAAACTGGACTAACTCTTCCTCTTCAGGATCAGATGATGAAGAAGAAGCCTACATAGGACTATTTTCTGCTGCAGAAGAAACTAATGAAGATTATCCTGCCGCCAGGATTGGAATCAGAGCCCCTCTGTCACAGTCAGATAGTGATTCAGAGGTGAATTAAGAAGAAGAAGAAGACAGCTGCTGCAATGGGCTGATGACTATGACTGATGAAGAATCCAGCCAGGATCAACCTGGTCAACAAAAGGTACATTCTCTGTCTAAGTCTTCTTCTGAGTCGGGCTATAGGACTAGCCCAGATTCTGAAGCTTATTCATCAAGAGATGAAGGAGACTATGAATCTGAGGAAGATGTCAATTCTTTAATTGACAAATATGGTGTCCTTCTGAGTGCTTTCAGGAAAAGCAAGTTGCTGGCTAAGAAGCAAGCTAAGGAAATTTCCTCCCTTCAGCTTGCTGCTTCCAAACATGCAGAATCAGCTTCTCTGCTTGATTTAAAGATGAAGGAAATCAGTGAACTAGAAACTGTTTTCTTCATTCAGATAGGCACCATAGAGTACCGGGAAAACCGAATAAGGGACCTGGAAGAGCTGCTGGGGAGGGAGAAGAGGATAGTGGCTAGTTATTCAAAGCCAAGTTCAGTGCTGTCCTTGATAGACTCCTTCACCTCCCAAAAGGATAAGAAGGGGTTGGGCTTCAAGGGACACACAAGAGTTGCCTATCCCAAAGGAAAGGGAAAAGCTCCAGTGCAGCCACTAGCCTCCAAGCCTCTTATTCCATTCAAGAGAGTTCTGTTACCTTCTAATAGGTATGACCAAGAGAGCATCTATGGTCACTGGGAGAATGGTTGATCCACTAGTGTGAACAAAGATGTTCTACACTATGGTGGTAGATATAACAAGGGTGCAAGTGCCTTCAAGGTAGCCCATGAAGAGATCCGAATGATTCATCATGGACCATTTGTGTTTGGTGCACCAGCCCCAACACTCAAGAGTAAGGCAGTAGTCTTTTCTCAGGATCTCCCAACCCACAATCAGAACAAGGGCAAGTTTGTCAGCAAACCAGACTTTGGTATATCTGAGGCCATCAAGAGTGTGTCTTCTGAAAGGAAGACTACTGTTGTTAGGAGTCATGATATTCCAAGTACTTCTACTGCCCGACATATCCCAAGTCAGACTGTGGCTGGGAGATACAAGAATAAGGCTGCTGCCGTACCTTCTGGACTGAGAGCTGCTGACAGCACAACTACAAGAATAGCTCTAAAAAGAAGGTACAACATTTATGAGTGATGGTGCTGTGGCAAGGTGAGCCACTATGCTATTGATTGCTGGCACAACTAGAGTGTGGCCAGAGCTAAAGTAAGCTTACATGTCAGAAGAGCTGCAGACAGACATGATTATTATTAGACTAACATGCACCTAGGACCCAGTAAGAATTGTGGTCCTAAGGTTAACTGACTTATATCGTGCAGGGTGGTCCAAGTACCCATACCCCTAAATGGTACTTGGACAGTGGATGTTCCAGACACATGACTGGAACAAGAAGTTTGCTGAAGGATTTCACTCCAGTAAAGAATGGACCTAAAGTCATCTATGGTGGCTCAAATAGGGGAGTGACAAGAGGTTATGGTAAGATCTCTAATGACATAGTCACTATCACAAAAGTAGCCTATATGGAAGAGTTGCAACACAACCTGATAAGCATTAGCCAATTCTGTGATCTTGGCTATGACATAGTCTTCCAAAAGGATGAATGCCACATTAAGAGGTTAAGTGACCAAGATGTCATCTTAACAGACACTAGGAGTGGGAATGTTTATTGCGAAAATTTCCTATGCTTAGGTAAGGAATCTCCTATATGCCTAGTGGCAAATGCGAAAATCTCATATTGTGTACAATGACACAAGAGATTAGCTCATTTGAACTACAAGACCATTGGGAAGCTCTTTAGTGAAGAGCTAGTTAGAAATGGTCCCAAGTTGAAATGCACTAAGGAGGGTATCTGCTCTGCATGCCAAAAGGGCAAACAGATCAAGACTTCTTTCAAGAGCATTGGGACCAAAGACTCAGTGATGTGCTTATACCTCCTGCATATGGACCTGTTTGGTCCCATGCCAGTTTATAGTCTTGATAGGAAAGTCTACACCCTTGTGGTGTTTAATGACTATTCTAAGTTTTCTTGCGTGTTCTTTTTTAAGAGAAAGGGTGAAACCCTTGATGTCTTCAAGACCTTTGTCAAGCAGATACAGAATGAACTAGACAGTTCTGTGGTCAAAATCAGAAATGACCATGAGACTGAATTTCAGTCTGCAAGCATGACAAGTTTCTGTGAAGAGCAAGGAATTTACCAAGAATTCTCCTCTCCTAGAACACTATAGCAAAATGGAATTGCTGAGAGGAAAAACATGACTCTCATAGAAGTTAGAAAGATCTTACTGAATGACACAACTCTCCCAGAATATTTCTGGGCTGAGGCAGTAAACACTGTATGTCATGTCCTTAACATGACTTCTATCACCAAAAGCCATAAGAAGACTCCCTATGAGATCTTGAAAGACAGAAACTTAAAACTTATCCTACTTCAGTATCTTTAGTAGCAAGTGCTATGTGCTGAACAATAGAAAGTCCTATGTGACTAAGTTTACTGTCAAGTCCTATGAAGAGATCTTTGTTGGATACAATAACCACAACATGACATATAAAATCTACAACTTGACAAGTCAAGTTGTAGAAGAGTCAGTTCATGTGGTGTTTGATGAATCAAATATGATTAACAGTGAACTGCTTAGCTCTTCTCCTAGTACTGCAGGTACAGAACAGTTGATGGACAAGCTTACCATCAAGAAGATGATCCAGCAGTCCAATATAAGGATAAAGATGAGTGTTGTCCAGAGGAAGCACAAGACTCACAAGTTGTGGATGAAGCACAACTAGTTGAAGACAATGAAGAACAACAAGATGAAGTTAGATTGCCTCCAACCGTCAGGCATCTAAGGGATCATCCAACTCACCAGATCATTGGTGTTGCAAGCCAATGAGTCCAAACCAGAAGCAAGAGTATCAACACAACACTCTACTCAGTTTTTCTGTCACAAGTAGAGTCCAAGAAATTTGAAGAGACCAACATAGACCAATTCTGGATTGGAACAATGCAAGAGGAACTGAACCAGTTCAAGAGATGTAAGGTCTGGAAGCTGGTTCTCAGACTAAAAGGACATAATGTCATTGGAGTCAAGTGAATTTACAGTAATAAACTTGATGAAAATTACATTATAGTGAAGAACAAGGCTAGATTGGTGGCTAAATGATATAGATAAGAAGAAGAGATCGATTTTGATCAGACATTTGCCTCAGTAGCCAGATTGGAAGCTATAAGACTCTTCCTTGCATTTGCTGCATACCAAGGATTCAAATTCTACCAGATAGATGTGAAGTCAGCCTTCCTGAATGAGGACTTGAAGGAAAAGGTTTATGTTGAACAGCCTCCAGGTTTTGTTGATTCTAACTCACATGATTTTGTTTATAGACTTAGGAAAACTCTATATGAGTTGAAGCAATCCCCTAGAGCATGATATGAGACCTTGTCTAGCTTTCTCTTTGAGAACAAATTCTCAAGGGGGAAGATCGACAAGACCCTATTCCTAAGGGAATCTAAGGGCAAGATCATCCTAGTCCAGATATATGTTGATGACATTATCTTTGGATCTACTGATGATAACCTTTGCAGGAAGTTTGCTAAACTTATGCAAGGTAAGTTTGCTAAACTTATGTAAGGGAAGTTTGAGATGAGTAGTGTGAGTGAGCTCAAGTTCTTCTTGGGACTCCAAGTTAGACAAGCTGATGATGGCTTGTCCATATCCCAGTCCAAGTTTACCCGGGAGTTGATTAAAAAATATGGTGTGGAGAATGCCTTGACCATGAAAATTCCCATGGGATCAAGTATGCCTATAGACAAAGATGAAGTAGGGAAACCTGTTGATGAAACTTTGTATAGAGGGATAATTGACTCCCTTTTATACCTCACTGCTAGTAGGCCTGACATCATGTATGCCACATGTGTCTGTGGTAGATATCTAGCCTGCCCTAAAGAATCTTACAACTTTGCTGCAAAGAGGATCTTGGGATATCTTAAGGGCACACTAGATCTTGGCCTATGGTACCCTAGAAATAGGGATTTTGAACTAACAGACTATTCAGATGCAAATTTTGCAGGTTGCAAAGAGGACATAAAAAGCACTTCTAGCACCTGTTAGCTCTTGGGAGGAAGACTAGTGCCATGGAGCAGCAAGAAGCAAACATGTGTTTCCATCTCAACATCAGAGTCAGAGTACATATCAGCAGACAGTTGCTGTGCTCAATTGCTGTGAATCTAGCATCAACTCTAGGACTATAACCTCTAGGGAGCATGTGAAAAAGGAAGATATCAGTCTAAAGTTTGTCCCCACAGACAAACAAGTGGCTGACATATTTACTAAGTCACTAGATGAAACAAAGTTCAACACCTTCAAGTTTGAGTTGGGTATGTTGAACTTGGTCTAGCTTCAGTTGCTCCATATAGTACTTTTTAGTGCAGGATTTGTTCTTCTTGCAGGAGATGGAGACCTTCAGTGGTAAGGAGACCTAAGTGTCAATCAAAAAAATGATGGTAAAAGATGCTTCTGTTGAGGGGGAGCACGTTCAGCAGCTGCAGGAGCAGATTCAACCTCATGAAAGGAGGAAGCTAGCAACTGCACCAATGGGATCATCTGCAATCAGATAGGGGGAGAAGGAAATCAAGACAGGCCAGCTCCTCCCTGACTATTCTACAGAAGTCAAAAAGGGGGAGATAAGGAATTATTCAAGTGATGACATCAGAGGCTGATCAAGTGATCAAGTGGTATCAAAGCCAAAAGGAAATGATCAGGTCATGCAGTAAATTCAAGTGGTATCAAATGCAGCAAATTCAGGGGGAGAAAGAAATGTTCCCATGCAGCATTCAAGTGATGACACACACCTTGCAGCAAAACAGGGGGAGTAAGTGATGCTCACCATACATGCAGGAAATGTGGTAATCTTCATAGAGTTGTTCTGTTATAATAACACATTTTATTGCTGCATATGTTGTGTATGTCACTGACTAAAGGAATTTGAAAAAGGGTTTTGACTTCTTCAAATAGGGGGAGATTGTTGGGTCCATTGATCCCAATGTCTCAGATTTATAAGAAGTCAAACAGGTAAATGACATACACATAAGTTATATTTGATGTGTGTTTAAGTTCATGCATGCAGGTTAGTCCTCATCACATTGATTGAACAGGTGGACACCAAGTAGGCTGTTGGTCAGGCAGAAATTCTACCAAGTTCACAGGCGTTAAGTGGAGCAGGCTCACTCAACGCTAGAAGCCAAGGAAAGATGTTGGCTAACAAGAAATTCTGCTAAGTTCACAGACGTTGAGTGAAGACAGTTCACTTAATGCCATATGCCAAATAAAAGCGCTGAGTCAAAGACAAAACATCATCGAGCAAAAAAATCGATCAAGTCCACAGACTTTGAGTGATGTCAACTCACTCAGCGCCATACAACTTATTCGTCGAGTAAAGATCATTATGTCAATGAAAAAGATTCTAAGTCCAGAAGCGTTGAGTGAAGCCAGTTCACTTAACGTCATGCTGCAACAGTCAAAGCCTAAGAAGAAAGAAGGCAGAAAAGTGGCCAAGTCCACAGGCATTGAGTGATGTCAACTTACTCAACGCCAGTCAGCAAAAAACGCTGAGTCATGCTGCAGCAGACAAAGCCTAAAGAAGAAAGAAGACAGAAAGAGGCTAAGTACAAAAGCATTGAGTGATGAAGCTTCACTCAACGCTCTTAACGCCTAAGATGCAAAATGGTTCTGGTAGTTGACTAAGAGTTTTGGCGTTGAGTGAAGGTCATTCACTCAACGCTCTCAATGCCTGAGTTGATTCTGAAAAATTGGTTAAGTCCAGAAAGGGTGACGTCAGCATGAGTCATCAAAGGTCAACAAAGTCAACACATTTCAAATTCTTTGCGGGAAATATGCAGTATGCCTTTAATGGCGCCGGAGGCCAGGTGTTCGATCTTTTATGAAAAAGGAAGGTGATATATCAGCAATTAAAGCTGGGCCCACGTCAGAAAGAGCCGTTGATCAACGATCTATAAAAAGAAAAAGGTTGCCAGACAGCAGGAAGCAATTAGGGTTTTCTGATTACGCATAACAGCGGAACTTCGTCTTCTTCCTCGCCATTATCGTCGATCCTGAAGCACAAGTTCTGATCAGTTGACCTGAAAGCTAAAACAGATAGCTACTGCGATTTTCATCAGCGTCAGCAAGATCAGAAGTGATTTCTGGGGAAGAGAAAAAGGAGAAACAGAGCTTAGCTGTTTGAGGAAGATTCAGAACTGTCAAATCCACAGTCTTCAACAGCAGATCAGTCGCTTCCAGCACAAGTAGCCCAGAACTGAAGATCTTTTAACTTGTTGCTGTGAAGAAGCAAGAGGAGATAATTTCTCAGCCCAGGAAGTTAGACACAGGGAAATCTCTCAGGTGTCAATCATCTTAACCTCACTTCTATTTTCTGTTGGATCCAGTCTTGGATCTGTGTGTAAGATTCCTGTGTGAATCTGAGTTGTAGGCCTGTGTTATAAAGGCTGAGGTAGGATCCAGTTTGGATCTGAGTGTAAGATTCCTGTGTGAATCTGAGTTGAAGGCCTTTGTTATAAAGGCTGAGTTGTATGATCTTTTGAATCTGAGGTAGGGCTGTCCTACCAGCTTGAGTTGTAGGGCCTTTGGGGCCTGAGGTAGGTGATTGTTTAGTCACTGAGAGGTAGGGCCTAGTACCTGAGTTGTAGGTCTTGAAGGAGACTGAGTGGTTCTGCGGGATCGTATTGTAAGCTCCTTGGAGCCGACTATTGGTGAAGACTAACACACTGTTAGACAAGCGAGAGGGACAGTGGACGTACCCATAATCTGGGGAACCACTATAAAATATCTGTGTCTTCTGTGCGTGTATCTTGAAAGTCAAACAAACTAATCACAAAGCACAGGATAATCAGGTATAGGTCTAGATAAATTAAAAGTGACCAAAAACCTATTCACCCCCCCCTCTAGGTGTTTAGCTGACCTTAAAAACAAAGACTTTCAACATCACTAAGGAATTTTCGGAATCCCACTGAGGCCAATCAGGGTCAGTCTGCTCTGGTTCCTTGGTCAGCCCAGTAACATAGCCAAAGTGGAGACGACTCTTGAGAGCAAGTGTGATTGAGCGAGACTAGGAAAGATAATTTGAATCATCTAGTAGTAATCTACGGAGTATTGTGATCATGACTCCCACGCAGAGAACTTGCAGGAGGAGGAACTGATGTGGATGTAGAATCACTGAGAGAAGACATAGTGACCCAAGAATATAAATCTGGAGACCACACGCCACGCCAAGAGGCAAAGAGCGACCGATTATGCCGAGCAAAAACCGACGGAGAAGAGAAGATGAATAGAAATCAACTCCATTTCATGATTAGAATGACAAATGACGCCGGAAGGAAGAACATGTTGGGTTTCTTAGGTGGGATGCACATCACATGTGCGCAACGAAATAAAACAAGAAAACCCAAAGAGAAATGGATCTTGCGATAATCATTGATTAAGAAGTAAAACTGTTACGACCCTTGCCCTTGGATCGTGTCATCGGAGGAGCAATGGTGGAAGGAGGAGCAGCGACGTCGAATCGGGCCTTCGTTCCGAGCGGGAGGGGCTGTCGGCTAGGGCAAACACGGAAAGTGAGAAACCGTGGGGTTTTAGAGAGAGAGAGAGGGAAATAAGAGAGAGAGAGAACTTTGTCTAATTTTCTTCTTGCCTTTCCAAAATGTTCACACAACACATAAGTAGGTTCCCAAAAAGGGGCCCCCCATTTAGGCTTACGACAATGGGTCAAAATATGCTAAAATAAATACGCAGAAATTGACGATAAAAACGGCGCGAACACGCTACATAACGCGCCACATAACATTACCGTCGTCGTTCGAAGATAGCTTGTCCTCAAGATGGATCGAAAGGCATTGGGGCCACTGCTTCACCCGTCATGTCATCCTGGGTTGGGTCGTCGACTTCCAGCCAAAATAGGCGTTTGCATCTGTGTCCGGGCGTGAAATGATCATCACAATTGTAGCATAGACCCCTCTTGCGTCGGTCGGCCATCTCGGTGCGGGACAAGCGGCGGAGAACAGTAGACCGCGGAGGAGTGTCCTGGAATAGAGCCGTGTCAGACAAGCTGGCGACAGAGTAAGCTCCCGGAGAGCCCCGACGTCCCTAAGGAGGACGGTCTAACAACAGTCGTTGTTCACAAGCTCTGGCGAGGCTCATGGCCGTGTTGAGATTAGGTGGCAGTAGGAATTCCACATCCCAACATAAACGCTCGTGAAGGCCAGCAGTGAAGAGAGACACTTGTTGCTCTGGTAAGACGGACGTCGCCCGAGACAGGAGAATGAAATTTTTCCAGGTAGGTGTTGATGGAGCCGTCCTGTTTGAGGTTCGTGAGATCGCTGAGTGGATTGCCTTGTAGAGTCGGGCCGAAACGAAGGGTGCAAGTCGTGCTGAAATTTGCCCAGGAAATGTGTGGTTGTTCCCGCAGAAGATGATTGAACCATAATTGTGCTGGTCCGAGTAAATGGAAGGAAGCGATGCCGACGCGTTCTTCATCCGGTGTGCGGTGGTTTGCGAAGAAAATGTCGCAACGCGTAAGCCACGGAAGAGGGTCTTCGCGGCCCTCGTAGATAAGAAAGTCCATCCGGATAGTTCGTGTGTAGGTGGGGTAGTCTGCGCTAGGAGGAGCGGCGGAGTCCACCCGGCTTGCCGAAGGGTGGTCAGCTGTAGGCAGAGACGAAGGAGACGACATGCCTTGTAGGGCATCTAACCGGGCGTTGAGGGCGTGCATCTTGGCGTTTTGAGTGGCGAACATAGAGTGGAAAAAAGCCATGAGCTCGGCGAGGGAGGGAGGAGTATCTGCCATCTGAGATAGAGGAGGTCGGGTTGCCGGAGGCGTTGGAAGAAGGCCGGCGGAAGGAAAAAGAGGCGGAGCTGGACGATGGAGCCGGACGACAGAGCTAGACGACTTCAAAGTGGCCGGAGCGAAGTCTCTGGAGCTGGACGACAGGCCGACGAGCAGTGTAGGCTGGCCGTGGGTTGTCGGTTGACTGGAGGGATGTTCCCTTGCGCAGGAGGAAGGATCGACGGAAATGGCGGACTGTGCGACCGATTCGCGGGAGAGCGGGTGCGGTCGAGCGGAGGAGAGGCCCTCTGATACCAAGTTGTTACGACCCTTGCCCTTTGATCGTGTCACCGGAGGAGCAATGGTGGAAGGAGGAGCAACGTCGTCGAATCGGGCCTTCGTTCCGAGCGGGAGGGGCTGTCGGCTAGGGCAAGCACGGAAAGGGAGAAACCGTGGGGTTTTAGAGAGAGGGAAATAAGAGAGAGAGAACTTTGTCTATTTTTCTTCTTGCCTTTCCAAAATGTTCACACAACACATAAGTAGGTTCCAAAAAAGGGGCCCCCCATTTAGGTGCCGTTTGGCGCGGCTTATTGAGGCCGGTGCGGTTCCACCGCACCGGTAATTTCGCTTAAAGCTGTGTTTGGTTCAGCTATTCTCCAATCCGGCGTCTCATAAAATCCGCTGTTTTCTTATATCGTCGGGACGCACCTAATTTCTGCGGTGAAACACAAAAGCAGCAGCGATTTGCCCTACCCCGACGACAGCGGAAGAGCATCTCTCGATTCGCCCCACCCCGACGACGACGCAAATCCCTCCCGATTCGCCCATTTCTGTCGACGTCGTTTCTCTCCCGGCGACAACGGAAGAACTCCTCCCGGCCGCGTCTCTCTCGGCGGCGTTTCTCTGGTATGTTTTTCTCCCGGCGACAACGGAAGAACACAAAAGCATCGCGATTTTGTCCTCTGGTTTTTTTTTTCTGATTTCCTTCTTCCTGATGGCTTATTCCTCTTCGTATAGGAGGAAATCGCATTTTCCGGAGGAAATCGATTTGTCCTGATGGCTTATTCCTCTTCCTGATTTCCTGATTTAGGGTTGAGGGCTGCAGATTTTCTGAAGTTTTTTTGTGGCGGCCACTGATTTTTCGTTAGGTATTCTTCTTCCTCATGTTTCGTTATGTCAAACAATGTTTTGAATATAAATTTTTTTGTATAGATAACACTACACCTTGCAATTTTGCTGTGAATTTCTACAGTTTCAATGATTTTTGTGTGTGAGTTGTTTTTGTGCTTGTGTGTGTGTGTGTATATGTATTTGTGTGTTCTGTGTGTGTGTGTGTGTGTGCGTGTATGTGTGTGTGTGTGTGTGTGTGATTGTGTGTGTGAGTATATGGGTATGTGATTGTGTGTGTGTGAGTTGTATGTGTGTGTATATATATGTGTGTGTGAGATATATGTGTGTGTGTATATGTGTGTGTGATTGTGTGTGTGAGAGTTGTATGTGTGTGTGATTGTGTGTGTGAGAGTTGTATGTGTGTTTAGGAGTTGTATGTGTGTGTGTGTGTATATGTGTGTGTGTGTGTTTATATGTGTGTGTGTGTAGGATGTGTATGTGTGTGTGTGTATATGTGTGTGTGTGTTTAGGAGTTGTATGTGTGTTTAGGAGTTGTATGTGTGTGTGTGTGTGTATATGTGTGTTTTGGTGTGTGTTATTGTGTTTGTATATATGTGTTTGTGTGAGTATATGTGTGAGTATATGTGTGTGTGTGTGTTTATATGTGTGTGTGTGTAGGATGTGTATGTGTGTGTGTGTGTATATGTGTGTGTGTGTGTTTATATGTGTGTGTGTGTAGGATGTGTATGTGTGTGTGTGTATATGTGTGTGTGTGTTTAGGAGTTGTATGTGTGTTTAGGAGTTGTATGTGTGTGTGTGTGTGTATATGTGTGTTTTGGTGTGTGTTATTGTGTTTGTATATATGTGTTTGTATATATGTGTTTGTGTGAGTATATGTGTGAGTATATGTGTGTGTGTGTGTTTATATGTGTGTGTGTGTAGGATGTGTATGTGTGTGTGTGTATATGTGTTTGTGTGAGTATATGTGTGAGTATATGTGTGTGTGTGTGTTTATATGTGTGTGTGTGTAGGATGTGTATGTGTGTGTGTGTATATGTGTTTGTGTGAGTATATGTGTGAGTATATGTGTGTGTGTATATGTGTTTATGTGTGAGTTTGTGTATGTGTGAGTGTGTGTATATTTGTGAGTGTATGTGTGAGTTTGTGTATGGCAGAGTTTGTGTATGTGTGAGTTTGTGTATGTGTGAGTGTGTGTGTGTATGTGTGTTTGTGTGTGTGTATGTGTGAGTGTGTGTGTGTATGTGTGTTTGTGTGTGTGTATGTGTGAGTGTGTGTTTATAAAACTTGAGTGTTTTATTTTTTGAATATATGTATATGTGTATTTATTGATTCTGAATATTGAATTCATATTTATATATTGCCTTGAAAAGATGGGCAAACCAAAAGACGGTGGGGTGGCAGCAATGTGGGACAATTCCGACGTTCTACTCTTTTGTGATATATGCATAAGAGAGATAGAACGTGAGAATCGTCCGACAACACATTTCAGTAAAGAGGGATGGTCCAATATAATGAGAAAGTTTGAAGAGTCGACTGGAAAGAAGTACGATAAAGTGCAATTAAAAAATAAGTGGGATCATCTGAAGAAGGAGTGGAAACTGTGGACGGAGTTAAAACGAGGTGAGACTGGCTTGGGTTGGAACACTTCAAGGAAAACGATAGATGCCTCGGATGAGTGGTGGGACGAGCGCTTGAAGGTATTTGTGTGTGTTTAAATTCAATTATTTCCCTTAAATATCTTTTATATACCCGTTTTAAATAATTGTTTTTGATATTTCAGGTTGTTCCTGCGGCAAAGAAGTTCCGTTATTCCGGAATACAGCCGGAATTGGAGGAGAAAATGAACATGATGTTCAGCTCTGTTGTAGCGACTGGGCATCATGCTTGCACCCCTCATTCGAGGAATGTTGGCCCCGAGTCTACGGAGGATAGAGCATTTTCAAACGGTGGACAAGAAGACGATGATGTCACTGGAGTACCTCCTGTACCTGAGAACACCGCAACATCCGAGGTTGGCCACAGAAGGAGGAAAGGACAGAAGAAAGACATTACAGCGGTGTTAGAGGATATGGCAGAGTCTTCTAGGACCATGTGCCGATTCATGCAGGAGCCACCGAAGAGCAATTCCTCGTTCCCCATTGCACAGGCGCTTGAGAAGTTAGGAACTTACCATGAAGTGCAGTCAGATAAGGCCTTCCACTTTTTTGCCATCACTTATCTGATGGACAAAAATCACAGGGAGACCTTCATGTGCCTGCCAGAAGGTCTGAATGTTGAGTGGCTTCGTAGTCGCTATACCAGTGGCGTGTAGTTGAGACAGCTATCTTCTTTTTTTGAGACTGTTATGTTATTTTTTTGGATGTTATTATGTTTCTTACTGCACTTGACTGGACATTATGATGTTTTATTTGATTATTGATATCTGCATGGTTGATTATTGATATGATGTTTTATTTGATTATTGATATCTGCATGGTTGAATGCTTATTGATATCTGGATGTTATCCCAGAATATGTCGAGCGAGGACTCTGACGATTCCACGGAGCAGTATGAAATAGCTAGAAGAAAATGTGTTATTGCTCAACAGACTATAGTAGCAGCAGCATGTTTGGCCGCTGCACACACCACTTCATTAAAGAGTCGAGTCCCACGCATGACTTCGAAGCAGACAGGCGATAAGTGGGTTGGAGAGATACTTCGAGGATCTACTGTGAGATTCCATGACTCCTTCATGATGAGTCAAGACGTATTTCTCGATCTACTACATTACCTGGAGGCAAGGTGTGGACTCCAGGGGACAAGAAGGACAGCTTCCAGAGAAGTCCTAGCATTGACCTTATACATATTATCGCACAATGAATCGATGAGGAAAACAATAGAGCGCTTTCAACATTCAACGGAGACTGCTAGCCGATTTTTCTCAAAGGGTATTTGTGCTTTGCTGCGGCTAGGGGAGGAAGTTATCCAGCCATTAGACAGGTCTTTCGGAAGCACACCACCAGAAATTACGTACGACAGACGCTATATGCCTTTCTTCAAAGATTGTGTTGGAGCTATAGACGGGACACATGTTGACGCGTGCATAGCAGTTGGACAGCAGGTACCCTATATTGGCAGACGGGGCAATCCAACACAAAATGTCATGGCTGCTTGCGATTTCAACATGTGCTTCACTTTCGTCATGGCGGGTTGGGAGGGATCTGCACACGATAGCCGCATATTCAATTATGCGTTAAATGATCCTCAATATAAATTTCCTCATCCACCTCGAGGTAATGTTAACTGATCCTTTACTGTATGTCTCGCTTTAATTAATTTGGGTGGTTAATTAATTTTTAACAAATTAACAGGAAAGTATTACTTGGTCGATTCTGGATATCCGTTGCAGAGAGGATATTTGAAACCTTATCAAGATACCAGATATCATCTGCCAGACTTTGCACGTGGTGGCCGTCGAGCAGAGGGACGTCGAGAGATGTTCAATCATGCACACTCATCGCTAAGGAGCGTGATAGAACGATCGTTCGGCGTTTGGAAGAAGAAATGGGCCATACTGCGGGACATGCCGAGCTATAGCTTCGCGAAGCAGGGGGATATTGTGATGGCCACGATGGCATTACATAATTTCATTCGCCGACACCCTTCCCGCAACGATATAGATTTCAATGAGTGCGAGCAGGAAGGGCAAGAAGTTAGGGTGGCCTCGCAAGGGCGACAAGAAACCTGCTCTGACACTGCAGGTGGAGTAGAGGAGATGATCGCGCTACGTGATAGTATAGCGGATCAGTTGTATGAATCGAGAGCATAGCTCGAGATTGCGGGTGTACTCGGATTTGTTGTGTTTTGTTTTTATTTAGACTAAAGTTTTTTTTTTTGAAAAAAAAATTTCAACTCAAAACTCCGTTTTGAATCCAAACAACTTATTCAAAACTCTGTTTTCAAAACTCCATTTCATCCAAACAGTTTTTTAACAAAACTCCGTTTTCCAGAATCAGCACTTTTTCCATCAGCAGCTTCTCATCAGCAGCTTTCCATCAGCAACAGCCCAACCAAACAGACCCTTAGGCTTACGACAATGGGTCAAAATATGCTAAAATAAATACACAGAAATTGACGATAAAAACGGCGTGAACACGCTACATAACGCGCCACATAACAAAAACCAACTTTGAATAAAAGTATACCTTAGCGGGATTGAGTCACTACTCAATCAAGATGCTCAAAGGAAGTCCAACGAACACTTGCGGCTTGAGTTCCGAGCGTAGAAGTATATCCATGTCAAGGTTGTCAGGATCGAGATCCTAGGTGAGATCGTTTTGAGGTTTGATCAGATCGGATCGAGGATCGTAAGATCCCACAACATTCATAAATTAAGACTAAAAAAATAAAATTGAATTTTGTATCATTAAATTTCATGCTCAATTAACAAAAAAATCAATAAATTGAGTTGTATGTAAATAAGTAAATAACTATATTAATTTTTTTTTAATAATTAAATCAAAAAGATAATATCATATTAAGTTCAATTTCAGTTTCAAGTAAGACACTAAATGTTTACTAACAATAAAAACAAATATGGATTGGAAGCGACCGAAGAAGCCGATCTTAGCCTCAGTTTGCAGTCACCAATCGACACTTGGGATACGGTAAAACAACATGATATGATTTTGTGATGGAACATAAGGCGGGATTGGGATAAGGTTAAACAATGAGTTATGGGCGTTGGATCGGTTAAAAGGGATCAAAATAGGGTTGGACATATTTATAGTTACCTTTGGCCAAACCGGTAGAATCGGGTCAGGATCGCGATCCTAAAGATCCTAATATCTGAATCACGATCCCAGTCGTAGATGTGCCGATTTAGATCCTAGGTAAGATCCTGATTGATTTACAAAATCTGGATCGTAGGATCGTAAGACCCAACGATCCGGATCGCGATCCTGATAGCCATGATCCATGCCTCTATAGGTATCTACACGAGCAAGAAGAACCCTTAGACTCTTGTCACACAAGATCTAGGTTGGAAGAAGGAATGCCCTTAACGTCTCCACGGATTGCTAGATCCGTTAAAGGAGAGGCGGCAGTGACGAAGACGAAGCTTAGGAAACGCTTTCCGGCGACGTCAATGGATCGGATTGACCTGCGACACGGAGCAACGACTGCGACTTCTAGGTTACGGAACAGTTCCGTCGGGGAAGAAGAAGTCGCCGCACTCGTTTTGGTTCGATTAGGTCAAGTGTTTTTTTAGATGACATTTATCTCGTCAATATATATACCATGACTGAAACAACTCTTACCCGCAGACCAGACCGAAATCGGACTTAAAGGAATTAAACCGGAGTTAACAGAATTCGACGAGATAACACGTATATATACGACGAATCATGGAACCATTCGTCGAGATAACATGAGAATATTCGACGAATCCAGACAGACCAATTCGTCAAAATGTCAAGAGAGTGCTCGACGAAACCAAGTTCAATTCGTCGAGATAACATGAGTATATACGACGAATCCAAGACCAATTCGTCGAGATGACAAGAGACATTTCGACGAATTCAGATCGATTCGTCGGAATAACAAGAGACAATTCGATGAATTTTACTTAAGTCATTCGACGAATTTCGACAGAACAGTCCATAAAACGTCAAGACACCTCTCGACGATCTACCTGGTCATCTATATTCTCAATATAGGTCCTGGGATGAAAATTCTTCAAATCCAGAATGACACAGGCTTAGCCTTTTCACTCATATCACATATGAGTAATGCCAACACAAACCTTTTCAACTTCTCCAATACTCTTATGTGCGACCCCATATGTTCATATTGCGTTGGCAGTGATACTACCTGTTTGACCACTTCTAGATCACAATGGTAACACTAATAGCACAAGCCTCACCGCATGTCCGACATCGGAAGGAGAGGGGCTACAAAACCCTAAGAGGCCCGCTTGAAGAGAGGGAGGAAGCGGAAACTGCACTGGAAAGTTGACCGGGAAGCGGGGAGGTCCGCCTGGTTCTGTGTCGCGGGTTGTCGCGGCTGACGCAGGCGAGACATGGAGAGGTCCTGTCGCGGCTGTCGCGGGCGAGACGCGGAAGAGTGGGGAAAGCGTGAGCGGGCGAACGGATCGGGTGAGGTGCGGAGCGGCTAGGTCATGCGCCTCTTTGATACCATGTTAGCGGAATCAATTGATTAATTCTATTGATGTTGTCCCCTCTATATATGGAGGCGGACACAAGACATAGCAGGAAATAAAAAAAAGAAATAAATACATATTGTAACAACTGTTAAAGCCACCACTTAATGGTGATTGTTTAGAGCATTGTGGGTTGGTTGGAATTCCTAGGTCTTTCATCTTCTGGGAGAGGATTTGTGAAGAAGAGAACATTAAGACATGAAAGTGATGGTGGGTAGTTTGCGTTCTATCAATGTGGTTAACTTACTAATTTGATTGAACAGGAGCTGAACAAGCATGCTTTCACACTGCAGTTGCGATGAATTAGGAGAAGGTGACATGAGAAGAAGCACAGTAACTTGTGCGAGAGAAGATAAGGTAGTTCACAATGCTCCCCCTTGCTATGATGGCCGTGTGGTCCTCGCTCTTACCTTCAATGATGGGTGAAATCTCAAGAAAAACTTTGTATTTTGTTTTTCCTAACATACGAGAAAGTCATATAGATGAAAGAACTTCAAACAACCCAATAATGGCTCTATACATTGATAGAGAAACTAATTTTACTATTCCCACAATGCGCTTAGCTATTTTCTAATTTTTTTTTGTAATATAACGTCAAGATACTCAAAATTTACCATACTAAGCTATCACATTGAATTATTTAATAACTATTATATCATGCCCGCTTTAATTGTATAATGCTCTTTTTTTACTTTAAGTACTTTTATTCCTATTTTTGCTGATTATGTGTTAGGATGAGGAGAGAGATTTGGGAGAAGGAGAAATCTAGGGTTTAAAAGTAAGAGGAGATAAATATCCTGGAAGTCTTGATGATCCACCACATTGTTATCCTTGATGTAATAATACCCCTCGAGCCCAGGTGGGCTGGCCGACCCCCTATAGGAGATGAACCCGTCGTCCCCCCTGCAGTTGGTTCAGTCCCGCTTGATGCCGTATCCTTCCTCCGCCTTCGGTTTTGTTGTCCCGCGGACTAGGCGTTATGAGGATTTATAACATCCCCCCCTTCAACATACAGCTTGTCCTCAAGGTGGAAATCTGGATAAAGTTCCTGAAACTCGAGTATATCAACCCAGGTGTTGTGTTGTAGATATGTTCTTCCATTTGACAAGGATCTCCTGACAGTATTCCGTTCAGCGTTTCTTCCGCTTGGTAAGCAACTCCTTGGGAAGTGGTCACAATTCTCCACTATTGGTTGCTTCTGGGAGGGTAGGGCACACTTGTGTTGTTTTCTCGATTTTCTTTTTTAACATGGAGACATGAAATGTGGGATGAATACGCGAGCCCGCGGGAAGGTACGTGGTGTAAACAACTAATCCCACCCTCTGGATGATTCTGATGGGACTATAATAGTGGGGAGCCATCTTCTGGTTGGTCCTCCGGGACACCGAGGTTTGTCTGTAGGGCTGGATCTTTAAGAAGACTTCATCACCGACTGTAAATTGACATTCTGCCCGGTGTTTATCTGCTTGTATCTTCATCCTGTTTTGGGCGGCTAGGAGGTTTTCTCGTAACATAGCAAGGGTACGGTCCCGGTCGCGCAACTCACAATCAACAACTGGTAGCGCCATTCCCCCTGGCTCATATGCAGTCAAGCTCGAGGAGGAGCTCCTATAGACAATTTCAAAAGGAGTAAACTTATTTACCATGTGATAGGAGATATTATAGCAGTACTCTTCCTAATGCAACCATCGTGTCCATGTGCAGGGCTCGTCCATCACCAAGAACCGTAAGTATGTCTTAACTTCCCGAATGAGTACCTCTGTTTGTTCTTCTGTTTGTAGATGGTTGACAATACTGATACATAGGTGAGTGCCCTGCGAATTGAAGAGTTCCTTCCAGAAGTTGCTCACAAAGACTGGATCTCGATCAGAGATGATGGATCGTGGGATTCCGGGACTCTCACACGAACAAGTACGCTACTAATTCACTTATGTAGGGATGGTTCAGGGCCAAGAAGTGCCCATGCTTGGATAGTTTATCCATCACTATCAAGATGACTATCTTCCCTTGAGACTTCAGCAGCCCGTCGAAGAAGTCCAAATGGACTGGATCCCAAATATTTCGCAGTATCTCCAGGCGAGTGAGTAGGCCCGCCGGAGATGTGGTTTCATATTTCTGTCTTTGACAAATCTCGTATTGTTGCACAAACCGCTGAACATCCCTTTGTTGGCCCTTCCAAAAAATATTAGCTCTAACTCGCTATAGGGTACACATAACTCTTGCATGTCCCCCACAGGTGAAGAGTGGAACTCTTGTAACACAGTGTCCTTTCATGTCAACGATGAGGGTATGACCACCCGATCGTGAACGTATATGTGCCCGTTCTATAGCCGAAATCCGGCAGGAGCTTCCTGTCCTTGTCGAAGTGACTCTACGATAGGACGAAGCTCAAGGTCCTGTAGGACCTCCTCCTGTATGCCATCCAGTGCGCCGATCAGCGGACCTGAGATGTTGGAATGACCCCTCTGGTAGGAGGGATAATGTGTCTGCCACAACATTCTCCTTCCCTTGCTTATACACTATCTCGTAGTTGTAGACCAACAATTTTGTCACCCATTTTCATTGTAGAGGGGACGCCACCCACTGCTACAAAAAATAATTCAAACTCTGGTGATCAGTCCGAACCTTAAAGTGTCTTCCCAAAAGATAAGGTCGCGACAAAATCACAACATTTATGATGGGTAACATTTTTTTTTCTCGTAGGTCGACAAGCCTAGCGTTTGTGGTTCCAACGCCTTGCTGGAAAAAGCTACCGGTCAACCTTCTTGTATGAGAACGGCCCCGATCACTACGCCATAAACATCTGTCTCCAAAATGAATTCCATGGTGAAATCGGGGAGGGACAACACTAGTGTTGTCATCATGGACGTCTTGAGAGCTTGGAATGTTGTTCCGCTTCCTCCTGATAGTAGAAAACATCCTTATATAACAGCTAGGTCAATGGTCGATTCATTTTCCTATAATCTTTCACGAACCACCTGTAGTATCTTGTCAACCCGAGGAAACCTCAGATAGCACGGAAAGTGCGCCGCCCAAGCCACGTTTGCATGCTTTAAACCTTCTTGGGGTTGACCTTGAGTCCCTGTGCAGGTACAATGTGACCCAGCTATTCCACCACTTCCTGACCAAAAGAGCATTTAGAGCGCTTGGCATAGAGCTGGTGCTTTCGGAGTTTCAGGAGCACTTGTTCCACATGTTGGAGATGCTCTTCTCGGTTGACACTGTAGATAAGAATGTCATCAAAAAATATTAATATTGACCTGCGGAGGAGGGGCCAAAAAATCTCATTCATCAGTTCCTGAAATGTAGAGGTCGTGTTGGAAAGACCGAATGACATCACTACAAATTTATAGTGACCATCATATGTCTGAAAGGCGGTTTTGAAGTTATCCTCGTCCTTCATCCTAATTTTGTGGTATCATGAACGCAAATCCATCCTAGTGAATAAGCGTGCTTCGTGTAGTTTGTCCAGGAGTTCCTCGATCATGGGAATTAGGAATTTGTATTTGATGGTAGAGTTGTTCAGAGCGCTGTAGTTAGCACAGAACCTCCACGTGCCGTCATTTTTCTTCACTAGGATGATGGGTAAGGAAAACGAGCTGGTGCTGGGTCGAATGATCCCTGCCGCTAGCATTTCCTTCACCCTCCGTTCTATCTCGGCCTTCTTTATATACAGATAATGGTAGGGTCAAATGTTGGTCAGCTTAGTCCTTTCCTTCAAGCTTATCAGGTGATCTCGGAATCGACGAGAGGGTAACGATCGGGGTTCTTGAAATACCTCTGGATACTGGAGTAATGGTTTCATCTGCTTTGGTACTTATTGCTGGGGTGTAGCCTGAGGCACGAGCTCCATAATCCTAGCCATGTTGTCCTATCGTTCCCACATTCTCTCTTAGCACCGAAGAGATCTCTCTCTTATCGGAGTGGTTCTGATCCCGTTCAGGCAGTATTCCCTTCCTCCCTGAGCAAATTCCATGGTCATGCGGTCCCAATCCAGCGTTACCTTCCCCAGCTGTCGTAACCATTGGACCCGTAGAACCATATCTTACCCCCGGATGAGAAACAAGTAAACATCCATCCTACTTGTGCATCCTTGCACACTGAACCCCACTCCCTTCAACACCCCTTTGCACTGCAGTTTCTTTTCGTCAGCCACAATGACTTGAAAAGCGACAACCTTGATGATTTATTGCCCCAACTTTTGTGCTACAACGGGGTTGATGAAGTTGTGAGTGCTCCCGTTGTCGACCAAGATAGTCATCTTTAGTTGGCAGATATGCCCTGCGATACGCATAAAAAGCAGTGTAGATCCTCCCTCCATGGTCTGGATAAATATCTCGAACTCGGTTATGTCCAGGATGTTCCTCTACTCCCCTCCTTCCTCTGGCATCTCTTCCCCATCTTCTTCCCTCAACATGTATGCCTGGATCATCTGATATTTGTGACCCGAGGTGAACATTTCATCACAGTTGAAACACAATCTCTTCTCCTTCCTTGCCTGCAGCTCTAACCATGTCAATTGTTTTACAGTTTCCCTCCCAGTAGCTGCTTAATCCTTCTCCTTTATTGCCTGTAACTCGGTTATGTCCAGGATGTTCTTAGTGTTACTCGCATTCCCCAATCTTACTTTTGTCGGTTGAATCATTCCTCTTAAATCCTGCTCAGGCTGATAACATGGGTCAAGCTGCGCGGCATGTTGGCAGACACCTCGTCCTTGATGTGCTCCTTCAATCCCGAAATAAAGCAACTCAGTAGTGTTTTCTCTTCCCACTGCACCCGGTTTGCTAACCTCTCGAACTCTGCGCAGTATTCCATCACCGCCCCCTTCTACCTCAATTTTTGAAGAAAAGCCTCAAAATCATCGTATTCTAGTGGTCCAAAAACGTACTGTAAATCCGTCAAAGAACTAATGCCAAGGAGCGTGTTCCCGTCCTCGGAGGAACCACTGTGTCCACTGGAATGCGTCATCTTCAAGGGGAAAAGAAGCTTACTTCACCTACTGTTCTTTTGGGATCTTCTGATAATTGTAGAATAACTCTGCCTTTGGGACCCATTCCAATGCGTCTCTCCCTTTGAATTTGGGGTAATTCATGCGTCACCTTAGGCGTCATGTAGGCTCTCGGGTATTTCTGCCCGGGCCCTTCATATTCTTGCCCGAGTCCTGGCGGTTGTCGTTGTTTAGCTGTCACGTTTGGGTATCCTCCATCCTCCCTGTACTGGTTTCCAGTACTTGCATCTGTTGGCGGGGGACCTGTAGTCCCAACCGCCCCTCCTCAACTGCTGCTGGCATGTCTCGACCTCCCAGGGATAGGAAGGAGTCTATCCTGATGCATGTAGCTCATCTCCCTTGGTCGCCGACCCTCCTGGCCCCCCTTCCGTGTCCAATACTCCAATCAGAGCCCTGTGTGCGGGCGCCTCTTCTGTAAGGATGGAAATCCCAGCCTGACATGCCGATTCCGCCCTCCTTAGTCGCGTCCAACCATGTACGATGACGTTGAGAGCCTTCGATCCTTCCACCGTCTCCTCCGAGCCCCCTATTACCGTCTCTGAGATTGACCAGGTCTTCGTTACCCGCTGGCTACTGGGTCATTTCCTGATTAGCGCTGGCTTCTTCGGTGACTGCAGCTTTGCCCTTGATGTTTTGGGACAACACGCTTTTGATCTCTTCCATGCGAGCATCATGCCGTTCTTCCAATCGATTCTCCGAAGCCCTCAACTTCTTCAATGGTAGCCACCATGTCTGACAATATGGTGTAGTTTTCCTTTAGAGTTGCCAGCCTATTAGATTCTTTCCGAGTGCGAGTCACCATGGTGGAGAATCAAGAACTTCTGATACAAAATGTTCGGACCGGAAGAGAGATTTGAGAGAGAAAGGAGAAATCTAGAGTTTGTGAGGAAGATGAGAGAAATACCTAATCAAGTTGTTCAACCCCGCTTGATTCTACATCCTTCCTCCGCCTTCTTTATTGTTGTCCCGCAAACCGGCCGTTATGAGGCTTCATAACATTATGTTGTTGACCCAAGGCAGATGTAGTGAGCGTGATGCGCAATTGTAACCAAAGGAAACTTTAATGAATGAGTGCTAGCGTTGAGTCGTGGGGATGTCTAAATTGGTGTGATGCACATGCGGGAATCCAACATTAATTATAATAAATTTTGAAGTTAAAAGAAGAATTCACAAACATGCACCGTTGAGGTTAGCCGTTAGAAACACAAGCAAATCTAACTAAAATTAAAGTAAGAGCGCTTCGATTAAATATTAGGTGAATTGGACTTCAATGTGGAATAGGGAAATTGTGCTAACCTGTACAAATTAAGATCACAAATTATATGGTTTTTCAACAAGTACTCAACATACAAAATAAAGACTTAAAATTAGAACTTACACAAGTATTAGGATTCCTGGGAGATGGATCGTACTGAATTCTGGTACTAGACAGCAGTTCTGAGTTGGAACTTTTCAGGTTTCAGGGTGCTTGGGGGAGAAAGAATGATTGGTCTTGAGAGGAGCTGGAATGGGACCTGGCTAGTGGTTCAGTCGGCTTGCAGAACAAAGAAAAAGAGGGTGTTGTGTGAGCTGGCTGTGACTGGGTGGGAGCATGAATAGGTATTTGTTGTTGGTAAGGGGAGTTTGGAGAGAAGAGGATTGGGTAGTGTGATGGGGAGGTGGTGCCGGAATGCTGGAACCAAAGGAAATTGCAGAGGGAGGGCTGGTCAGTTTTGCTGGAGGCAGCAATTGTGGTGTTGGGGAGGTGTGGCTGCAGGAAATGGAGTTTCAGGGCTCGGTTCAGGTTCAGATGAATTGTTGGGTAGAGTGGTAGTGTGAGAGAGGTTGGGGGTAGGTATGACGTGTTATTAGTGGAGGGTTATTTTGTAGTTGTGACTGGCAGATAGGAAGTTATGGGGGTTCTGGGAGAGGGGATGCAGTGGTGATCGGTAGTTTCGGGTAGTTTCGGGTAGTTTCTTGGTAGTTTCTTGGTAGTTTCTTGATAGTTTCTTGATAGTTTCTTTGTAGTTTCTTGATAGTTTCTTGGTAGTTTCTTGGTAGTTTTTTGGTAGTTTCTTGGTAGTTATTGAGTAGTGGTGAGGGTTATGGTGGTTTTATGGAATGAGAAGGTAGTTATGGAGAGGAAAGGTGGTTTCGGCACAAAAGGTCCACTGAATTGGCATCGTTGGGAGACCACGAGAGTGTGAGCAATCTATCCAAATTTTGTGATTTCTGAAAATTTGCAAATAGTCCCCTATTTATAGATTTAGAACCCACTGCTGGATGCCAAGATCTTCTAGAACATAAAACTACTAAATTTACATGAAATAAATTTTTAAAAGTAATTAAAATACATAAAATTATGGTGTCATCGCTCCAAACACGATTGCCGACTTGGATTGTCTATCCGATGATCCTATCTTTCCCTCCTGCCTATGGACACTCGTGCAAACTTCGGTAAGTAGCAGCCCGCCTTCGATCTGATACGAGTGCGGAAGACCCCATCCTCGACAAGCTTTACGCAAGGGTTTACACGAGCCGCGCACGAAATCCGGGCGCAGCTTGAGGATGCGCTGAATTGGAACTGGGATTATTATTTCCATTACCTTGTATTTCCTTTTTATTATATATTTTCTTTTATCGTGTATTTCTTTTAATCATGTGTTTCCTTTTATCGTGTTTTCTTTTTATTATGCAAGTGCCTCCCTATATATATGTGAGATGAGAACCATTGTAGGAGGCAATTTATATCTTGAGAATTGAATATTTGGAGGAGGGGTACGAACCAGCGTAACCCTACCTTGCTTGTTTTTCGTAACAATTGGTCTGATTGCCTCCCTCACCCGCTGCATCAATTTTTCGCCGCATGTACCCCCGCGGCTCCGTCTACCAGCACCGCCCGATCTTCCAGTCGTGTCTTGCAACCACTGCTCCGCCGGCGTCCGCCCGTAACAAGCCCGACGCGTCGATCCCCCGCGCTCCGCAAGCCTTCCGCGACCGCTATGATAGTCCGCCATGTCTCCTCCGCGACGATCCCGCGTCAACTGCGACGCTCCTTCCGCAGACACTATTCCCCGACAATTTTTTTCTTCCGTTGCTTCTCCCTTGCCGGTGACCACGCCCTTACACCGTCAGTGCCGCCTATCCCTCTTCTTCCTCCACTCTGTGCATGCTAGTGACACACGGAATGGCTGTCTGTGACAAGAACAACCCTCCCTCGGTGGAAGGCCTTTCCGACCGCATGGATCAAGTCGATAGAACTCTCTCCGACCTCCAAGTCGCAGTCTGGGAGATTCACTCGCTCCTTTCCGCCCGACCAACCACACCCCCTCCGCCACCGGCCCCGACAACCGCTTTGATCCATTCTTTCGGCAGCGCCATCGACCAGTTCGGGGTTCCTACGCCCTTCGGCGACCCGTCAGCGTCCCACCTCCGCCGACTCGACATTCCGGTGTTCGGTGGGACTGATCCCATAGGCTTGTTGACCCGCACCGAGCAATACTTTGACCTCTAGGGCACCCCGGAAGCCCAAAAAGTGCGCATGGCAACGAACTACATGGAGGGTTCAGCCCTCTATTGGGTCTGGTGGCTTCGCCAATCCACACCTGCTCTCTCCTGGGCGGCCCTCCAGGAAGAGCTGCTTCATCGTTACGCCACGTGCCTCTTCGGAAACCCCTTCGAGCGCCTATGCAACGTCCGATAGACGGACTCCGTTGATGCCTACATCGACGCCTTCATTGAGGTCGCCACACTTGTTCCCGACTTGTTGATGCGTGGAAAATACGGCAAGCGCACCGGTCACACAAGTAATAAAGTTTGGGAATAAATTCCCGAGTGTCGGTCTCTTGAGGAACACAGTAAGGGATGAGTTAATGTCGAGGAGGACTTGAGATTGAAGTCCTCGGGTCGGCTCAAAAAGGGGGGGTTTTGATTGTTGCGGAAACAGGAAGTAAAATCTACAAGCTACTCCTATGCAACGCCGCTATGCGATGCTTCGCCAGGCGGGATGGAAACTACACGGGCCGCTATGCACCGAATCGCTTGGCGGATGGACGAGTAGGCTAGCGGATGAGGTGGAGAGAACGGCGGAATGAGGGCCGTAAGCACCTCTTCGCTACGCACGCCACTAGCAATTGCTAGTGCGGCAAGGGTGGATGGAATATGACGCACCTCAAGTAAATATAACAAAAACATTAACTCACATAGACATGAATAAAAGTAAATGTTAACTACAAATAAGCATTCTTCATCAATACATGGAAAATAACTAAGCTAACAACAACAAGAGGAAGAGGTGTGCGAATCGACCGAATCCGAAGCCTTATTGAGGGTTCACGGTTGGAATCCCGGGTTGTCAATCCGAGTCCAAGCTCGGTCCTCAACTGCGTCCGGGGTAGAGGAGGCTGTCACTCACTCCCAATGGACCCGTCTTCTTCGTTGAAATGACCCGGTAGATTGCGGCTCCAGCTCCTCCTAACTTGATGGAGAAAGCTCGGTCAAAACTCCGCTTGAAGCTTGGGGATGAAGGAGGAGGCCGAGGGGATGCTCCGGCTTTGATTTGGCGTTGAAGGCTTGCCCGGAGCAACTCCCTATGGTGGAGGATGATGGAGGGCGGTGGAAACCCTCCTTGGAGACGAAAATGGCGGAAAAACGGCGGACTTTAGCGATCTCCCGAAATTAGGGCGGAACCTGCGTATTTATAGATTGCAGAATAAATAGGGCGCACGACCACTGGCGCACGACCAGTGGTCGTGCGCGACCAAGGTCAGCGCCCGTGCGCCAGCAACCAGTAGACCTGCATCAGAAAATCAATGGTCGCGCATGATCAGCAGCGCACGATCAGTGATCGTGCGAGGCAATGCTGATGATCGTGCGGAAATAGCCAGGCAGAATTTTGTAAAAAGGGCCATGACTGCGCACGACCGGCAGCGCATGAGCAGTGATCGTGCGCGGTATGGCAAGTGATCGTGCGGAAGGTTCAAGACAGAGTTTTCACAAATGAGGCCGGGCTGCGCACGATCAGTGATCGTGCGCCAAGAGGTCGATGGTCGTGCGTGGGTAAAAACGCACGACCACTGACTCCTTTGCCAAAAAATAGTGAAACGCCTATCCCGAATGCCCTCACGATCCCCAAACCTGCAGGAAAACTGCACGGGACATCGATCGTGGCAGCCACAGCAAACAATAATAATCATAGCGAGAATGAAATACACACACACACAGAAATAGGCTAAAAAGGGTGCACAAGACATGGAAAACCGTAGCGAACCAAAAGGAGTGCAAATGACGCTAAACGGTGTGCAAAGACAAGAAAATAAGCCTAGATGAGTCCGGAATTAAGTATAAAATATGGACTCATCACTTGTCGGCAGATCACTACTTAAGCACCTTCCTGATCGGCCTGCGACCGTACATCCGAGCCCGTCTACGGGTGCATGATCCGACTACACTTACTCGCGCTATGGAACAAGCTCGCTATGTCGAAGAGGATTTTGCCACCTTGCCCTCCATCCTGACACTTCACTCCGTCGGCGCCTCCTCTTCTACCCGCATCGGTTCGTTCAGGCCATCGACACCTCCGCTTCATCTTCCAGCCGAGCCCCTTCTGCCCCGGGCCGGCCTCCACCACGACCTCCGACAACACCTCCCCGAGCCAAGATACCGGTCCATAGGATCTTTCAGGACAAGTATTTGGACCTCCGCGACAAGGGACTTTGTTTTCGCTGCAAAGGTCCTTACTCCCCGACACATATATGCCCAAACAAAGACTTCAAAATGCTTCCTTGGGGGCGAAGATGACAATATCGGCATGGACGACTTTGAGGCCTTGGAGTTGGATGAGGATGACCTTGAACCGACCCCACCAACTCTTCTACACCGCCTCGAAGTCTCTTGTTATTCAATTCGAGGCATGACCGCCCCATGTAACATGATGTTGGAGACCTCCCTTTGTGACCGTTCAGTAGTTATCAAGATTGACAGTGGGGGCAAGCAACCATTTCATCTCCCAAGCCTGTGTGTCAGAGATGCAGCTTCCGGTGATGCCCGCTCTGGGCTTTCACGTGTGCCTCGACGATGGTGGTCGAGCTCAAACGGGGGGCTCTGCGTTGGTCTGCCCCGCCACGATCAGATCCTATTAGGGCACTGCGGATGTCCTTGTCTTCGGAGTTTGAACTCGGCGGCTTTGATATTATTCTTGGCGTGGCCTGGCTGCGTACGTTAGGCAACACCAACACAACTGGGATTGCCTCACCATGGTCTTCGAGGCATCGGGCTCCACTCACCGACTGCAGGGAGACCCGTCCTTGCCCCGTTCCCCTGCCGCCCTGCCCTCCATCCTGTGGACTAGGGATGAAACTGGTGCTGTTTTGTGCGGTTTGAGCCAAAACCGCAACTGGAACAAAAAGGGTCAGTTTTGGACTTTACAAAACCGCACTGCATCCAAACCGCGCGGTGCGGTTTGGAGTCAGTTTTTGCGGTGCGGTTTCGGTTTTGAACATTTATCAAAGAACGAGGGGTAGGAAGTCAACTAATGAAAACGTAATCAGTAGATGGGGGAAAGTGGTACCCACTGCAACCTAACCAAATAAAAAAACTATGTTCACAAGAAATGAGTTTTTAGTACGGCTCACTTCTGCTCAGAAATCCAAATACTTATGAAATTACTCTCTGAACAAAGGGCTGAAATAAGAAAGCATAAAATGTGTCTCTTCCACCACAAAGCTTATACAACTCCAAATGTGTCTCTTCCACCACAAAGCAGAAAATGCCATCTGAGCGAGTATTAGTAACACCCTAATACCATACCTCTACTAATCCACTGGTTATAATGTTGACAATTAAAGTAGGATTCTAACTGGTATTAGTTACACCCTAATACCATACCTCTACCGTATTAGCATGCCATCTGAATGAGTATTAGCATGCCATCTGAACGAGTATTAGCATGCCATCTGTGTTATCGCTTCTAACTTTGAAATGAAGCCCTATTACTTTGAAATATACATTCTGTATTACAATTTCAAGAAAACTAATCATGCGGATGGAAATGAAGCCCTATTACGGCCTGTGGTAATCTAAGATTGGAATGAGCGAACAACGATTGACGAACTAGCTTCTTGATCCTAGATTCCTAGGAATCAAAATGAAACTAATAAATCAAAACCCTAATTTTACTAAAGCACTAACGAATCAATGCTTCATGGCGTGAACGGTGGTCTTCGTTTGCCCATTCAAGACTTCCAGTCGTGAACGGTGGTTGTCGTCGGCGATGAATCATGATATTAGGGCTGCAAGAGGATTACCTTGAAGGCTTGAAGTCGTTGCCTGTCGGTCGCTTTATCGTCGCTCGCGGCTCGCGTCTTCGTCGCTCGTTGGTCGTTCGCGTTCGCTAGGGGAAAAAATCCGAAATCCAAGGCGTGCAGCAGCGGTGTGTAAACCTGAAGAAAGGAAAAAAAATAAGCCGACTCTGCTTGCTGACTGTTGCGTAATTGCGGACCATGCGATTCACCGTTCACCCTTCATGCCTATAGCAGAGCGCCAGAGCATAGCGTTAGATACTTGATATACATATATCTATATTAATATAAGAGTTAATATAACATAAATGGGGTTGACTGTTGCGGTCTCAGGTTTGTATAAGAATTAAGAATTAATATAGCGTTAGATAGATAAGAATGAAGACAACATCAATTAATATAAGATATATTAATGTAAGATATATAAATTAATTTGTAAGATATATATAAGATATAAAAATAAAAATAAAATATTTTTATAATTAATGCGGTGCAGTTTATTCAGTTTTGTCAAGGAAAAAACCAAACCGCACCCTCAAACTATGCGGTTTTCCAATAACCAAAACTACTCACAACCACACCGTTCGATGCGGTTCAAAAATAGTGCGGTGCAGTGTTGCGGTTTTTTGCTGTTTCGATTTTAAAATTTCAGGCCTACTGCAGACGATGGTCCCAGACTCTAGCCTCCTTCTGTGGCACATGGTGTCCACAGCTCCACAAGCACTGCACGCCCCATGCGCCGACATCCAGCGACTCTTGTACATGCATGGACCCCTCTCCTCTACACCGCACGGGCTTCCCCTAAAACGAATCGCAGATCACGCCATTGTCCTACAGTCGGTGGTATCCACCGTCTCCGTCTGCCCGTATCGTTTTGTCCATGATCAGAAGACCGCAATGGAGGCCATGGTCGCCGAGATGCTTACGGAGGGCATTATCCAGCCGAGTGCAAGCTCTTTTTCCAGCCCGGTTCTCCTGGTGCACAAGAAGGACGACAACTGAAGATTTTGTGTGAACGATCTGAAGCTGAACAAGCTCACCATCCCTGAAAGGTACCCGATTCCTCTCATCCAGGAGCTGGTGGATGAACTACAAGAAGCGACTTTTCTATGTTGAATCTTCATTCAGGCTATCACCAGATTCAGGTCCGAGCCGAGGATGTACCCAGCACGACGTTCCACACCCATGACGACCATTATGAGTTTCTAGTCATGTCCTTCGGCCTTGCTAATGCCCCGGTCACATTTCAATCCACAATGAATGACATCTTCCAGCCACATCTTCGTAAGTTCTTCTTGGTATTTTTTTGATGACATATTCGTGTATAGCTCTTCTTGGTAGCTTCACCCGGATCATTTGACCACTGTGCTTCATCTTTTCGCGGAGCACCAGTTCGTGGCCTACCACAAAAGTGCCTATTCGGGCAGACACAAATTGAGTATTTGGGGCACATCATCTTAGCTGCCGGCCTGTCTAAGGATCCGACCAAGGGGGAGCGCAGTCCTACAGTGGGCGACTCCGACGAGCATCAGAGCGGTGTGCGGATTCTTGGGTCTCACCTGTTACTACTACCGATTCATTCGTAACTACGAGGCGTTGGCGCGACCGTTGACAGACCTCTCCGTTCTCTTAGAGCCAGGAGGCCTTTCGTGGCCTACAACATGCACTCGCATCATCCCGTGTTCTGGGCATGCCAAACTTTTCAGAGCCATTTGTTGTGGAGTGCGACGCACTGGGAAGGGGGTAGGGGTGGTCCTCATGCAAGGGGGTCGACTCATCGCCTATTTCAGCAAGGCCTTCTCCAGTCAGCAGGATGGGGCGTCCTCTTACGACAACGAGCTCCGGGCACTTGTTCTCTCCGTTCAGCACTGGCGTCCCTATCTTTTTGGGCGGCCCTTCGTGGTGCGCACGGATCACCGTAGCTTGCGCCACTAGTCAGAAGGTTACGACGCCCGCACAACTTTGGATTGCCAAACTCTTGGGATACCAGTTCTCCATCGAGCACAAAACGGTGAGGACGAACACTGCTGTTGACGCCTTGTCCCGATGAGAGCACGTGAGAACCTTGGTAGCAATCTCCCAGTCTCGTTTGTGGGATTCTGACGCCCTGCAGGCAGAGGTGCATGGAGATTCCCACTACGCCTCCATGATATGGGATTTGCAGAGAGATCCGAGTTCGCACCCCCTTCCGGATGATTGTGGATCAGCTTTTCTGCCGGGATCGTCTCGTGTTTGCAGATTCGTCACCCTGGATTCCCCGTTTTCTTCACGAGTTTCATGCTACTTCGACAGCGGGTCACTTCGGTGCCTACCCTACGTACCGTCGGCTGGCATCCACCCTATACTGGCGTGGTATGCTGCGGTCCGTGCAACATTTTGTGGACAACTGTCTGACGTGTCAGAAGGTCAAGTACCAAGTTCTCTCCCCAGCCGGACTCTTCCAGCTACTACCTGTCCCTGATAGGGTCTGCGAATATATAGGCATGGATTTCCTCACTCGCCTTCCCCGCTCTTAGGGCTATGACCGTATTCCTATGGAGGGGGACCGCCTGCCCAAGTAGTGGCATTTCATATCGATTCGTCATCCCTACACCACCAGCTCTGTTGCTCGGATCTTCATTGGGGTGGTTGCACGCCTCCACGGTTTTCCCCGTTCCATCGTGAGCGATCACGATCAAGCATTCATGAGCTCCTTTTGGCAGGAGTTGTTCGGTCTACAGGGGACCAAGCTTCGGTTCAGCCATACCACGCACAGACAGATGGGCAAACGGAGGTCCGCAATCATTGCGTTGGGACGTATTTGCACTGTTTTGCGACTGAGCAGCGTCGACAATGAACCCAATTGATCGCATGGGAAGAGTTATGGTACAACATGTCCTATCAGTCCGCCACGGGTGTCACCCCCTTCCAAGCAGTCTACGACCGACCACCCCCTCCCATACCGTGCAGCTTAACTGGAGAATGCCAGTCTCTTGACGCCGACCTTCACGATCGGGATGAGGGCCTCCGCCAATTGAAGCACCATTTGGTACGGGCTCAGTAGCGCATGATCCAGCAGACCAACTGTCATAGTCATGAGGTGATACTCTCTCTGGGTGAGAAGGTATTCATCAAACTGCGACCACACAGACAATGTTCCTTGTTCGGCCGAGTACATCCCAATCTCTCGGTCCGCTATTTTGGCCCCTTCTTGATCTTGGAGAAAATCCGAGAGGTGGCCTACCATTTGCAGCTCCCCAACGACGGGCGAATTCACTATGTTTTTCATGTCTCGCAACTGAAGAGGGCCCTAGGGGATCATCCCTTCTAGGCTACACTACCAGACGGTTTAGATGTTGATTCAGTTCCCCGGTACGAGTCTGCAACAGTCTTGGGAACACGGACTGAAGGCATTCAAGGGCGAACAACGCGACAAGTCCTCATCCAGTGGAAGGACCAACCGACCAAGGTGGCCATGCCCAACTTAGAGGAGGAGATCAAGACCCTGTTTTCGGAGTTTGACCTTGAGGACAAGGTCGTTGTGGAACTTCGGGGTGTTGATACGGGTGCGGAAGACCCCATTCTCGGCAAGCATTACGCAAGGGTTTACACGAGGCACGCAGGGGATCCGAGCGCAACTTGAGGTTGCGCCAAATTGGATCTGGGATTATTATTTCGGTTACCTTATATTTCCTTTTTATTATATGTTTCCTTTTATCGTTTATTTCCTTTAATTGTGTGTTTTCTTTTATTGTGTGTTTCCTTCTTATCATGTAAGTGCCTCCCTATATATATGAGGGAGGAGAACCATTGCAGGATGCAATTTATATTTTGAGAATTGAGTATTTCGAGGGCGGGGGGTACGAACCAACGTAACCTTACCTTGCTTGTTCTTCGTAACATCGATCCGCAATCCCCATCAATTGGCCTTTTTTCCATGTACTAATCAGTAGAAATTAAATCATCTTTTTGTCAACCTATATATTTATTTCTAAATATTGTGAAGCCTTATTATGTGAAGAGGTTGATAAAATTTACTCACATGGTTTCTTGACTCTCTCTCTCTCTCTTATGATATCATGTTCGTACTAGGGGCCTGATGCAAAAGGTCCACGAGAACCTTGGCATGATTTACACGCTAGAATTGATGGTCCAGCTGCTTATGATGTTTTGACAAACTTTGAGGAGCGTTGGCTAAAAGCAGCCAAACGCCATGGGATTAAAAAGCTGAGGAGGTCATATGATGATGCATTACTTAAGATCGAAAGGATACCTGATATCATTGGACTGAATGATTCACCGTATCTGAATGATAATGATCCTGAGACTTGGCATGTACAGGTATAGAAAATATTTGCTATTTTCTGATGTCCTTACTGAAATCTTTTGTGGTAATTCAGTTTTTGTTTCCAATGTAATTGTAAAATCAGATTTTCCGCTCCATTGATTCAAATTCTGTGAAAGGTTTCCCCAAAGATCCAAAAGTTGCAACAAGCAAGGCAAGTTTAATGCTCTAACTTAATTATTTTCCTATTGGGCCTTGCTTGTCCATTATTTCTTTCTTTGTCAAAATAAGATATCTTTGAAATTTATAACAGAACCTGGTATGTGGGAAGAATGTTCTGATTGACATGAGCATCCACACAGCTTATGTTAAGGCCATCCGCGCTGCTCAGCATTTTATCTATATTGAAAACCAATACTTCCTTGGCTCATCTTATAATTGGGACTCGAACAAAGATTTAGGTAAGTTTAATCATCTGTTAAATGTTACTTATGCATGTGTATTTTTTATTATTTCGACGTAATTTGAACATTTTTGTAGTTTACTTGTGTAGTAAGCAAGCAGGATTCCCTTTTGTAGTAATTATTCTTATTCTTTCCATATCCATTCCATTCACCGCTCCAAGCTTGATCCTCATTCCCTCAAGTTTGTCTCTTCATGGAGTATTTTCCTTCCCTAAAATTGTACAAGTTGTTGGAATGTGCATTCCGCATCTCTTGGTTTGAAAATAACAAATACCGTTATGCATTTAATCTGACTTTTATGTGTTTATAGTGTGCAAGACATACATGTACAACCGTACAACACACATTGAAATAAGATAAATGTGGGATTCCGTGCTCTGAATTGAGCACTACCATGGGGCGGTAACTGCTACCGTTGATGGTAGAGTTGACTACCGAAGGACAGTTGACAGATTGCATTTGAATGCAAGTATTGGCGGGAGCGAAGTCTATCTTTAACAAGTGTTACCGCGCCATGATAACACAATCGCCGGGCGGTAATCATATAGTAAACCTGACAATCAGTAGCTAATTTAAGAGAGGAAAGGAGCAAGATATCTCATTTTGGAGGAATCGAATTCGACGCTAACAAGACGCGTTAGTCATACTGCGGGGCGGTAGCTGTTGCTTAAAATGAGAGATCTGCTTCTTTTCCTGGACTAGAAGAGGCTCATTCCTTATCGGGTACTGTGTCGCGGTAAGACCTACTGCCGGAGGTAGCTCGCAGAGCTATAAATAGATTCGTTTTGCTCTTTTCTGAACAACGACAAATGACGACTCCAAATCTATTTCATAGTGGCTCTTGTGTACTCTCTTTCCAGAGGTCCTAAGGCTTCCTTAGTGCTATATTGAAGAATCATAAAAGATTTTGAAGGCGCTTCTCTACAACTCATATTCGACCCGTGTAGCACGAACGCAACGACAATGACAATCTTTTGTGTCTTCGTCACCGTCTTCAGATCTTATCTAGGGAGTCTTTTTTTTCATTTTCTGAATTTCTTTTCATCTTATATTTTCTTTTTGTTACTGTTTTGTTGAGTGGAGAAATTTTCCTGGTGGTTGCCGACTAGGTCTGTGCGCGACTTAGAGGGAACTCACATGTGGTTGGCGATTATATGTGTGCAACTTAGGGAAGAAAATTCTTTTTGTGTGTTAGGCGACTAGATCTAGGGAGTAAGCCTAGGGGGCAACCCAAGGCTTATCTGGGGGGGGGGGGATAAGATGCGACCAGCCCGTCCTTGGGGAAAATGGTCAATATGGAAAACTTAAGCGTAAAATTCGTCGCCTTTGATTTCTAGCGTTATTGAAATCAGATTTTGTATTCTAAATATTGTTGAATAAAATCATGTTTTTTGTTTTATTTCATTAAAGATTTTATTTCAAGTTTCTATAAATGTTTTCCATATTTGGATCTAATGCTTGAGTTGATTTATTTTATAAAACCCTTTGATGAGTCCTCTTTATATACCTATTTTCGGACTCATCTGGGCTTATTTCCTTGTCTTTGCACACCGTTTAGCGTCATTTGCACTCCTTTTGTTTCGCTACGGTTTTCCACGCCCTGTGCACCTTTGTTGCCCATTTTCTGTGCTTGTGTGCATTTACTTTCTGGCTATGTTTATCACTGTTTGCTGTGGCTGCCGCGATCGATGCCCCGTGCAGTTTTCCTGCAGGTTTGGGGATCGTGAGGGCATTCGGGATAGGCGTTTCACTATTTTTGGCAAAGGAGTCAGTGGTCGTGCGTTTTTACCCACGCACGACCATCGACCTCCTTGCGCACGATCAGTGATCGTGCGCAGCCCGGTCTCATTTGTGAAACTCTGTCTTGAACCTTCCGCACGATCACTTGCCATACCGCGCACGACCACTGATCGTGCGCCGCCGATCGTGCGCAGTCATACCCATTTTGCAAAGTCTGTCTGGCTATTTCCGCACGATCATCAGCCTTGCCTCGCACGATCACTGATCGTGCGCTGCTGATCGTGCGCGACTACTGATTTTCTGATGCAGTTTTGCAGGTTGCTCACGCACGGGCGCTGACCTTGGTCGCGCACGATCACTGGTCGTGCGCCAGTGGTCGTGCGCGCTATTTATTCTGCAAGCTATAAATACGCTGTTCCGCGAATTAGGGCAGGACGATCATTACGGAACCTTCGCCAGTCCGCCGTTTCACCCTCCAGCAAGTCCCATTCACCTCCACCTTCATCCATACCAACGGGAGGACCTTCTCCGGTGATTCCGAAGCATTTCGCCTCCTCCGGCGATCCTCCCGGCCATTGAAGCATTCTTCTCCGAGCTTTCCACCAAGGAAGAAGACGAAGCACCCCTAGAGAACGGAGTTACAGGCCCTCGAGGTGACAGCTCGGTGGTACCGGAAGCCCTCCTCGGACTGCGCTTGGAAGCGGATTGACAACCCGCACCTCCGGCCAACAACCGCGGTGGATCTTCAATCTCATGGTTGTGCATTTTCTCTCTTTTTCTTGTTGTATGAAATGTTTGTGCTTGAAATGGACATCAACTTCTAGCATTATTGTTATCAGTTGTATTTCATCTTGCTCTTGAGATTTATTCTTTGATGCGCCTCGCTTCATCTCGCTCCACTCCACATGTTCGTTTCACTTAAGCTTGCTCCGCACTAACCACCTCACTCGCTAGATTTCCGTCCACTCGCCAATCGAAGTACGGCATCGCGGCCGCTACATCCATCTCGCCTTGAGAAGCGGTGATTGCGACCCGCATAGTTTACATTTGTGTAATCGGTCGTAAGACCACCAACAAAAGCACCTTTCTTTTCTGTTTATTTAAATTAACTCTCATAACGATAGTTTTAGAGTCTAGATCGTTCGACGCCAATTGCATTCCTCAAGAGACCGACATCCGGGGATTCATTCCCAACTTTATTACTTGAGCGACCGGTACGCTTGCCGTATTTTACGCGCATCAAGTTTTTGGCGCCGTTGCCGGGGAATGCAACTGTTGAACGATCATGATTTCTGAAAGTATTGGTATAAGAGTTAGTGTTTTTTTTTGATTTTCGTTTCTTTGTTTTGTTGCTTCAGTGGATGCAGGGACGTGCTGCAAGAGATCTCGTTGCTTACGATCCCGAAATCGAGCGAACTCTTCGTGCGCAAAGGCGTGCCGCTGCAATAGATCCAATCACAATGGGAGACCAGTTGAACCATGACAACGAAGTTCGTGTTGGAGGGAACCTCCCTGATAACCGTAACGGGGATGAGAATGAGGTGCAACCGCCGCATGTCCGAACCATGAGAGATTACACTACCCCCACTGTTGGGAGCATTTACCCTGGGTTTGGACCGGCGATCGCAAACCAACAGTTCGAGATCAAACCGGCAATTCTTAACATCATCCGGAACAACGCACAGTTTTCTTGACTGGCTACTGAGGATGCCCATCTACACTTGGCAGACTTCTCAGAAATCTGTGCCACTTTCCGTTATGCTGGGATTCCTGACGATACGGTCAAGCTCCGTCTCTTCCCCTTCTCTCTACGTGACAAGGCCAAGTCATGGCTTCATTCCCTACCTCCTGGGACAGCCACAACCTGGGAGGCTCTTACCACAAAGTTTCTAGCCAAATTCCATCCGGTTGACCGTATTGTGAGTTTGAGACGCGCCATCGCTAATTTCCGGCAAAACGACCAAGAAAGTTTGGCGGAAGTCTGGGAGCGCTTCAATGAGTTGCTGCGGAAGTGCCCCAATCACGGATTCCAAACGTGGAATCTTGTGGAATGCTTCTACTTCTCCATCGAACCTCAACACCGCGCCATGATTGACGCCGCCTCTGGTGGAACAATTATGAACCTTGCTCCTGAGGATGCTTTGAGAGTTCTGCAGGACACCGCCACGCACAGCGCCTTTTGGACCGCGGGAAGGAATACCCCCCGTGGGACAAGTGGCATCTTTGCTGTGGAAGCATCAAGGCCCGCTGCTGCTGCTCCGGTGTTGGCCATCTCGTGTCAAGGTTGCGGAAGTACCGATCATCACAGCTTTGAGTGCCCTGGAGCGGAGGTAATGTATGACCCGCCTTCTCCAATGAAACCGTGAATTTTATCGCAAATCAAAACAGGGGCGCGCCATATGGAAATGCTTATAATCCGGGTGCGAGAAATCACCCGAATTTCTCGTGGAATCAAAACGCACCGGGCCAACGATGGCAACCGGGGCATCATCAATATGATGCCTCCGCCTCCGGGAGCCAGCCGCGGCCACCCCACCCGAATTATCCTCAAGGCCCCCCCGTCGAAAAAACCAATTCTTTGGCTCAAATGTTTGAAAAATTTGTTGAAGTTTCCCAAACAAACATGACAAATCAAGCCGCGTCAATGCGTAAGCTCGAGGCACAGTTGGGCCAATTGGCTCAAATGGTCTCCGAGCGCACGCTTGGTACCCTCCCTAGCAACACTGAAAAAAATCCCCATGAACAAGGGAAAAGCCTTGGGGAGGGAAGGCTGGGGAATACCAACGAACTCGTGATTAGCTGCTTGATTAACAACGTTGAAACTACTGCTTTATGTGATTCCGGGGCATCCAGCAACATCCTCACTCTGCAGGATGTCGCGAAGATGCAACTGCAAATAGACACCACAGACCGGAAATCACTTATTCTAGCTAATGGTAATGTGGTAGATACAGATGGTGGTGTGAGGGAAGTTGATATCGAGGTTAATGGCAAACATTTTACCACTGCTTTTCAGGTCATGGGACCGGAAGAAAATGACTCCATTCCTATACTTGGTGTCCCATTTCTGACGGCCAGTGGCGCATCCCTGGATTTCTCCCAAGGACGCGTCACCTGGCCGGCTGATGCTTGCACCCTCGATGATACTTCCGTACACTCCTCTCTTGTTCGAAATGACGTTTCACTACGTAGTGCAGATCCCCAGGAAGATTTCGGAGTCCCAGCTTTGAAGGCAACCCTTGTGGATGAGAAAACCAAGGGAGGATTGACCGAGATGACCGATGAGAAGGATAATTCAGCGCCCGCGAAGATGTTTGAGCGCCCCAAAGACACGGTGAACGTGCCACTTCCTACCGGTGCTGTTGTGGAGCATGACACTTCTAGTTACATACGGGAGAAATCCCTAGACTGTTATTCGTGTAATAATATTCATGACTCTATTAAGCGTTCTGTCGCTTGGGCTGATCCGATCGCCATCACGGTGCCGGAAATGATGCCATCGATTGTAAACTTTGGGAAAACTGTGAAATCCACCCCTTGGAGGTCTCCATCGGTGGAGAAGCTGAAGGTGGCGAAACGCTTGCGTGATAAGCGTTATTCTTCCTTCCAAGCGTTTGCGCACCATGTGAGCAAGGGGAAATCCCCTCCTCATGATCCTATGCTAGGTTCTGCCTCTCCTTCGCTCTCCACCGAGAAGACTTACCACAAATCGGCATATAGCTGATTGCCGCTCTGCCTCGTGTTTCCTGCTTACTTTCCTTGCTGCTTTGGAACATTTTGAGCTTTATTTTATTTTATTTTGATGCATAAACATTATATACAACTGCTAATACAGGTATTTGGTCCACCTTAAGGACGGTAAACAAAAGGGCTATTCGGGAGACAACCCAAGCTTGGACCTTTTGGTCCCCTTGTTTTTGTTTGATTTTATTTTATGCTTTCTATCTTTTTGTATTTTCTATTGTTCGGCCTAATTCGCAGGTTCAGCTTATCTTTTGTGCGATGCAGCACTGCCCGCGAATCATCATGCTATCTTCTGGCATGCTCCCCTCTTTGGAGCATTGGTACTCTCTCTCGCTTCAGATTTCATTTTCTGGTTGAATGTTTATTTTTCTTGCTTATGTTTTCATTCAAGTCTGGGGGGAAGAGCCGCTTGTGCACTCCACGAGCACATTTAATTTCGCATGCCAGTAGTTTTCCTTTTTCGCTTTATTATGTTAGATTCCTGTTGCACACCACTGCACCCACTTGAGCGCGAGCTTAGCTGTTAGCGTGCCACGAGTTGAGCTTGTATCTTTGTTAGATTTGGAAAATTTCTGTGCTAGTTCAGGATTGCGCGACGGAGTAAAATGTTGGCCTTGCTGTGTTTCTAGTCAACTGCTCTCGTTTTGTATAGAAATTTGTGTAGATTTAATTTTTCTGTATGCTTATAGTTTTATATTTTTCTATTTGCGTACATATTTCTTATTCTACTCAAAAGTTTGTGAATCCGGTGTGAATCAAACGGTAACGTAGGAATGTGTGTAGCCGCCACTAGCCTCGTATTGCTTGAGTCGGGAGGAAGGATTATCCTTCTCGGTTGCTAAGAACTTGCCCCAAGCTATTCTTGAAGCATTGGTACACGGTTAGTCTAGCGTGAGAGCGATGTAGGCCACCTCTTGGCCCGGTTGAGCTTTGTACCCATTCCTAACATCGCCCTTGCTAGCCCCTTTGTGCCTACCCTTCCTTTTGATTCAGCTCCACCATTATTTCACCAAAGCCCCATAGCCGATCCTAGTCGCACACCCAAGTCGAGCTTAGTGTTTTATATTTTCATGTGGGGTTGTGATGTGGTATTTTTATTCGTGAAAATGTGGAAGTGCCCCCAAGCTTTATTTGCTGAAAATTGTGTTTTGTGAAAAGAAAAATATTTGAAAAAGAGAAAAAGTGAAAATGAAAAGTGAAAAGAAAAGGTTTGATTGAAAACCTTTATTTGAGATGATTTGGATTTCGAGTAGGCGGTGCACACACCCATTTAGTAAAAGTTAAGTCTGGGGGTGTGGTGCACCCGTGTTTATTTTGTGGGCAGCGGGTACTAGTTTTGTACGTTTGCTCATTTGGGTTAGGTGCATACCCATCATGTTTATCGTTGTTTTCCTCACCGTAACCCAAGCCCCATTATTACCCGGAGTCCTACGGACTTGCGCCTGAGTTGACTAGTGCCGTGGAGAGAGTGCGATCGGGCAAGCTTATGGTTTCCGACATTGGTGGATTCCTTTGGGGGTAATCTTGAGCCCCGGTCTTCGGCAATGCTCACCTTAGTGGCCTGTCTACTTTCTCCCTGCGTAGGACCTGCTGATTCACCGTGATTCCACTTTTGAGTAATAATAAATTTTTGTTACGCATTGTGAAAAATATAAAATATTTTGTATACTTAAGAATTCCCTCTACTTTATTTTTATGCACGTGAGCATGCGACTTCGCATGGTACTCCGTTTGGCAATTTCTCTTTTTAGCTAGTTCATTTTTCTCCGTCTGCTTAGGTTCTGTTTGCTCGGGACGCGCAAACGGTTAAGTCTGGGGGTGTGATGAGTCCTCTTTATATACCTATTTTCGGACTCATCTGGGCTTATTTCCTTGTCTTTGCACACCGTTTAGCGTCATTTGCACTCCTTTTGTTTCGCTACGGTTTTCCACGCCCTGTGCACCTTTGTTGCCCATTTTCTGTGCTTGTGTGCATTTACTTTCTGGCTATGTTTATCACTGTTTGCTGTGGCTGCCGCGATCGATGCCCCGTGCAGTTTTCCTGCAGGTTTGGGGATCGTGAGGGCATTCGGGATAGGCGTTTCACTATTTTTGGCAAAGGAGTCAGTGGTCGTGCGTTTTTACCCACGCACGACCATCGACCTCCTTGCGCACGATCAGTGATCGTGCGCAGCCCGGTCTCATTTGTGAAACTCTGTCTTGAACCTTCCGCACGACCAAGGTCAGCGCCCGTGCGTGAGCAACCTGCAAAACTGCATCAGAAAATCAGTAGTCGCGCACGATCACCCTTATTCACCCCCCTTTATGGGCCCCTGACAATCTAACAAGTGATATCAGAGCGAGATTATTTTAATAATGTGAATCACCTAAAACATTGACGCATTTTGATCTTGCGTTTAATGATGGACATGGGATTAGTCTAACACCATTGTTCATCATATCCGATTATAGTTATTGGCAGACTAGGATGGTGTATTTTCTAATAACTTTAGATCTAGCGGTTTGGGTTATGGTAGAACAATGTTACCATCCTCCTACAATTGTAGTTGTGGAAGTAACTTTTGGGAAACCCAAAGAAAAGTGGGATGATTCTAATAAACTGAAATGTAAAAATAATGCAAAAGTTATAATCCTTTATTTTGTGCACTTGATAGAACTGAGTTTAATCATACCTCTGTTTGTGTGTCTTCATATGATATTTGTAGTTTATTAGAACTAACACATAAAGGTACTTCGCAGGTAAAGGAATCAAAACTTTTTCAATTAGAGTCAGAATATGAAAAATTCTAGATGGATGCGGATGAAGATGTGGACTCCATGTACACAAGGTTCACAAAGATTGTTAATTCTTCGAAGTGATGTAATCCCAAATCTAGCGTTTGGAAAACAATTATTTTTTGGCAAATATTATTTTGATATAAAATAAAATTTAGGGCTGTGATTTTGAGAAACACGAGGGCCGAGCGGCCAAATCAAATTTTTGCGCGCGCAATTCAATGTCGTCACTCGGAACTTTGTGAGGTTCACTAATCTCGCTCGAGTGGAATGTCATAAGTGCTTGTTTGGATTGAGCCCTCCACGAGATTAAACGGCCGCAAGCATGGAATTGCCAACAACAACTTATGGATAAACAGTATTAAGAGTAGTAAGAACGCAACAACAAGCACAAAGATTATTTATTTGAAAAAACATAAATTTTACTAATGCAAGGGAGTAGACGGTTATACGCAAGTAACGGCGGCGAAGTGTAACCCCTCCTATCGCTCCACGTACGGGATGGTCACCTTGACCAGCAGCCGATAGATATTAATCGAATTCAACGACGCTGGTCAAATGAACCGGGCGTCGCGTAGGATTCATGAAGTCGACGATGCCCGACGAGTCGATGTAGGCGGCGGGCGCGAAGAAGGCGTTGGCGGCAGTCGCAGGGCCGGCGGTTGCGGAATGGAGGTGGCGACAAATTGAAGGTATTTCCCGTATGGTGCGGCGTAGAAAAACTCGACTAACCTAGGGACGTGAAGGATCAATCAGCAATGAGCAGGAAGTACAAGAAGGCTCCCAACTCTGTCCTATTTTTTTCTTCATTTTTATTTCTCCAAGGGTGATTTTATAAATGATAATAAAGCTCTTTCCATATACAATTATTTCCCAGATTCATTATTTCAAAAATTGATTTTGTAACTCTTTCCAAATACCTCTCACAAATTAATTTGAAACTCTTTCCGAATACCTCTGACGGTGGGGGTAATGAGGATATTCCCAAAGGATATTTCCAATTTATTATTTGTTTTTTTTATAAATAAATATATGTTTTCTTAAATAACTGTAGGCTTGCTTCTACATTCCTATTACTAATAATACCTGACCTCTTTATTGAAAGTTCCAATGGTCGGTCAAGCCGATGAGCCGAAAAAACAACTAAAGTACAGAAAAGTGCGATTACATGAAATAAAACAAAATGCATAAATAAAAGCTATGATGCGTCGCCGGATGCATCAATTCCCCCGAGGTTGAGAGAGCTCGACCCCGATGAGAACTCGCAAAGACTAGCAATAGAGAGGTCTGGGCGTCGTCGGCGTAGCTCGTCAGTGCTGATCCAAAAGTTGTCTGTAATGTCTCTTCCTTGCCAGGAGACCAAGTAGCGCTGGTAAGTCCCATGATGAGTACAAAACTTTCGTACATCAAGACCCTAATCTATCTCCTCCGTAGTAGGTATCTGTACTGGGGCTAAGTCGGGTGAAATCTCTGGAGCCGCTGTAGGCGGACTCGGGCTAGAACTAGGAGGATCTCCATAAAATTGCGTTAGATCGGCCACGTCAAATATCGGTGCGGTACCGAATTCAACGGGCAAATCTAGGGGATAGACATTCTCCCCGATGCGCTTTCGGACTTGGAAAGGGCAAAACTTCCTCTGCTGTAACTTATGGTAAGTGCCTGAAGTGAATCTCTGCTTCCTAAAATAAACAAACACTCAATCTTCTTCTGAAAAGTATAACTCCCGGCAATAACGATCGGCTAGAGATTTATATTTTTCAGAAGTTGTTCGCAATTTATTAGTAATAATTTTATGCAATTCTTTTAAATAATCAACATGGGCTTGCGCATCAACGAAAATACGTTCACGATTCGGGAGGGAGTGGCGATCAAGAATATGCGGTTTCGAGAACCCGTAAACACTCTCGAAAGGAGATTTATTCGTGGAGCGATTAGTAGAATTATTGAAAGCAAATTTCGCTTGCGGTAGTATAAGATCCAATTGTTTTAGGTTCTCCCCAGTGAAACACCTAAGATCCCCCAAAATCCTATTAACGACCTCAGTCTGCCCATCGGTTTGAGGGTGATACACGCTGCTAAATTCGAGTTTGGTGCCTAATCAGGCCCGTAGTGTTTTCCAAAAATACCCCATGAAATGAGTATCCCTATCAGAAGTGATCGATCTAGGAATCCCGTGCAATCTGACGATTTCTTTTAAAAATAGTTCGACGACGTGCACAACACTATAGGTTTTTTACACGTAATGAAATGCGGCATTTTTGAAAATCGATCTACTACTACAAAAATAGAGTCAACTTTCCTTTGAGCGCGAGGAAGTTCATTGAGATGTCATCCCACGGTCGCTCAGGCATCGGTAAAGGGGTGTATAATCCGATGTTTTGTGTGTGCCCTTTATATCGCTGATAAGTCATACAATGCCTAACAAACTCGATGACGTCATGCTTCATATTGGGCCAGTAATATCGTGCACCAACAAGGTCTAACAATTTGGATTGACACACGTGTCCTAACCCAGATGAGTGGAGCTCCCCAAGTAAAGTCTCTCTGAGTGGTCCTTCACAAATGCAAAGGCAGGTGCCCCTAAACAGATAACCCTCACTCACTACGTACTGTGTAGTAGGATCAATCCCACTATGATGACATGAGATCCAAATGTCGCGAAAGAAAGGATCAGTAGCGTATAAGTCGCGCTGTGAATCTAACTCTGTGATGCAAGGCCGTAGTGTAACTAATAGATGCGTGCGACGACTAAGTGCATCAACTAATCGGTTTGTGATATCCAGTTTGTGCTTCAGATGGAAAGTGAACTCCTGCAGGTAAGCAGCCCACTCGACGTGACGTCTGATCTCCTTCTGAGAGTTCAGATGTTTTAGAGCCTCATAATCACTATTCAACACAAATTCGCGTTGAATCAGGCAGTGCCTCCAATGACGGAGATCGTGAACGATAGCGTAGAATTCTAAGTCATAGGTGGAATATCTAGTCTTCGACTCATTCAACTTCTCACTAAAGAATGCAATAAGTCGACCCTCCTGACCCAAAACTGCGCCAATGCTTATGATAGATGCATTACAATCAAGCTCAAAAATTCTATCAAAGTCAGGCAGCGCTAACACGGGTGCACTCACGAGTCTCTCTTTAACCAACAAAAATGAGCGTTCGACTTCTTCAGTCCAAACAACCCTTCTTCAAGCAGTCGGTCACAGGTGTGATCAATGTACTAAAATTCCGAATAAACCGTCGATAAAAAGATGCTAGTCCATGAAATTCCCGAGCCTCAGTAATCGTCCTAGGGCTAGGCCATGATTTTATTGCCTTGTCCTTCTCTCCATCAAGTCTAATGCCCTCAGAAGAAACGATATATCTTAAGGAGGTCAGACTATCAGTCAAAAACGTGAATTTCTTCAAATTTATATATAGCTTATTTTTTCGTAAAATCTCGAAGACTTGCCTAAGATGAATCTTGTGTTGATCCTGATCAATGCTATAAATCAAAATATCGTCAAAGTACACTACTACGCAAACTCTTATGAGTAGCCTAAGCACTTGATTCATTACTCGCATAATTGTGCAGGGAGCATTGAGAGCCCAAAAGGCATCACCAGCCACTCGTATAATCCTTCTCTAGTCTTAAATGCATTCTTCCATTCGTCCCCAGATCAAATTCTAATCTTGTGGTACTCGTTTTTAAGTCAATCTTCGAAAATGCACGAGATCCACTAAGCATATCTAGCATGTCATTCGATCGGGGAATCGAAAAATGATATTTGATCGTAATTTTATTAATCGCTCGACTGTCCACACACATACGCCATGTCCCAACTTTCTTAGGAACTAGAAGTGCGGGGACGACGCACAGACTCATACTCTCCTTAACGTCACCCTTTGAAATTAGATCGGTCTCCTGTTTATGTAGCTCCTCGTGCTCTTTCAGACTCATGCGATAATGGGGTAAATGCGGTAATCTAACTCCTGGGATGAGGGAAATGCAGTGTTGTATATCTTTCATCGGGGGTAGCTGATCGGGCAACTCCTCCGGCATAATCTCAGAGAACTTGTCAATGAGAGGACACACTGTACTAGGGATGTCTAAAGCAGTGGGAGCGGAATCGATACTTGATAAAATATATACGACATCACTATCCTTCATCTCCTCCTAAAATTGGGAACCAGTCAGTAACTTGGTGGCGGAGGGAAAGGATATCGCGAAGACAGTGGTAGAAGGGGGTGAAGCGCTCTCTAGGGCTTTAGGAAAAAGACTATTCTTCTGGGGGAGAACGATCTTGCTCCCATTGCGCTCGATGGAGTGAGAGTTCTTCAAACCATCGTGCATAACGTGCCTATCATACTGCCAAGGTCGACCTATTAGGATGTGACAGAGCTCGACAGTTGCTACATGACACCAGAATGCATCCTGATACGTAGTGCCTATGGAAAACTCGACGAGACACTGGTGCGTGATAGGTATGGTAGTGCTACTAGTGACCCATGACAGGCTATAGAGTTTTCCTAGGGGTTGTCTTCAGTTTCAGCTTGTCTACCATGCGTTGAGAAACAAATTTCTCCATACTACCGATATCTATGATGATGGAGCAGAACTGTCCCTATATGCGGGCGGTGATACGAAAAATATTATTCCTCAACTAATCGTCGTCAGCAGGAGTCTTGAGAGTTAGAAGGCTATGTTGGAGAACGCACACTAACTGTTTGAGCTGCTCTCCTTCAACTTCACACTCACTCTATAACTCAGTCTCAGAGTTCAGGTTAGTCTGGGAATCACTAAGAAATACCTCATACTCAGGTTCGTACCCACTTTCTGGATTGATGATAGCGACGAAGTGGCGTCGCTGGCACTCAGAAGACTTATGGACCGACTTCATACACTTAAAGCATCTAAATGTCTAAGGCTGAGGTCTAGAGCCTATGACCTCCTTGCCTTTGGTGGAAGGGGTCGGGAGTGCTGGGTTGCTCGTGGACACTACTAGTCGAGAGGGTCCGGCAGGAGTGAAAGTGTGGGTTGGGTGAGGCTTATCAGTAGACTTGTTCCCAGTTGTTCTTTTCTGCAGTGCTTCTACTCTACGCGCGCGACTCGAAACCTCTCCCAAGTCCTTGTAATTAAGGAGTTCTAACTGATCTCTGATGGAATAGCGTAACCCGTTCAGATGACGGGAAACGGTCATGTCATCATTCTCTCGGAGGTCGAGGAGAGACTGTAGGACTAAGAACTTATTCGTATATTCATCCACCGATAACTTGTCTTGACGTAGGTTGTGGAACCTACGGTAGAGAGTCTGCACATAATCGGGTGGAACATATCGTTTTCGAAGTTACGCCTTAAACTCTGCTCATGTGGTGATCAGGGGGACGCCTAAATTAAATCTAGTTTTCTCTAGCTGTCTCCATCAAACTAGGGAGGACCCTTTTAGTCTTAACATGACATAATCAACTTGCCTAGCTTGGGGCAATTGCTTCCAAGCCAGGAAACGATCTATCCTTTCGCACCACTCTAAGCAGCCCTCAGGCTCTATTCGCCTTTCAAAGTCACCTACATCCAACTTGATTTCATATCCCAACGGGGTTGGTGACGTGGTTCGTTATGTGCTTCCGGGTCCGGGTGTGCGAGTTCCCGAGGCCGATGGTCAGGATCGTTTTCGACCACTGGGGCAGGTGTTTGGTTGACGTGCAAGGTTGCTTCGATATTATTTACCGACGTGCGCAACCCGTTCATGACTTGTGTGATACTACTTACATTGACGGTGAGAGTTTCGATCGTTTTCTTCAAGTCGCTCATGCGTCGACCCAAATCTCCTACGCTGTTCTTTAATTGATAGACCCGCTTTTCCATCGAAGAAATTTCAAACTTTTTTTTTTGTAGAAATCCCAAGTGGGAGAAAAAAATTAAAAATTAAAAATTTTAAAACTTAAAGGAAAAATGATAATGATTTTTTTTATATATAAATTAAAATATATTATAATTATTTTTTTGAGAGAATTATTTGAAAATAATTTTTAAAACTGGATCGCCTGATTCACGTTAGAAGCGAATCACAATCTCCTCTGATGCCAAACTGATGTATTCCCAAATCTAGGGTTTGGAAAACAATTATTTTTGGGCAAATATTATTCTGATATAAAATAAAATTCAAGGCTGTGATTTTGAGAAACACGAGGGCCGAGCGGTCAAATCAAATTTTCGCGTGCGCAATTCAACGTCGTCGCTCTGAACTTTGAGAGGTTCGCTATTCTCGCTCGAGTGGAACGTCATAAGTGCTTGTTTGGATTGAGCCCTCCACGATATTAAACGGCCGCAAGCATGGAATTGCCAACATCAACTTATGGATAAACGATATTAAGAGTAGTAAGAACGCAACGACAAATCCAAAGATTATTTATTTGAAAAAACATAAATTTTACTAACACAAGGGAGCAGACGCTTATACCCAAGTAACGGCGGCGAAGTGGAACCCCTCCTAGCCCTCCACGCACTGGATGAACACCTAGACCAGCAGTCTGTAAAAATTAATCGAAGTCGATGATGCTGGTCAAATGAACCGGGCGTCGGGTAGGATTCCTTAAGTCGACGATGCCCGGCGAGTCGATGTAGGCGGCGGGCGCGGAGAAGGCTTTGGCGGCAGTCGCATGGCCGACGATTGCGGGATGGAGGTGGCGACAAATTGAAGGTATTTCCACTCTGGTGCGGTGTAGGAAAATCCGGCTAACCTAGGGACGGGAAGGATCAATCGACAATGAGCAGGAAGCACAAGAAGGCTCCCAACTCTGTTCGGTTTTTTTCTTCTTTTTGATTTCTCCAAGAGTGATTTTATAAATGATAATAAAGCTCTTTCCCTATACAATTATTTTCCAGATTCATTATTTCAAAAATTGATTTTGTAACTCTTTCCAAATTCCTCTCACAAATTAATTTGAAACTCTTTCCGAATACCTCTGACTGTGGGGGTAACGAGGATATTCCCAAAGGATATTTCCAATTTATTATTTTGTTTTTTTTTGATAAATAAATATACGTTTTCTTAAATAACTTTAGGCTTGCTTTTACGTTCCTATTACTAATAATACCGGACCTCTTTATTGAAAGTCCCAACGGCCGGTCAAACCGATGAGCTGAAAAAACAACAACTAAAGTACAAAAATGTGCGATTACAAATAAAACAAAATGCATAAATAAAAGCTATGATCCGTCGCCAGATGCATCATCTTGGAAAAAACCTTTCCAAACGGAGACTTGGTGCAAAAAATGTTAAGATAACTTCCACCAAGATTTAATCTAGAGCTCACGACCATTGCAGAATCACATGGTCTCAAGTGGCTCGAAATTGAGAGTCTCATTGGAAATCTGAAAGCCCATGAGGTGAAATTCACGATCCAACACGAAGAGTACAACAAGGAGCAGTTGAGAGATACTCATTCGTGTTTATAAGTGAAGTATTTACTGTCATTATTATTATTACAAGTATTTGTATGCGTGAGTAGGTTTTAGTCCCACATCTTGTGTTAAAGTTCACGAGCCCCTTGTAATATTATAAATAGCCCTTTATGGATGAAAAATATCATGTAATCATTTTCTCTATTGATGCAGGACGACGCGTAGGGTTTGCGCGTCAGTCGGCTTTTTCTAGGAAACCCTAGATGCATGTAATGAAGAATTGTGATTGAGTGAACGTTGCACAAATTTTTAGAAATGAAGCAACTAGATTTTTTGTAAAACACAAAATTACTATTTTGTTTAAAATGAATTTTCTTGAAAAAAAAAGTTCAATTCTAAATTCGGAAAGTAAGTTCGCAACTTTCGTTCTGTTCTCCTTGTCGTAGCAAAACAGAAATCATGAACTCCAAATACGTTTTCGTTTGGAGTTTTCGATGTAGCGTTCATTGACGAAATTCGGGCGAAAACCCAACAAGAATCTATTTATCCTAATGAGAAAATTTAGACACACACAAACGAAGAGGATAGAAACAAATTACCCACGGAAAGTGACGTTTTTTCGTATCCGAAGTCGACGACGATCATGCAAGGAACTCCTTGTCACTTTCGATCTTCTACTCCGAGGTCTTCCGCTATTGCACACGGGCACCACGGAGAAAATTTCTTTCACTCTCTCACACAAAAGTGGATCCACGGAATCTCTATCACTCAACGGTGAAGGAAGCCACAAAGTAGACAACCTAAAACTCTCTCACACGGTGGCTCCACAATCTCACGCATAAGAGAAAATAATTCCTCTCTTCTTTGTACTCGATTTCAGAAGGGCAAACACAAATCTCCTAAACACACAGACAAACAATCAGAATCGAAATGTCCCTATTCATTAATCAAAACCTCACACACAAAAACCAAACTATTGGTCTTCTTCATTCACACGGGAAAATAGCAGAACTCAAAATGTTCATCAGCACCAACTGGAAACAAGCAACATTTTTCTCTAATCAACAAGCAACAACTATTCCTACAGGAAACTAGCAATAATCTCCAAAGCTCAAATCGAGAAACAATCACGACAGCAATCATTCACACATTCCTAACTCCTAAATTGGAAATTAACACAAGCAAATCACAATCTCACCTATTCTACTGTTTTTCTTCTCTAAAACTTTCACACAGGAAACGCTTACAACAAACTTCAATTACATTCACCCATCAACCGATTACAGGACTCCAGGGAGCAAGCACACTCAAATCGAAATCATATATTCATCAATCATTCATCAACAACAACAAAAATACATACATATCCCTATTTATAGGGTCTCAAAATGAACCAGGTAACCTCTATAGAAGCTTGATTGAATGGACATGGCAATGCGTGGACGTGGAGCTGAACCGCTGGGAGGAGGGTGTCGTGGCATCGTCGTGGTAACGGCAAAGGCCTTCGAAACCGCACGTCGTGGTGGGAGATTTTCTGGCGTAGTGATGATTTCAGGAAGGAAGCACGCGGCTGGCCCTAAATACGGAAATGAAACCTGCAGGTTTTGTCTTCTTTAATGTTGCGTAACAGGGAGTAAGCATTGTGCTGGCGGTAAGGAGCTGGACCGGTTGGTGAATAAAGCAGAACCGGCCATTTACCCTAACAAACTTTATATATATATATACTCATTTGTATATAAATAATGTATATATATACTCATTTGTATATAAATAATATATATATATATATTTATATTTTGCCAAATAAAATTCATTGCAAAATTACATATACTGCAAAATAAAAATGCTAAAATGACAATAATAATTTGTCAAAGCTCAAGGCCGATAAAGGTCCGGGCGGGTGTGGCGTCAGGTACTTTTGCGACATCCCGATCAGGGATGGTCCTCACCTACTCTCCCCCTCTCGAAATCACTCATCTCTAATGAGTGCTCCGATTGGTAGTGCTGTAGAAGATCAGCATCCATGCGCTCTAAATCTTCAGCCATGACCCATCTGGTCTCGGTCTCAGGTCTGCTGTGCCAACGAACCAAATATTTCTGAAAACCACCATCAGTAATGGTCACTATCTTGTCATCCAATATCTCCCCAGAAACTAAAATTTGTCGCGGAAGTCTGTCAGCGGCTCTGGGAACTGGTATTGAAGAATCTCCTGGTGTCTCATGCTTAATCTGAAAACTATCAGTGGAAACATGAGGAACTGCAGTGGACGTGTCAGTAACTGGATTTGCTACGTTAAAAACTGGATTTTCTCCCCAAATGGAAGACATCTCAAGTTCATACACATTTTGTCCAATATGCTTTACTACTCGAAAAGGTGCAGTTCTACTGTCAGTTAGCTTCTTTACGGTACCCAAAGGCAACCGTTCCGAATTTAGCCGAACCATTACCAAGTCATCAATTTTAAAACAAGTAGATCTTTTATGCTTTTTTTAGCTTGAGTTGCATAGAAGTCATAAGTATTATGCAATATCCGCTCAATTTCTTTTATGCAAATCATGCAAATGCAAAATATGAATTACTAAAACGACTAACTCCACAAAACAGAGGTTTTAGATACTAAAAGCAACTCCTGAGATCAGGAGGCTCGGAAGGTGGATCGTAAAAGAATTCATCGCGGGGGCAATGGACACTCAAGTGCAAATCAGAGACATCAGTGATAAGATTTAAGATCAACGAATCAGGTAGGGCACCCTCAAACTCTACTGTGCGACTTCGGATAGATACATCCCAAATATGCGGTGAACCCATATGTGGTTCATCTGGGGGTTCACCAGGAGGGGTATAACAAAATTCGTCGTTAATGCGACGCATACAGACGTAGGCTCCAAAAACATAGGGAGTGCTCCTATATAAATGACAATGCACGTGAAGTGTGTCAATCATGATAAACTTACTAAGGGAAGGTAAAGCATCAAGTGACTCACCAGGTGAGACATCTGAAAACTCATCTCGAGGGAGAGTGACCAGATGACTACGATCAAGCCCTACTACCTGGATGTCACACTCAAAATCATATCTTTGAAGCACTATCGACATTTAGGGCAAAAATGAAGCAGGTATCCATGTCTTTAAATTCATAAGGGTGTTACTCACAGGAATCTCATCCACACATGGACGAGGTGGCTCATTTGGAGGCTCAATAGGAGGGTCGTCAACGAATCCATCAGTAGAGTGACGGTCCTCTAGTAGCAAACCATCAGAAGGGGTCGTACTCCCGGAAAGGGTAGGGGTGACTACCTCGAGATCACTACTAAGCTCTCGACTCCCGATCGTAATGTCACTCGGTGCGACATCAGGTGAAGTGATGTGCCTCGATGTGCCATCAGGTGTGGTGATGTGACTCGGTGCGCCACCGGGTGAGGTGATGTGACTCGGTGTGCCACCTTGTGAAATGTGCGAGGAATCTACACTCAAAAGAGAGTTATTATATATAGAATCAAGGGAAGATTCACTAAGTGGAGCAGACTCTTGTGGGGGTTAACTCCACACATCCTGTATTAGAACATCAGAGAGAGTGAGTGATGTCTCCCTGCTTTGGGTAGTGGAATGCTCTTGCTGACCCTTAATGGTTATCGTCATGTTCGTCTTCGGAACACAAGGAGGATCACTATGTGTAATGTATTCTTGACGAGAGTGACCTCTATAGTTTTTTTGAGGCTAGTCAAGATGATCTCCTATAACATAATCATGTCGTTCTCGTAGATGATCATGTGTCCTACGAACATGTGGTGTTGATTGCACATATACTGTCTCGGGTCTCTCATATAGTGGTGACGTGTAGTATCGATAACGGACGTCATACTGAACTCTATCCTCATAATATGGTGTCGAAAGACCAATAAGATCCACTCGAGTACGAGGATAAAAATGACGATAGTCATCGTACTGATCGTCTCTAGCATAATGTGATCATATTGGTGTATCAACACGTTCTCTGACAGTGATGTACTGTGATCGAGGATTATCGTCAAAGTATCGTATAGATCTCTGTGATGGGGTACTATGTGAGTGGGTGTAAGTGAAGTCGTGATTCTCAAATAAAGGATTTCTCCTAAAGGTAGGTCTTTCCACGTAGTGATTTGGAACATCGTAATGAGGACGGACATAATGCTCATCTCGAATTTGAGCTGACATTGACGCTCGAGGGGGTATTTCTAAACTATTCACTCTACCTATAAGGTTTTCTAACCTTTCACGCATCTGACGGGTACCCTCAGTTAATGTCGTCATTTGGTGGGTGAAAGGTAAAAATCACTAGGGTGGTTCTTCCCTTTCATTCCCTTGGCTCGATTGACCACGTTCAACTCGACGCATCCTATTACTACGCAAATGCATGCCGAGTAAACAAAAATATCCAAATGTATGATTATGCAATTAAAAAAAAAATCTTTTTTTAAAATAAAAATGTTATGCTGGTTCCTATTCTACGCCGTGCTGATCCCGAAACTTAGAAAAATTTCGGAACCTGTCTCTGATACCAAATTGATGCAGGACGGTGCATAGGGTTTGCGCGCCTGTCGGTTTTTTCTAGGAAACTCTAGATGCATGCAATGAAGAATTGTGATTGAGCGAACGTTACACAAACTTTTAGAAATGAAGCAACTAGGTTTTTTGTAAAACGCAAAATTACTATTTTGTTTAAAATGAATTTTCTTGAAAAAAAGTTCAATTCTAAATTCGGGAAGGAAGTTCGCAACTTTCATTTCGTTCCCCTTGTCGTAGCAAAACGGAAATCGTGAACTCCAAATACGTTTTCATTTGGAGTTTTCGACGTAGCATTCGTTGACGAAATTCGGGCAAAAACTAAACAAAAATTTATTTATCCTAATGAGAAAATTGAGACACACACAGTGGAAGAGCATATAAACAAATTACCCACTGAAAGAGTCGTCTTTCCGTATCTGAAGTCGACGGCGATCACGCGAGGAACTCCTCGTCAACTTCGATCTTCCACTCCGAGGTCGGCCTCTATCGCATACGGGCACTACGGAGAAAATTTCTCACTCTCTCACACGAAAGTGAATCCACGAAATCTCTATCACTCAACGGTGAAGGAAGTCACAAACTAGACAACCTAAAACTCCCTCACACGGTGGCTCCATGAAATCTTAAGCACAAGAGAAAATAATTCCTCTCTTCTTTGTACATGATTTCAGAAGGGCAAGCACAAATCTCCTAAACATACAGGCAACCAATCAAAATCGAAATGTCCCTATTCATTAATAAAAACCTCACACACAAAAACCAAAACCACTGGTCTTCATTCACACAGGAAAATAGCAGAACTCAAAATGTTCATCAACACCAACTGGAAACAAGCAGCTTTTTTCTTAAATCAACAAGCAACAACTATTCCTACAGGAAACTAGCAGTAATCTCCAAAACTCAAATCGGGAATCAAGCACGGCAGCAATAATTCACACATTCCTAACTCCTAAATAGGAAATTAACACATGCAAATCACAATCTCACCTATTCTACTGTTTATCTTCTAAAACTCTCACACAGGAAACGCTTACAGCAAACTTCAATTACATTCACCCATCATCCGATTACAGGACTCCAGGGAGCAAGGACACTCAAATCGAAATCATATATTCATCAATCATTCATCAACAGCAACAAAATACATACATATCCCTATTTATAGGATCTCGAAATGAATCAGGTAACCTCTATAGAAGCTTGATTGAACGGACATGGCAGCGCGTGGACGTGGAGCTGAACCGCCGCGAGGTGGGTGTCGTGGCATCGTCGTGGTAACGGAAAAGGCCTTCGAAACCGCACGTCGTGGTGGGAGATTTTCTGGCGCAACGATGATTTCGGGGAGGAAGCACGCGGCTGACCCTAGATACAAAAATGAAACCTGCAGGTTTTCTGTCTTCTTTAATGTTGCATAACATGGAGAAAGTACTATGTTGGCGGTAAGGAGCTGGACCGGTTGGTGAATAAGGCAGAACCGACCATTTATCCTAACAAACTTTATATATATATATATACTCATGTGTATATAAATAATATATATATATATATATATATATATATATATATATATATATATATTTTGCCAAATAAAATTCATTGCAAAATTACATATACTGCAAAATAAAAATGCTAAAATTGCAACTATAATTTGCCAAAGCTCAAGGCCATTTATCCTAACAAACTTTATATATATATATATATACTCTTGTGTAAATAAATAATATATATATATATATATATATATATATATATATATATTTATATTTTGCCAAATAAAATTCATTGCAAAATTACATATACTGCAAAATAAAAATGCTAAAATTGCAACTATAATTTGCCAAAGCTCAAGGCTGATAAAGGTCCAGGCGGGTGCGGCGTCGGGTACTTTTGCGACGTCCCGATCGGGGATGGTCCTCAACACCTATCTCATTCAACTTGGTATCAGAGACAATACGAAACCCTAGTCGTATGTCCTTTTTTCCCCACAGTCTCTTTTTGCCCCGATCGCCCGCTCCACCGTTTTGTTCGCGCATCCGCTCTTCCGAAACTGTCTCTGAACGAATCGGAGGCCTCCGCCGACTACTAAAGCAAGCGGCACCGCCCCTCCCCCTGCTGATGCTGCAGACCCTGCATGTTGACGTTGATGCCTAGATCCACTGTTGTTGATGCCTCTGACTCCACTATTACGGTTGATGCTGTCGACGCCTTAATCCACTGCATGTTGACGTCAATGCCTAGATCCACTGTTGTTGTTGATGCCGCCGACTTCACTGCTGTTGATCTCGCAAGTCCGATGGGTCTAGTGATCCCTCCCGTGGCCTCTTGTTCATGTAGCTTCTGCTGCCTTGCTCCTGATCTGCTTTCTGAGCCGCATCTCTATTTGCTCGCTGATCTTTGATGCTAGTAGACATGAAGGACTCCTCAGTTTCGTCGTTGAGTGTGATTCAGCCTCAGATGAGTGACCCTCAGCGGTCTCATGACCACTTCGACTCCCTAAAGATTACCACGGTCCCATTATATGACAAACTATCTCGAATGGTCACGGGCTGCACAACATGTTTTTTGCAGTCATCAGATGTTTGGTTACATTGATGGAACAATTAAGGAGTCGAAGCAGTGGGACTCAGAAAACTCCCTATTCATTTCCCGGCTTCTTCACTCTGTCTTCGAAGGTCTATCGAAGTTACATGCTGATGGACTCCGCCTTTGAAATCTGAACCCGTGCCTGTGAGACATTCTCTCAAATTGGCAGTTCTACACAGGTTTATGAACTTACTCGTCGTATTTTGGAACTTCGACAAGGCTCTATGATGGTGTCATCCTTTTTTCAGAGTTTGAGCGCCTACATCAGAATTAGACTTTTTTTCGCATTTCACTCCTGCATGCACTGCGGATGCTGCTCAGTTACAATAACGGGCGGACCGCTTTCGTCCCCGTGTCTTTTTGATGGGACTGAACATGGAGTTCGATATCGTGCGAACACATATCCTTCACCATTCCCCCCTCTCATCCTTTCGGGAGGCCTTCAACATGGTTCTTGGTGATGAAGACCGTCGGAAGTCCCTTAGTGTTAGAGCTCCTCCTGAGCACTCTGCTCTGACTAGCGTTGGTCGTGGTCATGCTCTCAGCCACATTCGAGAGATGTGTTACAAATTCCGCCAACATCTTGCTCCTCGTGGCCGTGGACGTGGTCCGGGACCTGGCCGTGGCTGCCATCGCCAGGGTGGCCCTAAGCCTCATGATGCTGCTTACTCTACAAACATCTACAATGAGACCTCCAGTGTTGGTTTTAGGCAGCTCACTATTCATGAATTGGATGCTTTACGCCGCCTGCTGCACTCTCAACTTGATCTGCCCCCGAGGGCCCCTACATCCATTGCTTCTATTGCTATTTTGAGTACTCATGCAGCCACTGCCTCATCTTCCGAGTGGGTGATTGTTTCTGGTGCCACTCACCATATGACCGACTCCTCAGGGTTTCTCTATTATACTCCTTTGTCTGGTAAGGATAGTCATTTCTGCTAATGGTCTATTGTCTCCCATTACTGGCAAAGACAATATTTCATGTTCTCCTACTATTTCTTTTTCATCTGTCCTTCATGTTCCTTCTTTTCCTTGCAATTCACTTTCCATCAACAATATTACTCGATCCCTTAATTGCTCAGTGACTTTTTCCCTGATTCCTGTGTTTTTTAGGAACTGGGTACGAAGCGGAACATTGACAGTGGTAGGAACCGAGGTGGACTGTATTTCTTGGACCTCCAGCCTCCTTCTCAGGCTCTGTCCTACTCTACTGTTATAGCTGATGATGTTCACCACTGGCACCTACGGTTTGGACATCTGTCTCCTATCTATCTTCAGAAATTGTTTTCTGTTTTTTTGACCGTTTTTACAAACTTTTATCTGTGATGCATGTGATATGTCTAAACATGCGAGACATAATTTATCGCATTTATCTTCTCCCAGTACCACTCTGTTTGATGTTGTTCATTTTGATGCGTGGGGGCCGCCCCCCGTTTTATCTATATTTGGCTTTCGTTGGTTTGTCACTTTTATTGATTGTTTTCTCGCACAACTTGGGTGTGTTTGTTAAAAAAAGAGTGAAGCTCAATTGTTTTCAGATTTTTCATAAAATGGTTCTGACATAATTTAAGGGCTCTATTCATGTCCTTCGAAGTTATAATGGGGGGGGGGGGTATGACGATCGAGGTGCGTTTGGCTCATATCTTACCAGTCATGGTATTATCCATTAAACCACGTGTGTCCACACTTTTACCCAAAATGGAGTTGTCGAACCAAAAAACCGACATCTTTTGGATGTTGCCCGTTGTTTTCTTGTTACTACGCACTTTTCCAAATCCAATTGGGGTGATGTCGTCCTTACTGCTAACCACCTTATCAATCCGCTTTCCTCACAAGTTCTTGACTATGCTACTCCCCTAGCTCGGTTGTCTACCATGACTGTAGTTTATACTTCCCATCTGCCACCGTTGGGTCCATTGATCACAATGTCATAGATTTGAAAAAAGCGCACAGGTCAATGACATACACATGAATGTATCTAATATATGTTCAAAGTTCATTATATGCATGTTGTATATTGTTTCATTGATTAGACAGGTTGTCAGGGTCACAATAACAGTTGGACTCAAGACAGGTAGTTGGATAAGTAGAAAATAGGCTAAGTTCAGAAGCGTTGAGTGAACTCACTTCACTCAACGCCAGGAGCCTAAAAACGTTGACAGAAGATCCAACAGTCAAAGCCTCAGTGTTGCTGACTAGAAATCTGTCTAAGGACAGAAGCGTTGAGTGAAGACAGTTCACTCAACGCCTACTCAACATGATTTCTGTTTAAGTATAGAAGCGTTGAGTGAAGACGGGCCACTCAACGCCTCATCAAGAAGTCAGACAAAGTCCATAAGCATTGAGTGTAGAAGCTTTACTCAACGCCTTCATGCAAAAAAATTCTACCAAATCCAGATGCATTGAGTGATGAAGCATCACTCAACGCCTCAACAGTTAGACTGCAAATGCCAAATGCGTTGAGTGTTGAAGGTTCATTCAACGCCTCAAGATGCAGATTTTCTGCTAAGTATTTCAGCGTTGAGTGACAAGGCCTCACTCAACGCCTTTGCAGATTGTCTGGAAATTGCCAAGTGCACAAGCGCTGAGTCATGCTGATGTCATCAAAAATTCAAATGTCACGAGACTTGCACGCTAGATGATAAAAAGCGTCGTATGCCTTTAATATAACAATTAATGCAAAAGATATGTTGCAGTTACCTATTCCGGCTGGTCTATACCGCACAAAGGGTCGTTGGACGACGAGTAATAAAAGAAACTTTCTGAGAAATAAAGAAAAGTTTTTTGGTCATCTTCTTCCTCTCGATAAAGTAGAAGATTTCCTGGAACTCATTTTTACAGCAAGTCTGTGAATTATAGACAGAGGTTGGCTGGTTGAAGAACACAAAAGAACTGTGAAATCAAATAGTCTTCAACAGCAAGTTCACAGAACTCATCTTTCTGTGAGTGAAAAAGAAGCAGAGCAAACTCAAATTGCTGTTCATCTTCAAGGGCACTGCACTCAACACTACTACATCAAAGGCTTGAAGAAGCAGTGTTCTGCAGTTGTCCTCTCAGCACAAGCAAAAACTTCTTGAAGATCTACTTTCTTGGTGTTGTGAAGAAGTTATGACTGAGTCTACTCAGTTTAGAAAGAAGACTCAGAGAATCATTTCTTTAAGTCAGTCATCATCAACTACTTACTCTTTTTGTAGGATCATTCTTAATCTGAGTTGTAAGCCTAAAATATAAAGGCTGAGTGGTAGGATTTGTTGAGAATTTGAGGTAGGGCCTGTGTGTCTGAGGTAGGATCTGAGTCAGATCTGAGGTAGAAGATTTATTATCTCAGAGTGTAGGGCTATCCTTCTAGCCTGAGTTGTAGGGCTTCTTGTTAAGGCTGAGGTAGGTGATCTGGAGGATCACTGAGCTGTAGGAGTATAGTTTACTCTGAGTGCGTAGGGCTTTGTCCTGAGGTAGGGCTTGGAGGCAGCCTAAGAGATCCTGAGGGATTTGTGTTGTAAGCTCTTTGAGCCGAGTTTGGAGAAAATTGCCTTGTCTAACATACTGTTAGAAATATGAGAGGGAAATTGGATGTACCCATACCTTGGGGAACCACTATAAATTTTGGTATGGACGTGAAGCAGTCATCTCGGTCACTAACGATGCTACGGGGCACTCCGTGCAGTCATACAATATTAACTACATACAATTTTGCCAGTTTCTCAACTAAATCGTCCTTCCTATTTGTCATGAAGTGCGACACTTTTATCAAATGATCTACGACCACCACTAGGGCATCGTGTCTCTTTTGCAATCTCGACAAACCATGCACAAAATCTATGAAAATATCATCAAACTTCCACTCCGGTATAGGCAAAGGCTTCAAGAATCCTCCATGCCTCTAGCACTCCGCCTTCACCAAGGCACACGTTTGACACTTCGCCAAATAAAGTGCTACGTACTTTTAAGTCCTGGCCACCAGAACAATTTTTTCATATCTCTGTACATCTTTGTGCTCCCCGGGTGAATTGAGTACTTAGTATGATGAGCCTCCTACATCAATTCCGCTCGTAGTTTACCCACACTTGAGACACACAAACGATTGTATTTCCTTAACAGCCTACCATGGACAGTGGATGTTCCAGATATATGACTGGAACAAGGAACCACCTTGAGGATTATACTCCAGTGAGGAATGGACCTAAGGTGATCTTTGGAGGTTTAGACATATGAGTTACCAAGGGCTATGCTATGCTCACCAATGACATAGTCTTCATCACTAAGGTAGCTTATGCGGAAGGATTGCAGCACAATCTGATTAGCATAAGCCAACTATGTGATATTGACTATGTCACTGTCTTCCACAAGGATGAGTGTCTGATCAAGAGGTCAAGTGAACACGAGATCATTTTGACAGACACTATGTGTGAAAATATTTATTGTTTAAACTTCTTATGCTTGAGTACAGACTCACCAGTTTGTCTGGTAGCAAATGAGAAAGTCTCTTATTGTGCGCAATGACACAAGAGGTTTGCTCACTTGAACTACAAGACAATTAGCAAGCTCTTCAGTGAAGGGCTAGTCAGAAATGGACCTAATCTGAGATGCACCAAGGAGGAGATTTGCTCTGCATGTCAAAAGGGCAAGCAGACCAAAACATCCTTTAAGAACATTGGGGCCAAAGATTCAGAGAGGTGCTTGTACCTCTTGCATATGGACTTGTTTGATCCTTTAAGAGCATTGGGGCCAAAGATTCAGTGTGGAAGTTGATTATATTTTTGACCTCAACAACATAACTGTAGTATAACACAAATAAGTACAATTTGTTATGAGTTATTGAGTACCGTGGTATGTTTACCTTTGTTTTCATTGTTTGGTACCTCCATTTTGGAGATTCTTAGCTATAGCATACGTTTCTTTTCAAAGTGATACTAAATGTCTCCTTTGTTGGTTCTTTAGGTGCCAATAATTTGATACCCATGGAGATTGCTCTGAAAATTGCAAACAAGATTAAAGCAGATGAAAGGTTTTCTGCTTATATAGTACTCCCAATGTGGCCCGAAGGGAATCCTACAGGTGCTCCCACCCAACGGATTCTTTATTGGCAGGTTACTTTCTGAAAACCTTTGCTACTTACCCTACCGTATCTTTTAGTTTTGATTGGGTAATAAATGGGATAGACAACCTACCCATAAAATGCATGGATAAAATTAAATTCAGCAATTTCTAGAATATGTTTTCTTGACCACCCCTAATTCAATGAATAAGTTATTACTTGGAACCAATTTCAAGCATGATAAATTACTCTCAGTCAAATTCAACCAAAAAGAAGCTAACTCTGTTTGGCAGAACTGTTCTGAGATAGAATAATTTTTCGTACATTGCCTATTTATTTGGGATATTTAAAGACAGTAAAATTGATTTTTTTCTTTCAGTTCAGCAATTTATAGAATGGGTAATGATCTATCAATCAGCTAGGGATCATACTATCATATTGAGCTGAAGATGAAACTAGTATTGAGAATGTGATTTGCGGATCCTAAAAGACTCTTGCAGTGTGGTTATGCCAAGTATTTCAAAATTCACATATTAAGGCTCCGTTTGGCGTGATGGTGGCAGTCATGAACATGAGAGTTAAATTGTCATTTGTTAATGCCCACCTAAGAAATTTCATCCATTTTTATGTTCAAACGAATGATGTTTGTTAGGTGATCTTTAGCGAATGACGTTTTAACCCATACTTTTACGACCGCCACCATTGTGCCAAACAGAGCCTAAGACTGCAGCACTTATGATAACGCATGTCAAAGAATCGTATCTCAAATCATATACTTCTTAACATTACTTGTACCTAATCATTTGTACTATGAATTTGCTATTATTCTGTGTCAGCCATGATAAAACATCATCATAGATCTTTTACGGAGGACTAGATTTGACGGAGTCAGCTGTTTTCATGAGTGGATATTTCTTATTTCTGACATTTGCAATTTTGCAAATTGTGCAAATAAATTTCTGCTATTATTCTAAACTTATGATGTTATTGAAGTTATTGAACTATTTTGGTTTCCTTGTTAGGTTTTGCTTTCTGTTATTTATATTTTCTAAGAAAAGGTTTTTAAGTTGTCACGGTCCATAGGCATTATGTACATTCCAACGTATTACCTTGTAATCACCTAGCTTAGTCAGCTCTTATTTTTGCAGAAAAATACTATGCAGATGATGTATGAGACTATTTATAGAGCTCTAAAAGAAGTTGGGCTTGAAAATACTTACGAGCCACAAGATTATTTGAACTTCTTCTGCCTTGGCAATCGAGAGGCTGTTGCTGTAGATAACAGAAAAAGTGGTAGCCCACCTTCAGCAAATACACCTAGTGTAAGTGCTTAATCCACTAAATGCAGCTGTTTTTGGTACATTTGTGGTAATATTGAATATATATCCTTTTAATGTTAGAAAATAGTATTTACACCTATTGACGGATGAAAAATAAAATTCATTCATAAAGAGAGGTTCCCCTCCTATATAAGAAGGGAATACAATAAAGGTATACACATCAAATTATAAGATAATTAGTAAATCTAACACTCCCCCTCAAGTTCGGCGTGTGATGTTTTGCATGCCCAACTTGCACATAATTTTTTCGAACGCAGTCTGACTTGGACCCTTGGTGAGAACATCCGCAAGCTGCTGATCTGAAGGAACAAATGGTTTGCTCACAACTCTTTCTATATTTTCTTTGATGAATTGACAATCAACCTCAACATGATTTGTGCGGTTATGTTGGATTGGATTGTGAGCTATGTTAATGACGGTTTTGCTATCGCAGTAGAGTAGGGGTCTTTATTCCCCATGTCAAGATCATTCAGCAAGGATTTAATCCACAGTCCTTCGAATATCCCATGAGTCATAGCTCTAAATTTTGCCTCTGCGCTTGACCTGACAACCACATGTTTTTTTTCCTCCACGTTACCCAGAAGTGGACCTTTTGTCATCAACAGAACCTGCCCAATCAACATCTGTGTAGACTTCAACTGCCAATTCTTTCTCGGGAGAGAACAAGATATCCCTTCCAGGAGAGGACTGCCAATTCTTGGTGACCAATTTAGGCTCAACCTTCATAATATACTAGTAGGGGGATGCAGTATTTACCTCCCCCTGACCAGCTCGCCTAGCTCGCCCGGCCAGCTCGCATAGCTCGTCCGGCCAGCTCGTCTAGCTCGCCCGGACAGCTCGTCAACCTCGCCCGGACAGCTCGTCAGCCTCCTGTGACAGCTCGTCAGCCTCCTGGAACAGCTCGTCAGCCTCCTGGGACAGCTCGTCAGCCTCCTGGGACAGCTCGTCAGGCTGGAGGATCTCGCCCAGCCAAGTTCCCTCCCAGACCAGGGCATGTTAGTAATTTCAGAGCAGTGGAGGTTGGCTATTTGCAAGCCGTTCCAAAAAAACTATAAATAGACCCTTAGAGGTGCTTTGGAAATGATCACTTCTTCACTCTCTTCATCCTCTTCCTTCATCCTCCAAGGCACCTAGCTCAGCATTGGCTAAGGAGGGGTAGATCTCAAAGGTCTTTCGGGTGTGAGGTGGGACCTCCACGCTAGAGCCGAGGGTCTGTTCCTAGCTTCTTGAGTCTTTGGCCCGTGACGTTCTCCTGAGTGTAGTAGGTGTGAGGTCACCCCTTTCTTGGGACCCCCGAACTCCACGAGAGACCAAGTTTTTTGTTTCAACATTTTGGTGCGGTGAGCGTGGAGAGTGACCAACACAGAAGATCTCGGGAGTGTCATGACCGGAGATCAGGGAGGTAGTGATGATCTCGGCGAGCTCCCCAACCCATCTCCCTTCGTAGGAAGGGAGGAATTCGTGGCATCCATCCAAGGCATCATGGAGATGCTGCGAAGTATTGCTCCTCGAGGTAACTACTCTACTCCCACCCCTCAGGACTTAGCTCTCAGGAGTCTCGGCGAGACTGCTCACAGGAGTCTCGACGAGCTGCCTCCCAGGGATCTAGGAGAGATGACCCCTGCAGGGGGAGAAGGAAGTGCACCAGGAAGAAGACCCGGAAAGGAAAAGATGAGAGAGGGGGTCGAGCGAGACCTCACCGGCCGAGAGTTGTTCCCCAGCCCGACGAGTGCTAGCCTTCCAGGCGAGCAGGTCGCGCGAGTAGAGGTTGCGAGACCACCACTTAGGGGGTCACCCTTCAGCGAGCTGATCATCTCAGCTCCCGTTCCTGAGGGGTTCAGAGAGCCTGACATGGCTTACTATACCGGGAAGGATGACCCCGTCCAGCACCTGTAGTGGTTTGAGGATGTCGTCTCCATCAGGCCGATGACGGATGCCTTCAAGTGTCGCCTCTTCGCGATCACGTTGAAGGACAAAGCAACGGACTCGTTCCACCAACTCCCACCGAGATCGATTTATGGGTTCGAGGACTTGAGCCGGAGCTTTCAGCTTCGCTTCTCCACCTCCAAGAAGAGGAAGAAGAGTCCTAAGTCCATCTTCCTGATAAGGAAGGGGACCGAGGAGTCGCTGACCCATTACGTTGACAGGTTCCAAGAGGAGATCCTGGATATCCAGGAGCTGCCGGGGTATGCCCTCCAGATGGCGTTCACGGTGGGGTTGCACGAGAGGTTCTTCAAGATGAGCCTGACTCGAAAGGCCCCCCTTTCCGTCGAGGAGCTGATGGAAAGGGCGACAGAGGAGATAGCAACTGAGGCGGCCAACCCGGTGTTTGCCAAGAAGTTGGCAAGGTTGACAAAGGCAGAGTCGAAGGAGCAAGGTGGCTCGAGGCATCAGGAGGGGAGAAGGAGAGAGGAGCAGAGAGCTCAAAGGTTCCAGGGACCTCAGGAAGGTCCGGAGCCAGGTTGGAGGCAACAGGGAGGACTCGTTCAGGGTCCAGGA